>QJPP01000069.1:0-712210 GCA_003996215.1 Jaltomata sinuosa
TAATTTTCTTGTTTATATATTAATTTTGGCACCAATATCCTTTTTTTTTTTTAAAATGATTTCCTTTAATTTTTGTAATATTAATTACTAATAATATTGTATCTTATAAAATCACCCCAAAAAATATTTTATAATTCTTTCTTTTTAACAAAATATTGGTATAGTAACTTTTATTCTAAATGAAATTTTATCGTATCGCTATAACATTTCCTAAATATTGTTCTATCAATTGAGGATTGCGATTACGCGTATCAAAATTATGTTTAAGTCAACTATATAAGTATTTGAAATTAATCGGGATGAAAGAATGCATCGTTAAATTAATTAAGTGGAAAAACGACTAGGGAAAATTATTTCTTTTTCTACAAACTAATTTATTTACCAAATTTTGGGCCAAACTTTATTTGTTTCAGCCAAATTCTTCTACCCGGCCAAACCACCCCTGACGCCGACCCAAACTCCCCACAAAACACCTTAATCCCTAATTCTCTCTCTCACTCCACTTGCCAAAACCAGCAGACCCCTTACCCTTTCAACCCCAAACCAACAGACCCCCCCCCACCTTCAGACAACACCGACAGCTCCCACCCCCAAACCCTGTCGCCCGCCGCCCAAACCACCAAAGACCCGCCGGATTTTGCGGGCAAACGGCGATGGCGCCTCTCCCGTCACTTCATCCTTCTCTCCTCCACCTTTATAGCCATCCTATCACCCTTTTTGTCATCTCAAGAAACAGAGCTAAAAGCTCCCCTCCGCCGCCGGTTGCAGACCTCGGAAAAGAGGAAACCCAGCTGTTGCCCGACTGTCCGAGCTCCACGCCGCCGACCCGTCACCATCTCTTTCAAATCCGCCTGAAAAGGTAGGCATCTCATCTTCCTTTTTCTCAGATTTCATCATTTCCTTTTGCAACTTGGCTTTCCAAGAATTCAAATTTTTGAATTCTTGGAAAGAGCCGTTTGAGCCTTCAACTTTGGCTATAAAAGAAACACTTGGGTTTCCATTTCAAGGACACACACACAAAGACAGAGAGAGACACGGAAGTAATCATCAAAAAATTATCAAAACAGCTTATCAAAATTGTTCTCTGTTTGGTTCACTGTCGATTTGCATACTCCCTATTCGTTTCGCTCCTGTTTGTTTCGTTTGCTATTCGGATAACCGGAGTCGGAGTCGGAGTCAGCTAGTTTGAAACTCGACACTCAACGGCCTCAATCGCTGCCCAACACAAGGTAAAAATCTCTCTTATAACTCAGTTTCTGTTCTCCTCTTGTTTTGGGTATGATATGTTTTCGTAAAGAAGAATATGTGAGCACCTTGTTTGGTTTCGTGGTTTGGCCGTGTGTGGTTGGTTTGGTGCGATGTATATGAGAAATTAATAGAGTTTCGTTTTACTGCTTAGGGGAGCGAAATTTTAACAGTGAAGTGGTTGAATTAAAATCGGTAGTGTTGGTTTCAATTTCTTGTATTATGCTCGTTATCGTTTCTCTTTGGGTGTTGGCTGACTTCGCTTGAGTTCCAAGAGTGTATAAATCATCCCGTCTTAATTACGTTGCACTTGGATTTTGTTAATTGACTATTATGTAGTTACTCGGGATGTTAGTTGGTGGATTTTAGGTAAAAGATGTGAAACAAATCAGTTTCTGATCGTTTGGTTTAGCCTATGTGATTGTGAAGTGTTACAACTCAAGACTTGGCTCAAATGTCCTAAATGTTGTTGTTTGTTTGGTTTGAATTATCGTGGCTAATTTGAAGTAGAATAGTTGTTGGTTTGTTTGGTTGTATTTATAGTCGATGACGTATTGGAAGAATATTTATAACCTTGAATTCAACTTGAAATAAATTTCAAGAGGCTCCAAGTCTTTAAATGTACATGGTTACCTTTGTTGCATAACTAGAGGTTAGGATCAATGTTTACTCTTCATAAAAGTTGAGTTTTCTTGTTGCTTTCTTTTACGGATTGAGTTGTAAGAGTATGTAATCATCCCGTCTCGTTTTAATCACAACTAGGGGCTGATTTTGTTTAAATCGAAAAGGTATATGTATGCCATGTTTGAGTTTCTTGAAGTTTAAATTCTTAAGTTAAAAGTTTCCATAGGTTTGCCATTTATTTTTATTTTTATCCCGAAAACATTTGTTTAAAATAGGAATATACATGTTATGATTATATTTTGGAGCTCGTTTATATTGTGGTCCTGCTTGTGTTCTAACCTCGCTTTAAACGCCTCAGTCTTAGTAAAAAAAAAAAATGGATAAATTAGTGTGTATTGGCAAAAATAGTGTGTTGGCTATATTTTCATCACTTTGGTTTTAACTCGGGATCAATTTCAGGAATACTAACTTAAAGAATTTATCATGAGCTAATGTAGTAGTTCGGTTCCTTTTTTGATCCTCCCGTCACTAGTGTTGTCTTACTTTTTGAGTTTATTTGTTCATAGATACTTATTTAATTAAAGTGAATGAAAAAATAATAATAAGGTTTTATATTGCTACTTGTTGTGTACTTTGTTTTCCAATAATCGACTAGTGTTGAAGATGTTCGTTTTGCCTAAGTTCTTTTCGGATTCGTCTCATGTTAGTTCGTTTGTGCTCTAGTCAAATAAATTCGATCATTTGCTAAAAATGAAGCAAAATATGGTTATATGTCGTCTTTCATATATGCTTGTGTATTTACCGAATAACATGTTTGTTTTCCTTGTCACTTTATTATTAAGTTTGGCATATTTCTATATTTTTGTAAACTTTGTTATGCAAGTTACTAATCCTTATCACCTTTCTTTGTTTCATGTACACCCCGGAGAGTTGGAGTTCTCATTTGAAACTCAATCTCGGCCCAAATATGTTTTGGGTCGGACAACTATTAGGAACTATCGCGGTGTTCGGAGTCACTCATTAGGAGACTAGTTCCTCCAAAGGAACTTAACATACTTAGTCCTTTATTTTCTATATGCTTTCTTATTACTTGAATTTGTTTGACTAACCTTGTATTGTTTGGGTAGGCATTTTTGTGACTTCGATTAACGTTTATTCTTCGGCTTACCATTTTGTTTGAATGGTGTATTTAGTTTGAAATTGTGAAAGAGAATTTCCTCCCCCCTTTTTTAAATTAGGCAAATGTTTTTGGGTTTCCCCATAAAATACTTTAAAATTAGTGTTCAAACACTTTCAAAAAAAAAAATAGTAGTGATAAATGGTGAATAGTGCAGATTTTAGGATTAATTAATTTAGGCTTTGTTTCAAGAAAAACTTGTTAACTCGCGGTAGATTTTCAAAAACATTAATTAGCGATTTAACTTATTTCAAACAAATATTTAGTCATTCTTAGGCTTTAAACTATAGAATGTTTTATCTAATTTAGGCAAGCCTCCTTTATATTTATTAATAACTTATGTATTCTCTTATTCTAACACCAATATTTTACAAATATTTTGCTGTACTCTATATATATATATTTTCAGATTTTCAGATTTTTGAAGCCTAAAAATGCAAGGTATATATATTTATATTTTACTTATCCTTCTTCCTACTTTAATTATACATATATTATTTTATCACAATTACATTTACGTACATAATACTTTCTTTCATATTCAATGCATGTTCATTTTTACCTTACGAATAAAAGTCTCCCTTACATGAAAACAAATAAATCTCGTTCTCTGCTCAATTCTCAAATTGTTCTTTTACATGAAATATATTTACAAAACAAATATGATTTCCTCTTATATCTTTTTCTCTATTACCAATATATTTCTTACATACTTTTACTTATCCAAATCTTTTAAAATAATAAACTTTTCACATGATTTCCTATATTTTAAATATACATACGTCATCTTTACTTTCTTTTTAATAAACATGTCATAAACTTTCCCAACTTTAAGAACTACATATTTTTTACTTTACAAAAAGTATTTGTATAAATAAATACTTTCATTTTGTTTACATAGCTTTTAAATATATATTCTTATAAATCATAAAGTTCTACATACTTTAATTATAATTACGATAAAGGCATTGCTATTAAACTTTCATATATTTTGGCATGTACGTACATATGTTTCATCTTTTTACCATAAGCATATTTTATATTTTTTGCCTATTGTAGTAGCATATGTCATATACTTTGAGTTTTCTTTAAATTAATAAAACATGTTTTTATCACCTTTTTAGCAAATAATGAGCAAATAACTTTTCCAAATATTTTTTCTAAACTGAGTTTAAGGACTATCTTCGGATAGGCTCTGAAGGGTGCCTAACACCTTCCCTTCGAGTAACCAAAACACTTACTCAGAATCTCAAACGTTTCGCAGACTAAAAACAGAGTTTTACATACAAAAATGGTTTCCTAAGTTTCCTAAAATTTAGGTGGCGACTCTAAACCCTTTTCCAAAACAAAGGCAGAAAGAGCCGGATGTTGCAAGCATATTTTGGCCAGTTCAAAATAGGGCGCGACAGCATGGCGACTCTGCTGGGGATAACTTATGTTTTTACCTTAGCATGCTTAGTTTATGAATATTATTTGGGTATTTGTTATTTGCAGTACATTATTTGCTTTATTTATGTTTATATTTATTTGAAAGGACGCAAGTCAAATCCAAACTTGTGTTCCTTATTTGTTTGATAAACACTACTTGTTACTGCTTTCTCACTTGCATTCTTCTATCGAGTCTTTGGCCGTACACATTTCACACACTGTGGTACACGCGGAGGGTTTTATGCCCTCCCAAACCTTCTTTTGGATTCTTTAGTTTCAGGGTCGGTGCATTTAGGTTAGTGTGTCGTCTCGCAGTTATTCAGTCCACTCTTAAATCTAGAAAAATACTCTTATTCTAGAAATAAGTCATGTTGCATAGCCTTAGGCAGGACGATCCCGGGGATTGACACTGCATTTAGGGAACCACCCTTATTGTCAATGGGTTTTTCATAAAACCCAACGACATATGCTTTGTGTGTGATTGATGTAAATGATACAAACTAAAACACATAATGGATTTGGGATAAACAAACTTATCATACCCTTTACCTTTTCTTTCAGATGAATATCAACCAAAACTTACCAAACATCCAGATGGTTATCTCAGCACCTGACAACCTAAAAAAGTGGTGGCGAAACATCCGAGTAGCGCACGGGAATGAGGTGCGGGAGCAGCTGGGGGCTTTGCTGTCACTTATGGGGATCCAAGCTGACAAAACCCTCACCACTTTATTAATGGAATTTTGGGACCCAACCACTGTGACCTTCAAATTTCTGGATTTTGAGATCACTCCTACCTTGGAGGAGATTAGTAACTTCGTTGAACTACCACTAAGGGGACGAGTGCCGGTACTCCCATCACCCATAAAGAAGGCAGACTTTCTGAGCCTGTTAGGATTACACATTTTTCCATCACTGAGAAATGTGGAAGGAGGAAAGGTGAAGTTGGATTACCTCTTCGAAAGATACGGTCGTCTCGAGAGTTTTGACGAACACCAAGGTGAATTCGCCTGTACCCGCAGACAGTGGGTATACATGCGACCGAGGGTCTTTGTGTTGGCTTTTTTGGGAACTATGATCTTCCCGATGAGGTTTCATTGCATCGACCTCAATATCCTGCCAATAGTGATGAATGTCTTTGCAGAGCCGCAAAGACTTACCTTGATACACATGATCCTTGCTGAGATGTTTCGATCGTTGTCCGCATGCACACGGGGACACAACTTCTTTGGAGGTTGCAATTTGTTATTGCAAATTTGGGCTGTAGAACACTTCTACCGCCGCCACCCACAAATGGACTACTGTATCGATGCCCGTAACAGGATTCAGACTCACAAGGAGCGTATGAGATATTGGACATATGCACCCACCGGAGAAGAAGAATGGCGCACATTTCTGACCAATCTTACCGAAGATTTCATTCAGTGGAGATATCCCTGGATGACAGGATTGGCCTTCATCAGAGCTCGATACTTGTATTTCATCGAGTTGATAGGACTGGGAGGCATCCAGCCATATGCGCCTCTCCGTGTTTTAAGACAGTTCGGCTTGGTCCAGGACATACCTTTGTGGTCAAACATGGCGTTATATGAGGACAGTTATGGTGCCGTGATACCGGCGGTACAAATGATGAACTTGAAGGCTGAATGGGATTATATGATCACATTGCACATGGGAGGAGACAAATGGTGTACGCCAGAATACTACGCTTGGCGAACGACCGTGAGCCACTTGGCCCAACCGAGTGCAGAAGGATTCAGGGATTTGGCAGATGTCCAGTGGGTCAGATGGGTTAGGGAAGAGGTGCTTCCCCGAATGGAGATCACAACGCCAATGTACAACCAGATTGTCCCAGACTCCGTCAACTACTTGATAACAAAGATAGAGGAAGATCCCGAGGATCCAGAAGAAGATCCGGAGGAGGAGTCAGAAGAAGACCCCGAGGATCTAGAAGAAGATCCAGAGGAAGAAATGGGGGAAGACTTGGAAGAGGATCCGGAAGAAGACCCTGAGGAAGAGGATCAGGAAGAAGATCCCGAGGAGGCTTCTGAGACCGGTTCCAACTTTTATGATCCTAACGATGGGGGGATGATAGAGACAGACTCAGAGCCTAGGTATCACCATTCCGTTGGATCTCCAGAGTATCATCCGGCACCGCAAGACGATAGTGATGACGGTCCTACGTGGCCCTAGGTTATCCTTTCCCATTGTACCCTTTCATATTCCCTAAAGGTGCCTCATGGCCCATCCCTTTGTACGCCCTAGTGGCCATCCCATGTCTTTCATTTTTCAGGCTCCCATCAGCCTATCTATTGTAAGCTTTCAAAGCCACATTTTGCTTAATGAAAAGTCATGTTTATCTCAAATCCTAAATGTGTTCAAAATGGATCATTTATTATCAAATTGTATGCAGCGTAGGCCTACCTCTGGCAAAACGAGGCTCCATATTAGGACGCATTTTGTGTGAATATCGCCAACTTGGCGTATATATTTGTTTTATATTCCAACATTTCCCAAACTAACATAGTTTCCTTTTTCTTTCTTTTCTTTTCTTTATGTTTATTATCAAACCCCCAAGAAGGTTGATTTGTGTCGATTTGCAAACTGGCGGAATCACAATACAATCTCCGATCTAAAGGAAAAATGAGCGAAGAATCTAACAACGCCTCGATGGTACCAGTAGATGGCGCCGAAAGTTCTCGAAAACTGATGGACACTCAAAACGACGAACAAATGGCCAACATGGCACAAGAGATTGAGATCTTGAAAGAAGAACTACGCCAAGTGCGGGATTTGACTAAGCTTACAGCTGCTACCTTCCCCGCTCAATTCCAATTTCCAAGTGCCGAGTTGCGGCCGGTCACTCCCGCCGACTTAACAAACGCGCCTAAGCAAACACCACCTGTTCCCACTTATGCTCAAGATCTACTTGCTCGTCCGCCCGCTGCTAGGGCTGCACCTAATCTTTCCTCGCCTACGCAGAACTTCACTGTTCCAATTCACCCAACAATGCAGCACATACCGGAGGCACATGTCACTTGTGAAATGCCTGTTCCACCGGTATATGCTACTGAAGCTCCTGCTTTCGCAACACCCACGGCTGTCAAAGTACCATACGAGGTCGATCAGTACGTAGGATTGGAGAGGGATGTCCGGTCAAATGAAGAGAGGTCGATAGCAGCTCAACTTGAAAGCTTGAAAAGGGCTTTTAAAAGCATGCAAGTCACCAGGGGAACCGAAAGTCTGGACTATGAAGACCTGTGCATCCACCCAGACATCGATATGCCGGTTGGGTACAAACCACCAAAATTTGATGTATTTGATGGAAAGGGCGATCCCCACGCACACCTAAGAGCCTATTGCGACAAGCTGGTCGGCGTAGGAAGGAACGAGAAATTGAGGATGAAACTATTCATTCGAAGTCTGTCAGGAGAAGCTCTAACTTGGTACACTCGCCAAGACCCTCGCAAATGGCGTGATTGGCAAGAAATGGCCGAAGATTTCATGAGTCGCTTCAGGTTTAATACCGAAATCACTCCGGATAGATTCTCACTTGCTAACATACAAAAGAAGCAATCTGAATCATTTCAAGAATATTCATGGAGATGGAGGACTGAGGCTGCTCGGATCCAGCCCCCACTTGACGAAAATGAACTCTCTAAGTACTTTATCCGAGCTCAGGAAGGCGTCTACTTCGACAAGATGATGTCAATGATGGGCCAGAAGTTCGCTGACTTGGTCAAGATGGGAGACTTTATTGAGGAAGGTATTAAGTCCGGGAAAATTCAGTCTATGGTCGCACTGCAAGCCGCAAGCAAGGCCATACAGTCAGGTTCCATTGGTGGTATCAAGAAGAAGAAGGAAGACGTCTCAGCCGTCACACCTTACTACCAGCACGGAGGACCATCCCACCGATACCCTAACAACTCCCAAATTATCGCACATGTTCCAGTATATAGTGCCCAGCCACAGTATAACCCACCTCGAGCTCCAGCACACCAAAATCCACCAAAGCCATATGCCCCTGTCCAAGCTCCGGTTCACCAAAATAGACCAACATATGCACCAAGACCGCGTCCTAATCTTGAAGCCAGAAATACCCGCACCTACACTCCTATTGCCGAGCCTTTGGCTCAATTGTTTGAAAGGTTGAGGGTAGCAGGTTTGTTGCAGCCGATTGAGGGAAGAATCCCTGATCCGATACCACGAGGCTTCAATGGAAATAAGCGATGTGCATACCACTCGGGAATCCAAGGACATGACACGGAGGAGTGTTTTGGGTTGAAGAACCAGATCGAGTCTCTTATCAGGAAGGGAATAATCAAATGCACCGATACTCCTCCAAATGTGAACAACAATCCTCTACCAGATCATGAGAATCAAGGAGTCAACATGATTACCCTAGAAGAAGAGTATGACCTGGAAGGGAATATCGTACCTATCTGGGGCAACAGAAGAAGTTGCCGCCACATCTCCAGCGCAACCTTTTATCACAGTGCAGTTGAGAGAACCGTTGACTATTCAAACCTACCTGCCGAGGGTTGTGGTAACCACTATAGCCACTGGAAAACCCGACTATGACACTAAAGCAGTCCCGTGGGACTATTGGACGGGAGCCAAAGGCAAAATGATAGACGCTGCTGTGGCTCACGGAATGACCAGGTCGGGAAGGTGTTATATCCCGGAGGATCCGAATCGAGGGGTTCCCGGGAAGGAACAAAATCCAAAGAAGAATGTTACTGATGCAGAAGCCACAGAATTTTGGAAGAAGATGCAGTCTAAAGATTACTCAATCGAGGAACAACTAATGAAGACACCAGCCCATATTCCATTATGTCCTTGCTAATGAGTTCTGAAGCCCATAGGAACGCTTTGGTACAAGTTTTGAGCGGAGTTAGCATACCAAAAGAAACTACAAGTGATACATTGGCTGCAACAATTGGAAAAATGGTGGAAGTGAACAAAATCTCTTTCCATGATGATGAACTACCAGCAGAAGGGGTTGGCCACAACAAAGCACTTCACATCGCGGTCAAGTGCTGTGATAAGATCGTAACTAGAGTTTTGATCGACGGCGGTTCTGGATGCAACATCTGTCCTTTCACCACATTGAGAGATTTAGGTGTGAATATGGGAGAGATAAGGGAAAGTCGTGTGAAGGTGAGAGCTTTTGACGGCGCGCAGAGAAGCGTCATTGGAGAAATCTATCTCACTTTGCAAGTAGGTCCAGCTGAATTCCCCATCTTATTTCAAGTAATGGATGTGTCGTCCAACTATAACTTGTTACTAGGAAGGCCATGGGTCCATATGGCAAGAGCAGTTCCCTCCACGCTCCATCAGTGTGTGAAGTTCGAGTGGGGTCGCACCGAAGTTACCATTCACGGAGAGCTCAGTCACCCCATCTATTCCGTGAATTCTGTTCCAGTCACCGAAGAACTGGATGGAGCCGTTTTTCATGCTCTGGAGATCATGCAAGCTATAAGAATTGATGAGAAAATAGAGCCTGTAAAGATGGAGATGTCGAGAGCAGCGAAGATGGTTGCGTCAGAAATGTTGAAATATGGGTATCAACCGAAGACAGGGCTCGGACCTAAGGCTGACGGCATAATTGAACCAATCCAGCTAAAACAGCAGAAAGGTACCGCCGGGCTGGGATATAAGCCTGCTGCAGGAGGAGTCCACAGTACAAAGTTTGGGGCAGTAGCGTTCGTGCCAGGACAAGTCCTGATCCCAGATGAAGCAGTTGATGAAGACGTCATTGAGGGAATAGGAAATCTATTCGTGGCCATGACCGACGATGGACTGGAGGAAGATATCAAGAAACTGACCATCCGTGATGCCGAGCCTGGAGAAGTCTTGCAGAACTGGACCATCAGCCCATCCCTGTTTCGACAGGAGTCCTGGTAGTGTGGAAATGTAGTTTTATTTCAAAATGTTTTGCATGATCAATTGAGGCTTGAATCATGCCTAAGCACTTTTTGCTACTTGCCTTTTCTGAAAAGCTAGATTGCTTTTAATAAAAAGTCTTTATTTTTCTTAGAATTTATCTTTCGATTGTTTAAAAATAACTATTTATTTTTTACTCACCTTTCATACTTTTCAGCGCTAATATTAGTAAAAATCATCGTACAACGGTTATGACATGTAACGAATCCATTGAGCAAAGTACGAGTCATGAGCAGGACTATGAAGAATACGATGAAAGCATGATGCCTGAAAATCTACCTCGGGAGATCGAACAACTTGAAAGCCAGAAAAGGCCCAACATGGATGAAACCGAGGTTGTCAACTTGGGAAATGAAGAAATAGTGAGAGAAGTACGAGTCAGCATACATTTGGAAGATGAAAGAAAGCGGGAATTGATTGAATTGATCAAGCAATATGTTGATGTGTTTGCTTGGTCCTACGATGACATGCCAGGATTAAGCACCGATATCGTCTCACACAAGCTGCCGACTGATCCTTCTTGCCCGCCTGTGAAGCAAAAGACTAGGAAGTTCAAGCCTGATTTGAGCTTAAGAATCAAGGAGGAGGTAACTAAGCAAATCCAGGCAAACGTTGTGAGGGTTACTAATTACCCCACATGGTTGGCTAATATCGTGCCAGTGCCAAAAAAGGACGGGAAAATCAGGATATGTGTAGACTATCGGGATCTTAATAAAGCTAGCCCCAAGGATAACTTTCCTCTCCCAAACATTCATATACTCATCGACAATTGTGCAAAGCATGAGTTGCAATCGTTTGTCGATTGCTTTGCAGGATATCACCAAGTCCTGATGAATGAAGATGATGCAGAGAAAACGGCATTTATCACCCCATGGGGAGTATACTGCTATAGAGTGATGCCGTTTGGACTCAAAAATGCTGGCGCAACCTATATGAGGGCCATGACTACCCTCTTTCATGATATGATTCACAAGGAGATTGAAGTGTACGTAGATGATGTCGTTATCAAGTCCAGGAGGAGTTCAGACCACCTAGGGGATTTACAGAAGTTCTTTGAGAGGTTGCGAAGATACAATTTGAAATTGAATCCAGCAAAGTGCGCATTCGGAGTTCCCGCCGGAAAGCTACTGGGATTCATCGTCAGCAGGAAGGGCATAGAATTGGATCCATCAAAAATCAAGGCGATTCAAGAATTACCTCCCCCCAGAACCAAGAAGGATGTGATGAGCTTCTTGGGGAGACTCAATTACATCAGTCGTTTCATAGCTCAGTCTACAGTGATCTGTGAACCCATATTCAAGTTGCTAAAGAAGGATGCCGCCACAGATTGGACGGAGGAATGCCAAAGAGCTTTTGACAGAATCAAGGAGTATTTGTCCAACCCACCAGTATTGGTTCCACCAGAGCCCGGAAAGCCATTGCTACTATATCTATCCGTCATGGATGGAGCATTTGGATGTGTGTTAGGACAACACGATGACACGGGAAAGAAAGAGCAAGCTATTTACTACTTGAGCAAGAAGTTTACACCATACGAGGCAAGATATACCTTGTTAGAACGAACGTGTTGCGCTTTGACCTGGATTGCGCAAAAGTTGAGGCATTACCTATCGGCCTACACCACGTACTTGATCTCTAGAATGGATCCACTCAAGTACATCTTTCATAAACCGATGCCTATAGGGAAACTAGCAAAGTGGCAGATTTTGCTGAGTGAGTTCGACATTGTATACGTGACACAAAAGGCCGTCAAAGGACAAGCTTTGGCCGATCACCTCGCAGAAAATCCGGTGGACAAAGATTACGAACCGCTCATGACTTACTTCCCCGATGAAGAAGTATTTTTTGCAGGAGAGGACATCTCAGAGTCATATGATGGATGGAGATTGTTTTTCGATGGAGCATCGAATTTCAAAGGAGTCGGAATTGGAGCAGTCTTGGTTTCAAGAACGGGACAGCACTACCCAATCTCAGCCAAGATTAGATTCCCTTGCACAAACAACATGGCAGAATATGAAGCATGCATTCTCGGACTTAGGATGGCTGTGGACATGAACATCAAAGAGCTTTTGGTAATAGGTGATTCTGACCTATTGGTTCATCAGGTACAAGGAGAATGGGCCACCAAGAATGTCAAGATCCTTCCTTATCTGGAGTGTGTGAAGGAGCTGAGCAAAAGGTTTACAAAGATTGAGTTTAAACATGTCCCCCGGGTTCAGAACGAGTTCGCTGATGCTTTGGCTACTCTTTCCTCAATGATCCAACACCCGGATAAGAATTACATCGATCCTATTGAAGTGGAGATACGTGACCAGCATGCATACTGTTTTCACGTAGATGAAGAGTTTGATAGAAAGCCATGGTACCATGATATCAGAAGGTTGCTCGAAGCAGGAGAATATCCGGAAAGTGCCAGTAGCAAGCAGAAGCGGACTTTAAGGAGAATGGCCAATCATTTCTTCCTTAATGGCGAAATCCTGTATAGGAGGACCCCGGATTTGGGATTACTAAGGTGCGTTGATGCAACAGAAGCGACAAAACTGTTAGAGGAAGTTCACGCAGGGACATGTGGACCCCACATGAACGGTTTCACTTTGGCAAAGAAGATTTTAAGAGCTGGATACTTTTGGATGACTATGGAAAGGGATAGCATCCGGTATGTACAAAAATGTTATCAGTGTCAAGTTCATGGCGACTTCATACGAGTTCCGCCAAACGAGCTCAATGTGATGGGGTCCCCATGGCCATTTGCTGCTTGGGGCATGGATGTAATTGGACCCATAGAGCCTCCCGCATCAAATGGACACCGTTTCATCCTGGTAGCTATCGACTATTTCACAAAATGGGTTGAGGCTTCAACGCACAGGCAGTAACTAAGAAGGTGGTAGCAGATTTCGTCCGAAATAACATAGTTTGTCGTTTTGGAATTCCGGAATCAATCATAACAGACAACGGAACAAATCTGAATAGTGATCTCATGAGAGAGACTTGTGAAAGGTTTAAGATCTCCCACCGGAACTCCACAGCATATCGACCACAAATGAATGGAGCGGTTGAAGCCGCAAACAAGAATATCAAGAGGATCCTGAGGAAAATAATAGATAGAAGTAGAGAATGGCATGAGAAGCTACCATATGCTTTGCTCGGCTATCGCACCACAATCAGAACATCCACTGGTGCAACCCCATACATGTTGGTCTACGGTTCGGAAGCAGTGATACCCGCTGAAGTGGAAATACCTTCTCTAAGAATCATCCAAGAGGTTGGTCTGGAAGACGCGGAATGGGTTCGTAGCAGGATTGAACAGTTGATGCTCATTGACGAGAAGAGACTGGATGCAGTATGTCACGGCCAACTCTATCAAAACAGAATGATCAGAGCGTTCAACAAGAAAGTCAAGCCTCGACGGTTCACACTAGGGCAATTAGTGTTGAAGAAAATATTCCCTCACCAAATTGAAGCTAAGGGGAAATTTGCGCCAAACTGGCAAGGCCCTTACATGGTTCACCGAGTGCTCTCAGGAGGAGCAGTAATCCTCGCAGAAATGGATGGCGTCGTAAGCACAAAGCCGATCAATTCAGACGCTATCAAGAAGTACTACATTTGAAGACAGAGGGACTAGTTGTTGTTTCCTTGTACTTTTTGCATTTTTCTCTAATGTAAACAGAACTACGTATTAGCCTGACTTCCCACGGCGGGATACGTAGGCAACCCATATCGGGTCCGGTTTCCCTTAGAAAAACCAAAAACATCATCTTTTATGTATTTGGAACTACGATTGACCTGACTTCCCTCGGTGGGATACGTAGGCAATCCTCATCGGATTCGGTCCCTTCATATTTTCCATTTCCTAATGTATTTGAACTACGTTCTGACCTGATTCCATTTTGGATACGTAGGCAGCCTGAGTCAGGCTCGGTCATTGCATCACATGTCTTTATTTTTCCTAATGTATTTGAACTACGTTCTGACCTGATTCCATTTTGGATACGTAGGCAGCCTGAGTCAGGCTCGGTCATTGCATCACATGTCTTTATTTTTCCCAATGTATTTGAACTACGTTCTGACCTGATTCCGTTTGGATACGTAGGCAGCCTGAGTCAGGCTCGGTCAATGCATTACATATTTTTCATCTTTCTTTGATACCCCCGAACTACGTACAGACCTGATTCCCATTCGGGGATACGTAGGCAACCTAAAAGGTTCGGTCATACCCTTAGGATAAACCTCCCCCCCTCTTATTTATACCTTCAGAGTGATCACAACATCTACAGAGAAATAGAAAAGCGTCACCAGAAGCCGGAGCCATGAGAAGAGTACATTTGGACGTCCTCAACAAATGGGAAAACTCGATTGGATTTCGGAACATGTCATAATCTAAGGAACGATGAATAAACACTATATATATATGCGCCTAGTATACACAAAATATACTTATTTTCTAAAAATATATATATACATATTTTCAAAATATTTTACTGCCTTTCCACCTACCGAGCCTTCGAAATAGGAAGTCGCGAGCAACCAAGGAGGTTTTGAAGGGATCCCCCATACCGAGTCTCTGGGATGGGAAATCACGAGGGACTGATGAGATTTTGTAGAAGTCTAATGGCAAGGCCAGGGTCCGCAAGCCGACACAAATCAACACCCCTCCCAAAACTAAGAATTTTTCTTTGAGCGCAGGGAAACAGGAATCAAGACAGGATTATGTCAAGTCAAGTTCAGGGACATGATTGGAGAAATCTTTTGGCTATCACGACACCATAAGCCGAATATTCTTCCCCTACTCTACTTTAAAATATTTTGTCCCAATTCTTCCAATTCTTAAAGGGTTTCATTTATGTTTTGCAGGTACGTCCGAGATCCGGATCGAGTATCGAAGATAGAGAGCTCTCATAGGAAAATAGGATAGTTTATCTCTTTCCAAATAACTCCGCCAATCGGAGATTGCCATCTAATTGCGTCAAATAACTCCGTCGATCGGAGAACGCGGACTGACTTCATCATCAAACTCTGCCGATTGGAGTTTGTACATAGGCAAACAAAACAAACTCCACCAATTGGAGTTTGTACATAGGCAAACAAAACAATGCTCTGCCGATTGGAGCTTGTACATAAGCAAACAAGACGACGCTCTGACGATTGGAGCCTGTACGTAAACAAGCAAGCGACGCTCTGCCAAATCAGAGAAATGTATATTAGCAAGCAAAACATACTCCGCCAATCGGAGGCTGCATCATAGCAAGCATCATCATAACTCCATCAATCATAAGCATGCATGCCATTAACATCCTCATTTTGCATTAAAGATCGCTCCACCAAATGGAGATGTCACGGCTGATTCACCCAATGAAGACTTTATTTTTACAGTATTGCCCGCCAGTCGAGAGGCTTTACTTCACAGTGTTGCCCCGCCAGTCGAGAGGCTTTATTTTACAGTATTGCCCCGCCAGTCGAGAGGCTTTACTTTACAGTATTGCCCCGCCAGTCGAGAGGCTTTATTTTACAAGTATTGCCCCGCCAGTCGAGAAGCTTTACTTTACAGTGTTGCCCCGCCAGTCGAGAGGCTTTATTTTACAGTATTGCCCCGCCAGTCGAGAGGCTTTACTTTACAGTGTTGCCCCGCCAGTCGAGAGGCTTTATTTTACAGTATTGCAGTATTGCCCCGCCAGTCGAGAGGCTTTACTTTACAAGTGTTGCCCCGCCAGTCGAGAGGCTTTACTTTACAAGTGTTGCCCCGCCAGTCGAGAGGCTTTACTTTACAAGTGTTGCCCCGCCAGGCGAGAGGCTTTGCTTTTAAGTGTTGCCCCGCCAGCCGGAGGCTTTACTTCCCAAGGTTATTTCACCTACAGTACATCCACTCCGCAAAATGGAGACGTCAACAATCGTTTGGATATCTACACTCTGCTCTTTACATTACAATTTTAATTTACAGTTTTGAGCCTCAACAGGTACTTTGTAACCCCTTTTACCTGTTTTGCAGGATGACACACTACAACGTGGAACTACCTCTAAGCAGCGATTGAGGCAATGCTTGATGAGGAATACCAAACTCACAAGCCAGAGTTTCAAGACTAGCACTCCGACTCCAATTCCTACAATCAGTTGTCCATATTTCTAAATCAGAGTACACCTGCTCTCACAAGCATCGATACCCCTTTCTCTATCTCCTAGAGTTCCCACTAGAGGATATCAAAGGGACTACCTTCATCCAGCGATTCGATGTGATCTTATGAAGATGCGAGATGCACCTAGTAGAGTCTCGTTTATGGGTGTGTTGTGCACCACATTTATAATCGGGAGGCTGTGAAAGTGCACCTATCTTGAAAAGATTATTGTCATGTAGGAAATAACCTACCGTCAATTCCATAAAAACTCTTTCCAAGCTCAACTAAGAGACCAGTGTCAACCATAAATCGTACACTGGGGCAAATTTTGAGGACTGCCTCAAAATTTACCATAATCCTCCATTCAGGACTGCAACCACCCTAATTCCCATCTCCTTAGGGATACGTAAGCAGCTCAATTTCGATCATGGCCATACCCACTCCATTCGTGCCAAAGTCATCTTCCCCTTTTACTGTAAAAATACCAGTGTCGACATAAAACCAACACTGGGGCAAAATTTGAGGACCTCTCAAAATTTTTGAACTACATTTGGCCTGATTCTCGTGAAACCCGAGATATGTAGGCAACTCAGAGACCAGAGTTCGGTCGAATTCATAATGACAATAACCTTTCTCTTTCTAGGGACGACCTTTCCAAAAAAATTTGATTTTTTTTTTAGTCAGGACAAAAATTGGCTTTACGTCAACATCTTCGCCCAAAGACTCTTTCATCATCTCTGTTCGAAGAGGGGCAAGTTGTTGACACCCAATTTTGGCCCTCCTTTTTCCCATAATTAATTTTTATATGCTTCTTAATCCCGAGGACTTTTCCAAAATAATTTTCTTATTTCTATATTAATTTTAAATTAATTTTGGCACCAATAACCGTTTTTTTAAAAAAAATGATTTCCTTTACTTTTTTATATATAATAATAATTACTAATAATATTGTATCTTATAAAATCACCAAAAATATTTTATAATTCATTCTTTTTAACAAGATATTGGTATAGTAACTTTTATTTCAAACTCTAAATGAGATTTGTCGTATCGCTATAACATTTCCTAAATATTGTTCTATCAATTGAGGATTACGATTATGCGTACCAAAATTATGTTTAAGTCAACTATATAAGTATTTGAAATTAATCGGGATGAAAGAATGCTTCGTTAAATTAATTAAGTGGAAAACGACTAGGGAAATTATTTCTCTTCTACAAACTAATTCATTTACCAATTATTGGGCCAAATTCTTAATTTCCTAACCCAACCCATTTTTTCCTAGCCCATTACCCACCAGCCCAATTCGCCCCACCAGCCCACTTTCATCCAAATTAAACACACCCCTAATCCCTTTTCTTTTTCTTTCCACTCTCTCACCCCCATTTCGTCCAAACATACCCCTCACCCTCCCAAAACCGACGCCGACAACCCCCACCCCCATACCCTGCTGCCGCCGCCCAAATCACCCCAAGACCCGCCGGATTTTGCGGGCAAACGGCGACCACACCCTCTCCCATCACCTCAAAGCGTCCCTTCCCCTTTTCGGAGGCTTTTGTAGCCTCGAAAAGGTCGTCACCGCCGGTGGCAGACCTCGGAAAAGAGGAAACCCACTTGTTGCCGACCGTCCGAACCCCACTCCCGCCGACCCGTCACCATCATCGTTCAAATCCGCCTGAAAAGGTAGGCCTCTCATCTTCCTTTTTCTCAGATTTCATCATTTCCTTTTTGCAACTTGGCTTTCCAAGAATTCAAATTTTGAATTCTTGGAAAGAGCCGTTTGCATCTTCAACTTTGGCTATAAAAGGAACACTTGGGTTTCCATTTTTAGGGGGAGAAAAAGAGAGAAAAAAAAAAATGGAGAGACAGACGGAGAACACACACACAAAAAAAAAACACAGAGACACACCGACACACACAGAGAAACACGGACCCAAAAATTAGAAAAAGTTCAGAAACTAAAATCACAAACAACTCACACCAAATTATTCTCTGATTGTTCACTGTCGATTTCCATATACTCATTGTTCATTTTCCTCTTGTTGTCTTGTTTGCTAACCGGAGTCGGAGTCGGAAGAGTTAGTTTGAAACTCGACACTTGACGGTCTCAATCGCTGCCCAACACAAGGTAAATTCTATCCCGTCTAATTACTTTATGTTTAGTTTTGTGATCCATTGATTCGTGTGAGTTTTGGTGGTTCATGTTTGGCTGATTTTAGGCGTTAAAACGTGAAACAAAATCAGTTTCTGATTGTTTGGTTTGGCTTATGTGATTGTAAAATG
The DNA here is from genome assembly GCA_003996215.1 of Jaltomata sinuosa. Taxonomy (NCBI): domain Eukaryota; kingdom Viridiplantae; phylum Streptophyta; class Magnoliopsida; order Solanales; family Solanaceae; genus Jaltomata; species Jaltomata sinuosa. The sequence continues at coordinate 18,811 of QJPP01000069.1, forward strand.
TTACAACTCAAGACTTGACTCGAATGTTCTAAATGGCGTTGTTTGTTTGGTTTGAATTATCGTGGCTAATTTGAAGTAATGTAGTTGTTGGTTTGGTTTGGTTGCATTTATAGTTGATGGTGTATTGGAAGAACATTTACAACTTTGAATTAGCTTGAAATGAACCTCAAGAGGCTTCGAGTTTTGCCGAGTTTATACCGCTGATTGTTTAAGGATATTGTTGTGATCACTTGATGACTATGATAATTGTTTAGTTCGTCTTTTATAAATTTTTTTTTTTTTTTTTGGTGTTGGCAGCTTTCGTTTAGCGTAAAGGGATTTAAAGGCTTAAAACTTTAGATTAGGATGATAAGACTACGAGTTTCAAGCCCTCAACATGGTTAACCGTTTGTTTGTAGACCTTTTGTGCTATTTGTTTCAAGATGTGGGTGCGGAAGTGGTGACTTTGAACCTTATATATGATTGAACAAGCATGGAACTTTACTATTGTAGTAGCCATAGTTGGTTTGAATGTTCTCCTTATGTGTTTTTGTTGACATACATTTGCCTAAGTATCAAGAGTGCCACTTAATTTGCAAAGTTGAAATTTAAGTCGTGACTCTCGCTTTTCTTCATTTAAACTTGTGTCATAGTGAAGTTGGTGGACTAATTCGTTAATTGGTTTGTCTTCATTTTTGGTTGGTTGATTGATTTCGTGTAAACCCGAAAAGTATATGTTGTTATGCTTGCATTTCTTGTAGTTCAATTTCTTAAGATAGAAAAGTTTGCAATAAGTTTTGTCATTTTTTTTAGTCCCAAAAATGTTGTTTAGGATAGGAATGTATATATCATGTTTATATTTTTCGGCGTTTGTAAAATATCGTGGTCTTGCTTGTAATCTAACTTTTCTTCAAAACACCTTAATCCTAGTAAAAAGTGGTTGATTTAGTGTGCATTTGTTAGAAGAAGAGGGCTGCCCGTATTTTCATTGTTTTGGTTTTAACTCGGGATCAATTTCGGGAATACTAGCTTAAGGAACTCATTATAAGCCAACGTAGTAGTTTAGTTCTCCTTTAATCTCCCGGTTATTAGTGTTATCTTTTTGAAGTGATTTGTTTCATAACTACTTTCTTTACTTGAAATAAATAATAATAAGGTTTTATATTGCTACTTGTTGTGTACTTTGTTTTCCAATAATCAACTAGTGTTGAAGATGTTCGTTTTGACTAAGTTCTTTGCGGATATTATCTCATGTTAGTTCGCTTGTGCTCTAGTTAAATAATTTGATCACTTGCTCAAAAATGAAGCAAAAAATATGGTTACATGTCGGCTTTCATATATGCTTGTGTATTTACCGAATAGCATGTTGGTTTTCCTTGTCACTTGATTGTTAAGCTCGGCATATTTCTACATTTGTAAGCTTTGTTATACAAATTACTAATCCTTATCATTTTTCTTTGTTTCATGTACACCCCGGAGAGTTGGAGTTCTCATTTGAAACTCAATCTCGGCCCAAATATGTTTTGGGTCGAACAACTATTAGGAACCATCGCGGTGTTTCGGAGTCACTCATTAGGAGACTAGTTCCTCCAAAGGAACTTAACATACTTAGTCCTTTATTTTTTTTTTATATGCTTTTCTTATTACTTGAATTTGTTGACTAACTTTGTATTATTTGGGTGTGTACTTTTCTTTGTGATTTTTGATTAATGTTTATTTTTGGTTTATAGTTTCGAATGGATTACTTTATTTAGCTTAAAATTTTGAAAGTAAGTTTCCTTCACTTTTTTTTAGTTTAGACAAATGTTTCGGGTTCCTTTTTTTTAAATACTTTAAAATTAGTGGTTAAACACTTTCAAAAATAGTAATAATAAATAGTGAATAGTGCAGATTTTTCATTAACTAATTAAGTTTTTTTGTTTCGAGAAAAACTTGTTCCAATTAACTCGCGGTAGATTTTCAAAAGAATCAAAAATATTACTTAGCGATTCAATTTATTTTCAAACAAATTTCAGTCATTCTCAGGCCTTAGATTAAAGAATGTTTTTATCTAACTTAGGCAAGCCTTCTTTATATATATATTAATAACTTATATATTCTCTTATTCTAACCCCAATATTTTACAACCATTTTGCTATATATATATTTTGAGATTTTCAGATTTTTAAGGCCTCAAAACGCAAGGTATATATATGCCATATGCTATCTACTACAAGGTATATATATTTATATTTCTACTTACTCATTCTTCCTACTTAAATTAAACATATATTATTTTATCACAATTGCATTTACGTACATAATATTTTCTCTCATGTTCAATGTGTGTTTATTTCTCACTTTATAAAATAAAGTCTTTTTATATGAAACAAATAATTTTCATTCTCTACGCAGGTCTTCAAATTATTCTTTTACATGAAATGCATTTACCAAAACAAATATGATTTTTCTCTTATATCTTTTTTCTCTATTACCGGTATACCTATTTCTTATATATTTTTACTTATCCAAATCTTTTAAATAATAAACTTTTCACATGATTTCCTATATTCTAAATATACATACGTCATCTTTACTATCTTTTTAATAAACATGTCATAAACTTTTTCCCAAAAACTCTAAAAACTACATATTTTTTTTACTTTACAAAAAGTATTTGTATAAATAAATGTTTTCATTTTTTTACATAGCTTTTAAGTATATATTTCTTATAAATCATAAAGTTCTACATACTTTAATTATAATTACGATAAAAGTATTGTTATTAAACTTTTCATATTTTTGACATGCACGTACATAGGTTTCATCTTTTACCATAAGCATACTTTATATTTTTTGCCTATTGTAGTGGCATGTGTCATATACTTTGAGTTTTCTTAAATTAATAAAATATGTTTTTATCACCCTTTTTTTAGCAAATAATGAGCAAATAACTTTTCCCAAATATTGTTTCTAAACTGAGTTTAAGGACTATCTTCGGATAGGCTCTGAAGGGTGCCTAACACCTTCCCTTCGAGTAACCAAAACTCTTATTCAGAATCTCAAACGTTTTCGCAGACTAAAAACAGAGTTTTACATTAAAAAATGGTTTTCCTAAGTTTCCCTAAAATTTAGGTGGCGACTCTAAACCCTTTTCCAAAACAAAGGCAGAAGAGCCGAATATTGCAAGCATATTTTTGGCCAGTCCGAAAATCGGGCGCGACACATAGCAGATGATTATCATTCCATTCTTAATTACCCTGGTAGGATTTCACCTCCAGTTAACTTTCTTGGCTTCAGCCTCGTAAGCGTATGCATGTGATTCAGCCCAACAATGTTTTGCACTCACCAACAACAGTTGAGCAACAAACGGAAAAAGAAATAATTTAAACACATAGCAGATGATTATCACTCCATTCTTAATTACAAGTCTCGAGTTTGAATAATAAAATAAATGTAAGATATAATCTTAACACTCCCCACCCCAAACACACAAACCCCAAACCGGTTTAACCCTTGAGAAGAAAAAAAAAACTTTGATTTAACGTTTACCTAAGTTGCTATGATTGATTCAAGAAAAAGGACCAATGGCTTGTCAACATTACCAATTATGCTGGAAGGAGGAAGACCGAAGTTGGCACATAATTGCAGCTGTTTGAGCTACATGCGAATTCTTTACGGTAATTGAAGAGAATTTCTATTGGCTTAAGTCATCAATATTCCTTTAAAGTTATTCGGATAATTCACTTGGACACCTTAACTAGGACTAATACCTATTAAATACCTTAATTGTTCATGTACCTATTGAAAACAAAATATTGATGTGTCAAAAAAAGTGTATCTCACTTTTTTTAAGCGCGTGAATAAGTCCATAATAACATTTTTCTTTTTTTATTTCCTGAAAAAGCTTACATTTTTTTTCTTAAATTAACACTTGGCACTAAAATAATCAAAATCAACTTTTTAGTCATTTTTAAAAATAACAACTTTTTTAATCAAAAAAAGAAAATCAACCCTACCCCCAACATCATCTTCTTCACCCATTTCTGCAAAAAATTTCATACATCTTCTTTTCTTGTTCTTGTTATTTTATCGATTTTCTTCCCTTTCTTCTTCTTTTTCCTTAACCTTGTCTTATTTTTGTTAATTTTTCACCTTAAACTTATTCGCCGGAGAAAATGGAGTCGTCATTATCGCCGGAAAAATGGAGTCATCATTACCACTATACCTCTCTCCCTTCTACAAAATCAAACCCCAAACATAAACTAAATTCAAAATTAAAAATAAAACAGATCCAAAAAAGAAAAAAGAAGTAGAAAAATAGAAGAAGATTCAAGTTTTAATTCAAGAATGGGGAAGAAAATGAAGTAAGAATGAGGGAAGAAGACAAAGGGAGGGGGTGGGGTGTAGACGAAATTATTTTCTTTTTGTTTTTTTGTTTTTTGAACTTATAATTATTTTTTAACAATTATTTTGGGCCTTCAATGCCACATGTTAACTTTTAATTTGTCATTTTTTCCATGTTATCGCAAGTGTATCACACACACTTCACATTTTTATTGATTGTCAAAAAATGTCTAATAGGAATAATTTTTTAGATAGAAAAGGTGTTCAATAGGTACTAGTTCTAGTTGAGGTGTTCAAGTGAATTATCCGAACAACTTTAAGGGGCTGTCGATGACTTAAGCCAAATTATTATGACGATAAAATTAACAATGAATTTTATTATTTAGTTATAGAATACACGTCACCTCTTACCATCCACAAATATCAGATAACTATATTCATCAAGACTACGATAGATGAAAAGAAATCACATATTGAGTTTTTTTTTTTTTTTTTTAAATTTGAACTTGAAACCTCATAATTCTAAATCAACTTCATTGATCACTAGGCTACACCTTTGAATGCTCATTCCTATTACTTTTTAATAAATAACTTTGGTAAGGTAATTCAAACATTATCCAATTAAGAGAAGATTTCACTAAATCATACCCGAACAAGAAAAATTTAAAAGCTTAGGTAGTGAATTTTATGGGTTGATACGTCGTTTACACGACTCCCATGACCAAATCATATACACCAAACTATTACATTCTCTTTCTTCCAATTTGTTTGACCTATTTTGACTTCACGTGAAATTTAAAAAAATAAAAAAGAATTTTAAATCTTGTGATCTTAAATTAAAGATATGTCAAATGTATCAAAATGTCCTTTAATATTGTGATCTTAAGTGTCATATGGAAAGTTGGAACAAGACTTGCTAAAAAAAGGATTATTCTTTTTTAAACAAACTAAAAAGGAAAATAGATCAAACAAATTGATACAGATGGAATAATACTTTAATACGTACTCCTTCCATTTTAATTTGTTTGGTCTATTTTTCTTTTTAGTCCGTTTAAAAAAGAATGTTTCTTTCCTTTTTTGGAAACTCTTTAATTCCAACTTTCCACGTGGCATATTCAAGACCACAAGATTAAAAGATATTTTAATATATTTGACACATTTTTAGTTTAACACCACAAGTTTCAAAAGTCTTTTTTCTTTTCTAAACTCTGTGTCAAATCAAAATAAGCTAAATAAATTAAAACAAAGAGAATATATTTTTTCAAAATGAACTTGAAAATTGAAATATTGTAGTATTAGGCTAGTGAAGTAAGCAATACCCTCATAATTATGTTTAAGAGCCCTTGTTTAAGCAAAGCCCAACAAAAGCAACACAGTGATAGTGACAGTGTGTGTGAAGGACAGAAGTGGAGGCTCCTCATTTAAGCAAATGCCCATAGCCCACCAAAAAAAACTTCTTGCGCTGTTTCTTTGCTTTTTAGCCTCACTGCATCATTGTTTCCTTCTCCCTCATTACTCATTATCTCACCTTCCTTTTGCTTCACAACACTTATATATTTTTCGCATTTAATCATTGCCCACCTTCACACTTTTAATCAAGATTCTTGATTTTTTTTAAAAATAAATAAATTAACCCCATTTCTTGATTTCTTGTCTTTTTTTCATTTTTACCCCCTTTTCAGAAGCAGACATGGTTGGAGTTGAAAACTTATGGATAGACCTGTGGCACACCAGGGCAAAAAAAGAGAGGTTTCTCTGGAATTTCAGCCATAGCTCAACCATTTTATTCCACTAGAACCCTGTACAAGTTCCAAGAAAGAAAACCATTTTTCTGTATTGAAGTTTAAGGTTTCAAAATCATTCAAGAATTTGTATCAGAAAGCTAAAGTATTTAGTGTGAGTCTTTAGTGTGTTTGAATGAAAAGATTGGTGGTAGAGAGAGCAGTTCAAGTTCTAATTTCTTGGTGTCAGAGGAAACTGTGAATGAAGAACTTAGTGGGTCTGAGGATTCATGCTCTCCATCTTCAATTGCTTGGCATATTCAAGAGGATGAGGTGCAGCATTGTGCAAATTCTGATGTTTCTGAAGAAGTAGAGAAACCCTTTGTGGATAAAAGGAAGTTAGAGAAACAAGAGTCTTGTTTGTCTGGTAAGATTTTATATGTTTAGATACTTGAGTGTTGTCTCGCTTATCCTTCCATAAGATTAGTCGTAGTATTTCTCTTGTAGCTTTTTGTCCCTTGAGTTTGGTTATTATGTGTTGTTTCTTGTACTTTGATTATCGTATCATCTTCTCGTGAATACTGTTCATGAGGATTCGTCATGTTGTCTATAGTATTTTGCCATAGTTTCTTCACTTCCATCATTTATTTTTCTGTACTGCTTTGAATTGTTTTTTTTTTTTGAGCTGAGGGTCTATTGGAAACAGCCTCTCTACCTCCAAGGTAGGGGTAGGTCTACGTACATTGGGATTCACTGTGTATGTTGTTGTTGTATTTAGTCTGGCCATTAAAATTCTGTATTGTGATTGAAGTTGTGGGGATTCTGTAGAGATTGAAATGATGAAGGAGAGATTCTCAAAATTGCTGCTGGGAGAAGACATGTCTGGTTGTGGAAATGGGGTTTGTACAGCACTAGCAATTTCTAATGCTATCACTAATCTATGTGGTAGGTTATTTTGTTGTGTATTGGATTCTGTATAACAAGGTTTGATATCACCCTAAGCGAGAATCATACCACTAGACCAAATGCCCTGTTTGTTGTATTGCTTTACCTTCAATACTTAAATCAATACTATAGGTCAATTCAATCATGGAACAAATGCACTAGAAACTGATTCATGGAATATGGAAGAAAATTATTTCTGTTTATCCTTAAAAGGTACCGTTGAATTTCTAAACGAGGTTTAAGGACAAGTGAATTAAATTGACCTTATAAAGTGAAATAATAACGAAGTAAATCGCAAGTAGAATAATATATAAGATCTTATATATAGTTTAAGATTGAGCGATGGTGAAAACTTAGGTATGTTCCTCAATAATTTTGGAAACCCTTATTACAAATGACTACATGTCTATTTATAATGGAACTCTAAAGAGCATCCTCCATCAATCTCGCCCCCATAAAATCTTTAATTACTCAATCACGATATTCTTAGTTGCATAACAATTGACGAAAATCTCAGCCCCTTCCATGATAGATGGACTTGCAAGCTTATCTTATTCTTATCTTGTTTGACTATGATTCAACATCCGAAACTTATATCTTCGGAGCTAGATGGTCCCTATTGGCATATAGTTTTCCTTACCGGCCTTATCCCGAAAAGATATTTCAATATTTCACTACTATTTTGTGAGGCTGCTTTGACCTATTATTCTTGCCACGTGTTACTGTATCATTCGTCCACCTGCAATTTTCGCCCCATACCAAGTGAAATCCACACTGTACGTACCAAACATTTTGAATATAATAGAATGTGACCGTTCTTGAGCTTTCCAATAAAATTGCTCTTTCATTTGAAAACTTATAAAATTCATACTGAGAGATCAAAATATTATTAAAGATACTTGACAATTTAATTACTATATAGTATTCACGTTTAGCGTTCTTATAAACGTTAGTCTCTTGTCTTAAAGATACCTTTTAGAATAGCCCTTTGTCTCTTTCCAATAAAAAAATGTTTATACACTTTTTCTAGGAAGAGCTTTATTTTGAAATTACTCTCATTGTATGCTAAAAGTTTTCATTTTCTTATATTATTAATGAAAGTTTCACAAAATTCCAAAGTAAATGATGACAAAATTGACATTTCTTTGCTTGATTTTTCGAATTCCTAACTTTATCCTATGAAAGATGTGTATAAATTATAATAGATCTTTGCTATTTGTCTCCATTTCTTTATTAATTCTTCTAGTCTTTCTTTCTACCTTTTTTCTTTTTCAAATTGTGATAGACTAGCTTTCTAAAGCCAATATTATAAAATCAATGAATAAAAAGTAGTCAGATCATTATTTATTATGACTTGTTTTGTAAAGAACATTACAAACATACTTAGTGCCCCCCCCCCCCCCCCCCCCCCCCTTTTGTTTTTGTTTAATATAAGATCTAAACAGGTAATTGGAAGTTTTAAAATGAATGTGTCTAGCTAGCGTGAGTATCTACTTGTACTAACACTTTATATTCATGGGCTGATATATATAGTACGCAGTGGCGGAGTCAGATCTTCACTAAGGGAATTCAAAATATGAAAAAATAAATACCTGAACTAGTCGAAAGAGATTCAACATCTACTGTATATACATAAAAAATAATTTTAATCATGCATAAATAATTTAATGCGTTGCCGAAGAGGATTCGGATGAACTCTCTGGGACCAAGCTGCCTCTGTCCCTGATAATATAGATTCGATAGAATTCATTAACATAGTTCAAATTCTATATTTATTATTAAAAAAATGTAGAAATTATAAATATACAATTCAACAATTTTAAAGGGTTAGAATATAGAATTATTTTTTCAAGAAATAGAATAGAATTAAGAATGAGATCAAATAGTCTATATCTTAATAAGTCAATTATATTCCATGTGACCTCCACCATTCATGACATCTCTTGTTTCTTGCAAGAACAGATACCCAGTGGAGAAATTGAAGCGTTAATCCCCTTTGATCAACTTGCTTGTGCTTGCTGTACAAACCTCCGTCCCCTAAACAATAAAAGTGGAGTAGAAACAAAAGATGTATTTCAAATCTTGAATCTGTCCCTTGTTTATAAGCTAATAATATTTCGAAAGTATTTCGAAAGTATTAATTGCTTGCTGAATCTCTTTCAATATTCCTTAAACTAATAGTTGTGTATGTATAATTGCTTGAGAATTCATATTAATTATTGTGTATATATAATGTATTTCAAGTGTGTGACGAAACAATTAATGTGCATGATTGTGGTCGGTAATCATGATTACCGAATCAGAGGAACTGAGGAATCCATAATTTAAACTTACTAGATTAAATTAAGGTGCTGAGTTCTCTGAAATTATTGGGAATTAGAAAGTATAATACTTATACAGTAATACTTTTTAGAAATTTTCTCATATATCCTATGATTCAGTGGCATAAACAAACAATGTCGGGTTCAATTGAATCTGTATTCAACATTGAATTCGTAGATTTGCCCCGACATGTGTTATGAACGACTTGGGCCAACACTATAAGGTGGAGGGTAAATTTGGAAAACGAGAAAATTATGTTTGGGATCTGGGTAGTGTGTGATAAATAGCACGAAGAGAAGAGGAAGAAAAGTTGTTATGGGAAATCTCCAATTCTCAAACAACGCAAGATGCTTCATCTCTCATAAAAGACATTAGGTAAAGTTTTAAAGCTACAGCACTACTATTACCATATACTATATGTTACTTTCCGAAGAGCGCCCAATAGTTTTTGAATTTCTATAAGCTTGTGGTAGGTATTCCCGCCTGTCACGCGGGTGACCCGAGTTCTATCCTCGGCAACGGTGTATTTTAAAAAAAATCATTTCTAGTCTATTTTTTATGTTTTTTTTTTCTCTTTTCTGGTGGGAAGTGTTCTACTCGAACATTTTAAGGATTAGTAGAAAAAAAGTAATTCAATTACATGTTGCCACCCGAAAAATGGCCAAAACAAAGTAGATACCACACGTCTCATGTGTAAGAAACTAGATACCAACTAGTCATGTACTGGATATATTCAACTCACTGACATTTTTTTCATTTGGCTAAGAAACTATTGCAAAATATAAATTTACTATAGTAGTAAGCATTCCTAGGTAACTGTGAGGGCATTTGGTCTAGTGGTATGATTCTCGCTTAGGGTGCGAGAGGTCCCGAGTTCAATTCTCGGAATGCCCCCATTATGCAGTATCTTTTTCTGCCACTCCTTTTCCGTGGGGTCTTCTTTCCGATAGACCTAGACTCAGAAAAACAATTATGAAACATAAATGCGATCTTTAGTACTTGTATTATTACTAGACGGTGGTTGCACATACATTATATATTTACACATACCTTTATATATATACATATTTTGTACATACATTACATTCACGATTGCATCGTATTTACATATTTTTATAGAAGCTGATTTTGATAAACGGCAACAATGTAGCGCATAGTATTTATCAATTGAGCGACGCTGAAGTGGTCAAAACACCTGTGGTTAAGAGGAGAAATCTTTTAAGTTGTGCATATAGAGCGTTGTAGAAATGAACTATTAACTTATTGTCTTGCGTACCTTGCTTAGGCATTGTGCATCGCACACGTTTTTGGTCATCCATATTCCAGCTTCTGACAAAAGACGGTGCAGCGAGGCCCGTTAAGATGGTGGGCAGAGTGTAAATCATTTCCTGAATTTATTATTTGTAAGTAATTTAAATTGCAACATATATGTTTACTTTCATATTCATAAGTCAAGTAAGGTGTATCGTAAATATCATGTCATGTGCATGGTTAATGATTTAAAGTTTAAGTTAAATATAATAAACATGTGTAGTACCTAAATGCGGAGGAAAATACAGTAAAAGGGGGAAGGAGGAGGACATTAATATTACACTTTTTTATGCAAAGAGGAGACGCTATCACAGTAATGAATACCAAGTTGCAGTATTAACAATAGTGAGCACAATTTGTTCTAACATTTGTTGGTTTAAATATTAAAAAAAAAGAGGATAAACTTACATGAGTTGATACAAAAATTTGCAGAGGCACTGCATCAACAAAAAAGTTCCATCTGCAATATTCCACATGAACAGGAAAAATCCATTACAGTTAAAAATGAATTGCAACGAAATTGGCAGAAGAAAATATTCAAAGTGGATATATAAGTTTTAAGGAACGTTTTTTTCAATAAAAATTCAAAAAATAAAGGAAATAATGCAGATGGGGGATGATTTTTGCCATAGCTCAAGGAGGAGCAGGAAGAAGGAGAGGCAAAGAGAACATACTTTTCAATCCCTTTTGATAGGGGATCTCATCTCTACTTTGAGTTTACTGCCGGAGGCTTTGCTTTTTGTGGGCAAGGTACGCTGGATTGCTGGTTCTGAACTGATGTCTGCGACTTTTCGCTTACTTGCTTTAGCAATGTTCATTAGTGTTTTAGGTGACAATGGCTGGACAGTATTTTCTTTTTTCCTCAAAATTTACAACAGTAAGTTTTGCAGTTGATGTATCTCGACCTTTGGAGAACAGTTTTTTCATTTGGATTTTGCAAGTTCTTGTTCCTAGGTGTTTTCACAGGTTTTCAAGGAGAAGCGATTGTTTCTGCACGAAAGAATGTTATTATTTATAATGGTTGTTTGTGTCTTGATAAAGTATAGTTATAAGGAATACTTTAGCATAACAAATTTCATAAATTTCTTGTGTTGTGAGGTGCAACATTTTTTCTCCTATTTCATCTGAGACGGAAGCTGTGGCGGAACCGATGTGATCAGTGATTGTAACATCAAACTGAACTCTGTATAAAGTAGGAAAAATTTTTAGTTGTTACAAAAATAGTTATAGTACAATGAGAGTTTATACCTTGGGATATGCTTAGTGATTCGCTCGCAACGTGTACAGTAGATTGACCTTGAAGAAGTACTCCTTACGAATGGAATTTTGCAATCTGAGCATGTCATGGAGCAGAAATACTGATCCTCATTTGTTATTGCAACTTGGCCATCTATGTAAATATTTGACCCTATAAAATGTAAATGAGTTTACTTGTGCGAACATGTAACTTTGAATGATAAGTAGAGTTGCAAACCTTAATAGGCAGAAAGCTCATTCTTCCCAATAAAAATCAAACCCAGAAATGCAAGAACCGAGGAAGAAAATATAAAAAAAAAATGAGGGACTGTTTGGTAAAGATGCTGAAATTTAAATTAGTGGCATCCTTTTGTATTGTTGAATTTTTTCTAACAGTATTAATTAGGGATGAATCAAAGACCGGATTGGAGTTTTTTTAGGTAACCACCGATAAGATAGTAGAAGCCTTTTAAGTATGGAATTTGATATTACAAACATCAACTATATTAGAACATTGTATATCATGTTTCTATCTTACTTTTGACTCCCTGCAATAGGAATAAACAGAAATCACACATTCATAATGTAAGAAGTCTTGACATAATATTCCATTAAAAGATGTTCACCTAGAATTTTTGCATGTTCACTTAATACAGTCTGAATTGCTTTAACAAGAACTTAACAAAAGATTCAGACTTTTCGTTGTTTAGGATGCTTGTGTACTTGAAAAACATGTCACAAGATTCTCAAGAATTTGATATTTCTGTTTCGTTATTAGTACATAAATTGTGACATATAGTTATCAGTTCATTTCATAGAAGCGTAAAAACAGAAAACATTATCACTACAATATTGAACATGAGATGTTATTTTTTCAGAGCAAGAGATACTTGAAGTTGTATGAGAGTTGTTGTTTTTCTTACTGGTGTTTGCATCTGAATGTCACACATGCATGCTGATTCTTCTCCAAATGGAACAAAGAGAAGAGTGCCATTTGTGGATATACTTTTTGCGGTGTATTCAATAAGTTCTTCATGAACTGTTTTGGCCCTATAAAAAAGGCAGTTTATGTAAATTTGGGTACAGAATTTAATTTTACAAAGGAATCATATATATGTATTACCATGCACTTAAAGTAGTGGCTTGTGCATATGTTGGATCCACATGTATTGTCGTGCTGTATCTATTTGACAAACCTGTATTTATTGGAAAAGACAATTTTGATCATATAGTGATATGGATATATAAAAAGAATATATATAATGAGAATATAACGGTTGAGCTGTTTTACCTGAAGATGATTTTCCCACCCTTTTAGTGAGAATGACAGGGTAATCTTTGAGCTTCTCTGTAAGAGTATTTCCATAATGGTCCACAAATCCCTCCCAAAGAGTCTGCTTTTTGGATTTTTTCCTGTAAATGTAGGAAATAAAATTTAAAGCGAGATGTAATCGCGTAAGTCTTGAAACATAGAGAATTTATAAAGAACTTTAATATACGGAAGGAAAACTCAGAAGTGGCCATTTCAGCTTTTATAATCATTTGATAACATTCTCAAAATTGCTGTATATATTTCTTTAATTTAAATGGAGCAGGTAAATTTTGGGTATCAAAATACCTCTGGGAAAAGGTTTAAATTTTGTAGGTTCTACTTTTGTCTCTATAGGGCTTAAAAAGAGCAAAGTTTATCGTGAATATTTAAATGTGAACAGAAAAAATAACAAATAAAATTGAGATATGTTTGATACCAAATTGCAATTAAGAAAAGACCACGTAACGTACCGAAGTTTCATATTCTGCTTATTCATATTCTATACTGATTTTTTTTTGGTTTATATAGTTTCAACACATTACTTGGATTATTCTTAGTTTTCTTTACTTTGATTTGAACATTCAAGGCAAAATCTGTAAAGCTATCAGTTGTTGGAGATGCAAAGGTGGGTGATTTAAATAATAGTATAGTAACAGCAAATTCAAAAATAAAAAAAAAACAGAGAAAGCAGTATTATCAATTAGCTGACAAAGTTTCAGCTTACTGATCATCCATAATGATGAATTCTTGTATTTTCTTTCCGTTGGCAATGTAAGTTGAGACCGCAGCATTAATCAACAACGCAAGAGCATTTTTATGTAAAGAGATAAAATGGGTAAGTAAGAATAAAGTATTTTTTTAACAATAAATTAAATTATATTTAAAACTTAAGTGGTAGGGATTTTTTACTTACTAAACTCGAAGTCTCTGGCTTGTTGGTCAAAAGCATCAAAAGGTTTGGAGGCGGCAATGCATTTTTTGGAGGAATGACCTTGTCAATTGGTTCAACAATAGTAGCTCTGTCAATTGTCCAGTGTATCTGTTGAACGGATTGGTGTACCCTTGATTTGATTCTTTTACTTGTGCAACTGACACCAAATATGTTTGAAAGGCTTTGAAATGTTTTTCATAGTGGATAATATCAGTGTTCTATATAATTGCCTGAATTTGACTTTCCTGCAATTAACATTTTAAGAACAAAACGTATTCGAATTATTTTTCGTGGAAACTTTTTTTTAGGAAAGGACACTCTGTGTTAACATATTAAAGGACATAAATCTCAACTTTCGTTACCTATATCAAAGAAATAGAGCAACATGTCTATTTTATCCCACTGATTTAATCATAATTAAGATAAATTGCAGAATTCAAGAACCTTTTGGCCAACGTAATTGTAAAAGTGCATACATCCAAGTAATACATAAGATTTTCAAAATCCAAAGACAAATATCTGTACAAAGGAAGAGAAGCAAAACAAAAAGAATTAAAGGTTTTATAATAAAAAAGGCACCAGTGCAGGGTTGAAGTAAATATTTTCACATCAATTATACATAGTAGTGACATTTTGAACATACTACAATTTAAACATTTAAAGACAATAGGAAGATTTTTCTAACATATTTTTGGTATCTTGTGCTGCGGTTTAAAACATTTAGCATTGACCCACACCTCTAGGCACCAATCAACCAATGGTGGTGAGAGAGAGATTCTTATAGAATAAATTTGTTTACAACCTTACAAGTATTTATAAGTGCACCTAATTAATAACAAAATTAAATATTACAAATACAGTGAGGGAAGACGATAGTAAAGATATGTGACACATTTTGAGCTTGATGATAAGTTAAACAGACATGTACATTCCAAAAATAAAAGACTAAGCCGTTTAATCGGTTAGGTGCAAATTGTATTCTTATAAAGCATTTTATAAAGATTAGACTTCTACACAAGCACTTATAAGTGCATCTAATTAACAACAGAATTAAAAAACTACAAATGCTGTGAAAGGAGAGCATAGTGAAGGTATGTAACACATTCCAAGCGTAATGGTAAGTTAAACGGACATGTACATTTCGAAAATAAAAGACTAAACCGTTTAACCGATTAGGTGCAAATTGTATTTTTATAAAGCATTTGATAAAGATTACACTTCTAATGATAACGAAAGGGAAATTGAACAAAATCGAGGAATTACAAGCATAAGAAGCGAAGTTGTAAATTATCTAGTACATTATTCTCAGCTGTAGATGGTCTAATTAACACCTTGACACAATTAGAATTTTTGGCTCGGGATAATGCAACATACAATTATCTGTGAGAAAATGTGGGTTCCCACAAATAGATACCAATAAAGTCTAATATTTAACCTTGAGCTTTATTTATAGTCATGGCGTAACATGATCGTATTGAAAATTGTGTTCTTTTAAATTGAAGAGGCAGCTTTTCATCTTGGAATGTTAGTAGAGGAATTTGTGGGATGAAAACGTGTTTGTTTTTAAAATCTCCGCTAGATATTGTTGCACTAATGATATGGCCTTTGAAGTCATTGCATATTAAGCGCGTTCCGTTGCATAAACCATCACAAGAATTTAGATTACGTAATAACATTATTGGACAATTATTTTGTAACTTCAAGCTGTAAGGAGGCAAACATGCTGGATTTAAGCTGTGCATAAAGTCTTCATATTCACTTTGATCTTTTGGATCAATTGTTCCATCAATAGCTTGGTATATGTTTGCAGGTGTTGGATATCGAGCAATTAGCATTTCATTAATTTCATCAATAAAATCATTTTTATTGTTAAAATAGCACGAGAAGTGATGAATGAAGTATCTAAATGAGATACATGTAAATTAGGGTAAGTAACATTAAATAGAAGGTGTAGGGATTCTTTCTCAGTTGTAAAGGGAATAACTAAAGAATTAGGAATTATAATTTTTCCTTTGGTGTTTGTTTTCTCGTTGCCATTACCAATTCACATCAAATATTCACAAAAAGCAGGATTCAACTTTGCACGCATATTTTCTGATAATTTTAATTTTTCAAGTTGATGCCAAATTTCACAGCATAATAAAATTTTACGGATAAAATATTCTCTTTTGCCACTATGAATAACATGTAGAGTCTGTCTAAAATCGCCACTAAAGATAACTACTTTTCCACCAAATATTGTATTGATTTTCATTAAATCTTTTAGAAGAAAATCTAAAGCCTCAATCAATTTTTTTTTTGCCATCAAAATTTCATCCCAGACAATCAACTTAGCATCTCGAATCAGAGAGGCTAATGAGCTTTGTTTGCTTATATTACAAGTAAATTTTTCTTCAACATCAATCGGTAATTTGAAACGCGAATGAGCAGTTCGACCTCCAGGGAGAAGTGAAGCTGCAACACCTGAGCTTGCCGTTGTCAAAGCTATGAATCCACTATGTCTGATAGTAGCTAATAAAGTACGGTATAAGAAACTCTTTCCGGTTTCACCGGGGCCGTCGATAAAGAAAGCACCCGATTTATTTAAAAATATTCGATCAAGGATGATATTGTAAGCTCTTCTTTGTTCCAAATTCAATTTTTTTTCCAATAATAAATCTTCTTCGCTAACTATAATATTTCTTTCAAAGTGAACATCTCTAACTCCTCTTTCTGTTTCAGGGGGCTGAAGTACTTCCGATATAAGTTGAAATTCATTGATATCATGACTCATTGAGTGTAAGATATCGTTAATATGATTTAATACCTTGTGTCATATATTATGGGGAGTTAAGTGTGTAAATTTTCTAAAATTTTCGGACATTGAATTCTCATATTTTTCCCATAATTCTTTTGGGTTAGTAGTATTGCAATATGCTAACAATGTAGCAAATAAATGACACAAACTATAAGGCATTTGATAATCTACGACTTTCGACATACATTCTATCAAATTATTATTAGAAAGTAACAATCCTCTTTTTTCTGTAGATTCTCTAAATGTAGTACACGGTACTCTGTTTATGGTTCGCAAATCTTTATATGGTTTTGGGGCTCTTACATTCATGAGAAGAAGTCTAAGGTAATATCTTTCTCCTTCAGTTGGGTGGCACGTTACAACGCGGCCAATAACTCTACCTTGTTTGCGATGTGTCCGCATTTTATCTGAAGACGACCATACAAAATATTCAGGGAATTCTCGATATAATAAATTAAACTTTTTAGCATAGTCATTGAAAGCATTCATTGAAAAGAATTCTGTTAACATTGTTTTCCCAATTAGAGGATTAGTTAGAATTTTGGTTATGGTATCATTACTTTTGAAGGAAACAAATTGTTGTCCTTCTAGATGTACTTGAAGATGATATACGCTCGGATTCATTTCACTAATGGGGAAAGCAAATATATGTCATATAGCTTCATGGGACGATACCCATCTAGCATATTGATATTTCTTTATTTCATTTATTTCTATATTTGCACCGCTTGAATGAATATGAAATGCAATTTTATCACGTCCTTTACAAATATACTTATAAATATATTTGATAACTTAATACCAGAGCAAATTTCAATATTCATATGACAGCCAAACTTACAAAGTAATAGGGGGTTGTAAGGAACTATCCATGAATTATCTATAAGATATTCTTTGATTTGTACACATATTTTGATATTTTGCCTTTTATAAATTGGGTAGGAGTTTTTGCCTTTACTTGTTCGTTCAACAAATTCTTTTGGATATTTGAATTTGCAAGAACCCTTTTTTCGACTACATGAAAGTGTTGGATTGAACATACCATAAGGACCATGAATCATATATTTTATAACAAGTGCAAATAATTTTAGATTTTTATTGGGATCTGGCAGTTCAGCACAAACAAATTTGTCATATGCTTCAGGGGTTAGAAACCTATGTTTCTCTTCTAATATAATGAGGAAATGAGCATGTGGAAGTCCTCTTGTTTGAAATTCTATAGTATACATAAATGCTGCAACTTTACCAAATATATGTTTCTTTAAAATATCTTTTTTTTAATTCTTCTAATTTAGCATGAAATATACGGCTAACTAAATCTGGCCTGTTTTATATTTCTTCTGTAGGTAGAGTGTTAGCTTTTATTTCAGGCCATGTGGGATTACATGTCATCGTTAAAAATATATCAGATTTTCCAAAACGTTGTACCAAAGCAATAGCGTCCATATATCGTTGACACAATCTCTTGAACCTCCAATAAAGCTATGTGGAAGTATTTTATTTTGACCTATTTGTGAAGCATCTCTTTCACCACGACGTAACATATCTAAAAGTCCTCCCAGCATATCTACTCTAAATAGATCTTGATTGAAAGAAGCAAAGTCTAATCGTTAACTTTCAATTTTAATCCATTCATCTACTGTGTATTATTGAAATAATCTTTCAGAATACAAAATTATATTTTCAACATTTCTTATTTATAATTTGTAACAGTAATATTCACGGCAGGAGACTGTATTTCTTTTGCGTTTTCCTTTGCGCATATTATCAGCTTCTATATCGAGAAAATTATCGATTGAACACATATTCTTAATGTTGGGCAGTTGTTCATGTTCACAGTATATTAAGTTGTTGGGTTTAATAGTTGAATGATTTATTCTTTTAATACCACAATGCCATCCATTTTGACCATAAGGAAATAGTAAAGGACATTGTAAAGGAACATAACAACCATAGTAATAATTTACCAATTGACTTCTATTACTTTCTGTGTATATATTAATATGCGGTGTGGGCAAACAATTATTGTCATCAGCATCTACCCATATTGCAGCAACTTCTGAAGCTGAGGGTAAGTTGTAAATCCGCTGGTCTAAGCCAGCATCACATTTAAGAGCAAGGCAAAAATCAGATAGCGGGGTAATATTTATTAAGGACTTTAAGAAAATAGAGTATGGATTATTATGTTTTAATATGTTCATTAAGGTTAGGACAATATCTTCATTGAGCTTGGCTGAACATGCCATTCGATTACTCAATTCATTTTCGCTATCAAAGAAATATAGTTGTAAGTTTTTGATTTTCTGATTAGTTGGAATCAGATCATTTATAAAATGGTACATTTGTCCTTGAACTCGAAATGTATAAACTTCATTATTGCGTTTTGCCAAACTTTTATCATAAGTTACTCCGAGCAAAGTGAACGTAAATATGTTATTATATGTTCTAATATAAGTTTTGAATTGTTTTGATTCCTCGGTATTTTCTAAATAGAGATTTGTCAATTGTTGAGGCATTTTATGTGAAATCAAGTGAACAGAACCATTACTACAACAGAATGCAGGAGGTTCATATTCGATTTTTTTTGCTTCGCAGAATTTACAGTTGAGAACATCTTTAAGGCAAACATAATTGGTTTGTTGTGTACTACATAAAGTAGCAACTTGTGTTATATTTTTCCCTGCATATTAAATTTTAAACTTTAGAGTAACCCTGGAGAAATAAGAAACCTAACAAATATGTAATTATTATTGGTCTTAGTAAAATGTGTAAAACCAACCCCGGGGTGTAGCCATTATTGATTTTTGAGCATAGCGTGAACGCTTTGCAGTGGATGTCGATCCTGTTTAATAAATAAGAATAGAGCATAAGTTTGGGTGAAGTAGGTATTAATTCTCTCAGCTTTTAGAAATCTGCTTTATGTTTCTAGCAGGGGTAGGTAAACTTTCTAACCTGTTTGATCGAAAAGTAAGGACCTCGTTACGACAGAGGAAGCCTCCTCGTCGAAGGAAGTGCTTATACACCAAGAAGTAAGGACCTTCTTACGACAGAGAAAGATTCTTGTTCTAAGGAAATGCTTGTCTCAGAAGATAGCAGATTAGCTGAATTGGCTATAATTGAATTTTCAGCTGGGCGACCTCTTTTTACTCCAATTTGATTTGCTCGTTGCCGAGCTGAAGAAGCTTCTTTTTTATCAGGTGCCATCAGCTTGTATAATTCTCAACGCCTAGCCCTTTTATTAGCAGATATATTATCATAAGTTTGATCACTTTTATTGCGTTTTTCTGACATTGCTGCATTTTTTGCATTACAATGAATATTTATGGAACATATTTAGTTTGAATGTGTGATGGTAGATCTTTAAGTTGTTATGGATAAAGTTTAAAGAAACAGCCAAAAATAACCAACTTATAAAGAAGCAGGTTCAAAGCAAGTGTAGGAGCAGTACTTACCAAAGTTAAAGATCCCGAAGACGCTGAGGAACAGCAATTTCAACTACGCAGATGCACAGCTGAGAGAAAATAATCAAATAAATAAGTACCATTATATGGAAGTTCCCAAAAAAATAATTCAATGTTGTAAAGCAAAAGCATTCTAATACTAATAGTAATATTATGAAATAGTGATCATAAATATTGTTAAATTTGATGGAAACTTGGGACGTCTTGTCTTTTATTTTAGAATCATCGGTCCGTTATCAAATTGATCGTTGCGTCAGCCATCAAGTCATTCATGACTTTAATTAGTGCTCATACTTACTTGAGTTAAACAGAAAAGATCATCTCGGCTTTAAGCAAAGGCAAGAGCTGAAGCAGTTTGACAATTTCAGTTATTTATAATTACTTTTTTTTGATAACCGCGGTATCTACGCCAGATTGGGCGCAGCCCGACCAATTCTACGGAATACCTCCCACCTCCCACCAAGGCTATGACGAATTGCCTTTAATATGCTGCAATTTTATGTCGAGTAGCAGCAGTTTGGTGCATATGAAGGAAATAGGAAAGCATCGAGGGTTGGCTTTTAGGATATGGCCCAACAAATATATTATATAGACTTTGCTGAAGTAAGAGGTTTGCAAATTGAATCACATAAGCTAACAACAGCAATAATAATCTTCCTAAATATTTTAATTACTTTTCACCTTCAATTCTTCTTCTCTTTCTACTCTTTTTCTTACTTCTCTGCTCTTACTCCCTCCTGTTCGCTCTCACCAACACCTCTATTTTTCTTTTTCCGCTTCCAGGTTCCATCTTCACGGAACCACAATTTTAACAAACCCCACGTTTTTTTTTTTTTTGGATTTTACTGTTTCTGCTTCGCCTATATCGAGTTGTTGCTCAGTGTTTGGTTAAATTCTGGTCCTTCTTCTTGGTCTTTTGAGGGCGACCGCAAAAGTCACCGAGTAGCTCGCTTTAAGGAATGCGTATAAACGTTCATTTACAAATTGGTTTGCCAATCCAGTAGCGTAACGACAAATAACCACCAAAATCCATATTAACATTTTCTCCAAGTACATATTATTAGAAAGTAAGATAAAATTTGATTTAAGTACATAATCATGCAACTATCAGCGCACACACAATGTTTGAGATCATGAACTGAGTGATTAGTTGAGTCTAAATTGAATAATGCTAGTACCTGTCAAGTCTACAAACAAATCGAAGTCCAAGGCTTTTACTTCTAGGGAGAGTTTAAAGGATAATACATTCCTTTTCTTGTGCTTAAAGTTAGATATTCATTAAAGTGATATAGGAAATGACTTGGGATGTAGAATTCAAATAGATAGCAGACAACTGATTTAACTTTTCTTTTTCCTAATGTAGCAAATGACTTGGGATAAAGTAATGACATCTCTATATCCTAGGGGAATATTTTTTTTTAATCATAACAAAAATAGACAGATGAAAACATCAGTGAGGATGGATTACGGAAAGACTTGAACATTTTCTTCTGAAGAGATGAAATATAGTATGGCAGAATCGTAGCAGAATTATAACTTTACAGCACATATCACAATTGGAAACAACCAAAAATGAATGACCAAACACGACGGTAATCAAAGCAAGCTGAAGAGCAACACTTACAAAACTCGAGGAGAATGAACACGCTTAAGAACAATAATCAGCACCACACAGATTGATACCAGTAAGAATTAACAGCTCAGTTAGGACAATTACATAAAACTTTAACAACAAAAAATATCTAGGAACAACCAAATACAAAGTTTGATTTTAAAAATTTATATTAGTTCACTTGAGTAATTGAAGAAGCGACAAAAAACACGTATATGAGCAACAGAACCGCCACGTGGTATACAGTGAAGGTAGGGCAACAAAGGGCAATGACAGAAATACCCTTAGTTAATAGAATATGACAACAACCACACATGTTGATAGTGAGATGCTACTCACTCTTCTACTTAAGTAGAAAAGAAAAGAAAAGAAAAGATTCTTTTCACAAACCCACAAAGAGAAGGATTGGAAACGAAAAGAGGGAAATTAAATGGGCCTCCGTAGGTTAATTTTTGGGAAAAATACATAGTTACTTTATTAGGGCCGTTTAAAATCGAATCATAACCGATAATTCAATCGCAAAATGAGCTTATTGGCTTATGAGTAATGGGTTATCGGACTAACAGTTGGTGAACGAATTAAATTTTTATAGTTAATGGCTTATTGATGCAGGACGGATTACTCAATTTTCTTATTAGGTAAACTGTTAACCCGTTAAGAATTATCATGTTTATATTTTAGCCCTAAATATATAAAGTATCTTCTTGTAAACCCAAAAACTAAAACCCCGTTCTATTTGCTAAGGAAATAACGAGCCACTTCTTGTGACTTCAAATCATAAAGTGCAGTCGATCTCCCTAAAACATAAACAAAATTATCTGAAATAAATTATTAAATCAAAGATAAATTATTCTTGATAACATGAACGATCGCAACAAAAATGAAACAACCTTAATATGTCCTTCACAAAGTTTGATATAAAATTGAAAATTTTCAAACCATATCGAAGTTTTGATTTTCTTTCTCGATCCAGTAATTAAAAGATATTTCTACATATATTTTATGTCTAGATGAAAATTCTCATATGATTCTATGTTATAATCTATTAAAAATATTGTATGAACAAAACTCAACAAGCCTAAAAGATTGATAAATAGATGAATCACATTATATACAAACAACTTAGTCACTGAGAAATGAAGGACATATCGATACCGTTCGATATTTCATTATCTCTTAGATTTATCCGATACACCATCCGATAACCGTCCGTTAATTACCAATTCGATACCAAACCAACTGTTATCTTATCGGTTGACTTTTTTTTAAAAAAAATTAAAGGGGGCATGGCCCATCTTATTCACACATAAAAAAGGAAATAAAGAGGTCCCAAACTTGGGTCAAGATGATCCAGGCCCAAGCAAATCAAAAGCAACAACAAGAGCAAAGCAAAAAGCCTAGAAAGTCAACAAACAGAAACTAAAGAAAAAAAATTGGAAACAAAGCTCTAGAAAATTCGGCAAGACATCAAAGCTGTTCATCTTTTCGACAGCTCGTCCAAGAAGTTGGTGGCGTAGATGAACAACAGAAACTGTAAGATTAGCTCCGAGAAGACCGTCATCCTCCAGCTACGAAGTGTATAAAATAGAACTTGGGAGTATTTCACAGAGACGCTTAAAATCTCACAAGCTCATGAAATCGAACCCAACGAAGACTTCTTCAGCTCTATAACAACACCTCACAAGGCGGAGGGACATAGGTAAGCTCATCCCTAATTCAACACCACAGACAGATTTCGTAAGCTATGGGTTTACTCCGTCTTTAACTTCCCAGCAGAATGAACCTCAAAAGAGGTTAATACCACTGCCAAGGAAGAAAAATCGGGAGGTCCATCCTTAGCTTACCAACCCAGATCCAACTTCGATCAAGAAATGAAAAAACCCTTCAACTTCCGCACAAGATTTCCAGGTAAAACCTCGAAGTGGAAATTGGTTATTGTCAAGATCTGTTAGCCTCTCGTCTCTTGTATTCTCTGTTTTGGCATTTTGTGATGCGCAAATTCATTATTAGGTTCTTCTCCATATTTATAATTGCTTTTCCTAGAGATGAAATTTTTTGCATCGTGTTGTATGTTTTATTTGATATACCTGCTAAATCAAAAAACTGGTTAGCAAAAAAATCTACCAGGGTGTTTCCCTCTCGAAAAATATGTTGCACTTTCACCTGCCTGTTAGTTTTCAACAGATTTATTTGCTTGACTTCCATAATAATACTCCATGGTACAATCCATATACCATCTAAAAATCTTTTCATTGTCAATGAATCTGTTTCTATGATCACTGAAAGCGGATTATTGGTAACACAAAATTCAAGTCCATATCTTATTGCCCTTGCCTCTGCAATCAAGACAGATACTTCCCCAACTCCCCTAGTCTCTGCGTAAATACAGTCCCCATTTTCATCCCTAATGCAAAAGGCACTAGAGTTGGGACTTGAGTTCCCTTTCTTCGCCCCATCACAATTGCATTTGTAGCGTCCTTGATCCGGCATCTTTCAATAAATGATCTTGTAATCCAGTCTAGGGACATAGCCTTCAAAGAAATTGATCAAATCTGGCCATTGAATAGGTATCTCTTTTAGCCAGGGATATCTATTTACTACTAAGGAATGCACATTCCTGTTGATCTCCACAATCATAGTATGGACTGACATCCTTCCTCCATGATATATAATGTTTCTTCTTTTTCAGATTTGCCATAGAATAAAGCCTGGCATAGCCTTAAACAGTGGTTTTAATTTGCTAACACAATCCGCTTCTCACCTTTTAAAAATGGTGTGTTTAAGCTGCAAAAAAGGGCCATGAACTCCAGTTTCTTCTGCAAAAGTTTTCCAGATCTTAGTAGCAACAGGACATAGTATAAATAGATGCTCCATGGTTTTCAGTTCATTGTTGTCGCAACAACAATATTTGATTTCATCCACCAATCCAATCTTGATCAAAACTTCCCTAATAGGAATTCTTTTCTTCCACAACCTCCGGAGAAAGAAAGAAATTTTGAAAGGGACCCCTTGGATCCAAATTTCTTTCATAGCTACCTGAACTTGACCTTTGGGTCTCATTAAATCCCAAGCACTACTTACAGAGAACTTTCTATTGCTGCTTAGCATCCACCATGAGTAAAACTTTCCATTGCTGCTTAGCATCCACCAGGGTCTATCCCATTCTTCAGTCCCTTCTACCACAATAATCTCTTGAACTATATGATTACAAACCTCTTCATTGAATAATTGCTGTAATAAAGGCTCATTCCATCTTCCCTGTAGCATAAGCTCCTGTACATCTTTCAAATTGGACAAGTTATTATTAGTAGCAGGAAGGTAGAAATATAAGGCACCTAATTTGGTCCAATTATCAAACCAAATGCTGAACATCTGGGCTCCCACCAGATCTCCTGATCAATGTAATCCCTAGCTTCAAGCATGTGCTTCTATATCTGAGACCCCCCTTTCCATTCCATCATTTGAGGTCTGTGTCTTTTTGCAGTATTTGTTCCACATAAAGATTGTCCATAAGGATTTTTTGGTTCTGAAAGTCCACCACAGTTTTGCAAATAAGGCTTTGGAGACATCAAATAAAGACCTAAAACCCAAGCCTCCTTCTTCTTTAGGAAAACAAATCTCTTTCCAGGAAACTCAATGTTTGTTCTTTTTTCTTCACTAAAGGACCATAGAAATTTGGCAAAGATTCTGTGAAGATCTTGGATAACACACTTAGGAGGAACAATGGCAGAGAGCAAGTATATGGGCATACTCTGTAAAAAATTGTTGATCAGAATAGATTTGCCTCCAAAAGACAGCATCTGGCCCTTCCAAGCTTTACGCTTTTTCTATACCTTTTTAATGAGATCAATGAAGTGTATTTTCCTCTTCTTTGCATGCCCAATTGGACATTCCAAGTATATAAGGGGAAAATTCCCTTTTGCGAAGCCTGTAACATTCTCAACCTCCTGTCTAGCAGAGTAGGCTGCCTTGTTATGCATATAGAAGAAGCTCTTTGCTTTGTTGATCATTTGCCCTGACTGCTTCTCATATAGCTGAAGTGTCTCCATAACTAGTTGCAAAAATTTCTTTTCTACAGCTACAAAAATTATGGTATCATCAGCATAAGCAAGATGATTAATATTGTCACTCAATTTAGGTAACCCAAAGCTTTTGAACTCCCTGTTATAGAACAAATTATTCAAGGCTTTAGATAACACCTCTGCAGATAAAATGAATAAAGCCAGAAATAAAGGGTCTCCCTGCTTAACTCCTCTTGAGGAGTGAAAGAAACCATGAGCTTGACCATTGATAAGCACTGAGTACCAGTTATTAGCAACCAGTCTTCAAATCTTGTCCACTATCATGTAGTCAAATACCATTTTCTCCAAAACTTTGATCAAAAAGTTCCAATCTACCCTGTCATATGCTTTAGCCATATCAAGCTTAATTACAGCATTTACAGGCTTTCCCCTCTTCTGATGTCAGTGATAATTTCTTGGGCTAGTAAAATTATTTCAACAAAACCAGATTGGTTCTGAGAAATCAGCTTGGGAAGCAAACTTTTCAATCTATCATATAATAACCTGGAGATTACCTTGTTAATAAAGTTGCTTAAACTGATGGATCTTAGGTCAATGAAGCTCTGAATCACCTCCTTCTTAGGTAGTAGGACCATATTAGTATGTGTTATAGACTTGGCAGTGTACTTCCAACGAAGAAAGAGAGGACCACATTTACTATATCACTCCTCACAATATCCCAACAATGTTGATAAAAATGGCCTGAGAGACCATCAGGGCCACTGACAATATCTCCATTCAGTTCAAAGACTACTCTTTTGATTTCCTCCTAAGAGGGAACAACATTAAGGACAATGTTACCTGCTTCGATAATGATAGATGGAATCAAATCTAGTAAGGAGAGATCACCATCACCTGGAACCCTTGTGAATTGCTCCTTATAAAAGGAAATAACTTCCTCCACCAATTGATCCTCCCCATTTGTCCAAGATCCATCTTGTCTAAGCATTCTAGATAGAGATAACCTCTTTCTTCTACCATTCACCAAGGTGTGAAAGAACCTAGTATTTCTATCACCTTCATTGAACCATTGTATTCCTGCTTTTTGTCTTCAAAATTCTTTTACATAGTGCAAATATTTTAGATGCTCAGCCTGGGATCTTTTTAGTACTTCCCTATTGACAGTTATGGGGTGTTCTTCAAACAATTCTTCTTTCATTCTGACAATCTCCTCTCTGATAGCAAATTGCTTAAAGATGTCACCAAATCTGTCCCTGCTCCAAGTAGTCAGTGCCAATTTGAAGTTCCTTATTTTTAGTTTCAGCCTGATAAAGATATCCTCTGATTCTGGGGCTGTTGACACCCAAATTTTACCCGCCACATTACGAATTAATCTCGAGACTTTTGAATTTTTTAAATAATTTTTGAGATAATTATTTGTAAAAAGGATAAAATATTTTCTAAATCAGCTTTATAATAGTCTTGAGTAACAATTTATATCTTTCATATTTAATTATGTGAAATTTATATAAGTTTACTTAAAAAACTATTTTAAAGACTAATTGCATAAGAAAATCCTTTTTTTAAAGATTAAATGCTTAATTTTCCTCCAAATTGCTTCAAATGAGAGATTAATTGAATAAATTAATTTCATAATTGATAAAAGAGGTAATTCTATGTTTAATACAATAATTATTTTTAATTGTTTGAACTCATTAAAGCTCGAGATTAATTTTAATTGATTCATTCTTATTTTAATACTAGCCTACCTCTTTAAATTATTTAAATTCTAGCCAAAATTTCATCTAATCACTCCTAAATTGGCTGTTTCCTAAAAGACCAAATGGCCACATTTGTTACTTTAAACTCACCTTATAACACCCTCAAAAATCCTTATATCAGCCAATAATTGGGCCAGCAATAATCTAACCCACTGGCCCACTCTCTCCCCCTGACCCGAGCCCAACCCAACACACCCTATTATCTTCTTTCTCCCTTCCTCTCAACAAACACGAGAAAATTGAATGGAAGGTGACTCTCAAGTCTCAAAATTAATTTTGGTGACATTGACCAAGAGTAATGGTCAAAGACACTTAAAAAATTAGTTAAGTTAATTGGGGACTCAATTAATATTTTTAAAACTTCTTAATCTTTTTAAAAATACAAAACGACCCAACTCAACTCCCCCCAATTCTCTTTCTTTTCCTCTCCCTTAACCGATCAAATTGGTTTCAAATTTTAAAAAATCTCATCTCCCAAAAGCTCTCAACTGTTAAGGACGATTTTGCTCTCTTCTTCTTCTTCTTCTCTGTTATTTTCCTGACGAAACAGGGGAATCGATCTCCCTTTGCTCTCCTCTTTCTATCTCTTTTCAGGTAAAGTCTTCTCTTTTATTTGGTTCAAAAAGTTGAAAAGTTAGGGTTTTTAAAAAGTTGGGGTTTTGATTAAAGAAGAAAAAGAAGAAGAACTGAAACTGGGGTTGATGATTTTGTTGTTTTATGCTTAAAAATGAAAGAAACCCTAATTTGTGGTATTTGTTAACACTTGATATGATTGTATATTTGTAAAATAGTATGTGTATCTTCAGTGAAATATAAATTTTTGTTGTTGTTGTTATTCTTGTTCTTCAACATTGTTGTGAAAGTAGTAAAATTTTAATTTTTGCAAGTAATATGTTGCAACATATTAGTTGATCTGTTTGAGCAAACAGCTGTTGAGATTTGAATTTTTATTGTGTCTTGAGTTATTTTTGTGGTGTCTGGTTGTTGTTCTTGTCTTGTGTTATTATTTTTGATAGAAGTAAATTTTTTGTTATTGTTGTTGTTGGAATCTGTTGTTACAGTTGTAGAAGGGTCTTGCATCTCAAAAAGTTAGGCTTTTTGAAAATAATGCTTTGGTTAATGAATAAGAAGAGGACTGGACTTGAACTGAGTTAAGAAGAAGAAGATTTGAACTGAGTATTCTCCTTAAAGTTAGGGTTAATGTTGTTGTTGTTCTTGTTCTTGAACATTATGTTGGTGTTATTGGTGTTGTTGTATTGGTAAATGTTGGTGTTTATGTTGTTTTGTTGATTTTATTGAATTTTGTTGGTGTTATTGATGTTGTTTTATTGGTAAATGTTGGTGTTGTTGTTCTTGTATGGTGTTGCTCTTCAAAATTGTTATTCAAGTGATAAATGTTGATTTATGTTGATGTTCTTGGGGTATTATGTGGTAAATTTTTTGTTAATACCATAACATATGTATAATATGTTGCAACATATTAAGCATATGTTGGAAATAACTATACCATCTGTTGGTTTACTCTTATTATGTTTCCAACAGATGACCCATCTGTTGGAACATATGAGTCATATGTTGCAACATATGGTAAATGTTGGTGTTGTTGTTGTTTTGTTGATTTTATTGAATTTTGTTGGTGTTATTGATGTTGTTTTATTGGTAAATATTGGTGTTGTTGTTCTTGTATGGTGTTGCTCTTCAAAATTATTATTCAAGTGATAAATGTTGATTTATGTTGATGTTCTTGGTGTATTATGTGATAAAATTTTTGTTAATACCATAACAGATGTATAATATGTTGCAACAAATGCTTCATCTGTTGCAACATATTAAGCATATGTTGGAAATAACTATACCATCTGTTGGTTTACTCTTATTATGTTTCCAACAGATGACCCATCTGTTGGAACATATGAGTCATATGTTGCAATAGATGACTCATATGTTGCAACAGATGACTCATCTGTTCCAACAGATGAGTCATATGTTGGATGAAATCAGAGCAGTAGCTACTGCTTTAATTTCATCCAACAGATGGGTCATCTGTTCCAACAGATGGGTCATCTGTTCCAACAGATGGGTCATCTGTTCCAACAGATGGGTCATCTGTTCCAAAAGATAGGTCATCTATTAGAAACATAATAAGAGTAAACCAACAGATGGTAAATGTTGGTGTTGTTGTTGTTTTGTTGATTTTATTGAATTTTGTTGTTGTTATTGATGTTGTTTTATTGGTAAATGTTGGTGTTGTTATTCTTGTATGGTGTTGCTCTTCAAAATTATTATTCAAGTGATAAATGTTGATTTATGTTGATGTTCTTGGTGTATTATATGGTAAAAACTTTGTTAATACCATAACAGATGTATAATATGTTGCAACAAATGCTTCATCTGTTGCAACATATTAAGCATATGTTGGAAATAACTATGCCATCTGTTGGTTTACTTTTATTATATTTCCAACAGATGACCTATCTGTTGGAACATATGAGTCATAAGTTGCAACAGATGACTCATCTGTTCCAACAGATGAGTCATATGTTGGATGAAATCAAAGAAGTAGCTACTGCTTTAATTTCATCCAACAGATGGGTCATCTGTTCCAACAGATGGGTCATCTGTTCCAACAGATGGGTCATCTGTTAGAAACATAATAAGAGTAAATCAACAGATGGTAATGTTGGTGTTGTTGTTGTTTTGTTGATTTTATTGAATTTTGTTGGTGTTATTGATGTTGTTTTATTGGTAAATGTTGGTGTTGTTGTTCTTGTATGGTGTTGCTCTTCAAAATTGTTATTCAAGTGATAAATGTTGATTTATATTGATGTTCTTGGTATATTATGTGGTAAAATTTTTGTTAATACCATAACAGATGTATAATATGTTGCAACAAATGCTTCATCTGTTGCAACATATTAAGCATATGTTGGAAATAACTATACCATCTGTTGGTTTACTCTTATTATGTTTCCAACCGATGACCTATCTGTTGGAACATATGAGTCATATGTTGCAACAGATGACTCATCTGTTCCAACAGATGAGTCATATGTTGGATGAAATCAAAGCAGTAGCTACTGCTTTAATTTCATCCAACAGATGGGTCATCTGTTCCAACAGATGACCCATCTGTTGGATCATCTGTTGGAACAATTATTTGTACATTTTAAATTCATTGTTATCTTTTTTTTTTAATGATGCACAAATCAATCATTGACCTTTATTTTACTCTTGTTTGTAGATAAATGGATCCCACTAAAAGGAAAGGAAGTGAATCAACTCCAAAAACAGGAAGAAGAAAAATAGCTAGGATACATTCACCACTAAAAGAGCTTGCTATACAAGCAGTATCTCAATTAGAAGAAGAAGTCTCTTCTCAATCAGCTTTAAATATAGAAAAAGAGAAGGAAATAGAAAAAAGTCAAGAATCTGGAGATTCAAGTAAAGATGAACAAGGAGATGAGGAAAGTGAGGAATATGAAGGAAGTGAGGAAGATGAAGGAGAAAGTGATGAAGATAAAAACTCAATAGAGGAAGAAGGTGTAGATAAAGAGAGGGATGGAGAAGATAATGAAGTAGAATCAGAGGAAGGAGGAGATAATGAAAGTGAAGATGAGGAAGAGGAACACCTTGATCCTAACAGTCCTTCCACTGAAGAGTGTGTCAAAACATTCTGTATTGATAATTTTTCTGTGACAATGCAGTGTGATGTCATAAATATAACTGGTGATTGTGTGATAAGGTCAACCATGGGAAAAACTTTTGACACCTTCAGACAAATACTTCAAGAACAAAAATTGGATGATTATTTCAGAAACAGCTGCTTTGGACAATATCTTGATTTGCCAGAGGATAATAATGCTCGTTTTCAAATGACCATGGTGTATGGTCTTCTAAAACGTAGATTTATGTATGAGAACAATAATAAGATGGATGAAGTCTGGATCAACTACTGTGGCATGCCACTTTGTTTTGGGTTGAAGGAGTTTGCCATAGTTACTGGACTAAAATGTCATCCTCCTTCTCAACCTATTCCTGTTGTTACGCAAAAAAAAGCACCCCGCACACCAAAGACAACAACAAAAAAAGGATCTAAGTCAGCAGCCAAGACTGTCAAGAAAATTCAAAAGGGCAAGTCAACTGATGGTGATGACTTGGTGTCCCTTGTTGGTTCAAGCTTCAAAAATGTAAATTTACTTCAAGAGTTAGAAGGTAAAAGGCTTTCAAAGAAGCACAAGCAATCATTGTGCTTGGTTTGGTTTGTACATAATATTCTTTGGGCGAGAGACGTTAACAACAACATACCACTTGGTTTAATAAAGCTCTCGGAAGATCTGGAGGCATTCAATAACTACCCTTGGGGTCGTGAAAGCTTCATAATGACTGTCAAATATTTGTTGACTCCATTAACGCCAAAGACAGTCAACTTATATGGCTTTCCATGGGCTTTCATAGTAAATATTTTATTTTTGTGTTTTAATTTTTTTTATTGAATAATATTTTTAATTTTTAGCATAATTTTTACAGGCTTGGGCATTTGAAGCCATTTCTTATCTCCGACAACAAGTGAAGGACTATCAAGAAGAGGTTTCTAGTCCTAGAATTCTGAGATGGTTGTCGGTCAAGAACGATAAAAAAGCAAAAGTTCTTGATCTTTTCAAACCACCCGAGGAAGCAGTAAGTCTACTTTTATAGAGATTAATTCAATTATGAGTTAAACATTATTTTAATACATTTAATTGTTGATTTTAGATTGTGCATCCATGGCTTATCCCGACTAATCGAGAGTTAAAGATGCCATTCCTTGTTACTTTAGGGTATGTGGAAACTCTACCAGACCCTAAGGTAATTGATAGGATAAAAAAAGAATTGGCCGGAGCAACAGCCATCAGAAGAAAAGCACTTGGGAAGGATGATTTGGTTCTTGATGAGGTTATTGTTGATACTGCTGGTGTTGGTGTTGATAGTGGTGGTGATGGTGTTGTTGTTACTGTTGGTGGTGGTGATGGTGTTGGTGGTGGTGGTGGTGATCCTCTTATGATTTTTCAACCAAGAAATGACCATGACTATGGTCATACTGAAGATGCTGATTTTGGTGGTGGAAACCTCCCTGACTTTGGTGATGGACACACCCCTGACTTTACTGGTAGACATACCCCTTGTTGACACCCAATTTTGTCCCATCTTTCTCCCCGTTTAATTCTTTAAGCTTCAAATAATTTTGATAATTTACAAGTTATTTTATTATAATTAGAAATCTATGTATTGCTATCGTCCTTATTTTTTGTGAATTTATCAATATAGTTCTACTACTATTATTATTATTACTTTATTATTGTCATTATTTTTATAAATCTAGCAGCGTGCTCGTTATTTTTAATTTAGCAAAGGACGGAGGTCGTCACCACCTTGACGGTCAATGTGACGGACCGTCACACATGTGACGGACCGTCACTCAGACCGTCACCTTAAGGCAGTGGCACTGCCTTCTTTGCTAACTTGACGGCCAGGCTGACGGACCGTCAAGCCGGTGACGGACCGTCAAGCCGGTGACGGACCGTCGCCTGGACCGTCACCTTAAGGCAGTGGCACTGCCTCTTTGCTGCCATGGTGCGACGGTGGGGGTGACGGACCGTCACCACCTTGACGGACCGTTACGGCGGCCGTCACCCCTAGGCAGTGTTGCCCCTCTCCTTGACGGTCTATGTGACGGACCGTCACACATGTGACGGACCGTCACTCAGGCCGTCACTCTTAGGCAGAATCCTCTTTTCTCGTATTTCCTTCCGTTTCCGTATTCGCTCCCATTTCCTACAAATACTTCTTTTGATTTTCTGACTTTTTTAATGTTATCGTAATTCCTACGATATTGATTTTTTGCCTAATATTTTTTATAATTATCTTTTAATCATAAATAATTGAATACGTTTTAACCCACGTGGATGCCACGTAAGCGCCATGTAAGCGCACAACAGTCATAAACACACGCTTTCCACACGCCTAGCATCTTCTCCGCCACGTGTCGCTCTCTTATTGGTTGGTCAACTCATCCTAAAACCCTAGACACCTTATTATGCTTGAACTACCTATTTTACCCCCACTTAATCTAAGTGAAATACCCATTATACCCTTTGAAACCCTAAAAAATGTGGTAGTTGCATCAGCCGTTTGTGCTGATACTCTCTCTCCCCCTCGTCGTCTCTCTCTCTTGGTCTGCAATGGCAGAAATCCAATTTTGGCTTCTTCTCCACTTTGAGGAAGACAACAACCTCCCTTCCTTGCGTGCCAGAGACTTGCAAGGCCATTTCGAGCATTCATTTATGGAGGATCATTGAGAAATCTCGAGGAATTAACCGAAATATCTTCAGACACTTTAACAAGCATATGAGGTATTCTCTTTTGCTGGGTTACTTCTCTCTCAAGCGATTTTTGGGCAAAGTTTTATCTCCTTTCTCTCTTTTTCTGAATCAAACTGTGGAATCCATCCAAAACCCCAACGTTTGGATTTCAAAACATTCAAAAATCGCGCTCAAAATCCCGCCCAAAAAGCCCCCCCATAAACCCTACCTTCGCCCCTATAAATACCAAGGGTTGGAGAGCATTTGAGGATCAGTTTTCAACTATCCACACAATCATAAAATTTCTCTCTTTTCATGAACAACTGCTCCTTGGATCTCTTGTTTGTTCTCGAGTTCTTGGTGCATTTATTAGTTTGATTTCGTCGAGTTTCGAGTGTAGATCCGTGGTCAAGAACGCTCCAAGTTTGCTGCTCCGAAACAGGTAAAAATACGACCTTATTCTCTTATTTTCTATCGTTTTCTTTCTTTCCTTTGTTAATAAGATTTTATGTAGAAATCATGTTGTAAAGTTTTCTCTTTCCCTCTTGATCGTATGAAATAATGTTTGGGTATAGCAGAACATGTTTGTGATTCTTTCAAATCTTTTCTCTAAATAATCTTTTTTAAAAGAAATAGTGGCATCAATATTTTTTTTTCCTTTAGTAATCTGCCAAGTATGCGTGCAACATCAACTATTTCTTCTCAAATCCTTGTCGACACTTTATTTAAATAAAAACGAATTTTGTTTATGTATAGCTTTCATCGTGACATGTTGCTTGAATAGTTAACGAGACAGGATTTTGTTTTTCTCTCTGTTTTGATGAACATAGAATATTTATGTAAAGTTTGAGTATATATCCACTCAAGTTTATAACGAGCAGATCTTCTTGGCCAATATATCGTTTCTTTAGTTAGTATCTTGGTTTAAGATTCACGTCCATAGAACTTGTTGAGACAAATTGGTAATTGTTTGTGAATTCCAATGACTCGTTGTTACATGACGATAAGTTGTAGGTCCAAGAATCATACGTTGTAGCTATGACTTGGAAGTTACTTGAGAATTTATGTTAAAAGAATATGTTTTCTCTCTTAAGTAACGTATTCTGTTTTATGCTAAAAAATGCTATTTATAAGTTTGTTCTTTTCGATACTAGTATATGTTTAGGCTCTAATCTAGTCTTCACGTTTATCATCCTTTTAAGATAAAGACTTTATGCTCTAAATGACATTACTTTTCCCGAAAGTATGAATGTGAGTTTTAATAATTTCCATATGTGTTCATGATAGGAATGAAGATATAAATTTAGTATATTTTACATGTTTTAGCAGTAGCCTACTCTTCCCTTTTTTTTTCTCTATTCAAATCAGACGGCCCTTTCTAATATCAGTTATTTTCTTATTTTCACATGACTTGATGGAGTTGCGGAGAGTCTCAAATGAGACTCAACATCATTGTAAAACGAGTACACTCACATTTCGCCCTTCGAGCATATCTCTCATCTTCCCGTCTGTGTCCGAACAGTGAATAGGAGAAAGAGGAAAAGGATCAGAAACGTTGCTTCCCTCATCGTTCTCTCTTTCTCCGTTCTCTCATCCGAACAAGAAAAAAAAATGAGAGCGGGGAGATACTTCTTTCGTTTTCTCTTTACTCTACTTATTATTGATTATGTTATGAATTTTGTTGTGCTTACTTAGTTATTCTAACTCTTATTTAGATTTCATCGATAATGAATTAGGCCTAGAATACTTGAACCTTAGAAAGGGTAGTTAATATGGAAGCTTGTGATTAAATTTTTATAACAATGTGTATAATATTTAGGAAGTATGGAAGAGTCAAGTTTCTGATTATATTTCTTTTTTTTATCGTGGCTAACTTTATAACAAAAGAGCTAGAAGTATTTTTCAATGGCCAAATAGTTCGAATATTGTTAATTTCTTTAACTAATGTTTCTTTCTTATATTTGGTAATAATTGATCTTTAGAACCAAGACTTCTTTTTACCCGTTAATAACGTTGATTTAGTCATAAAAAATAGTTTTTTTTTTCAGTATATGAACTTGTCATGGTAAACTTAGAAATCAGTTTTAATAAATTTAAATGTGGTAAATCTTTTCTCTATCGAAATCAAATCTTATTTTTTTCTAAAAAAATGGAGACTTTACTACGCGAAGTATGTAATGTTGGGATCATATATAATTGGAAAAGAGAGCATGATTTTACTTAATCTTAAGAGTAGAAATAGTTAGGTTCTGTATTTATTTGAGGCCATTTCGTATTAATCAATCTATCAGCCTCTTATGCGTAAATCACAAAGTTTAATTTATAAGAAAGCTTTTTTAGAAGGAGACGTGATTTTTTTTGGATTTTAAATGGGTTCTTTAAATTTGGATTTCTTTTTTTTGTTTCGAAAAGTAATTAGAAGCTCTTGCTCACCCTTGATGATTTGAATAATTTTTCTTTCGCATTAATAATGTTTTAGACAAAGAGGATCGGTATGAGGTTTTCTGAATCTTAAATGAATAGTTTCAATTTTGGTTCAAAATATTCTAAAGTTTCCTTTTTCTTAAAAAATGCAATCTGCATTCATTTTAAGTCTATTGTTATATTTTCGTCATATTGTACTATTTTAACATAATTAGATTAACCTAAGATTGGCCGGTTAACCGTAATTTTGCGGATTTTAAAGAATGCTTAATACCTTCTCTTTAGAATAGTTAGAATCCTTACTTAGAATCTTAAGTTTAGTAGACCTTAAAAATGAAGTCTTTATTTGCTTTAATCACATAGTTAATTATAGGTGTCCTAATTCACCGTAAGACTAATTAGGTGGCGACTTCCTTTTATTTAATTTAGAAGTTTTCAATACGTTGTACACCGTTTCGACCTCGGTTAAAATGGGGTATAACAGCTTGGCGACTTCACTGGGGATTTAGGTTCTAAACCATAATAAACTTAGGTTAATAATTAAAGCACTTTGTATTTGTTTGTTTTATTTTAATTGCTTGAAGTTTTATTTATTTTTATGTGATATAAATTGTTTATTTGCTATTATTTTATCTAAATTGCCTTACGTGTTACCGCTTTATTTAAACTGTCATTCCGTTCATATTTCCTCCACTTTTGGAAACTTGACACTTTCACACACATTGTACACGCGAGTTGTGTCCTTTCACTTCTCCAAAATTCTTTCAAACACCTTATATTA
This sequence comes from Jaltomata sinuosa, assembly GCA_003996215.1. Classification (NCBI taxonomy): domain Eukaryota; kingdom Viridiplantae; phylum Streptophyta; class Magnoliopsida; order Solanales; family Solanaceae; genus Jaltomata; species Jaltomata sinuosa. The sequence goes on from QJPP01000069.1 coordinate 56,089, forward strand.
GAGAGTTGGTGCATGCGTGGGGTGAGCGGATAGTTTTACTACCGTGTGACCACGTACCTTCTCACATAGGAAAATCGCAAGTCCGAGTCTACCCAAATCTTAGAAAACTTAAGATAGAGCTCTACCACCCTTGATTTAGGTCATGCATGCATAAGCCTTAGGTGGTTTGACTCTCGGGGTCATTCCACAAATTTAGAGAAAGCCTTTATGTCAAACGGGTTTACGACCCAATGACGACCACTCATATTATATGCTATGTGATAATGATAAAGTGATCCAAGTGAAAATTTAACTAAATTTGAGTTTGGAAATGCATTTGCTTATGTTGTGTTTTATTATAGGTTGCTAGAATGGAAAACGTGCCAGCTTTTGCTAACACTCAAATGGTTGTCGTTGTGCCTCACAAGCTAAGAAAATGGTGGGAGAACATCAAGATGGAACATGGGTATGAAATTAGGAAATGCTTGGGTTTCTTGACTTCGTTGATTTACATCCCTCCAGACAGACACGTGATCAAGGCATTGATCAAGTTTTGGGATCCCGAAAGAGTTGTGTTTAGGTTCAATGATTTTGAGTTGACTCCTACAATTGAAGAAATTGGTGGCTTTACTGATTTGAAGTACCAGGGGAGGGGTATGATTCTACCCCACAAGCAGTCCGGAAAGAAATTTCTTAAATATCTCGGGCTCAGAAACAACCTTAAGCTTGCATGTTTGGATCGGGAATGGATTTCTCTGGATTATTTGTTTGAAAGATTTGGTCGCAAGGATGGTCATGAAGTTTTCCATAAGGAATTTTCTTGCTCCGCCGAAAAATGGAGAAAGAAACGCCCTATTGCTTTTGCCATTGCTTTGCTAGGTACTCTAGTTTTCCCCTTGGAAAATGGAAAAATTGGCACTTGCATTAGTTCCATAGTCCGAGCACTCTTTAAAGGGGTCGATAATTCTGAAGTTACACTGGTTCCGATGATTGTTGCGGAGATGCTAAGGGCGCTATCCAAGTGTTATAGAGGAAGGAGGTTCTTCGAGGGTTGTAATATCCTTCTCCAAATTTGGGCTGTTGAACATTTTTATAGACGTCCTGATAGGATTGACGCACTCTTGAGCAGACCTAACAGGATAGACTCTCATCAACAAAGGATGATACTATTTATATCTCCTGTTGGTACTGAGGATTGGTACGCATATATGAGCACGCTCACTGGCGGTCAAATCCAATGGAGGTATTCATGGTTATTACCTCGAGTTGCTGTCATTAGGGGGCGTGAGCAATATTACATTGAGCTCATCGGTTTGAAAGGTCTTCAACCATATGCTCCTATTCGAGTTCTTCGACAATTTGGACAGTGTCAAGTCATTCCACTTCGTTCAGACATGGATAGATCCGAGGTTGATTTCGAGCCGCTCTATGAGATTCCTAGAGCAAGAGAGTTGCTTCAACAATGGGGAAATTTGATGACGATTGAGGTGCCTAATGGACAAGCACACTGCACTCCAGAGTATTACGCTTGGTTAGTGGCAAACTATGACGTGAACTCTAGCCCTCAAGGACAAGCATTTGGGTTCGAAGATTCGACGGAAGCTGAGTGGGCACGTAATCTGTTGTATGAAAATCTCGTTGTCACACCTGAAATGCTGGCACAAGTCATCCCTGGATCTTTGGAGCAGTACCTTGGAGGAGCATGAAGACTTGATTTAGTAACTAGGATTCCCCTTTGTTATCTTGTATCCCCTTTATGTTGTTTTCATTTCATTTAGACTTGATGTAATGGTTAATTTGCACTATTTCTATGAAGATGTTTGTTATTTTATTATCTAACTCCAAACTCAAGTATTGTTATTAATTAAAGCTTGGATCAATTTATCATAATCTCAAATATTTGGCGCTTAGGCCCACCTCTGGCATAAAAGAGGCCCCGTGCATATTAGAACGCGTTTTAATTATCAAATTTTCCTTTACTATGTGATTTGTTGCTATGTGATATGTATGTATGTTTCAACATTATTTGCGTAATTGCTATTATTATCTTTAAGCAATAATTACTGCTTTATACTGATATTTTCTTTTCTTTTGAAGGTTTTTTATTTTGCTTTAATTATTTCCCCCAAAAGGTTGATTTACGTTGACTGCGAACTGGCGGATCACCCATACTTTACGAGATCCAAAGCACGAGCATCCACCAACATGACTGATTCAAGTGCATCTGACCAGGCTGGCTTAGGGCTTATCACCGTTCTTAGAGACGATCCTGAGACTTCGGAGGGGAGAAACGCAACCCTTCAGGATGAACACATCGCCCATATGATGCAACAAATGGCTGATATGCAAAGCGAAATTGATCGACTTCGAAACCTTACCAAACTCTCTATTAGCCTGAACACACCACTTCCCGAATATGGAACAAACACCGCTATTCCACCTACTTTTCCACCTGTTAACAAAACCAACCTAACTGCTACCAATCCGCCTCCTAACCCACAACAAGCCAACTCGCAACAAACCAATCCATTACCCTTCACTAATCCGTATGTTCCTCAAGCTCCACTTACCCAAACTACCCCACCTACCCAAACTCCACTTACCCAAACTACCCTACCTATCCAAGCTCCATTTACCCAAACCTCCCCACTTGTCCAAAACTATCAAGCGACCCAACACATACCGGCGGCACACACTGCAATTCCTAACACGCAATATGTGCCACAGGTATATGTAGCGGGAGCTCAACCTTTCCCTACCCCAATGCCAACCATGATAGAAGTTGATCCATATGAGGAGATGGAGAGGGAAGCAAGGTCTAAAGTAGATGAGAATGTAGCAAAGGAGATCCGCAGTCTGAAAGAAGCATTCAAAAGCATCCAAGTCCACAGGGGATGTGAAGGGCTTGAGTATGAGGATTTATGTGTTCATCCTGATGTGGAGTTGCCTGCGGGGTATAAGGTGCCAAAATTTGATGTATTCGATGGAAAAGGAAACCCTAGAGCTCATTTGAGGTCGTACTGTGACAAGCTAGTTGGAGTAGGTAAAGATGAAGCCATTAGGATGAAGCTGTTTATAAGGAGTTTGACAGGAGAAGCCCTTGATTGGTACACAAGCCAAAATCCACAGAAATGGCGAAGTTGGAGTGCTTTGGCGCAGGAATTCATGGACAGGTTCAAGTTTAATACTGAGGTCATCCCAGATAGGTTCTATTTATCAAAATTAGATAAGAGGTCGATAGAAACTTTCAGAGAGTACGCCATGCGTTGGAGAGCAGAAGCCGCAAAAGTTCAACCTCCGATGGCAGAAAGTGAGATGACTTCTGTCTTTGTACAATCTCAACAAGATGCAACATATTATGACAAGTTGATAAGTGTGGTGGGACAGAAGTTTTCTGAAGTTGTAAGGATAGGAGAATTTGTTGAAGAAGGTATCAAAACTGGAAGGATCACCAATTTGGCAGCATTACAAGCAACGAGTAAGGCAATTCAGTCGGATTTAATCGGGGGAGTGAACAAGAAGAAGAAAGATGGAGTGTCTTCTGTCATGACCATCCAGGAGCGTAGGCCAGACCAGATGCTAACATATCAAAACCCATTACCCCATCCTCTACCTTATAGCCAATACACCCAAATTCCTCATCCTTATTACCAACCTCCACCTGCTTCATATCCAGTTTACACCACCCAACCAGCATATTGTCCACCTCGAGCACCTGCCTATCAAAGTCCACCACAATACCAGCCTACCTATACACCTCAACCCCATTATCAACAACAAATTCGTCCTCCAAATGCACCCAGACCACGCCCAAACTATGAAAGAAGGCCAGTTAAAACTTATACACCTCTAGCCGAACCCTTATCCCAACTATATGAAAGGTTGAGAGCTGCAGGAGTTCTCCAACCAATCCAAGGAAGAATTCCCAACCCCCTCCCTGGATGGTATGACGAGACTAAACATTGTGCCTACCACTCTGGAGTTGCTGGCCATGACACTGAGAATTGCCTTACTCTCAAAGACAAGATTGAAGCGTTGATCAAAGAAGGAGTTATTCAGCTCAAGGGAGCTCCCCCTAATGTGACCAACAATCCTCTGCCAAATCACGGCAATGTCAATGTGAACATGATTACCATTGATGAAGAATGCAATTTGGAAGGGACTATTGTACCAGTCAAAGATGAAGGGAAAGTCGCAACATCAGCTTTCATTGCTCCCATAATCACAGTTGAGGTGCGAGCACCCATTGAAGTAGAAGTTCTCGCTCCCAAGCCCAAGATCACAGCCTTAGTTGCTCAAGCGCTTTCTTTTGACACCAAAGCAGTTCCTTGGGATTATCCGATTGGTGCAAGGGACAAAGGAAAAGGAAAGATGGTGGTAGAAACTGCTGCCGCTGGCATGACAAGATCTGGACGTTGTTATATTCCTGAAGAAATTATACGAGGAGCACCAAACAACCAAAAGAGGGTTGTGACAGAAGCTGAAGTAGAAGAGTTTTGGAGGAAAATGCCTACTAAGGAGTATTCTGTGGTAGAGCAGCTGAAGAAAACTCCCGCACAAATCTCTTTATTATCTTTGTTATTGAATTCTGCAACTCATAGGAGTGCTTTGGTGAAAGTACTAAACGAAGCTTATGTATCAGCTGAGACCACTAGCGAGAATTTTTCAGCTATGGTAGGGCAAGTTCTGGAAGCTAACAAAGTCTCCTTTCATGAAGATGAGTTGCCTCCTGAAGGCTTGGGGCATAATAGAGCATTGAACATTACCATCAAGTGCAGAGATAAGTTTGTTTCTAAGGTTTTGATTGACAATGGATCAGCTGTTAACATTTGTCCTTTCACTACCCTTCGGGCCTTGGGAATTGACATTGGAAAAGTTCGTGAAAGTAATGTGAGGGTTAGAGGCTTTGATGGGACCCAAAGAGGAGTCATGGGAGAAATTGATTTGGCGCTACAAATTGGACCTGTGGAGTTCACGGTGGAATTCCAAGTGTTGGACATATCTGCTAGCTATAATTTGTTACTGGGAAGGCCATGGATTCATATGGCTGGTGCAGTTCCTTCTACCCTGCATCAGACTTTGAAATTTGTTTGGGATTATCACGAAGTTGTGATTCATGGAGAGTGCAATAATTCGATCTACCACGAAAACTCAGTTCCTGCTATTGAGCGCATGGAAAAGCTAGATGGATCTGCTTTTCATGTTACAGAAATTATGTGTACTACTCAAGTTAAAAGGGTGGAGTTGCCACGTGTGTTTATTATGGTGGCTTGGGAAATGTTGAAGAATGGTTTTATGCCTGGTCGAGGTCTTTGAGTGAACTTAGATGGAATAGTGGAGCCAATTCACCTGCGTGGTCAGAGGGATACTTTTGGTCTTGGATACGTGCCTGCTCTTAATGAAGTCTCATCGGCTAGTCTTAAAAGAAAAGGTGACATTCCCTTGCCAAAGCCTATCCCACTCTTGGATCAGTCATTTTCCAAGGCGATTGTTGCTCAGGTATCAGAGGAAGCTGTTGAAGACGACCTCGTGGAAGGACTCCAAAACCTGTTCATTACTGAGGAAGAAGCTGAATGCAATGTGATTCTGGAGGATTGCACCGAGACCCCAACCATCTGGGATGCTGAACCTGGAGCTGCTTTGAACAATTGGACTTGTACCCCATCCCCGGTTCTCCGGGAGTCTTGGTAGATGATTGTATTAATATTATTGAACGACACGATTCAAAATTGAGGCCTGAATCGTGTTTATAGACTTAATATGTTTTGCCTCCATTTTTGAAAGCTTAAATGCCAAATCCAAACTATGGTTTTTCTATTTCTTAAAATATTTCAACCTTGTCTTCATTAATTAATTTGTCTTTTCTCTTTTTCAGCAAGCAAACTAACAAATCTGTCAATACTCTAAATGTGACATGTAATGAAACAAGCGAACAAATTCCAAATAGCGAACAAGACTTTGAAGAATATGAAGAGGTTATGCAGCCTGAAGAGTTGACTGAAGAATTGGAACACTTTGAGAATAAGGCAAAGCCAAATCTGGATGAAACTGAGACGATAAACTTGGGAGATTCAGAATTGGTGAGGGAAACAAGAATCAGCGTCCATTTGACTCCATCCCAAAGGAAAGAATTGATTGATCTTTTGAGACAATACATGGATGTGTTCGCATGGTCATATGACGATATGCCGGGTCTGAGCACAGACATTGTTTCACATAGGCTACCAATTGATCCATCTTGTCCTCCGGTAAAGCAAAAGCCAAGAAAGATCAAGCCTGATTTGAGTTTGAAAGTTAAGGAAGAAGTCTCCAAGCAATTTGAAGCCAATGTCATTCGAGTCACAAAATATCCCACTTGGTTAGCCAACATAGTACCTGTGCCAAAGAAAGACGGGAAAATCAGAGTATGTATGGATTATCGGGATCTCAACAAGGCTAGCCCGAAGGATGATTTCCCTCTCCCAAACATTCACATTCTTATCGATAATTGTGCAAAGCACGAGTTGCAGTCATTTGTTGATTGCTTCGCAGGCTACCACCAGATCTTGATGGACGAGGAAGATGCTGAGAAAACAGCATTCATCACGCCCTGGGGAATATATTATTATCGGGTAATGCCTTTTGGACTCAAGAATGCGGGAGCTACATACATGAGAGCTATGACTACCATTTTCCATGACATGATCCATAAAGAGATTGAAGTCTATGTGGATGATGTCATTATCAAGTCACGGAAGAGCTCAGATCACTTGACAAATTTGAAGAAGTTCTTTGACAGATTGAGAAGATACAATCTGAAACTAAATCCTGCTAAATGTGCATTCGGTGTCCCTGCCGGGAAGTTGCTAGGTTTCATTGTGAGCAGGAAAGGCATAGAATTGGATCCTTCAAAAATAAAGGCTATTCAAGACTTGTCTCCTCCTAAAAATCGGAAGGATGTGATGAGTTTCCTTGGTAGGCTCAATTACATTAGTCGGTTTATTGCACAATCTACTGTGATTTGTGAACCGATATTCAAACTGCTGAGGAAAGATGCTGCTACCAAATGGACGGAAGATTGCCAACAAGCTTTTGATAGAATCAAAGAGTATCTGTCCAGTCCACCTGTCTTGGTGCCCCCAGAACCTGGAAGACCATTGCTGCTATATTTATCTGTATCTGACAATGCATTTGGATGCGTATTGGGACAACATGATGAAACTGGAAAGAAGGAGCAGGCTATATACTACTTGAGCAAGAAGTTCACGCCCTATGAAGCCCGATATACTTTGTTGGAACGCACTTGTTGTGCCTTAACTTGGGTTGCACAAAAGTTGAGGCATTACTTGTGTGCATATACTACTTTTCTCCTCTCAAGGATGGATCCGCTCAAGTACATCTTTCAGAAGCCCATGCCCACTGGAAAGCTAGCGAAATGGCAAATTTTGCTAAGTGAGTTCGACATTATTTATGTTACTCAAAAGGCAGTCAAGGGACAAGCGTTAGCTGATCATCTTGCTGAAAACCCTGTAGATGAAGAGTACAGCCTCTTAAAACTTACTTCCCGGATGAAGAGGTTTTGTTTATTGGGGAGGACATTTCAGAAGATTATCCAGGATGGAGAATATTCTTTGATGGGGCTGCGAACTTCAAAGGAGTCGGTGTTGGGGCTGTGCTAATTTCAGAATCAGGCCAACATTATCCAATCTCGGCAAAGCTCAGGTTTCCATGTACCAACAATATGGCAGAATATGAAGCTTGTATTCTGGGACTTAGATTGGCCGTTGATATGAACATACAAGAATTGTTGGTTATGGGGGACTCAGATTTAGTGATTCATCAAGTACAAGGTGAATGGAATGTCAAGAATGCGAAGTTACTTCCGTATCTGGAGTGCGTGAAAGAGTTGCGAAAAAAGTTCATCAAGATTGAATTCAAACATGTCCCAAGAGCTCAAAACGAGTTCGCAGATGCATTGGCAACCCTGTCTTCTATGATTCAACATCCCGATAAGAACCACATAGATCCTATCAAGGTGAATGTACAAGCTCAACCAGCCTATTATTTCCATGTAGATGAAGAATCAGATGGAGAACCTTGGTACTATGACATTAAGAGATATCTCGAGAAGGGAGATTATCCGGAAGGTATAACCAGCATTCAGAAGAAGACACTTCGGAGATTGGCAAACCACTTTTTTCTAAATGGAGAAATCCTTTATAGGAGGACTCCAGATTTAGGATTGTTAAGGTGTGTTGACGCTCAAGAGGCAATCAAGTTGGTTGAAGAGATACACGGTGGCACATGTGGGCCACACATGAATGGTTTTGTTCTGGCAAAGAAGATTTTACGAGCTGGCTATTTTTGGATGACCATGGAAACAGACTGCATTCGCTTTGTGAGAAAATGTCATCAATGTCAGATTCATGGTGACTTGATTCGGGTTCCACCAAATGAACTCAATGTGACGAGCTCTCCTTGGCCATTTGCAGCTTGGGGCATGGACGTCATTGGTCCTATCGAGCCAGCCGCGTCAAATGGGCATCGATTCATTTTGGTAGCTATTGATTACTTCACAAAATGGGTAGAAGCATCTTCATACAAGTCTGTAACAAAGAAGGTGGTGACGGATTTTGTTCGAATAACATCATCTGTCGATTTGGAATTCCTGAGTCAATTATAACTGATAATGGAGCTAATCTCAATAGTAATTTGATGCGTGAGATATGCGAGAAGTTTAAGATTACTCATCGCAATTCCACTCCCTATCGACCTCAGATGAATGGAGCAGTTGAGGCAGCCAATAAGAACATCAAAAGGATATTGCGGAAGATGATTGATAACTACAAGCATTGGCACGAGAATTTGCCATTTGCCCTCCTTGGCTATCGCACCACGATCAGGACTTCAACTGGGGCAACGCCTTATCTTTTGGTCTATGGAACGGAAGCAGTGTTACCGGCAGAAGTGGAGATACCGTCTCTGAGAATCATACAAGAAGCTGAGTTGAGTGATGCCAAATGGGTACATAATCGGTATGAACAGTTGATGCTAATTGATGAAAAGAGAATGAATGCAGTTTGTCACGGACAACTTTATCAGAATAGGATGGCCAAGGCTTTCAACAAGAAAGTAAGACCGAGGCAATTTACACCGGGGCAATTGGTTTTGAAGCGCATATTTCCACACCAACACGAAGCTAAAGGAAAATTTGCACCTAATTGGCAAGGGCCTTACATGGTTCACCGAGTACTAACTGGAGGAGCATTGATTCTGGCTGAAATGGATGGTGAAATTTGGCCGAAAGCCATCAATGCAGATGACGTTAAGAGATATTATGTCTAGAAGCTTTTTATTTTTGTTTTGTTTATGTAATGTCTTTCTATGTAATCAAAACTACGTATGACCTAATTCCCTTGGCGGGACACGTAGGAAACCCACATCGGGTTTGGTCTCTTAAGTAGAAATCTCCAAAGATCCCATTTTGCTTGTATGGAACTACGTTGCGACCTGATTCCCTCGGTGGGATACGTAGGCGGTCCGCATTGGCCTCGGTCACTTTATTAAAGAAAATCCCAATTCCGTTTTTTATATATGTAACGAACTACGTCTGGCCTGATTCCTTTGGATACGTAGGCAACTCGTGGAGGGTTCGGCCCCTTAGTTAAAAACTTTTCAGAAATGTATTTTATGAACTACGCTTGGCCTGATTCCCTTGGTGGGATACGTAGGCAGCCTATATAAGGCTCGGTCTCATCATGATGGAGCTTCAGTACTTCTCCTAAGTCAGAAACTGGGACAATTTTAAGGGCATCATTGCGAGCAGGCGTCAGAGGATATCAAAGAGTATTCGATCAACCCAGTCATCCGACAAAAGAAAGGACATTCGCTTTGGATAAAGGACGTTTGTGTTGTTTCACAGCATGTCACAATTTAAAAATTTGGCAGAATTTCTTTACAATTATACGTATATGCATACTTTATATATCTATTTATTTTTTATTTATGTTCTATTCTAAAAGGATTTTCAATCAAATGTTTTATATTATTCATTGGCCAAGATTTACGATAAATGGGGGTTGCAAGTCTAAAAGCGGAAGCAAGAAGTATCAAGACCCAGAGTTTCAAAGTCAACGCAAATCAACCTCCCCCCAAAACTTATAATTTTTCTTTGAGTACAGGTTTTTCAGATTAGCAGAAGTGGAATAGCCGATAGCGATTACATCTTCGCGGGAATTATATCTCGAACGGTTTGCTTATAATATTTAGGAAATATTATGCTTCTTATGTGATGTTGATTTTTAAATTCATTACTAAAGCTTTACAAAAGATTTCAAATACATTGATTGCTCTACACAAATAATTTCAAACGCACTGCACAAATGCTTTCAAACACTTTAAAATGCATTATGCATGGCTTTAATTGTCTTTCAAATGCACGCACAAATGCTTTCAACTGCTTTAAAATGCATTATGCATGGCTTTAATTGTCTTTCAAATGCGCTGCACATGCACTGCACAAATGCTTTCAAATGCTTTAAAACGCATTATGCATGGCTTTAATTGTCTTTCAAATGCGCAACACACGCACTGCACACATGGCTTTAATTACTTTGCATAAATGCTTTCAGAATTATTAAATAAATACTGCACAAATGCTTCACATAAATGCTTTAAAAACACTGCACATGACTTTCAATTATTGTCTAATGCTTTGCACAAATGCTTTAAAATGCATTGCACAATTACTTTAAATACGCCGCACAATTGCTTTAAATACGCCGCACAATTGCTTTAAGTATATTGCACAAGTATTTTTTAATATATCGCACAAATGCTTTCCATAATGTATTGCTTTCATACGCATTATTGGCTTGAAATGCCTCATTTTCATAAATCATTGGCTTGAAAAGCCTCATCTTCATAAAATATTTGGGTTAAGGCCTCATTTCATTAATCATCGCCAAAAGGCATCATTCTCATGAATCATTGGCCTAAAACCCCATTTTCATAAGCTTTGCTTCATTAAATCATGTCGGCCTGCAAGGCCGCATTTTCATAAATTGACGCCCAAAAGGTGTTATTTGTCCATGAATTTATTATACACGCTTTACATTTAATATTTACTTCCTAATTGTTTTGTCTAGTTTAAGTTTCGCAGGAGCATTAGCATAACGTGGAACTATTTCTAAGCAGCGAACTGGGGCAATTTGTGGGGAATGACGCTCAGACTCCCAACAAAGATCAGGGATCTACCTCGAACTTCGCTCGACTTTATTCTACTTACATCGACAACTCGATGATTAAGTTCGCTCATTTCATTTTCTAAATTCTAAGGTCTAGAATATGTTTCCTAAATCATAATACCCAGTTGTCATCATAATTCGACACTGGGATAACATTTTTGTATTCGTTATGATTCCTTGTTCATAGGGTATCATAATCTTTCAGAACTACAGACGGCTTGATTCTCATGCAACCCGAGATATGTAGGCAACTCGGAGACCAGAGTTCGGCCACAACTCTCTCAAATTTCCTTCACACTTAATTCTATCCATTGAGACAAAATTAGGTTACTAAGTCAACTTCTTTGCCCGAAAACTCTTACATCATCCTCGGTCAAAGAGGGACAAGCTGTTGACACCCAATTTTGTCCCATCTTTCTTCCCGATTAATTCTTTATGCTTCAAATAATTTTGATAACTTAAGAATGCATACAAGTTATTTTTATTATAATTAGAAATCTATGTAATGCTATCGTCCTTATTTTTGTGAAATTATCAATGTAGTTCTACTACTATTATTATTATTACTTTATTATTGTTATTATTTTATAAATCTAACAGCGTGCTCGTTATTTTTATTTAGCAAAGGACGTCATATTTGTTGTAATTAATCAAGTAAAATACTTCTTTTGATTTTCTGACTTTTATAAATGTTATCGTAATTCCTACGATATTGATTTTTGCCTAATATTTTTATAATTATCTTTTAATCATAAATAATTTATTTAATTGAATACGTTTTAATCCACGTGGATGCCACGTAAGCGCCACGTAAGCGTCCAACAGTCATAAACACACGCCTCCCACACTCCTCCTCCACTTTCCACACGCCTAGCCCCTTCTCCGCCACGTGTCGCTCTTTTATTGGTTGGTCAAACTCATCCTAAAACCCTAAAACACCTTATTATGCTGAACTACCTAATTTACCCCCACTTAATCTACCTAAAATACCTAACATACCCTTTGAAGCCCTAAAAACATGGTAAGTTGCATCAGCCGCTCCTTTCCCTTTCCCTTTCCCTTTCCCATCGTCTCTCTCCTTCTCTCTGCTATGGCAGGAGAAACCTTTGGATTTTTCCTCCATTTTGACAAAAATTCGAACTCCATTTAGTGTAGTCAGATTAAGGCTTGACCAATTTTGCGCAAGTTCATCTCTCTACGTTGGTTTATTTATTGAAGACCTTCCATTCTTATCTTAAAAACACACCAAATCCTAATGTTGCAGTCGAAGATCTACCATTTTTGAGCAAGTTTTTTTTGCAGAATCACGTGGAGGCTGAATAGAGGTAAGCCCCCAACGTTTGAGTTTCAAATGTTCAAACTCGCCCCTCAAAATCTCGCCCAAAAAGCCCCCCCATAAACCCTACCTTCACCCCCTATAAATACCAAGGGTTGGAGAGGCGTTTGGGGCCATCAGTTGACAACCAAGAATACACAAGCAAAAGCTTCTTTTTTTTATCTAATCTCTTCGTCTCTTTTGTTTGTTCGGATTTTCTCGGCGCATTTATCAAGTTCGTTTTAGTTGAGTTTCGAGTGTAGATCCGTGGTCAAGAACGCCTTAGTCCGCTGCTCCACACAAGGTCAGTAGCCATATCGTCTATATATTTACTTTCTCAATCTCTTAGGCTTATAATGTAGTTGTATAGATGTTTCTCTTCTTGGTTTAATCTTTCTGAGTAGGTGTTTGAAACCTGTGACTTTGTTTATTACGAGATGAAAATTAGCTTGGTGATGAAAATAATGTCGGTTTAAGAAAGCTACGGCAAAGTGACTTTTAAATTATTTAAACGTGTGAAGTTAGTGGTGTGGTTTGTCCTTAATAACCAATGTGAATTAGGGAGCTCCGTTGATGTTCTTTTGTTGTTATTCTCTCTTTAAGGTGGCAATAATGTTTAGGTATATGTTTGTGATAGTTAATTTGCAACTTTCCCAATTTTTAGCTAAAGTTGATGTTCTGTTTCTTGTTTTTTTTTTTTCTCTATGTAAGCAAAATGTAATTTTCCACTTTCTTAGCAGCTATTCAGAATTTGTTATTAAATAATATAAAGAACCTTTTTTAGTCTAATAGTTTAAGTATAAATTGAGTTAGTCTATTTAAGAGCCATGTCTATAGAAATCCTTTATGGTATTTTGAAAGGTTTAGAATGAGTTACCATGAACCTTTAAAAGAGCAGCCATTGATCCATGTGATTTGAAAATTTGTCAAAATTTCGAATAACTTTGTTGTTCTTGCGAAAAGAAAAAATCTGTTTTCTAGTCTATTTAAAAGGACTGCTTTTCTTAGCCTTATCGTTAAACATTAGTAAGTTTTCTAGGTTGTTGAAGTTCATTCTTAATCTGTTTAATATGAGTATACATGAAGCTTTTCTTCTCGAGAATCCATCGGATTCGAATAGATGCGTAGTTATTGGGATATAAGAATCGATCTTTTGTCGTTAGATGTTATGTAAGTTATCCAATATGCTTTTAATTTGTTCATGTATCATGCTTTAATATTGTATTTATGTGTAGGAAAAGGATCGTGAGTTAGCTAATACGTTCCTTAAGAATGATAACTTGTAATTTTGTATCAAGAGAGATCTAATTCTACAATGTTAATCAACACCTTACATTGGGATAATTGAATTATTTGTCACAAACAGAAGCTGACCCCTTTTTTTTAAACCATAAATAAATTTGAAGTGAGCATGTTTGCTGATGAGCCTTGATCTTGTTTACTCGAAGATATGCCCATGCTAATATACTTTATTAATTTATTTTTCTCTCATTTTCAACTTCTTAGTTCCTAATTTTTTCTCTCTTTGTTTCACATGTACACTCGGGAGCGCGTTTGGAGTTAAAATAGGACTCCATCTCTGCCCAAATCAGAGAAGCGATTAATAAATTGCATCTATACGCTTGTGTCTAGCAACCCCGGTTTTGAATCAAGAATCCAGTCTCTCCTCATTTAGTATTCTCGCACTTTATAATCTTTTTGTATTACTTACTAACGTTTCCTCTTATGTATTTTTGTATCACTAATTTATTTGGTTTTGCATTTTAATTCTTATGTGAATGCTTCGTAGAACATACGTGTTGGGTTGCTTTTAATAATTTCATAGACATTAGTTTAAGTCGATCCTTCAACGTAACTAGTTTATATTTAGAGCACTTGTTTTCTTTTAACTACCTTTTATAGTTTAAGATCGCATAATTATTTCAAAAAGGGTAAATGGATAACTAAGGCTAAATCTTATACGAATTGTTTGTTAATTTCTTCTTTTTTTAGATCTTTCAACCAATTTGAGATTTTGTTTTAAACATTTCTCTTTATAGCATATAAGTGCAGATTTTTGGAATAAAAATGCAACCTTTTATGAACTTTGATACATATTTTTTAGGCCAAAAAAAATGCATTCTTTTTTGATCTTTAAAGTGCAAGTTTACGTAGACTTTTGATACACGAAATGCAGTTTTCTCGAAGAGTAAAATGCAGGTTTTTAAGATGCAAAACAGCTTGTTTAAGGGCTAAAAAATGAAAGTTTTTGGTGTAAATAATGCAGATTTTTCTTTACAGCAAAGGCTATTTTTAAATAAGATAGAAAGTGCAGATTTTTAGTCTCGAAATGCATTTTTTTGATGTATAATGCAGCTGTTTTAAGAGCATAAAAAATGACATATTTTTAGCCTAAAAAATGTATCTTTTTGAGAAGCTTTGACGTGCAGATTTTTGAAGAACAAGAAATGATAAAATACACTTTTGAAAGGCAAGACGATATTTATATGTTTGTAATTTTTTTTTTCCTCTCATTATTTTTGAGAAATATTTTTAGGTATCAAACATCTTTGCCTTTTACTTCCTTTTTTCTAAAATTCAAATATGTTATCAATATTTTCGTCTTGCTTATATACTATCTTCATATAGCTTATACACATCTTTTATTTTTGCATGTTATCTTGCTTCACTTTTTTAGTTAAATATTTTCTTTAAAAAATAAGTAAATATCTTTAATTGTTTCTAACCTAAGTTTGGCCGGTTAACCGTAATTTCGCGGATTTTAAAGAATGCTTAATACCTTCTCTTTAGAATAGTTAGAATCCTTACTTAGAATCTTAAGTTTAGTAGACCTTAAAAATGAAGTCTTTATTTGCTTTAATCACATAGTTAATCATCGGTGTCCTAATTCACCGCAAGTCTAATTAGGTGGCGACTTCCTTTAATTAATTTAGAAGTTTTCGATACGTTGTACACCGTTTCGACCTCGGTTAAAATAGGGTATAACATCGTACACAGGGTGGGTGAGGTAACTTTCAGAGAGGTCAAGGAGAAAGAGGGAACGGCGGCGCGGGCTGGGGCACGACGCAGCTGGCCAGGAAGGTTGCCTGAATTGATGATCGGGCTCATTGCTATGCATTTCCAGGGAGGACCAAGACTGAGGCATCATATGCGGTGATCACTGGTACCATTCTTGTCGGTGATAAAATGACTTCGATATTATTTAACTTAGGTTCTACGTATTCTTATGTGTTTGTGAGTTTTGCATTGGGTCTGGACTTAGTATGTGATATCTTTGATTCCCCTATCCATGTTTTTACCCCAGTTGGAGAGTTTGTGATTGTGACTCATGTCTATCGTGAATTCTCTGTGGTGTTTGTGGAGTTGCATACTTGGGTAGACTTGGTAATCCTGGATATGGTTGACTTTGATGTGATTTTGGGCATGACCTGGTTATCCTCTTATCATGATGTGTTGAATTGTAACACCAAGATTGTGGCTCTAGAGATTCCGGGTAAGGATAGGGTAGAGTGGGAAGGTGTGTACAGGCCTAAGCCAGTTAAGATCATATCATTTGTTCGGGCTATAAAGCTAGTGGGGAGGGGGTGTCTAGCCTTCTTGGCTCATCTTCGGGATGATAGTGTGGAGTCTCCCTCTATTGAGTCAGTTTCAGTTGTTTCAGAGTTTCGAGAGGTGTTTCCAGCAGATTTGCCTGGTATGCCTCCAGACAGGGATATTGACTTTTGCATAGACTTGGAGCCGGGCACTCGTCCCATTTTCATTCCTTCATATCGTATGGCTCCGGCAGAGTTAAGGGAACTTAAGACTCAGCTTCAGGGACTCCTAGATAAGGAATTTATCCATCCCAGTTCTTTGCCTTGGGGTGCTCTGATCTTATTTGTAAAGAAAAAGGATGGTAGTATGCGGATGTGCATAGACTATAGACAGTTGAACAAGGTTACCATCCGGAATAAGTACCCGCTACCCCGTATTGATGATCTGTTTGCCCAGTTACAAAGAGCGTCAATGTTTTCAAAAATTGACTTGAGGTCAGGGTATCATCAGTTAAAAATTAGGCCTGAGGACATTCCTAAGACTGTTTTTTGGACTCTCTATGGGCATTACGAGTTCTTAGTAATGTCGTTTGGGTTGACCAATGCACCGACAACATTCATGAGTTTAATAAATGAGGTGTTTAAATCTTACTTGGATTCGTTCGTCATCTGTTTCATTGATGATATTTTGATCTACTCCAAGAGTAGGGAGGAACATGTTGAACATCTCTGTATAGTGTTGGACATTTTGAGGCGTCAAAAGCTCTATGCGAAGTTCACCAAGTGTGAGTTCTGGTTGACTTTGGTAGCATTCCTGGGGCATGTAGTGTCAGAGAAGGAGGTGATGGTAGATCCCCAGAAAATAGAGGCAGTCAAGAGTTGGGCTCGGCCTAGCTCTGTGACTGAGGTGGGGAGTTTTGTTGGGCTCACAGGTTATTACCGGACGTTTGTTAAGGATTTTGCCTCCATTGCTACTCACTTGACAAGGCTGACACAAAAAGATGTGCCATTTGTGTGGTCTGACAAGTGCGAGAAGAGCTTTCAAAAGCTCAAGACACTTCTGACCACGGCTCCTGTTTCGTCCTTGCCGATTGAAGGTAAAGACTTTGTTGTCTACTGTGATGCTTCACATTCTGGTTTGGGTGCTGTGTTGATGCAGGATAGGAATGTGATAGCCTATGCTTCTAGGCAGTTGAAGGTGCATGAGAGAAACTACCTGACTCATGATTTAGAGTTGGCAGTAGTGGTCTTTGCAGTCAAGATTTGAAGAAACTATCTCTATGGTGTCAAGTGTGAGGTATTCACTGATCATCGTAGTCTGCAGCATGTTTTCACTCAGAAGGATTTGAACCTGAGGCAGAGAAGGTGGATGGAACTATTGAAGGATTATGATATGACTATTCAGTACCATCCGGGTAAGGCTAATGTGGTGGCAGACGGATTGAGCCAGAAAACAGTTAGCATGGGCAGTTTGGCTTGTTTGGGGGTGTCCAAACGACCACTAGCAAGGGAAATTCAGGCATTGGAGTCCAATTTCATTCACTTGGGTATTTCAGAACAAGGTAGGATTTTGGCCAGTATTGAAGTCAAATCCACTTTCATAGAGGAGATAAAGGCCAAATAGTTTCAAGATTCGCGGTGGAACAGGCTTCGGAGCAAGGCAATATCTGAGGAGTCCAGGGACGTTGCGTTGGACTCTGGTGGAGTACTAAATTTCAGAGGAAGGATTTGTGTTCCTCGGGTTGATGATATGATTCAGAACATCTTAGCAGAGGCTCATGGTTCGCGGTACTCAATTCATCCGGGTGTGACTAAAATATACAGAAATTTGAGGCAGCGTTACTGGTGGCCCGGGATGAAAAGGGACATAGTTGATTTTGTGTCAAAGTGTTAGAACTGCCATCAGGTAAAGTATGAGCATCAGAGACCTGCAGGACTACTTCAGAGAAGGCTCATTCCAGAGTGGAAGTGGGAAAGGATAGCCATGAATTTCGTGGTGGGTCTTTCCAAGATGTTGGGGAAGTATTACTCAATTTGGGTCATCGTTGACAGGCTGACCAAATTCACTCATTTTATTCTGGTCAGGGTAGATTATAACTCGCAGCAATTGGCTAAGATCTACGTGAAAGAGATTGTGAGGTTGCATGGAATACCACTGTCTATTATTTCAGATAGGGGTACGCAGTTTACCTCCAAGTTTTGGGGCAAGTTGCATGTGGAGTTGGGCACTCAACTCACCTTTAGTACAACTTTCCATCCTCACACTGATGGTCAGTTGGACAGGACAATCCAGGTGTTGGAGGACATGCTGAGAGCATGTGTGATGGACTTCGGAGGTCACTGGGATAAGTTTCTACCATTGTATGAGTTTTCATACAACAATAGCTACCACTCCAGTATCAATATGGCACCGTTCGAGTCTCTGTATGGGAAGAGTTGTAGATCACCGATTGGGTAGTTTGAGGAAGGCGATGTAAAGCCTTTGGGCGTAGACTTGGAAGGGAAGCACAACAAAAGGTGAGGGGCATTCAGACCAAGTTTCTAGCATCCCAAAGCAGGCAGAAGGAATATGCGGATCGCAAGGTCCGGGACATGGAATTTCAGGTTGGTGAGCAGATACTGCTGAAGGTATCACCAATGAAGGGAGTTATACATTTTGGTAAGAAGGTCAAGCTCATCCCTCGGTTCATTAGTCCGTTTGAGGTCCTTGAAATTGTGGGGCCACTGGCTTACAAGTTAGCACTGCCACCTAGTTTGTCGGGTGTCCATACTGTATTCTATGTATCCATGCTTAAGCGATACCATGGGGATGGGGACTACATCATCAAGTGGGATGAGGTATTTTTTGATAAGGACCTTCTCTATGAAAAGGAACCAGTTTTGATCCTTGCTCGGGATATCCAAAAATTGAGGACAAGGGTGATTAGTATGGTAAAGGTTCAATGGAAGCATCATCCGATTGAGAAAGCAACTTGGGAAACCGAGAAGGACATGCAGGACAAGTACCCTCACTTGTTTGAGAATCCAGGTACTACACTTTCCTACATTCGAGTTTGATCGTTCGGAGATGAATGATGGGTAAATTGGTATCTGTTGTAACGACCGAGTTCGTCGTTATGGGTAAACTATTCATGCCAAGTTTCAGAGTTAGAAAACTTTAGATTTGGGGATTTGAAATTCTGGGCTAGGCTAGTCTCAGCCGAATTTGAAGCGAGGTATGGTCTAGGATAATCCGAGTAAGAATTAGGTTAGATTTCTTAGCTTGATCTAGTTTTCCTTGCAGCTAAGACATAAGGAAGTCCGGGGGACTTTTCGGTATCAAATTCGGGAAAGTAGAACTCCCAGAATTGAGGTTGACGTGAAGAGGTTGTTCCGGAACATTGGGGAAAGTAAGTGTGTTGTAGAATGGACCAATTTTAGAGAATTCTTGACATTCTGTCCATGACGAGTGCTACCGCTCCGCCATGGCAACCTCCACTATAGTGAAAAAATTACTGTTATAGCGAAAGTCAAGTCGGTCAACCTCCGCCATAGCGGTTGACTCCGCTACGGCGGTACCGCTACAGTGGAGTGGACTGCTATAGCGGAGCGTGATGGGATTTAATGCAGAAACATTCTCCAAAAACATTCAGTTTCACAAGTTCATTTGGGAGAAGGGCTAGGGAGATTTCAAGCGAATTTCCTCCATTCTTCATTGTTTTTCCTCCCAAAGGTAAGGTTTCTACTCCCCGAACTCTGTACTACTTTCCTATGCGGTAGAATTGCTAGGAGTGGACTTGGGGAAGGATTTGGAATGACTTACGGATGGTAAAATCCAGGAAAACAGGGGGATTCTAAGTGTAAAAGTTCTTGGGTGTGGTTAAATCCACTACTTTATGATCATGTGACCTTAATTCCCTAATTGTTTCCATAAGAACAGTAGAACTAGGTGAATTAATGGTGTGAAATCCCAGAACTAGGGATAGGATGATCATGGGTGGCCTGGGGTTTGGGATTTTGCGTAATCTGGGTGAATTTTAGGCCATAAAGATTGATTCTTGGTTATTGTGCATTGTTTTAGACTAAGAACCAGCAAGAACTTTGTGAAACGAGAAAGCTCCGGTTGAGTAGAGCTTTGGATCATTTCTAGATAGGTGATGGTTTGCTTCTTGTATGGTTTGTGTGTTTAAGTACTCTTATCTAAGTATTTGTATAAGATGCATTACTTAGGGAGTGATTGGAAATGTCTAATAGTCCTATTTAGCAGTCTGGTATTGAACGTTGTATTGTGCTTGTTGGTTTACAAGTTGATTGTTTATTTTTTTGTGACTGTGGATTATTTGATATTTGGTTGGCTCTGGTACCATGCCTGGTACGAAATATACTAATGGTTGGCTCGGGTACCACGCCTAGTACGGGATAATGCTAACGGTTGGCTCGGGTACCACGCCTGGTATGAGTTTACTTTATTGTGTTGTTGCATCTTTATTTTATGGTTCCCTGAGTGGACCGGGTTGTGAACTTGAATTGTAGTTGTGTATTTTGGTCCCTGAGAGGCCGGGATTATTTGAATTGTTTTATGTGTTTTGGTATTGGTGTAGACCGGGTGGTATGTCTGACAGTTAGGTTTGTCTAGAAGGGATCCAGGGTAGGTCCGGGATATGTAGCAGGATATGACAGTTATTGTTGTGGATTATTGATCATAACTGTGAAGTGGTTTACATGTGGGACAAGTTAGGCAGAGACTTGTAGCCTAGGAATACCTGTTGACTTGCCTATGTGTTTTCCTGTACTCCTACTTGATTTTTTGTGCTGCTCATACATTGTTTATTTGGAACTGGCTTATAATTCTACCAGTACACGGTGGTTCTATACTGATACTGAACTTGCTTATCTTTTTTTTAGTACAGGAAATCTTTCGGCAGTTGACTCACGACCTCACTTGTAGGCCTGACTTTTCGATAATCAAGGGTGAGCTATTCGACCGAGCTGCCTTGGTGTCTATCTAGTTGACTTGTAGCCCATTTGTTCGGGCTCAGATTATTTTTATATTTGGGGTTGCATCCCCGCACTCTAGTTTTTGATAGATGTTTTTGGTACGATGACTTTCAGATTCTAGGGAGGAATTTCTACAGTTTATTTTATTTATAGAGTTGGTTTAATTTATGATTGAATGTTAGATTACATTTCTGCACTGGTTTTAAGCTCTTAGGCTAGGCTAAGAGTTGGACTCTAATGGTTCGCTCATCCGGGGGTCGGGTGGTGCCACCCACGATGGCATGGGTCGTGACACTCGTTGTCCCTTATGGCATTTTAGCTTCAAAATGTAGCCATTTTGGCTCCAAACTCCACCAAGATGTCATGATTCATGGTCATATGCACGAAAATCATGTTCATAAAGGATTAAAATTTGTGTGAAGTATCAAAAACACACCTAAACTATCCTTTTTTTTTAGTTTCATACCTAAACTATTGGAAGTGTGAGTTTCACACCTAAACTATCACTCATTAGTTTGAGAAATACACCTCAACTAACAATTGATGGTGTGTGTACTACACTCTCTCTTTTATTTAAGAAATCCTTTCACGTGATACTCCGCGTGAATTTTTTTCATCTTGATAAAAATTAAATAAATTATTAGTATTAGATTAAAAACTAAATATTTATCGTGTTAAAAAATGATGAGGAAGAAGGGTAGAGTTTAGGGCAAAATCAACTGAAATTTTTAAAGCGTGTCAGCTAAATAAAATTAAGAAAATGCCAGATCATTATTATTATTATTATTATTATTATTATTATTATTATTATTATTATTATTATGATTATTATTATTATTATTATTATTATTATTATTATTATTATTATTATTATTATTATTATTATTATTATTATTATTATTCTTATTGTTATAATTATTATTATAATTATTATTGTTATTATTATTGTTATTATTATTATTGTTATAATTATTATTATTATTATTATTATTATTATTATTATTATTGTTATAATTATTATTATTATTCTTATTGTTATAATTATTGTTATAATTATTATTGCTATTATTATTGTTATTATTATTATTGTTATAATTATTATTATTATAATTATTATTATTATTATTATTCTTATTATTATAATTATTATTGTTATTATTATTATTATTATTATTATTATTATTATTGTTATTATTATTCTTCTTATTATTCTTCTTATTATAATTATTGTTATTATTATTATTATTATTGTTATTATTATTGTTATTATTATTATTATTATTATTGTTATTGTTATTATTATTATTATTATTATTATTATTGTTATTATTATTATTATTATTATTATTGTTATTATTATTATTATTATTATTGTTATTGTTATTATTGTTATTATTATTATTATTGTTATTATTATTATTATTGTTATTATCATTATTATTATTATTATTATTATTATTATTATTATTATTAATATTATTATTATTATTATCATTATCATTATTATTATTATTATTATTATCATTATTATTATTATTATCATTATCATTATCGTTATCATTATTATTATTATTATCGTTATTATTATTATTATCATTATCATTATCGTTATCATTATTATTATTATTATCGTTATTATTATTATTATCATTATCATTATCGTTATCATTATTATTATTATTATCGTTATTATTATTATTATCATTATCATTATCGTTATCATTATTATTATTATTATCGTTATTATTATTATTATCATTATTATTATCGTTATCATTATTATTATTATTATCGTTATTATTATTATCATTATTATTATCGTTATCATTATTTATCGTTATTATTATTATTATCGTTATTATTATTATTATTATCATTATTATATTATTATTATCGTATATTATTATTATTATCGTTATTATTAATTATTATTATATCATTTTATTATCGTTATTATCATGATTATTATTATTATTATTATTATCATTATCATTATTATTATCATTATCATTATTATTATTATTATTATTATCATTATCATTATTATTATCATTATCATTATTATTATTATTATTATCATTATTATTATTATTATTATTATCATTATTATTATCATTATTATTATTATTATTATTATTATTATTATTATTATTATTATTATTATTATTATTATTATTATTATTATTATTATTATTATTATTATTATTATTATCCTAGGAAACTTTCATGATATATATAATTTGAGGTGAAGTTACGAGACATAGGTACAACTCGGTCGTGACTTGTTCTTGATGGATCTCGGTGAGATAAGTACTAAAAGTACTCGTCTAGAAGAGGTAGATATACCTCAAAATCTTGATTTACTTAATAAATGGACTATTCCTAAGGTTGATATCAAAACCATTTATGATTATGGTTGGTTTGATAAACTCTCTTCGAAGCAGTTAATAAAAACTACTGAGCAATCTCTTGCTTTAAATTCGTCTGAACAGACTATTCATTTGTTAAACAAGCGTGATATTGATTTATATAAACATCGTTATAATTATCTGCATATTGGTATGGTTCAAATTGCTTTCAAGCCTTTGACCCTTAAAGGGTTGCCTGAAACTCTTCTAGCTGCTCTCAGGGATGCTAGAAATTTAAATTTTCGTCAATCTTTAATGGGTTCAATTGAATCTACGGTGGCCTATGGCCCAGTTTATTTTAATACTCAGCCTAATCTGCAGTTATCTCTTTCCGATGTTAATATCATCGATGCTTTAACTTTGAATGTTAAAACGCATGGTTACAATTATGTGCCTGGTTCAGAACTGATATGTTTATCTTACAGAATTTATTTTAAGTTACTATCCACTTTAAATCCTAGATGTAAGTTATATGATACATCTGAGCAAACTATTTTGGTAGAAACCAATTTTGCTAGGTCCAAGGTCACCACTAGGAGACCTATTAGATGGGAAGAAATTAATTTTCCCACTACTTGGACTTTGAATTCGGTTATATCCCCGAATCAAGTAACAGATGCCGTTACCAACTCTGAATATTCTCATATTTCTCAGGATTCTGATGGCAGAATATGTATTCAATTTTCTGACAATAGTTATACTTCTCATAGGCAATCTTTTTCTAATAGTTTGATGCCTGCTGTAAATTCTATTTACAATAGACGTTCTTTATCTAGTATTAAATTGCTGCCTGATTTGCATCATATTTCTCCTATTGAACCTGTCTATGGTCCAGCTCGTGATCGGGCTGCTTCTTTGCATACATTATCTTCTATTACCTCTAATAAAAAGGCTGAAATAAAAATTGATCCTCTATTAAATGTGGTTAGAGCAAGGGATAATTCCTCAGATATTTCTGACAAGGATATTCCTTCTGTGTCCGAGATGGACTTTAACCCCAACGATAGTTGATTATGGATGTACACCAAATAGATTTTAGTCCAGGTTCGCTGGCAAGAAAATACATCCAGAATGAGTTTTCAAATGATAAGTGGAAACAGTTTAAAACTTGGTTTTTTGACACTTATAGTGAAAACGATTTAAACAATATTTCTCAAGAATTTTATGAGAATTGTGCTTTACATAATCATATTATGTTCTTTGTTCCTTGGTTTATAACCACCTATTTACCTTTGTTCATTAATGTTCTTGAACGTTCTTATAAAGATGCAAAAGGTGATATTACAAAAATGGTTTATCCACCGCAGTCTTCGTTTGTTTTACCTAATAATGTGGGTATTACTTTTACTGCATTTCAAAAATTTGTAGAAGATGTTGTGGCTACTGTTAGTATAAACGAGATTAATAATCTCATCGCTCAAAATAATTATTTGGGTCTTTATGTTAAAGTGTTGGGAGAACATATTAGCTCTCTTGATAAAAAGCTGGATGAATTGACAGCTTTGGTGATCCAGATAAAGGCTGACATGAGAGATGCGGCTTCGGCTTCTACTCCTAGTCCGGCCCAGCTTTCTAAGTTCCCTACTCATGTTCAAAGACCCCCTGAAATTCAGGGCTTCATTTTCAAACCTCTTCAAGAGTTAGAGGAACTTCTTGATAAAAAATTTTCTAAATTAGGAATGAATCCTATTGGTTTATCCGAAGATTTTGCTAATGACATATAAAATACTTTTGATTTAAAAAATCAACTTGATTTCGAAGTTAATAAACTTCGTGGCTATCCTAAGAAGAATAGTGGTAGTTTTGCTTATAAGCCCAGTATGCAAACTTATTATTATTCTAGACCAACCCCTCAAGATGTTCTAATAGAAGAGCGGGATTGGAATCAGACCAATACTTCTTATAGTGGTACTGAGATTTATGAATGGAATTTGGATGGCTTGACTGATAGACAGCTTACTATTCTTGTTCATAGAATGCTTATGTATTCAACCATCTGTCGGAGTACTAATAATACTGACAGAAATATTTGCAAGATGATTATAGCTGGTTTTACTGGTCAATTAAGAGGCTGGTGGGACAATTATATGAGCATTGAAGCCAAAGCTGCAATTATAAATGCCATTGCCGACAACGAAGGAGTTGACAACTTAGGAATGGCTCTTACTAGAAATAGAGAAGACGCAGTTTATACACTAGTCTTGACCATTCTGGAATATTTTAATGGCAGATTTACCAACCAGTATGAGACAGTTCGTTCCCTGTTAAATGGTCTACGATGTAAACACTTAGGTGAATTTAGATGGTACAAGGATACCTATCTTAGTCGGGTAATGGAACTCCCCGAAAATAAGTACGAATACTGGAAAGCTAGGTTTATAGACGGCTTGCCACCATTATTTGCAGAAAGAGTTAAAAAGTCCCTAAGAGATCCTCAAGGGAATATCCCTTACCTTACATACACTTATGGAAAACTTATTGGAGTTTGCACTCAAGAAGGTATTAACCTGTGCAACGAATTGAAGTTATCTAGACAGCTTAAAATAGATAAGCTTAGAGAAAGATCTCAAATGGGAGATTTTTGTGGACAATTTGGTTTACCGGAGACCTCTGCTAATAAGCACAATAAAGTTAGAGGTTCTGATCATAACCGTTATAGAAAGAAATCTAGACGGAGATCTAGAGAAGATAGAGAAGAGCGGAAAACTCATCGTAAGTCTCATAGATTTACAAAAAATAGATCTAAACGAGACCTCTCAAAGGTCAAATGCTATAGGTGCGGAAAATTTGGTCATATAGCACCTAATTGTAAGCTCGAGAAGCTTAAAGCTTTAGAATTAGATGAAGATACTCTTGATAAGGTTTATAGCTTCTTATACACTTCAGGTTCTGAGTCAGATTATGATTCGGGTTCTGATTCTGGATCACAAGAAGAAATTGATATAGCTGAACCATCGGGAAATACTTCTGGTAATCACCAGCCAGCCACAACTGAGGTTTGTAAGTGCCAAGGCGATACTTGCCATTGCGAAAATGATGAATTTTATAAACTTCAATCTCAATTTGAAGATATGAATTTACTAACTATTACTGCTGATAATGTGATTGAACTGTTAAAAGAAGTTACTGATAACGATCTTCGTGAAAAAATTATTCAACTGGCTAATGACAAAGCTAGTTCCTCAAAACCTATTGCATCAAAAAATGATTTTGATTATGATTATTCTGCTCCTTATTCTTTGTCTGAAGTTTATAATAGACTTGCTAAACCACCTGTTGTTATACGAGATACTTCTTTTGAAGATTTAAAAGGAGAAGTTGAAAATTTAAAAAAAGAAATAAAGGCGCTTAAACAAAATCAGATTATATGTGATCATCGCCTGTCTCAAATAGAAAAAGTTGATAGTAAAGGTAAAGGTGTTATCGAAGATAATACTTTGACCAGACCTATTACTACTGATAATAGGCAAAACATGTTTCTAGGAATGATGCAAATTGTCACTGCTCATAAATGGTTTGTTAAATGCACCATTTTAATTGATAATACTTTTTCTATTACAGAAATTGCCATGATTGATAGCGGGGCCGATGTAAGTTGTATTCAAGAAGGCCTTGTTCCAACAAAATATTTTGAAAAAACAACGCATATGGTCAGATCTGCTTCAGGCCATGCTCTTGATATTAAATACAAATTGCCTAATACGCGTATTTGTCAAAATAAAGTTTGCATTCCTCACTTCTTTTTCTTAGTAAAAAATCAGTTATACCCCCCTATTATACTTGGAACTCCCTTTATAAATGCTATTTATCCTTTCACTAGCATAACAGCTGAAGGCTTTTCAGCTACTTACAAAGGGCAAAACATCAGTTATACTTTTGTTACAGATCCTGTTTCTCGCGATATTAATGCCTTAATTGATATGAAACAGAGGCACATTGATTCTTTACAATTCGAATTATTTAGTTTGAATATTTTTGATACATTAAAGTCTGCCAAGATACAGCAAAAAATAAAATTGATTTCTGAACAAATGGCCATTGATGTCTGTGCCGATCATCCTAGTGCTTTTTGGAATAGAAAAAAGCATATTGTGACTCTTCCATACGAAGAAGACTTCTCGGAGGATAATATTCCTACTAAATCTCGTCCTTGCCAGATGAACGCCGAATTGGTCGAATTCTGCAAAAAGGAAATAGATATGTTATTACAAAAGGGTTTAATAAAACCTTCTAAATCCCCTTGGTCTTGCACTGCTTTTTATGTTAATAATGCTGCAGAGAAGGAACGTGGTGTTCCCAGGTTGGTAATAAATTACAAACCTCTGAACAAATATCTTAAATGGATTCGTTACCCTATTCCTAATAAGAGGGATTTACTTTCAAGGTTATATGATGCTAATATCTTTTCAAAATTTGATTTAAAATCGGGTTATTGGCAGATTCAAATCTTCAAGGAACATTCTTATAGAACAGCTTTCAATGTCCCATTCGGGCAATATGAGTGGAACGTAATGCCGTTTGGTTTAAAAAACGCTCCTTCTGAATTTCAGAAAATTATGAATGATATTTTCAACCCCTACCTAGACTTTATTATAGTCTATATTGATGATATTCTTGTTTATTCTAAGACTTTAGAAACTCATATTAAGCATTTAGACATGTTTAAAAGAATTGTTATTCAAAATGGGTTAGTTATTTCTAAACCTAAAATGAGTCTTTTCCAAACCGAAGTCCGTTTTCTTGGACATTTAATTTGTCAGGGAAAAGTGACCCCGATTCAAAGATCTATTGAATTTGCTTCCAAATTTCCTGATGTTATTACTGATAGAACTCAGCTCCAAAGGTTCTTGGGAAGTTTGAATTATATTTCTCCTTTCTATAAAAATCTTTCTAGAGATTTGGCTCCATTATATGACAGGCTTAAAAAGGATCAAAAAAAGCCTTGGACCAATAGTCTCACCGACTTGGTCAAAACTATTAAGGATAGGGTGAAAACCTTACCCTGTTTGACTCTGGCTAATCCTAGCTGGGAAAAGATTATAGAAACTGATGCTTCCAATATTGGATATGGAGGAATTTTGAAGCAGATTAATCCGAATGATAAAAATGAATACTTGATACGGTTTCATTCAGGAAAATGGAGCGATGCTCAGAAAAAATATGCCACGGTAGCGCATGAAATGTTGACCATTGTTAAATGTGTTTTAAAATTTCAAGATGATTTATACAATCAGAAGTTTTTAATAAAAATAGATGCTCAATCAGTTAAGTATATGTTTGATAAAGATTTCAAACATGATGCATCCAAGCTAATGTTTGCTAGATGGCAAGCTCAATTAGCCCCATTCGATTTCGATTTCGATATTCAATATAAAAGGGGTAGCGATAATTCTCTCCCTGATTTTCTATCTCGAGAATATCTTTCGCAATGAGTTTCTTAGTTTCTTACTTTACGGAAGAAATTCTTATAACAATTTTAAAGGTTGTTCCTCTAAATAGAGATTTGCAGGAACTTGTGTTATGGAAAATTATAGACAAAACCCTTGGATAACCAAGGATAGAGGACGCGGTAATAGAGGACGAGGAAGAGGAAGGGGAAGATCATCCCCCTCATCATCAGGATCATCATATGGGTCCACATACCATTCCCCGGTTATACAAAACTATGGTATGAGTTTAATAAACTCAAAACCTTCTCAGGCGAGCTCAAGTTCGACCCCAATAAATTTGGAAGATATTCCAACAACTGATCCGTTATATGATCGATTACAGCAATATTTGGCTCAAAGAGCCCAAAGGCAGCAAACCACTTTTGCATCTGTTGCCAGAGAAGAGGCTGATGATACCTCTACCTATGAAAAGATTCCAAAAAGAGAAATGATATTTCTCCTGGAAAACTCTGATATTCAGAGAAAATAAGAACCTTGGAAAATATTCCAAAGGTATTTAGTCAAAGGATTATATTTCCCGGGTGAGTCATACAAAACACGTGCTTATTATGAGACGATTCTCATAAGTACAGGAAGTGCAGAATTCCAGCATTTCAGTGGCTATAACGCAGACGAAAATGTTTATAACTTTTCAAAAATGATAATCAAACAGATTATATCTGTTGAAGATTGGGGGATATCCACTATGAAAGAAAGGCAATTAATCCTAAAAGGCGTACCCATGAATTTTACTTACTGGGACTACGTCCATGCTTTTGATAAGGCTCTCCTTTATAATAACGAGAAGCATAAGCATACTTGGTTTTTAAAAATTTATGCGAAGATATTCGCAGAACCCATTCCTAACTGGTTTTTAAATTGGTGGTCTTACCACGGACCAACTGCAAAGATTTTGCCAGAACCATTTTTTAAGTTATACAAAGAATGGGCGAAAGTATCACCCAAACTCAATGAGATATATCTCATAGATCATATCTGTTATATTGAAAAAATTGATCAAATTTATTTCTTTATTGAATTTTCAATTCCATGGATCCATAAATGGACCCCGGAGGTAGATTATACTGAAGAACAGATTCCATGTTTATATCGGAACTTTTATAACAACTTCTGGGATAAGCTAATGAAGCAGGATCCCACAACAAAATTTCTATATGGACAAGAGTTATTAGATCTGATTCAAGCAAAGGTCCAAGAATATAGTCAAGCAAAGAATCTCCGTGCAAGGTGGAGATAAAGAAAAAATGATTCAAAAATATCTGGAGGAAATCAAGAAAAATCTGATGTTAAACATAGACCAATATGAAAAATCAGATACTTCAATGAGAAGTGACGCCAGCAGTGATACAATAGAAACACAAGAAGCTCAACCTAGCGACTCCATTCCAGAAGATATGTTGGAAAAAGCAGAAGATTTCTTGCGAAAGCTGAAAGGAAAAGACAAAATATGAACAGTTTATTGATAAGATCAGACTAAGGGACAGATGGGTCCCATTAAGTACTGTACTACTGTGTAAGGGACGGGTCCCATTAAGTACTGTAGAAAGATTCCAAATGTTTTATATTTCCCTATAAATAAGGGATTCTTTCAGAGAGAAGAGGCAGGTTTTAAAAAAACCAGTTTCTTAAGTTTTAGTTTTCCCTCTCTCTCTCTAAATATTGTAAAGGTTTGCCGACGACCGGAATATATAAGAAAGGTCCTTTAAGGTAATAATTTCTTTTGTCTTTTATCTATCTCTCCTTCTTCAAGCAACGCCGTGACTATGTCCGGCTAAACTTAGTTGTATCTATGTCGACTGACTAACTTCATTTTTATATATATCATGAAAGATCTAGACTTTATCTAAATATAGGCAAATTTTTATATGGTTTCTTGATTTGGTTCCAAGATGGTGGCACAGTCAGATCCGATACTATTGTTGTTAGCTTTGTCTTAGTGACTTCATCTAGCCAGCCGTGGTCTTAAGCTCGTTTATGGAGAAAAAGAGCATCTATACCCGGTTAGAACTGCTAGACAGATGGGTTTAACAATAATATGTATTAGATCTCGACAGGCCCCTTGCTTGGGTAAAAGCTTTAACAGCCTCCATACAATCATCAAATCATAAATAAATTTGCATATATCTCGATTCTTAAGCAATTCTTTAAGGATGCTTGACTTGCTAGATCTTGGACTATGGCGGACTACCGCCCGGTCAGAGATCCTGTTATTATTATTATTATTATTATTATTATTATTATTATTATTATTATTATTATTATTATTATTATTATTATTATTATTATTATTATTATTATTATTATTATTACACCTTGATATCTTCAAGAAAATTGTTATACAAAATGGTTTGGTTATCTCTAAACCAAAAATGAGTTTGTTCTAGACTGAAGTCCGTTTTCTAGTACACATAATTTGTCACGGAAAAGTCACTCCTATTCAGAGGGCCATCGACTTTGCATCAAAGTTTCCTGACATTATTACTGATAGAACTCAGTTGTAGAGATTCTTGGGTAGTTTAAATTACATCTCCCCTTTTTATAAAAATCTTTCTCGAGATTTAGCCCCGTTATATGACAGGCTCTGATACCAGATTTCAGGATCAACGATCGGGCGGTAGTCCGCCATAGTCAGGGATCAAGCAATTCAGCATCCTTATACTGGCGCATAAACGCAGGCATAAGAACTGAAATATTCGAGAATTTTTCATATAATTTCTTCAGACTGTATGGAAAAGATTAACTCTTTTACCTGAGCAAAGGGCCTGTCAGGACCATAATACATACTCTTATTACACTCTCGTCCGACGGTTCTAACCGGACCAAGAGGCGCCCTTTTCAACACATATCACGGGCTAAGGAGGTCATGGCTTGCTACAGGCTTGCCAGACAGAGACAATAAGAGTAGTCCTAGATCCGACTGTGCCACCATCTCAGAACCAAGTCAAGGAATCATATCAAAAATTTCTTTCTATTTTAATAAAGCTTAGATCCGTTCATGGTGCATATAGGAGAGGCGTTAGGTAAGAGACATAGATATGGAAGCCGTTTAGCCGGACATAGTCCTAGCTAGGAGAACAGAACTAAAGTAAATAAAACTAAAAAGTAAATACCTTAGAGGACGACCAAGAGCCAAAGATTGCTAGCAAAACTGATCCAAAAATTTTATTTAAGGTTTTGTCGGAACAGTGGCCAACGCTTTCTGATTTTCTTTACAAAGGCTAAGAGAGAGAAGAGAGAGTTTCTAAATTTTTCTGTGTGTTCCTACTTAACAAAATGAACACTTATATAGAAAGGAAAGAAAACATAAAGAATCTATGTACAGTAGGGAGGGGTTCCATATGGGTTCCTAAACAGTGAATCTACTGTTTAAACAGTTTATATACTGTGTAGTAGACAGTGACAGCCTATCTCCTGTCTTTCTCATACTTTCTCCTTGCCACGCTTCTTTTCCATGGCCTTCAGTGATTGCAGTCTGAAGAAATTATATGAAAAATTCTCGAATATTTCAGTTCTTATGCCCGTGTTTATGCGCCAGTATAAGGATGCTGAATTGCTTAATCCCTGACTATGGCAGACTACCGCATGGTGCAATCTTTGGCTCTTGGTTGTCCTCTAAGGTATTTACTTTTTAATTTTATTTACTTTAGATCTGTTCTCCTAGCCAGGACTATGTCCGGCTAAACGGCTTCCATATCTATATCTCTTAGCTAACATCTCTCCTATATGTACCATGAATGGATCTAAGCTTTATTAAAATAGAAAGAAATTTTTGATATGATTCCTTGACTTGGTTCTGAGATGGTGGCACAGTCGGATCTAGGACTACTCTTATTGTCTCTGTCTTGCAAGCCTGTAGCAAGCCATGACCTCCTTAGCCCGTGATATGTGTTGAAAAGGGCGCCTCTTGGTCCGGTTAGAACCGCTACTGGGTTAGAACCGTCGGACAACAGTGTAATAAGAGTATGTATTATGGTCCTGACAGGCCCTTTGCTCAGGTAAAAGAGTTAATCTTTTCCATACAGTCTGAAGAAATTATATGAAAAATTCTCGAATATTTAAGTTCTTATGCCTGCGTTTATGTGCCAGTATAAGGATGCTGAATTGCTTAATCCCTGACTATGGCGGACTAACACCCGGTCGTTGACATTCCACTCGTATTTCCCAAAAGGAACATTAAAAGCAGTCCTATAAGAATGCTCTTTAAATATCTGAATTTGCCAATATCCTGATTTTAAATCAAATTTTGAAAATATATTGGCGTCGTATAACCTAGATAATAAATCTCTTTTATTGGGAATAGGATACCTTACCCATTTTAAACATTTGTTTAAAGGCTTGTAATTTATTACTAACCTGGGAGCTCCACGTTCTTTTTCTGCAGCATTATTTACATAAAATGCTGTACATGACCAAGGAGATTTAGAGGGTTTTATCAAACCCTTTTGCAACAAGTTATCAATTTCTCTTTTGCAGAATTCTACTAATTCAGAATTCATTTGGCAGGGACGGGACTTGGTCGGGATATTATCCTCAGAAAAGTCTTCCTCATATGGAAGGGTGACAATATGCCTTTTTCGATTCCAAAAAGCACTGGGGTGATCTGCGCAGACATCAACGGCCATTTGTTCGGAAATTAATTTAATTTTTTCCTTTATTTTAGTAGATTTGAGAGACTCAAATATATTCATGCTAAAGAGTTCATATTGTAAGAAATCGACATGTTTTTGCTTCATATTAATTAGAGCATCAATTTCACGAGTTATTGGCTCCGTGATGAAAGTATAACTTATTTCATTGTCTTTGTACGAGGCTGAAAATCCTTTTGAATCAATATGCGCAAAAGGATAGATTGCATTTATAAAAGGCGTTCCAAGTATAATGGGAGGATGCAACTGATTTTTTACTAGAAAGAAGAAATGCGGGATGCAAACCTTGTTCTGGCAGATTTTTGTATTTGAAAGTTTATACTTTATATCTAAAGTATGTCCTGATGCGGATTTGACCATATGGGCAGTTTTTGAAAATATTTTGAGGGGACAAGACCCTCTTGAATGCAGCTAACATCTGCACCGCTGTCAATCATAGCAACGTTAGTAATAGAGTAACTATTATCAATCAAAATGGTGCATTTAACATACCATTTATGAGCAGTGACTACCTGCATCATCCCTAAAAACATATTAGTTTCAAGGTCACTGGTAGTAGGTTCATCATGGAGAACCTCTTTTCCTTTTGAAGAACTGGTTTGACTAATATGCATAGGATTATTGTCCTCAATCTGAGAAATCCTTTTATCGCAAATCGCCTGATTATGCTTGAGAGCCTTTATTTCTCTCTTGAGATTTTCCACTTCTTCCTTAAGGTCCTCAAAAGAAGCATTTTTTTCATCAAAAGTATTTTTTATCATTAAACGGTTTTCAACCTCTTTTAATGAATAAGGGGCATAATATTCAAAATCACTTTTCTTGTTATCAACAAGGGGTTTTGAAGAGCTAGAATCATTAGCGGTGGCAAGATTAATAATCTTTTCTCGGAGTTCGTTATTAGTAACTTCTTTTAATAATTCTATCACATTATCAGAAGTGAACGTATTAAGATTGAAATCTTGAAATTGTGATTGCAATTTGTAGATTTCATCTCCTTCACAATGGCATGTATTACCTTTGCAAGTGGTGCAGGAGCTATCAACTTGTTCTTCATTGTCAGACAAATCAATAAGATCAATATCTGATCCTGTTTCTGAATATGACTCATAGTCATCTTCCGAACCGGAGGTGTATAATAAACTATAAACCTTATCATGCAATTCTGCATCAAGTTCTAAGGCTTTGAGTTTATTTAATTTGCAATTTGGGGCAATATGCCCTCGCTTACCACATTTGTAACATTTGATTTTAGAAAGGTCTCTTCTTGACCGATCTTTGGTAAATCTATTAGATTTACGAGAGCCTTTTCTAGCGTCTCTTTCTTCTTTAGACCTTCGTCTAGATCTTCGTCTCCTGTTAGAACCTTCAGTTCTAGGGGACCGGTAATACTCCTTTTTGCTACTATAGGTTGCTGGTTCAGGTAAACCGAACTGTGTACAAAAGTCTCCAAGCTGAGATCTTTCTTTATGCTTATTCATCTTAAGCTGTCGTGACATAAGGAGCTCGTTGCACAAATTTAGCCCTTCTTGAGTGCAAACTCCTATTAATTTGCCGTAGGTGTAATCCCTATAAGGAATTTCACTATGGCTGCCTCTTAGGGTTTTTCTAACCCTTTCTGCGAATAAGGAAGAAAGGCCGTCTATAAACTTAGCTTTCCAATATTCAAATTTATTTTCGAGTAATTCCATGACCCGACTGAGAAACGTATCTTTGTACCACCTCCATTTGGTCAAAGTGGGGCACTTAAGTCCATTAAGAAGGGTGCGAACCATTTCATGCTGAGAGGTAAATCTACCATTAAAGTGTTCTAAAATGGCCATCACCAGTGTATAAACTGCATCCTCTCTGCGGGCAGTGAGAGCCATGCGTAGGTTATCGATAGAGGCTTTTTCCTCTATGTTTAGGTAGTTATCCCACCAGCCTCTGAGCTGACCTGTAAAACCTGCTATAATCATTTTGCAGATATTCCTATCATTATTTTTGACGCTTTTGCAAATGGTTGAATACATGAGTATCCTATGAACAAGAATGGTCAACTGCCTATCTGTTAACCCATCGAGATTCCATTCGTAAATCTCGGAACCGCTGTAAGATGTGTTAGTCTGATTTCAATCTCGTTCCTCTATCAAGACATATTGAGGGGTAGGACGAGGATAGTAGAACGTATGCATTGCTGGTTTAGTAGCATAGCCACTATTCTTTCGGGGATAACCCTTGAGTTTATTAAGCTCTGAAGAAACCTGGTCTTTATAATTACCAGTTTTTTCAATTTTCTCAGCAAAATCTTGTGATAGGTTGATAGGTTTTATATTTAAACCTGAAAACTTTTTATCAAGAAGATCTTCTAAATCAGTTAATGATTTTAATTTAAAATCCTGAATCTTCGGAGGCCTTTGAATAAAAGTAGAGACCACTTCTGCTTTACTAGTTGAAGCTTCTGCTTTACTAGTAACATTAGTTTTAGCTATATCAGCCTTTATACCTTTTATCAAAATAGTCATTTCATCAAGTTTTTTATCTAGAGAGACAATATGTTCTCCCAAAACTTTGACATATAAACCTAAATAATTATTTTGAGAAATGAGTTTATTAATCTCCGAAATACTTACCAAAGCAATTTCTTCATCAACGAATTTTTGAAAAGCGTTGAAGGCTATACCTGTATTGTTAGGTAAAACAAAAGCAGATTGCGGAGGATAAATGGTTATTAACTTTCCATTAGAGTCGCGATAAGTCCTCTCAATAACATTGATATATAAAGGTAAATACGTGGTTATAAACCAAGGAACAAAGTGCATAATTTAATTATGCAATGCACAAGTTTCATAAAACTCTTGGGAAATATTATTCATGTCTTCTTTGCTATAAGAATTAAAAAACCAAGTTTTAAACTTATTCCACCTTTTATCAAAAAAATCCTTTTGAACATGTTTTCTTGCCAGGGATCCTGGGCTAAAATCTATTTGGTGTGGAATCATTAAGATTTATTAACGTCGAACTCCATCTCGGAAGGAGTTGGAAAGTCCTTATCAGAACTGTCGTCATGAATATCATTAACATGAACAATATTAGAACCTGGGTTAATTTTAACCTTTTCAATAACTGAGTTATTATCTGATTCTAAAGTGTGAAGAGAAGCAGCGCAATTTCGAGCTGGACCATAAGATGGTTCAATAGGGGAAATATGTTGAATGTCAGGCACAAATCTGTGACTTAACGATCGTCTATTATAAATAGAACTCACCGGAGGCATAAGCCTACCGTTTGACAGTGACTGCCTGTGATGAGCATAGCTGCCTTCTGTAAACTGGATACAAACCCTCCCATCGGGATTTTGAGAAATATGAGAATACTCAGAATTTGTAACCGTATCAGTTAACTGACTTGGGGATATAACCGAATCGAGAGTCCAAGTCGTTGGAAAATTAATTTCTTCCCACTTAATCGGTCTCCTGGTGGTGACCTTAGATCTTGCAAAATTCGTTTCCATTAAAATTGTTTGATAGGATGTATCGTACAACTTAAATCTCGGATTCAAGGTTGATAATAACTTGAAATAAATTCTATAAGACAAACTTATAAGTTCTGAACCTGACACATAGTTATAACCATGTGTTTTAACATTTAATGTTAGGGCATCAAGAATATTGACATCAGATAAAGATAACTGCAAATTAGGTTGCGTATTGAAATAAACTGGACCATAGGCCACGGTTGATTCAATTGAACCCATAAGAGACTGTCGAAAATTTAAATTTCTAGCATCTCTGAGAGAGGCTAGGAAAGTCTCAGGTAACCCTTTAAGGGTAAGAGGTTTAAAAGCAATTTGAACCATGCCAATATGCAGATAGTTATACTGATTTTTATAAAGATCAATGTCACATTTGTTTAACAAATGAATAGTCTGTTCAGAAGAATTTAATGCTAAAGATTTTTCAGTTGTTTTAATCAACTGCTTAGTAGATAGTTTATCAAACCAACCATAATCATAAATGGTCTTAATAGGAACTTTAGGAATCGTCCATTTGTTTAATAAATCAAGGTTTTGAGGTATATCTACCTCCTCGAGTCTAGTACTTTTAGTACTTAATTCTCCGAGATCCATAACATAATGAAGTTCCATATCTATATCTAATACTTTCACATCTATCTCATATATACCATGAACATTTCTAGGCTCTGATACCAGATTTCAGGATCAACGACCGGGCGGTAGTCCGCCATAGTCAGGGATCAAGCAATTCAGCATCCTTATACTGGCGCATAAACGCAGGCATAAGAACTGAAATATTCGAGAATCTTTCATATAATTTCTTCAGACTGTATGGAAAAGATTAACTCTTTTACCTGAGCAAAGGGCCTGTCAGGACCACAATACATACTCTTATTACACTCTCGTCCGACGGTTATAACCCAGTAGCGGTTCTAACCGGACCAAGAGGCGCCCTTTTCAACACATATCACGGGCTAAGGAGGTGCAAAATGTCTTGATAGAGGAACGAGATTGGAATCAGACTAACACGTCTTACAGCGGTTCCGAGATTTACGAATGGAATCTCGATGGGTTAACATATAGGCAGTTGACCATTCTTGTTCATAGGATGCTCATGTATTCAACCATTTGCAAAAGTGTCAAAAATAATGATAGGAATATCTGCAAAATGATTATAGCAGCTTTTACAGGCCAGCTCAAAGGCTGGTGGGATAACTACCTAAACATAGAAGAAAAAGCCTCTATCATTAACGCCGTTGTAGAAAATGAAGGAGTTGATAACCTAGGCATGGCTCTCACTGCCTGCAGAGAGGATGCAGTTTATACACTGGTGATGACCATTTTAGAACACTTTAATGGTAGATTTACCTCTCAGCATGAAATGGTTCGCACCCTTCTTAATGGACTTAAGTTCCCCACTTTGACCAAATGGAGGTGGTACAAAGATACGTTTCTCAGTCGGGTCATGGAATTACTCGAAAATAAATTTGAATATTGGAAAGCTAAGTTTATAGACAGCCTTCCTTCCTTATTCGCAGAAAGGGTTAGAAAAACTCTAAGAGGCAGCCATAGTGAAATTCCTTATAGGGATTACACCTATGGAAAATTAATAGGAGTTTGCACTCAAGAAGGGCTAAATTTGTGCAACGAGCTACTTATGTCACGACAGCTTAAAATGAATAAGCATAAAGAAAGATCTCAACTTGGAGACTTTTGTACACAGTTCGGTTTACCTGAACCAGCAACCTATAGTAGCAAAAAGGAGTATTACCGGTCCCCTAGAACTGAAGGTTCTAACAGGAGACGAAGATCTAGACGAAGGTCTAAAGAAGAAAGAGACGCTAGAAAAGGCTCTCGTAAATCTAATAGATTTACCAAAGATCGGTCAAGAAGAGACCTTTCTAAAATCAAATGTTACAAATGTGGTAAGCGAGGGCATATTGCCCCAAATTGCAAATTAAATAAACTCAAAGCCTTAGAACTTGATGCAGAATTGCATGATAAGGTTTATAGTTTATTATACACCTCCGGTTCGGAAGATGACTATGAGTCATATTCAGAAACAGGATCAGATATTGATCTTATTGATTTGTCTGACAATGAAGAACAAGCTGATAGCTCCTGCACCACTTGCAAAGGTAATACATGCCATTGTGAAGGATAGAATTATTAAAAGAAGTTACTGATAACAAACTCCGAGAAAAGATTATTAATCTTGCCACCGCTAATGATTCTAGCTCTTCAAAACCCCTTGTTGATAACAAGAAAAATGATTTTGAATATTATGCCCCTTATTCATTAAAAGAGGTTGAAAACCGTTTAATGATAAAAAATACTTTTGATGAAAAAGATGCTTCTTTTGAGGACCTTAAGGAAGAAGTGGAAAATCTCAAGAGAGAAATAAAGGCTCTCAAGCATAATCAGGCGATTTGCGATAAAAGGATTTCTCAGATTGAGGACAATAATCCTATGCATATCAGTCAAACCAGTTCTTCAAAAGGAAAAGAGGTTCTCCATGATGAACCTACTACCAGTGACCTTGAAACTAATATGTTTTTAGGGATGATGCAGGTAGTCACTGCTCATAAATGGTATGTTAAATGCACCATTTTGATTGATAATAGTTACTCTATTACTAACGTTACTATGATTGACAGCGGTGCAGATGTTAGCTGCATTCAAGAGGGCCTTGTCCCCTCAAAATATTTTCAAAAAACTGCGCATATGGTCAAATCCGCATCAGGACATACTTTAAATATAAAGTATAAAATTTCAAATATAAAAATCTGTCAGAACAAGGTTTGCATCCCGCATTTCTTCTTTCTAGTAAAAAAATCAGTTGCATACTCCAATTATACTTGGAACGCCTTTTATAAATGCAATCTATCCTTTTACGCATATTGATTCAAAAGAATTTTCAGCCTCGTACAAAGACAATGAAATAAGTTATACTTTCATCACGGAGCCAATAACTCGTGAAATTGATGCTCTAATTAATATGAAGCAAAAACATGTCGATTCCTTACAATATGAACTCTTTAGCATGAATGTATTTGAGTCTCTCAAATCTACTAAAATAAAGGAAAAAATTAAATTAATTTCCGAACAAATGGTCGTTGATGTCTGCGCAGATCACCCCAGTGCTTTTTGGAATCAAAAAAGCATATTGTCAACCTTCCATATGAGGAAGACTTTTCTGAGGATAATATCCCGACCAAGTCCCGTCCCTGCCAAATGAATTCTGAATTAGTAGAATTCTGCAAAAGAGAAATTGATAACTTGTTGCAAAAGGGTTTGATAAAACCCTCTAAATCTCCTTGGTCATGCACAGCATTTTATGTAAATAATGCTGCAGAAAAATAACGTAGAGCTCCCAGGTTAGTAATAAATTACAAGCCTTTAAACAAATGTTTAAAATGGGTAAGGTATCCTATTCCCAATAAAAGAGATTTACTATCTAGGTTATACGACGCCAATATATTTTCAAAATTTGATTTAAAATCAGGATATTGGCAAATTCAGATATTTAAAGAGCTTCTTATAGGACTGCTTTTGATGTTCCTTTTGGGCAATACGAGTGGAATTTCATGCCATTCGGTTTAAAAAATGCCCTATCAGAATTTCAAAAGATTATGAATGACATCTTTAATCCATATATGGATTTTATTATTTTTTATATTGACGATATTATGGTGTTTTCTAAAACCCTTGAAATGCATGTGAAACACCTTGATATCTTCAAGAAAATTGTTATACAAAATGGTTTGGTTATCTCTAAGCCAAAAATGAGTTTGTTCCAGACTGAAGTCCGTTTTCTAGGACACATAATTTTTCAAGGAAAAGTCACTCCTATTCAGAGGGCCATCGACTTTGCATCAAAGTTTCCTGACATTATTACTGATAGAACTCAGTTGCAGAGATTCTTGGGTAGTTTAAATTACATCTCCCCTTTCTATAAAAATCTTTCTCGAGATTTAGCCCCGTTATATGACAGGCTCAAAAAGGATTATAAATCCTCGTGGACTAATAGTCACACC
The DNA here is from genome assembly GCA_003996215.1 of Jaltomata sinuosa. Classification (NCBI taxonomy): domain Eukaryota; kingdom Viridiplantae; phylum Streptophyta; class Magnoliopsida; order Solanales; family Solanaceae; genus Jaltomata; species Jaltomata sinuosa. The sequence continues at coordinate 97,152 of QJPP01000069.1, forward strand.
ACTCTGGTAAAGAACATCAAACTTCGAGTTCAGTCTTTACCTTGTTTAACTCTTGCTAACCTTGCTTGGCAAAAAATTATTGAAACAGATGCTTCAAATATTGGTTACGGTGGGATCCTTAAACAAATTAATCCCAATGACAAAAATGAATATCTTATAAGATTTCAGTCAGGTAAATGGACAGAAGCCCAGAAAAAATATGCAACTGTGGCTCATGAAATGCTTACAATTGTTAAGTGTGTCCTTAAATTTCGGGATGATTTATACAATCAAAAGTTTTTAATAAAAACTGATGCTCAATCGGTCAAATATATGTTTGACAAAGATTTTAAGCATGATGCCTCTAAACTTATATTTGCTAGATGGCAGGCTCAACTAGCCCCCTTTGATTTTGATATTCATTATAAGAAGGGAATTGATAATTCTTTACCAGACTTCTTATTCAGAGAGTATATTCAATAAAGATGTTTTATTTGACATTTTTTCCTGAAAAAACCTTGATTTCCATTTTAAAGGTAATTATATTACCAAAAGATCTTAAAAATCTCATTAATGAAATCGTCATAGATGATTTAGTAAAAGAAGATTTTTCTGTTCGTGACTATTCGGAAATAATCCGGGAAGACTTAACAGATTATTTTTCAGAATGACTAATCTATTTTCCTATAGGATGGACCCGCCTTGGAGGCAAATTAGAGGAAGACGACGGGGAAGATAAGCTCCGGGAAGATCCTCTGGACACTCCAGCTCTCAGGGATCGTCATACGATCCAATTATCCAGTTATACAAATGGGTAGAAGAAGCCTTATTAATAAAAAGGTCTCTGATGAAGGTGAATCTTCATCTGCTGCCCCTGAGCAGATTATTAATTTGGAAAGTACTCCAAAAGATAGCCCGTTATACGAGCATGCGCAGGCATATTTGCATGCACAAAAGCAAAAAGATACTTTTGCTTCAGTTATGAAAGAGGATAATGATAATATCATATCCTATGAGCAACTCCAAAAAAGGGAAATTATATTTCTCTTAGAAAACTCTGATATACAGAGAAAAACCGAACCATGGAAAATATTCCAGAGGTACTTGATCAAAGGATTATATTACCCGAGAGAGTCATACAAAACCCGATCATACTATCAAAACCATATTGACAAGTACTGGAAGTGCAGAAATTCAGCAATTTTGCCCTGCGGGTTATACCCCAGAAGAGAATGTTTATAACTTCTCAAAAATAATTATCAAGCAGATTATATCTGTTGAAGACTGGGGAATATCAACCATGAAAGAAAGGCAGCTTAGCCTCATGGGTACTGCTATGAGCTTTACTTATTGGGATTATATCCAGGCTTTCAGTAAAACACTGTTTTATAACAATGATAAAAACAAACACACATGGCTTGTAAAAATTTGCGCAAAAATATTTGCAGAACTAATTCCAAACTGGTTCATTAACTGGTGGTCATGCCACGGTCCTACAGTCCAAATATTTCCGGAAAATTTCCTCCAATTATACAAGGAATGGAAGAAGGTATCCCCTTTTCTCGGAGAATTATATCACGAAGATCACATCTGCTTCTAGACAAGATTGATCAAATGTACTTCTTTATAGAATTCTCAGTACCTTGGATCCATAAATGGGCCCCTGAAATAGGGTTCACAGAGGAAAATATCTCTTTCTTGGACCGAGTATATTATAATAACTTCTGGGAAAAATTGTTAAAAAAGGATCCTAGGTCCAAATAGTTAAACGGACAAGAACTTATTGACACCATTATTAACACAATTAATGCTTATAAGGAACTTCCTCAAAAGGGAATTAGCATTGATAATCCCTCCGTCAGGCATATTGCCCGAAGAATCTCCACTCAAGATGGAGATAAGGAAGCAATGATCAACGAGTATCTCGAGGAAATGAAGAGAAGCTTGCTTCAAGGTATCACTCAGATTGATAAATCTGATACTTCGATGAGAAGTGAAACTTCATGCGAGGAAGCACAATGCCATGAAGAAGACATTATATTGTCTACAGAAGATATTCAGGGAGCAGAAGATTTGCTGCAATCACTGAAGGCCATGGAAAAGAATCGTGGCAAGGAGAAAGTATGAGGAAGACAGGAGATAGGCTGTCACTATCTACTACACAGTATATAAACTGTTTAAACAGTAGATTCACTGTTTAGGAACCCATATGGAACCCCTCCCTACTGTACATAGATTCTTTATGTTTTCTTTCCTTTCTATATAAGTGTTCATTTTGTTAAGTAGGAACACACAGAAAAATTTAGAAACTCTCTCTTCTCTCTCTTAGCCTTTGTAAAGAAAATCAGAAAGCGTTGGCCACTGTTCCGACAAAACCTTAAATAAAATTTTTGGATCAGTTTTGCTAGCAATCTTTGGCTCTTGGTCGTCCTCTAAGGTATTTACTTTTTAGTTTTATTTACTTTAGTTCTGTTCTCCTAGCTAGAACTATGTCCGGCTAAATGGCTTCCATATCTATGTCTCTTACCTAACGTCTCTCCTATATGCACCATGAACGGATCTAAGCTTTATTAAAATAGAAAGAAATTTTTTATATGATTCCTTGACTTGGTTCTGAGATGGTGGCACAATCGGATATAGGACTACTCTTATTGTCTCTGTATGGCAAGCCTGTAGCAAGCCATGACCTCCTTATCCCGTGATATGTGTTGAAAAGGGCGCCTCTTGGTCCGGTTAGAACCGCTACTGGGTTAGAACCGTCAGACGAGAGTGTAATAAGAGTATGTATTATGGTCCTGACAGGACCTTTGCTCAGGTAAAAGAGTTAATCTTTTCCATACAGTCTGAAGAAATTATATGAAAAATTCTCGAATATTTCAGTTCTTATGCCTGCGTTTATGCGCCAGTATAAGGATGCTGAATTGCTTGATCCCTGACTATGGCGGACTACCGCCCGGTCGTTGATCCTGAAATCTGGTATCAGAGCCTGTCATATAACGGGGCTAAATCTCGAGAAAGATTTTTATAGAAAGGGGAGATGTAATTTAAACTGCCCAAGAATCTCTGCAACTGAGTTCTATCAGTAATAATATCAGGAAACTTTGATGCAAAGTCGATGGCCCTCTGAATAGGAGTGACTTTTCCTTGACAAATTATGTGTCCTAGAAAACGGACTTCAGTCTGGAACAAACTCATTTTTGGTAAAGTCCGAGAAAAGATTATTAATCTTGTCACCGCTAATGATTCTAGCTCTTCAAAACCCCTTGTTGATAACAAGAAAAATGATTTTGAATATTATGCCCCTTATTCATTAAAAGAGGTTGAAAACCGTTTAATGATAAAAAATACTTTTGATGAAAAAGATACTTCTTTTGAGGACCTTAAGGAAGAAGTGGAAAATCTCAAGAGAGAAATAAAGGCTCTCAAGCATAATCAGGCGATTTGCGATAAAAGGATTTCTCAGATTGAGGACAATAATCCTATGCATATCAGTCAAACCAGTTCTTCAAAAGGTAAAGAGGTTCTCCATGATGAACCTACTACCAGTGACCTTGAAACTAATATGTTTTTAGGGATGATGCAGGTTGTCACTGCCCATAAATGGTATGTTAAATGCACCATTTTGATAGATAATAGTTTCTCTATTACTAACGTTGCTATGATTGACAGCGGTGCAGATGTTAGCTGCATTCAAGAGGGTCTTGTCCCCTCAAAATATTTTCAAAAAACTGCGCATATGGTCGAATCCGCATCAGGACATGCTTTAGATATAAAGTATAAACTTTCAAATACAAAAATCTGGCAGAACAAGGTTTGCATCCCACATTTCTTCTTTCTGGTAAAAAATCAGTTGCATCCTCCAATTATACTTGGAACGCCTTTTATAAATGCAATCTATCCTTTTACGCATATTGATTCAAAAGGATTTTCAGCCTCGTACAAAGACAATAAAATAAGTTATACTTTCATCACGGAGCCAATAACTCGTGAAATTGATGCTTTAATTAATATGAAGCAAAAACATGTCGATTTCTTACAATATGAACTCTTTAGCATGAATATATTTGAGTCTCTCAAATCTACTAAAATAATAGAAAAAATTAAATTAATTTCCGAACAAATGGCGATTGATGTTTGCGCAGATCACCCCAGTGCTTTTTGGAATCGAAAAAAGCATATTGTCACCCTTCCATATGAGGAAGACTTTTCTGAGGATAATATCCCGACCAAGTCCCGTCCCTGCCAAATGAATTCTGAATTAGTAGAATTCTGCAAAAGGGAAATTGATAACTTGTTGCAAAAAGGTTTGATAAAACCCTCTAAATCTCCTTGGTCATGCACAGCATTTTATGTAAATAATGCTGCAGAAAAATAACGTGGAGCTCCCAGGTTAGTAATAAATTACAAGCCTTTAAACAAATGTTTAAAATGGGTAAGGTATCCTATTCCCAATAAAAGAGATTTATTATCTAGGTTATACGACGCCAATATATTTTCAAAATTTGATTTAAAATCAGGATATTGGCAAATTCAGATATTTAAAGAGCATTCTAATAGGACTGCTTTTAATATTCCTTTTGGGCAATACGAGTGAAATGTCATGCCATTCGGTTTAAAAAATGCCCCATCAGAATTTCAAAAGATTATGAATGACATCTTTAATCCATATATGGATTTTATTATTGTTTATATTGACGATATTATGGTGTTTTCTAAAACCCTTGAAATGCATGCGAAACACCTTGATATCTTCAAGAAAATTGTTATACAAAATGGTTTGGTTATCTCTAAACTAAAAATGAGTTTGTTCCAGACTGAAGTCCGTTTTCTAGGACACATAATTTTTCAAGGAAAAGTCACTCCTATTCAGAGGGCCATCGACTTTGCATCAAAGTTTCCTGACATTATTACTGATAGAACTCAGTTGCAGAGATTCTTGGGTAGTTTAAATTACATCTCCCCTTTCTATAAGAATCTTTCTCGTGATTTAGCCCCGTTATATGACAGGCTCAAAAAGGATTATAAATCCCCGTGGACTAATAGTCACACCACTCTGGTAAAGAACATCAAACTACGAGTTAAGTCTTTACCTTGTTTAACTCTTGCTAACCCTGCTTGGCAAAAAATTATTGAAACAGATGCTTCAAATATTGGTTACGGTGGGATTCTTAAACAAATTAATCCCAATGACAAAAATGTATATCTTATAAGATTTCATTCAGGTAAATGGATAGAAGCCCAGAAAAAATATGCAACTGTAGCTCATGAAATGCTTACAATTGTTAAGTGTGTCCTTAAATTTCAAGATGATTTATACAATCAAAAGTTTTTAATAAAAACTGATGCTCAATCAGTTAAATATATGTTCTACAAAGATTTTAAGCATGATGCCTCTAAGCTTATATTTGCTAGATGGAAGGCTCAACTAGCCCCCTTTGATTTTGATATTCATTATAAGAAGGAAATTTATAATTCTTTACCAGACTTCTTATCTAGAGAATATATTCAATAAAATGTTTTACGAATTTTTCTCTGAAAAGGCCTTGATTTCCATATTAAAGGTAATTGTATTACCAAAAGATCTTAAAAAACTCATTATTGAAATCGTCATAGATGATTTAGTAAGAGATGATTTCTCTATTCATGACTACTCGGAAATAATCCGGGAAAACTTAACAGATTATTTTTCAGAATGACTAATCTGTTTCCCTTCAGGATGGACCCGCCTTGGAGGCAAGTTCGAGGAAAAGGACGGGGAAGATCAGCCCCAGGAAGGTCCTCTGAAAATTCCAGTTCTCAAGGATCGTCATATCGATCAAATTACCCAGTCATGCAGATGGGAAATAGAAGCCTATTTAATAAAAGGATTTCTAGTGAAGGTGAATCTTCATCTTCTGCCGCTGCCCCTGAGCAGGTCATTAATTTGGAAGATATTCCAAAAGATAGCCCGTTATACGAACATGTGCAGGCATATTTGCAGGCACAAAAGAAAAAAGGTGATACCTTTACTTCGGTCATAAAAGAGGATAATGATGATATCAAATCCTACGAAAAACTTCAAAAAAGAGAAATTATATTTCTTTTAGAAAACTCTGATATTCAGAGAAGAAATGAACCATGGAAAATATTCCAACGGTATCTGATTAAAGGGTTATACTACCCGAGTGAGTCATACAAAACTCGGGCATGTTATGAAACAATCCTAACAAGCACCGGAAGAGCGGAAATTCAACACTTCATGAGTGTTGGTTATAGTATTGAAGAGAATGTTTATAACTTCTCAAAAATTATTATCAAACAGATTATATCCGTCGAAGATTGGGGAATGTCGACAATGAGAGAAAGACAGATAAGCCTCACGGCATTTCAATAAGCTTTACTTACTGGGATTATATCCAAGCCTTTGATAGAGTATTTTATTATAATAATGAGAAATACAAGCACACATGGTTTGTAAAAATCTGTGAAAAAATATTTACAGGGTCAATCCCTAATTGGTTTATTAACTGGTGGTCATACCACGGACCTACGGTGAACATTTTACCCCCAAGATTCCTTCAGTTATACAAGGAATGGGCAAAAGTGTCCCCGGACATGAATGAACTATATCACGCAGATCATATCTGCTGGTTGGAAAAAATCGACCAAGTCTATTTTTTTATTGAATTCTCGATACCATGGATTCATAAATGGACTCCTGAGGTCGGTTTCACAGAGGAAAATATTCCTGCTTTATACCGGGTCTTCTACAACAATTTCTGGGAAAAATTGCTCAGAAAAGATCCCAAGTCCAAGCAAATGATTGGACAAGAATTAATTGACACTATTGAAAAAACTGTTGAAGAGTATAAAAACCTTCCCCAGAAGAAGATTAGTGTCCATGATCCTTCAGTGCGGCATATTGCCAGAAGAATCTCCACTCAAGAAGGAGATAAAGAAGCCATGATAAGCGCTTACTTAGAAGAAGTAAAAAGGAATTTGCTGGAAAACATAACCCAGATTGATAAATCTGATACTTCAATGCGAAGTGAAACCAGCAATGAAGAAGCCTAGCGCAACAACGAAGAAGTTATACTATCTACTGAAGAGTTGCAGGACACTGAAGACCTGTTACTATCCCTAAAAGCCATGGAAAAGAGACGTGGCAAGAACAAAGTATGAGGAAGATAGAAGATAAGCTGTCACTATTACTATACAGTATATAAACTGTTTAAACAGTAGATTCACTGTTCAGGGACCCATATGGGACCCATCTCTACTGTACATAGATTCCTTATGTTTTATTTTCTTTCTATATAAGTGTTCATTTTGTTAAGTAGGAACACACAGAAAAAATAGAATAGAATCTCTCTCTTCTCTCTAGTTAGCTTTGTAAGGTAAATATCAGAAAGCGTTTGCCGCTGTTCCGATCTTTAATAAAATTCTTGGATCAGTTTTGCAAGCAACCTTGGCTCTTGGTCGTCCCTAAGGTATATACTTTTATTTAGTTTAATTTACTTAAGTTCTGTTCTCCTAGCCATGACTATATTCGGCTAAACGGCTTCCATATCTATGTCTCTTACCTAACATCTCTCCTATATGCACCAAGAACGGATCTAAGCTTTATTAAAATGGAAAGGAATTTTTTTTATAAGGTTTCTTGACTTGGTTCTGAGATGGTGGTACAGTCGGATCTAGAACTACTCTTATTGTCTCTGTCTGGCAAGCCTGTAGCAAGCCATGACCTCCTTAGCCCGTGAAAATGTGTTGAAAAGGGCGCCTCTTGGTCCGGTTAGAACCGCTATTGGGTTAGAACCGTTGGACAAGAGTATAATAAGAGTATGTACTGTGGTCCCTGACAGGCCCTTTGCTCAGGTAAAAGAGTTAGTCTCTCCATACAGTCTGAAGAAATTGATAAAAAAATTCTCGAATATTTCAGTTCTTATGCCTGTGTTTATGCGCCAGTATTAGGATGCTGAATTGCTTGATCCTTGACCATGGCGAACTACCGCCCGGTCGTTGATCCTGTAATCTTATTATTATTATTATTATTATTATCCGTTTTCAGAAGCGGCACAACAAACTGGTGGCCTAAAGTCAATCTTAAGAAAAGACATTAAATTTGATTAATGAATTATATATATATATATATATAAAGATGGCGTAAGAACCATTTTATTGTAGATATTTTGACCATTCACTCAACTATCTGCTAGCTCTCACTATCAAAGGAATCTAGTAACTCTGCTCACTAAGATATTGATAATATTATACAAAGTATCAATAGTATAGATAATATTTTTATAAGTTCTCTTCATCTAATTATCTCAATACTGTATTGCTAAATATACATCAAGATAATTTCATACACTTGGAATAGTTCAACTTTCAAGTCTATTTCGAATTGGAAAATGACTTGATCCACTGTTCATAAGAAATAATCAACTTTAAAAGAAAAATATATATTTTTATTTTTTTGTTATTAACATCATTATCGAACTATTATTTTTCATAGTGATAACTCATAACAGAAACATTTTCTCACATCATATTTATAAGTTAATCACCAAATTGTTGCACATATTTCTTCAATTCAATAAATTTTGGTACCTCGAACGGGATTCCCTTAATTATTAGGTGGATGATACATTAATAACTCTTAAGAATAAGTCTCAAAGTCGATGTGCAATAATTTGTCTAGTGAAAAAAAGCATTACTTAATCTTTTGAGCTACTTTTCTATTGAAGTTTGAGGTGTCAAAAACGTCAGAATTAAATGTAGTTGATTTTCAAAAAATTGAAAGCGAACGTAACGCATAAGTTGCCCTTAAAACGAATTGATTTTTAATTCTTGCCCTTCAATAGATACCTAATGAAGCATAAGTTTCTTAGAAACTAAAATCATGTGAGGCATAACTTGGGGGATATTATGATACGAAAATATATACTTACGTTTCACAAATATTTTTTTTTATGAAATGCATAAATTAAAGATCAACATAAAATAGGAACATAAGTACCAAATTCAATAAATTCTGATACCTCGGAGGGGATCCACTTAGGTATATGGTGACTAATAACACTTCAAAGAAAAGTCTCAAAGTTGATGTCTAATAATTTGCCTCGTTGTAAAAGCACAGCGCTATCGCGCCTTCCCAGCACAATCACCTAATGCACCATTTTCTAGAAATTTCTTGTTTTGATCTTGATCATTTCTCAATCACATAAACCTATAAAATTGTTACAAAATCGTGATGAAATTCACTATTTTCTCAATAAAACATAACAAAAATCTAAGATAAAAGAATAAATAAGTTGGTAAAATACCAATTCATCAACTTCCTGCCATAGTACTTTTGATTAGTTGATGTCTTCATTAAAACAAGAGTGAAGGATCAAAAACACACCTAAAGTATCTCAGTTTTTCGAGTTTCATACCTGAATTATCAGGTGTCTGTGTAATCCTACTTGAACTGTTACCAACTATTTTACAAAACACACATGAACTATAAATTGCTCCCTTTTTTTACTTGAACGATATAATATTCATGTGAAAAAAGGAAACAACTGATAGTTGGAGTGTGTTTTGATAAATAGTTAGTGAGAGTTTAAGTAGAAAACTCGCACACTTGATAGTTCAGATATAAAACTCAAAAAATGGAAATACTTTAAGTGTATTTTTTACCATTAACACTTAAAAAGGTTTAATAAAGCTAACAGTGGCCTAAAGCCACCCTTAAGAAAATGCTTTATATATATATATATATATATATATATATTATATATATATATATATATATATATATATTATATATATTTGATTTTTTTAATTTATTTATTTTGTAATGATGGCGTAAGAACCATCTTGTTATACATATTTTGATCATTCACTCGACTATATATCTGCAAGCTAGCTTCCACCATCAAAGAATTGGGTAACTCTACTCACCAAAATTTCGATAATATTCTTTTGCAAAATATCCATGATATCGATAATGTTTTTATAAGTTCTCTTCATCTAAGGATCTTAATTTTGTACTATTAAATAGATGTTAAAATAATTCATACATTTGGAAGAGTTCAACTCACAAGTCTATTTTGACTTGAAAAATGATTTGATACACTATTTATAAGAAATCATCGATTCTAAAAGAACAAAAAACATATTTTTTTTGTTTTCAAATCGTTATCAAATTATTAGTTTTCATAGTGATAACTCATAACTGAAATACTGCTCTCACATCATATTTATAACTAAATCACCAAATTGTAACACGTATTTCTCAAATTTAATAAATTCTTGTACCTCGAACGAGATCCACTTAATTATTAGATGGCCAATGCATTAATAACTCTAAGAAAAAGTCTCAAAGTCGCTGTGCAATAATTTATGCTTTTGCCAAGTTATTATTTTTTAAAAATATATTTAAATTTATTTTTAAAATAAAAGAATTATTATTTTCCATAGTCATAATCAACTCACAACCTAAATTGTAGCATGTATACTCAAATTTAGAGCCATCAATATGGGCTAGGCCTGTTGGGCTGGCCCGACCCAATCTGTAATTTGATAGTGTTGGGCTAAGATTTTTGCAGCCCATTTAAGAATAGGGCTTTTTAGCCCAGCCCGGATAAGCCCGCTGGCCCGTAGGCCTTGAGCAATATGTGTTGGGACGGCCCGTGGGCTAAATAAAAAAAAATAAAAATAGAGTACTATAAAGAACAAAATGAGTCCAACCTCAAAGTCTACTTAAACTATCATAAATATTTAAATATTAATTATGTTTATAAAATATGTAAGGTTCGAATAATATCATGTCAAAAGTTATTTAGTTTCACAGATTATTATGATTATTTTTTTGTGAACTTGAACTTAATTAGCAAATAGTAACATCATGTAATATTGTCTTGTAAATATTTATGTTGTTAATAATTTAAAATTAAATTTAATAATATCGTTTAAAAAATGGGCTGGCCCGTCGAGGTCCGCGGCCCAAAGAGTGATGGGTTGGGCTTAGTGTTTTCGAGCCCATCATTTTTGATGGGCCAGGCCTGACCAGTCAAATTTCAAAGCCTGTGGGGGCTAGCCCGGATGGACTGGGCCAGCCCATATTGACAGCTCTACTCAAATTCAATAAATTCTGGTACCTCATAGGGATCCACTTAGTTATTAGGTGTCTTAATACATTAATAACTCTAAGAAAAAGTTTCAAAGTCGAGAAATATTTTGTGCTACTTTTCTACTAAAGTTTGTGATGTCTAAAACATCACAACTGGATGCAGCTTATTATCGAAAAAAAATTGAAAGGTTTTTTTAAAAAAATCTTATCAAAATGAACGTACAAATTATCACAACAAATAATTATAATAACTAATGCAATAATACTATACACACTCATATTTATATGTGTATTTAATCAAATGTGGGGTTTTAATTAATTTCTCCATACAAATTTTATATTGTAGTTGCAGTCAAGGTTTAAATGCTCAAACAACTAGGGGATGGAAGAGTCAATATTTTGTCTTTTAAGAATTTTAAAGAAAAATGGATCTCTTTAGATATATTATACTTTTGACTATAAGTATATGATATTTAACAACCCACCCCCACCCCACCCCCCCACCCCCAAAAAAAGACTATAAGCATATGATATAATTAATATGTGGAGTAATAGACTTTTTAGAAAGGAAAAATTAGACAAAATGACAATGTGGAGTATAATTTACTACCTAAAATGGTCATTCGACTAACGTTCTTACCCGAAATGACCATCAGTATACATGCGGCATACACGTGGTATACATGTGGGCTGCTTCTATTCCTTTTGCAACAAGCAGGAGCAGGCTCATAGGGTATACTCAAGGATTGACTGGGCTACGGGGAATTACCACTGATTGCAGGATTATGAAAAGGTGGAGGCTGACTATTTGGCACTAGATATCTCTGATCACTCCCTGGTATTACTGCACTGCATCCCAAAAGTGCAAGCTAGGCCTAAGCCTTTTAAGTTATTTACATCTATCCTACATCATCATCAATTCCCTGTAATTATTGCTAGCACATAGTCACAAACCTATGCAGGGTCTAGGATGTATCAGTTGAGCCAAAAGCTCAAGGCATTAAAGGGCAACCTTAAAGAACTTAGTTCTCATTTAGCTTCTTATACAAAGCACATGCAAATTACCAGACAGAAGCTTGAGGTTGTGCAAGACATATTACAAAATGACCCATTGAACCAGCAACTACTGATTGAGGAAGAGCAAGCTCACATTCATGACTTGCACAAATGGAGCTTATTGAGAAGCAAGCACTAAGACAACAGTCCAAAGCTACCTGGATTACATGTGGCGATTCTAATTTTAAATATTTTCATGCTCAATGCAGTATTAGAGCAAATAGGAATGCCATCACATCTGTCTATAATAATCAACGAGTGAAGCTAACAGACTCATGCTTGTAGAACAAGGATTTATATCTTTCTTCACCGCCTTATTAGGCTCTGCAGCTGATGAACTACCTTGCCCAAATTCATAGGTTATTAAGAAAGGCCCCTGCATGTCTTATCAACAGAAAATTGCTCTTATTCAGGAGGTCACAGCAGAGAAAATTCAGGCTGATGTTAAGGACATGCCTAGAGAAAATCTCCAAGAGCGGATGGTTTTCCTATTGAGTTTTACACTTTTCACTGGGATACAGTTAAAATAGATATATTCCTGGCAGTGAAGGAATTCTTTCATTCAGGTAAGCTACTCAAAATCTTCAGTTGTACTGCCGTCACACTTGTCCCTAAGGTGACTACCCCTACTATAGCCAAAGATTATAGATCTACAGCCTATTGTAACACTGTCTATACGATAGTCACTAAGGTTTTGACTAGTAGGATGAAAAGTGTGATGAGTACTATTATTAGCCCATCCTAGTCAGCTTTCATTGAAGGTAGAACTATTATTGACAATATTTTATTCAGTCATGAGGTGCTAAAATGTTACACTAGAAAAGGACTCTCTCCAAGATGTGTTTTGAAAGTTGACCTTAGGAAAGCTTATGACTCTATGGAGTGGTGTTTCTTTAAGAGTATGCCTACAGAATTGGATTTTCCTCAGAAATTTATTGCATGGTAATGGAGTGTGTCACTTCTATCTCTTATTCCCTTGTGCTTAATTATAACGGCCTATTCCGGCGTTATGGATGAGCTTTTCATGCAAAGAAATGAGTTAGAAAACTTCCGAATTTAGGAGTTGGAAATTTTGGGCTAGACTAGTCTCGGACGATTTCTGAGTGAGGTATGGTATAGGGCAATCGGATAAAGGACTGGGTAAAATATCTAAGGTTGAACTAGTTTTTCTGTTATCTAAGATGTTAAAGAGTCTGTGGGACTTTTTGAAAGTGAATTCGGGTAAGTAGAACTCCAGTATCAAATTTGACGTGAAAGGGTTAGTTCAGAATATCAAGATTTGAAGTGTGTTGTAAAATGGGCAAATCTGGGAGATTTCTCGAGGTTATATTCTGTGTCAACTGCTATAGCAATTGGCATACTGCTATAGTAGTTGACACACCTCTACGATGCAGAGAAATTTTTGCTATAGCGGAAGTCAAGGCGGTTAACCACGCTATAATGAGCGGCTTCTGCTAAGGCGGTGTCGCTATAGCAGAATGGAGACTGCTATAGCGGAATAAGTCACAGTAAATGCAGAAACTTCCCCAAAAATGTTCAGAATTGTTCAAGAACATTTTGGGGAAGGGCAGAGGCGATTTGGGGGACTCCAACTCAGTTTCCACCAAAATTCATCGTAAAGGTAAGGATTTTGCTCCCCTAACTTAGTACTATAATTGTTACGATTTAGAATCAGTAGTTGTGAGCGGGGAAACGTTTAGCTTGACCTAAGAAAGAAAAATCCAGTGTAACGGGGATTTTAGGGTGTAGAATTCTTGGGTCTTATTCATATTTGCTTATTCCTAATTAATTCACCATAATTTGCTAAATGTAATAGTAAAAATGGTAGTTCTAGGTGAATTAATGGTGGAAAATTCCTGAGATGGGTGGAATGATCATGGGTTTGGCCTGGGGATTAGGATTTGGATATAATCCAGGGATTATTAGGCCACATTGACTGATTGTAGTATTATGTGTAATTGTTTTTAGACCAAGAGCAAGCGAAAGCTTCAGGAAATGGGAAGGCTCCGGTCCAGTAGAGCTTTCAGACTAATTTGAGGTAGGTGATGGTTGTTTATTTTCCATTCATGGTACATGTGCATTATAATTGTTGCTTAGTATTTTCTGCACATTACATGGCTTAGGGAATTAAATGATGAGTGTTTATGATATCCAGTTGTCAATCATTTGAAATGAACTTGTCTTTATTAGTTGTTGATCTTACAAGTATGTTGTGTTTATTATTGTTGATTGTTGGATTGTCTGTGACATTCGGTTGGTTCGGGTACCACGCCTGCTATAGAATACCTATCGGTTGGCTCGGGTACCATGCCTGGTATGGGATACATATATCAGTTGGCTAGGGTACCATGCCTGCCAATTATGTTCTATTTGATGGTTCCATGAGTGGACTAGGTTTGTTTCTTGTAATATATTTATTGCATATTGGCCCATGAGTAGCTGGGTGGTTGTGTTTACAGGCTGGGTTGGTTCTTGTATAGATCGAGATTGCATATTAGACACAGTAGATGGTGTCCTAAGGACCCTTGGATGGTCCGAGTTACTTGAAAAGGGGTTGGTTGCATTGTTGTTATTGTGTGGAGTCTGGACATGTTCGTATAGTTGATAAGTCAGGGTGATGAATGGGAGTCTAGGTTATATTAGTTGACTTGTTGATACATGTTTCATCTTACTTTAATGAGCTTAGTTAAATGTTCATATTTCATTTATTGAAGCTGGCCAATGATCCTACCAGTACACTGTTGTTTTGTGTACTGATACTGCACTTGTTATTATTTTGTTGAGTACGGGGCATATTCTATTGATTGATTCCATACCTCACTTGTGATGCTAGTGTGATCTGAATCCAAGGGTGAGCTACTTCTTTTGGGCTGCAATGGATTCGTCTTTCCTTTCTAGTCCATTGTTCGGGTTCAGATTACTTTTATTTTGGGGTTGCATCCCAGTACTCTAGACTTGTTAGAATGTTTTAGTATACGACTTTTAGATTTTAGGAGTATTTTCCGCAGGATCTTCATTGTTGATTATTTTAGTTGTGAATTCTAGTTTTATTTAATGCAACTAGTTTTGAGCTGCTAGTTTTGTTAAGTATTGGTTGGTTAATTGGTTCGCTCATTCGGGGGGTTTTGGATGGGTGCCACTCGCGGCGGTTTAGGTCATGACAAAGATGGTATCAGAGCCTTAGGTTTATTGATCTCATCGGGTCTAGTAGAGTCTTACAAAATGATATGGAGACGTCTGTACTTTTCTTAGAGAGACTACATGACTTTAGGAAACTATCTCTTCTTTCTTACTTCGTGCTATAACTTGATTCCAATTGGTATTTGGTGATCCAAATTGGTATCTAACTCCCTTCACTCTTTTGTCCGCAGATGGTTGACACCATGCATAATGGAGCAAGGGCATAAGTTATACCTGCAGGATCGGTAGTTAAAGGGCAATAAAGGGGAAGAGGCAGGGGAAAAGGTAGAGAAAGAGCAACACCCACCGGGGATGGAGCTCAGGCAGCGAATGATCCAAGGTCGGTGACCCCTCCCCTACCACAGGATCCTATTAAAGTGGAGGTTGATGTTGTGCCTGAGGAGGACGCAGAGTAGGAAGAGGCAGCACCATCGGAGGTACAGGTCTTTTCCCTATGTCATCCGAGGTAATTCAGTGAGTGTTGGCTTTTCTAAGTGGGGCAGGTACTGGATCCATCCCTACTGAACCAGAGAATCAATTTTTGAGTGCTTATCCAGCTGTTGCCACAGCTTCCAGAATGGATGAAGCATCGAGTACTGATGCTTTCTTTCATTCGATGCTAGGCCATGTTATGACTGGGATTGAGCATGAGTTATTGACCAAGTTCTTGAAGTTGAAACCTCTGTCATTTCATAGTACAGATAAGGAGGATGCCTTTGAATTTATTCTGGACTGCTATGAGAGGTTACATAAGTTGGGCATTGTGCAGCAGCATGGAGTGGAGTTTGTTACTTTTCAGCTGTAGGGTGATGCCAAGCTATGGTGGAGGGCTCATGTAGAGTGTCGATCTTCAGCCTTGCCTCTGATGACTTGGGCTTAGTTTTATGCCCTATTTTTTGAGAAATATGTACCTCGCTCTCTGAGAGATCTCAAGAAGGATGAGTTTCTGGCCCTTGAACAGGGAAATATGTCTGTTTCAGCTTATGAGGCCAAATTTCATGCCTTGTCATGTTATTCTACCCAACTTCAAGGTACTGAGGAGGAGATGATTTGTTTGTATGTTAAGAGCCTAAATACTAAGTTGTATGTTTTGTCTGTTCATATGACCTCGGTAGGGAAAAGCATTAATGAGGTGACTGACTATGTGAAGAAACTGGAGGGGGTCAGACAGGTTGGGCAAGCTAAGGTGTTAGCTAAGAAGTCCCAGAATGAGGGTAACTACAGTGGTTCTTACTCTAGGGGTTGGGCACTCGCCTAATCTCTATTCCTCCTTATCGTATGGCTCCGGAAGAGTTGAGGGAACTTAAGACTCAGCTTCAAAAACTCTTAGATAAGGGATTTATTTGTCCAGTGCTTCATCTTGGGGTGTTCCGGTCTTGTTTATGAAAAAGAAGGATGGTAGTATGAGAATATTATAGACTACAGACAACTGAACAAGGTCACTATCCAAAATAAATACCTTTTATCCCGCATAGATGACCTTTATGATCAGTTGTAAGGTGCTTCAGTATTTTCTAAGATTGACTTGAGATCAGGGTACCATCAGCTAAAGATTAATCTTGAGGATATACCTAAGACAACATTCCGAACTCGGTATGGGTACTATGACTTTCTGGTAATGTCATTTGGATTGACCAATGCGCTGGCGGCTTTCATGAGTTTAATAAATGGTGTCTTCAAGTCGTTTCTGGATTCATTTATAATTGTGTTTATAGATGATATTCTAATTTACTCCAAGAGTAAGGAGGAGCATGCAGAGCATCTTCGCATTGTTATACAAATATTGAGACACCAGAAATTATATGCCAAGTTCTCGAAGTGTGAATTTTGGTTATCATTGGTTGCTTTCTTAGGGCATATGGTTTCATAAAAAAGGGTGATGGTGGATACCTAAAAGATCAAGGCAGTTAAGAGTTGGGTCTGGCCTAGCTCTGTGACTGAGGTTAGGAGTTTTGTGGGGCTTGCGGGCTATTATCTCAGTTTTGTCAAGAACTTTGCTTTCATTGCTACTCATTTGACAAGGTTGACTCAGAAGGAGGTACCTTTTGTTTGGTCTGACAAGTGCGAGGAGAGCTTTCAAAATCTTAAGACACTTCTGACTACAGCTCTCATTTTGTCATTGCTGATTAAAGGTAAGGATTTTATTGTGTTTTGTGATGCTTCACATTTGGATTTGGGTGTTGTATTGATGCAGGACAGGAATGTTATAGCATATTCCTCAAGGCAATTGAATCTCCATGAGAATAATTACCCAACCCACGATTTAAAGTTGGCAGCGATAGTCTTTGCACTCAAGATATGGAGATACTACCTCTATGGTGTCAAGTGTGAGGTGTTCATAGACCATCACAGCCTGCAACATGTGTTTACATAGAAGGATTTGAATCTGAGACAAAGGAGGTGGATGGAACTGTTGAAGGATTATGATGTGACCATCTAATATCATCCGGGTAAGGCCGATGTGGTGGCAGATGCATTGCCAGAAAGTGATTAGCATGGGCAGTTTGGCTTGTTTGGGGGTATCTAAGCGACCATTGGCTAGGGAGATTCAGACTCTAGAATCTAAGTTCATACAGTTGGGCATTTAAGAATAGGATGCAGTGTTGGACAGCATTGAGGTTAAACCCATATTTCTGGAGGAAATCAAAGCCAAACAGTTTCAGAATGCACAATTGAACAAGTTTCATAACAAGGTGGTATCTGGGGAGGCCCCAGATACTACACTTGATGCTTGTGGGGTACTATGTTTTAGGAGGCAAATTTGTATCCCTCGGGTTGGTGACTTGATACAGAATGTGTCGTTAGAAGCTCATGGTTCACGGTACTTAATTCATCCAGGCGTAACCAAAATATACCAGGACTTGAGGCGACTTTATTGGTGGCCTAGGATGAAGAGGGACATAGCTGAATATGTTTCTAAGTGTCAAAATTGTCAGCAGGTTAAGTATGAGCATCAAAGGCCTGCAGGATTGCTTCAAAGGATGCCCATTCCCGAGCAAAAGTGGAAAAAGATAGCCATGGAATTCATGGTGGGTCTTCCTAAGACCTTGGGAAGGTATAATTTCATTAGGGTCATCATAGACAGGCTGACAAAGTTATCTCATTTCATTCTGATCAGGGTGGATTATAATTCCCAGCAGTTGGCCAAAATATATGTCAAGGAAAGAGTGAGATTGCACGGGGTGCCACTCTCCATAATTTCAGACAGAGGTACGTAAGTTACTTCCAAGTTCTAGGGCAAGTTGTACGAAGAGTTGGGCACCCAACTCACATTCAGCTTAGCTTTTCATCCTCAGACAGACGGACAGTCGGAGAGGATGATTCAGGTGTTGAAGGACATGCTGAGAGCATGTGTGATCGATTTTGGGAGCCATTGGGATCAGTTTTTACCATTGTGTGAATTCTCATGCAACAATAAATATCACTCCAGTATTGACATGGCACCATTCAAGGCACTTTATGGGAGGGGATGTTGATCACCCATAGGGTGGTTTGAGGCAGGCAATGTGAAATCATTGGGCGTTAACTTGGTAAAAAACGCTTAGGAAAAGGTAAGAGGTATTCAAACCAAGCTGCTAGCAGCCCAGAGCAGGCAAAAAGAGTATGCAGATCGGAAGGTAAGGTACATGGCATTTCAGGCTGGTGAACAAGTTTTATTGAAGGTGTCACCAATGAAAGGGGTAATGCAGTTTGGTAAGAGGGGCAAGCTTAGCCCTTGGTATATCAGTCCATTTGAGGTTCTCGAGATTGTAGGGCCAGTGGCTTACAAATTAGCACTGCCACCCAGTTTGTTCGGAGTTCATCCAGTCTTCCAAGTATCTATGCTGAAGCGATACCATGGAGATGGGGATTACATTATTAAGTGGGATTCGGTCTTGTTAGATAAGGACCTTCAGTACGAGGGGGAGCCAGTTGTAACTCTTGATCGGGATGTCAGGAAATTGAGGACAAAGGAAATCAGATCAGTAAAGGTTCAATGGAAGTATCATCCGGCTGAGGAAGCCACTTGGGGAAACCGAGAAGGACATGCAAGACAAGTACCCTCACTTGTTTGAGGATTCAGGTACTACCATTTTTTTGTATTAGCTCATCTTTTTTAGGTTTGATCATTCGAGGATGAACGGTGGGTAAATTGGTATCTATTGTAACGACATGTTCAGTCATTATAGGTGAGCTTTTTGTATAAAGAAATGGGTTAGAAAACTTTCGAGTTTGGGAGTTGGAAATTTTGGGCTAGGCTAGTCTCAGATGATTTTTGAGTGAGGTATGGTCTAGGGTAATTTGGAAAAGGATTGGGTAAATATCTAAGGTTGAGATAGTTTTTTCATTAGCTAAGACGTTAAAGAGTCTGAGACTTTTTGGAAGTGAATTCGTGAGAGTAGAACTCCCGGTATCGAAGTTAAGATGAAAGGGTTGGTTTAAAACGTCAAGATTTGAAGTGTTTGTAA
Organism: Jaltomata sinuosa; assembly: GCA_003996215.1. NCBI lineage: Eukaryota > Viridiplantae > Streptophyta > Magnoliopsida > Solanales > Solanaceae > Jaltomata > Jaltomata sinuosa. The sequence continues at coordinate 116,913 of QJPP01000069.1, forward strand.
GATGGGAAAATCTGGGAGATTTCTCGAGGTTCTATTCTTTGTCAACCGCTATATTCTGTGTCAACCGCCACACTGCTATAATAACGGCCACTATTAAAGAAAAATTCTCGCTATAGTGGAAGTCAAGGTGGTCAACCCTGCTATAGCAGGCGGATTCTGCTATGGTGGTGCCGCTATAGTGGAGTAGAGACCGCTATAGCGGAATAAGTCGCAGTAAATAAAGAAACTTCTCCAAAAACATTCAGAATTTTTCAAGAATGTTTTGGAGAAGGGCAGAGGCGATTCTGGTGACTCCAACTCAGTTTTCCACCAAAATTCATCGTAAAGGTAAGGATTTTGCTCCCCTATCTTAGTACTATGATTCTTACGCTTTAGAATCGGTAGTTTCGAGCTTGGGAAAAGGTTTGGCCTGACCTAAGAAGGAAAAATTTGGTGTAACGGGGATTCTAGGGTGTAGAATTCTTGGGTCTTGTTTATATTTGCTTATTCATGATTAATTCACCATAATTTGCTAAGTGTAACCATAAAAATGATAGTTCTAGGTGAATTAATGATGGAAAAGCCCTGGGATGAGTGGAGTGATCATGAGTTTAGCCTAGGGATTAGGATTTGGATATAATTCGGAGATTATTAGGCCATATTAATTGATTGTAGTATAATGTGTAATTGTTTTTAGACCAAGAGCAAGCGAAAGCTTCGGGAAATGGCTAGGATCTAGTCCAGTAGAGCTTTCAGGCTAATTTGAAGTAGGTGATGGTTGTTTATTTTCCATTCACGATACGTGTGCATTGTAACTGTTACTAAGTATTTTCTGCACATTACATGGCTTAGAGAATTAAATGAAGAGTGTTTATGATATCTGGTTGTCAATCATGTGAAATAAACTTGTCTTTATTACTTGTTGGTCTTACAAGTGTGGTTGTGTTCATTATTATTGATTGTTGGATTATCTATGACATTCGGTTGGCTCGAGTATCACGCCTGGTATAAAATACCTATTAGTTGGCCCAGGTATCACGCCTGGTATGGGATACATATATTGGTTGGTTTAGGTACCACACCTGGTACAGGTTCTAATATGGTTGACTCAGGTACCACACTTGGTACAGGTTCTAATATGATTGGCTCGGGTACCACACCTGGTACATGTTTGATTATGTTCTATTTGATGGTTCCATGAATGGATCGAGTTTGTTTTTTATAATATATTTATTGCATATTGGCCCATGAGTGGCCGGGTGGTTGTGTTTCCAGGCTGGGTTGGTTCTTGTGTAAACCGAGATTGTATGTTAGACACTGTAGATATTGTCCTACGGACCCTTGGGTAGTCCGAGTTACTTGAAAAGGGGTTAGTTGCATTGTTGTTATTGTGTGGAGTATGGACATGTTCGTATAGCTAATAAGTCAGGGTGATGAATGGGAGTCTAGGTTATATTAGTTGACTTGTTGATACATGTTTCGTCTTACTTTAATAAGCTTAGTTATATGTTCATATTTCATTTATTGGAGTTGGCCGATGATTCTGTCAGTACATTGTTATTTTGTATACTGATACTACACTTGCTCTTATTTTGTTGAGTACAGGGCATATTCTGATGGTTGTTGCGCACCTCAGTTGTGATACTAGCATGATCTGAATCCAAGGGTGAGCTACTTCTTTTGGGCTGCCATGGATTCATCTTTCCTTTCTAGTCCATTGTTCGGACTCGGATTACTTTTGTTTTGGGGTTACATCCCCGTACTCTAGACTTGTTAAAATATTTTGGTACACGACTTTCAGATTCTAGGAGTATTTTCTGCAAGATCTTCATTATTGACTATTTTAATTGTGAATTCTAATTTTATTTAATGCAACTGATTTTGAGCTGCTAATTTTGTTAAGTGTTGGTTGGTTAATTAGTTCGCTCATTCGAAAGTTCTGAGTGAGTACCATTCGCGGTGGTTTAGGTCGTGACATCAATGGAGGCTTAGCTAAACTATTTCAGGGTAAGAGAGAGATTAGACAAGGTGACCCTATGTCACCTTATCTTTTTTGTAATTGCTATGGAATACCTCCACAAGAAACTCTATTTGTTTAGCTTGAATCCTAGTTTTCAGTTTCATCCCAGATGTAAGAGGCTTGGCTTGATACACATATGCTTTGCAGATGACTTCTTGATGTTCTGCAAAGCTGATAGTACCTCTATTGCACTATTACAATAAGTTTCTTCACAAGTTCTCCGTAGCTTCAGGTTTAGAGGCTAATGTTGACAAGAGCTCCATCTTCATATCTGATGTTAAAGAATCAGTCAAACAACAACTGGTACTTGGTTATAGTGAAGGACACCTTCCCTTCAAGTACCTTAGAGTTCCTCTTTCCTCCAAGAAATTGACAGTAGATCAATGCTTTCCCCTGATAGACAAGATTCTAGATAGAATGAGATGTTGGTCAGCAAGACTACTAGCTTATTCTGGTAGGCTACAGCTGATCAAGTATATTATATTTGGCATATAAATATACTGAGCCCAGATCTTTATCCTTCCCAAGAGAGTAATGAAGCTTATAAATAATCACTGCAGGATCTTCTTATGGACAGGCACTACATGTCCATCAAAAAGAGCTTTGGTCTGTTGGGAGAAAATTTGTCTGTCAAAAGTAGTGGGGGATCAAAATGTGTTAGGGCTGTTGTGGCTAAACAACTTTGGGCTTTGGCTACAAGAAGGATGGTATGTGGATTAAATGGGTGCACGTCTATTATATGAAAGGTGATACTGCTGAGGTATGCAACATTCTAAAAAATGCAACTTGGGTGATTAGGAAAATTCTAGAATCTAGGGAAGTTATTATGCAGGCACCAGGACTGCAGGGTAATCTAGTAGAGAGATTGGCAAGTTGGTCCTAAATTCTCCATCAAAAAGCTCTACACCACAATGCTACCTCAATTCCCTAAAGTGCCATGGAAGTGTATCAATTTACAAGCTAGCATCCATCTCATACACAGCTTTATCATGTGGCTAGCTATGTTGAAGAGGCTAGCAATTATTGATCGGCTAGCTAAATTTGGAGTTCTAGTTAATTCAACCTGTGTTTTCTGTAACACTACTGTGAAAATACAAGGGCATCTCTTTTTTTATTGTGCTATCACTAAAGATCTGTGGATCAGACTGTTGGTGTGGATCAGGTTTCACAGGACTACTGGTAGCTGGCAACGTAAACTGGAATGGGTTATTAGTTGGGCAAAAGGTAAAACTGGCAAAGGTACCATCATCATCAATGTATTTTTCATGGTGATCACTACCATTTGGAGAGAAAGGAACATGCTTAGATTTCAAAGAGGACACTACCAAGTTGATAGAATTTGCAAGGAGATAGTTGTTCACATCCATATCAGAGGCAGGACTCAGAAGAAATGGACTGCACATCTTCAACAACTAGATAGATTTCCGTAAAGATGTTTTCTTTGACTGCTCTTTTCTGATTTTTGTCTATTTTTGTTTAGTACTTACTCTGAGATGAGACTTCCTAGGCCTGTTAGTGCGAGTCCTTCTTAGTTTAGTTTCTTATTTATTGAGAGACAGTTGGTCAGCTCTGTCTGGTTTTGTATTTGCTATTCTGGTGGAATAAAATCTGTTTATTTACTAAATAAAAAACTTCTACCCCACAAAGGTAGGGTAAAGTCTGCGTACATCAAACTCTCCTCAAATCTCAATTGTGGAATTTCACTAGATATGTTGTTGGTGTATACCATATGTGTTACAGTTTTCTACTAATAGATTAGGACACTTAAATTTTTTTTATACAAACAGGGTTAGTAATTATATATATATATATATATATATGATAATTTTTTCAAAGGAAAAAAGATCTCTAAAAGTTTTTTCTGAATGCAAAAGAAAGTAACTGGGTTCTCCGACCCAATAACTAAAAAGTGTAGCATGCCTGATTCAAATATCCCACTTCAATCCATATCATCTGTAAACTCTATTGTTAAGTTAAAAACCCAAAAAAAAAAATCGAAAAAATTGTATAGATCTAATTTTAAAAAAAAAATCCAATTATTATTATACGTACTCATAAACGAAACAACACTCAACATACTAAAGTATCCACTTGGAGTAGTTTTTGTCTAAATTGTGTGTATATTTATAAATATTTGGTGGTAAACTTAATTATTATTATAGTATTAATTTGAAATCATCGTATAAACTTAAAAACTTTAAATGTTGAGTTCGCCTCAACAAAATGTGAAAGTTATTACTATATATTTTAGGTAAACGGTTAATGTGTGCAAACCAAATTAAGTACTAGCTCTTTAATTTCCTATGTTTTGATAAATAGTTAGTGAGAGTTTAAGCAGAAAACTTGTACACCTGATAGTTCAGATATGAAACTCAAAAAATCGGAATACTTTAAATGTGTTTTTTAACCATTAACTCTTTAAAAGGGTTTAATAAAGTTAACAGTGGCCTAAAGCCACCCTTAAGAAAATGCTTTAAATTTAATTAATAATAATAATAATAATATATATATATAGATAGATAGATTTTTTTATTTTTTTATTTATTTTGTAATGATGGCAAACCATCTTAGTATCTTACTATACATATTTTGATCATTCACTCGACTATCTGCAAACTAGCTTCCACCATCAAAGAAATCGGATAACTCTACTCATCAAGATTTTGATAATATTTTTATGTGAAGCATCCACGATATAGATAATGTTTTTATAAGTTCTCTTCATCTAATAATCTCAATTTTATACTATTAAATAGATGTTAAAATAATTCATACATTTAGAATAGTTCAACTTTTAAGTCTATTTTTACTTGGAAAATAATTTGATCTATTTTTATAAGAAATAATCTACTTTAAAAGACACTAAAGAAATGTTATTTTTGTTTTTTTGTTATTAACATCGTTATCGAATTATTAGCTTTCACAGTTATAACTCATAATTGAAATACTCCTCTCACATCACATTTATAACTAAAATCACCTAATTGTATATAGCACGTATTTCTTAAATTCAATAAATTATTGTATCTTAAACGAGATTCACTTAGTTATTAGGTGACCAATACATTAATAACTCAAAGAAAAAGTCTCAAAGTCGATCTGCAATAATTTCTGTTTTTATGATAGTCGGCTCCAGTTCCCTTACGAAACTTTTGTTATTGGGTTAGCCATAAACTTCACATGTTTCTGGCGATTCACATGGCATCATCAAATGATACCCAAATTATTATTTTAAAAAAATATATATTTAAATTCATTTTTAAAATAAAAGAATTATTATTTTTCATAATCATAATCAACTCACAACTCAAATTGTAGCACATATTCTTAAATTTAATAAATTCTTGTACCTCATACGAGATTCACTTAGTTATTAAGTGATCAATACATTAATAACTCTAAGAAAAAGTCTCAAAGTTGATGTGCAATACTTTCTTCTTTTGCCAAATTATTTTTAAAAAAAATACATTTTAATTTATTTTTAAAATAAAAGAATTATTATTTTTCATAGTCATAATCAACTCACAACTCAAATTGTAACACGTATTCTTAAATTCAATAATTTTTTGTACCTCGAACGAGATCCACTTAGTTATTAGGTGGCCAATACATTAATAACTCTAAGAAAAAGTCTCATAGTCGATGTGCAATAATTTTTGCTTTTGCCAAATTATTATTTTAAGAAAAATATATTTAAATCCATTTTTAAATAAAAAAATTATTATCTTTCATAGTCATAATTAACTCACAACTCAAATTGTAGCACGTATTCTTAAATTCGATAAATTCTTGTACCTCAGACGAGATCCACTTAGCTATTAAGTGATCAATACATTAATAACTCTAAGAAAAAGTCTCAAAGTCGATGTGCAATAATTTTTGCTTTTACCAAATTATTATTTTTTTTGCTTTTACCAAATTATTATTTTTTTAAAAATACATTAAAATTCATTTTTAATATAAAAGAACTATTATTTTTCATAGTCATAATCAGTATTTTCAAAAACGTTTTCGAGGCGAGTCCCGGGGCGAGTCTTGAGGCGGGGCGTACCAAAAATGCTCCGGGGCTTAAATTAAAAGCGCAGATTCATAAGGCGTAAGCTCTATAATTTGGGGCGTAAGTCCCGGGCGCAAAAGCGTAAGTCTCGAGTGCAAACACGTAAGTCCCGAGCGTTAATTTTGATTTTTATTATTTTAAAAGTATTTTTGCTATAAATCATATTTTTTATTATTGGTGTAATAATATTTATACTTTATTCTATCATTTTTTTCATATTGTAGTGATTTTTTATGTTCCTCAGACAACTTTATCCATTTTTGTCATTGCTCTTACACTTTTTATCTTTCTCAATTGAAATACATAGACAATAATCAGTGCAAATATTAGTTGAGAGTAGGCATATATAGTAGATATGAAGATGGATGATGATTTCATTTAAAGATTATCTCGGGTATTATCATTTTTTGTATATGCTACCTTTCTCAAATAATAATTATAATATTATTTTTTATATTATTGGTGATTTATTTAAATTTATTTGTAGAATTATTGAAAAATTATTACTTTTACATATTTTGTTAGTAGTAAAATTATAAAATTGAAGTACATGAGATATACGCCCCGTAGATCCATGAGACTTACGCCCCGTGTCTCAAAACTTACGTCTCGCCTCATGCTACGTAAAACGACTAGCCTCACGTCCCCGCCTTTTAAAACACTGGTCATAATCAACTCACAACTCAAATTGTAGCATGTATTCTTAAATTCAATAAATTCTTGTACCTCGGACGAAAATTCACTTAGTTATTAAGTGACCAATACATTAATAACTCTGAGAAAAAGTCTCAAAGTGATGTGTAATAATATTTGCTTTTGCCTAATTATTTTTTTTTCAAAAATACATTTAAAATTCATTTTTAAAATAAAAGAATTATTATTTTTCATAATCATAATCACCTCACAACTCAAGTTGTAGAAGGTATTCTTAAATTCAATAAATTCTTGTACCTCAGACTAGATTCACTAAGTTATTAAGTGACCAATACATTAATAATTCTAAGAAAAAGTCTCAAAGTTGATGTGCAATAATTTTTGCTTTTGCCAAATTATTATTTTAAGAAAATACATTGTAATTTATTTTTAAAATAAAAAAATTATTATTTTTTATAGTCATAATCAACTCACAACTCAAATTGTAACACGTATTCTTAAATTCAATAAATTCTTGTACCTCGGACGAGATCCACTTAGTTATTAGGTGGCCAATACATTAATAATTCCAAGAAAAAGTCTCATAGTCGATGTGCGCTTTTGCCAAATTATTATTTTTTTAAAAAAATATTTAAATCTATTTTTAAAAAAAAAATTATTATCTTTCATAGTCATAATTAACTCACAACTCAAATTGTAGCACGTATTCTTAAATTCGATAAATTCTTGTACCTCGAACGAGATCTACTTAGTTATTAAGTGACCAATACATTAATAACTCTGAGAAAAAGTCTCAAAGTGATGTGCAATAATTTTTGCTTTTGCCAAATTATTGTTTTTTAAAAATACATTTAAAATCCATTTTTAAAATAAGAGAATTATTATTTTCATAATTATAATCAACTCACAACTCAAATTGTAGCACGTATTCTTAAATTCAATAAATTCTTGTACCTCAGACGAGATCCACTTAGTTATTAACTGTCACGCCTCGAGACTACCCCCTAGACAACACGAGATTCGAGACACGAGTGCGCTAGATTAACCCTTGGTCATAGCATACTCAGATAAACTTAAGGAAAATAAGCGGAAGCATACATAGAGAGAAAGTAGGAATCCATAACTGAAACAACGAAAGTCTACAAAGGACCCATCCAAAATACGAACTAGCTATGTCTGAAGCCTCTAAATCTGAAATAAGAGTTGATGGGACAAGACCCCAACTAACTCATGAATCCAACAAAAAGGGACATAAAGAAAACTAATCATAACTACGGTCCTCGTAGGATGAGGGCTCACCAATAAGATCTGAATGGCTGACACTGACTAGTCACGTGTCTGAGGGAGAAAACCTGTATCTGCATCATCAAGAGGATGCAGCGCAAAATATGCGTCAGTACTATAGGATGTTCTGAGTATGTGAGATATGCATGAATATGATGAGAACATACTTAAATGATACTTAAAATTGAGTTCATGAAAAAAGGAATATCATAAGTAAATATCATAATTTGAATAGTAAACATGAGATACAAGTCAAGACTTTAAAATAGATATCATAAGCTTAAAACAGGCAAAACATTCATATGAGAGTTTCTTATAACTGACATTAGATCATGCGAGCTACATGGAATCTAACTATATAACCCTAGTTAGCAAATCTGACCTGAATCCTGCCAAGGAACGAGTCAACATACCCAACTATATAACCCTAGTTGGCAAAGCTGTCCTAATGCCTGCTAGGCACAGGACACCATGATCAAGATGTGGAACCACTCTCATAAGCCCATACGGCACTTCATAATCTATGCTGGCAACATAGTTCTGGACTTGGGTAATCGAACCATCATTGCTCGGTGCTAAATACTACTCCCAAAATATGTACATATAGCTCATAAATTCATAGTGGCACAATCTCATGCCAAATCTTATTGAAAAGCATGAAAACACATCGGGTATCATGCAATTCTCATATCATAAGTTCTTGAAGTTTAGCATAGCCATAATTCCAAATCATACTTTTTCTTTCTAAATTCATACTTGAAGAATTAGGCATGAAATTTCCATAAGGTACTTGAGATCATAATATCAATGCATGTAATTGAACTTAAAATCCATGGAGGAATCATGAAAAACACTTAATAGAAAGACCCCAGAGGATTGAGTAAGAACCCCAACTTAGAAATCCATAACTTGAAGGAAATCATGGTAGAAATCAACTTTAATGCATGTGTTTTCAAAATTATTTAAGTAATCTTAGTCAAATCATAGATACACAATAAGAAACTATGAATTGATGCATAGAAACTGATTTCATAAGTTTTTCCCCAATTTAGACTAAAACCCTAATTTCACAAGTTCATAATTCAAAATAAGAATTGAGAGTTTTGAGCACAAGGGTTAGAGAAACCCATTGTTGAACACCCACATGCCTTGATTGAAGCTAACCCACTTAAAATTGAAAAGAAAGGAGACTTGATCTTGGAGCTTGAAGGAGTTCTTTTCCTTTTTGGGAGATGAATGAAGATTTGAGGAGGGACTTAGGCTATGAGGGTGAAAATCCTTCTAGAAATAGTCAAAACGACCTTATTTAGGAGTTAAAAGGGTGGATAATGACTAAAATAACTCTGGGACATAATTAGAAAAAAAATTGGAAAAAGTTGACTTTCAAGGACCACAGACGAATTTCACGAATCGTAGATCAAATCACGGCTCGTGATTTCTATTCGTCGTTCTTGGCCAAATGAACAGGCTGCGGAAGGCATTCTACGGGTCAACAGGACGGACCATAGAACAGATTACGGCTCGTCAAACCAATTCGCCATTCCTGAAAGACTTGGCAGGTCTCTGATCAGGTTTCACGAGTCAACAGGATGGTTTGTGGTTCAAACTACGGGTTGTAGACTTGACTCGTGGTTCCTGGGAATCATCCAGTCCTCGGGTCTGATACCACGAGTTGACAGGACGGGCCGTAGACTAAACTACGATCTGTAGAACTAACTCGTGGTTCTCAGACCAGAGTCTGAGCCTGGCAGACTTAAACCACGACTCCATTTCATGACCCGTGGTTTGAACTCGTAAACCCCGAAAGGCTGAAATTTTTCTGAGATTCTAAGTTTAAAAGCTGAATAAGTTTCTGGGGTGTTACATTAACTGAACTCTAAGAAAAATTCTCAAAGTTGATGTGCAATAATTTCTGCTTTTGCCAAAGTATTACTTTTAAAAAATACATTGAAATTTATTTTTAAAATAAAAGAATTATTATTTTTCATAGTCATAATCAACTCACAACTCAAATTATAACACATATTCTTAAATCCTATAAATTCTTTTACCTTGGACAAGATCCACTTAGTTATTAGGTGGCCAATACATTAATAACTCCAAGAAAAAGTCTCATAGTCGATGTGCAATAATTTCTGCTTTTGCCAAATTATCATTTTAAAAAAAATATATCTAAATCCATTTTTACAATAAAAAAATTATTATCTTTCATAGTCATAATTAACTCACAACTCAAATTGTAGCACGTATTCTTAAATTCGATAAATTCTTGTACCTCGAACGAGATTCACTTAGTTATTAAATGATCAGTACATTAATAACTCTAAGAAAAAATCTCAAAGTCGATGTGCAATAATTTTTGCTTTTGCCAAATTATTATTTTTTAAAAAATACATTAAAATTTATTTTTAAAATAAAAGAATTATTATTTTCATAGTCATAATCAACTCACAACTTAAATTGTAGCACATATTCTTAAATTCAATAAATTCTTATACCTCGGACGAGATTCACTTAATTATTAAGTGATCAATACATTAATAACTCTGAGAAAAAGCCTCAAAGCGATGTGCAATAATTTTTGCTTTTGCCAATTTATTGTTTTTCAAAAATACATTTGAAATTCATTTTTAAAATAAAAGAATTTATTATTTTTCATAGTCATAATCAACTCACAACTCAAATTGTAGGACATATTCTTAAATTCAATAAATTCTTGTACCTCGGACGAGATCCACTTAGTTATTAGGTATCTCATTAATATCTCTAAGAAAAAGTCTCAATTTGCAACAATTTTTGCTTTTGCCAAATTATTATTTTTAAAATATATATTTAAATCTATTTTTAAAATAAAAAAATTATTATTTTTCATAGTCATGATCAACTCACAATCCAAATTGCAACAGGTATACTCAAATTCAATAAATTATGGTACCTTATAGGGATCCACTTAGTTATTAGGTGTCTTAATACACTAATAACTCTAAGAAAAAGTCTCAAAAGTCGAGAAATGTTTTGTGCTACTTTTCTACTGAAGTTTGTGATGTCAAAAATGTTATAACTGAATGTAGCTTATTATCGAAAAATTGAAAGGTTTTAAAAAAATTCTTATCAAATTGAACGTACAAATTATCACAACAAATAATTAAATAATAATTAATGCAGTGATACTACACACACTCATATTTATATGTGTGTTCAATCAAATATAAGGTTTTAATTAATTTATCCATACAAATCTTATATTGTAGTTGCAATCAAGGTTTAAATGCTCAAACAACTAGGGGCTGGCCAATAATCAAGAAAGAGTCAATATTTGTCTTTAGGAATTTTAAAGAAAAATGGATCTTTTTAGATATATTATACTTTTGACTATAAGTATATGGTATTTAACTCCCCCCCCCCCCCCCCCCCCCTCCAAAAAAAAAGACTATAAGCATATGATATAATTAGTATGTGGAGTAATAGACTTTTTAGAAAGGGAAAATTAAACGAAATGTTAATTGTACTAAAATATTTATATAAAAAATAGCTCACTTATAATTTACTATCTAAAATTATCATTCGACTAAAGTTCTTACCCGATATGGTCATCAGTATACATGTGACATACACGCAGTATACATGTGGTATACATGCGGTTATTATTTTTTTGGAAAAAACTTTTGATAGTGGTACATTTTCGTAAAAATCTCTTTTAGGAAGTGGTAATATAATTTTCACGTAAAGGGGATAAGTTGAAAACTCATTCGGAAATATTAACTAGATTTCTAATTTTCAGTTCTCAGGGCTTTATGAACTCATATCTTTCTGAGTACTTTTAATTGAAAACACATATAAATATGAGTGTGTTTATGTAGTATATATTAAATATTAAAGATATAAATTTAAACTTGGGACTTGGACGTGGGCAGGGGCATAAATCATGGAAACCTTAAAATAAATATTTTATAATTTCAAATTTTAGGTTCGAATTTGAGTAAAATTGAACATGTTTGTTCAGAAACAAAAGTGTTCTCCAAAAAGTCTAATATTTGCTCTATAACTAACGATTTTTCCCTGCTAAGTGGTATAAAGAAATTTGCATGTATGAACTTGGCTTGTTAATTTCTAAAGAAGATTATTTGTATTTTTCTCAATCATTATTCGTGTATCTTTTTTTTTAAGGAGGACGATTTCATGCCTCAAGCCTTTTATTAATTTCGTTATTTCACTTTATTAATTTTTCAACAATTCTAAAAAAATAATGTGCTATGGAGGACATTTTCTGTTATATGAAAATTAAAAAGAAATCATCAAACTAGAACGCTTTGATGGATCAAACTTCACTCACTCCAAGGACACCACGATTTTCCTACTGATTGCTTCAAAGAATTATATGTTGTTGATAATTACCTTTTTTATCAGGTTAATTAATACTTATTATTGAAATTACATGTAATTTCCTTTTTTTTCATAGTTATAATCGAAATACTCCTCTCACATCATATTTATAAGTAAATTAATCACCTATTGTACCATGGATATTTTTAAATGTTGAAATTGTATGAATTTCCTTAAAACGGACTGATTTTTTATTCCTGCTCTTTAGTAAAATATCTAATGGGGCATAATATTTTAAGAAATTGAAGTCATGTAAGGCATAACTTGAGCAATATTTTATAATAGAAAATATATAGTTATGTTTCACAATTTTTTTTTTTATGAAAGACATAAATTAAAAGTCAACGCAAAATAAAGACATAAGTGCCAATTTCAATAAATTCTGATACCTCGGAGTGGATCCACTTAGATATTAGGTGGCTAATACATTAAATAACACTTGAGGAAAAGTCTCAAAGTCATTTCCAATAATTTGCCTCGTTGTAAAAGCATTACTTGTTACTTTCCTCGTCCAAATTTATATGATGTAGTATTACTTAACACGAAGTTTAAAAAAGAAAAAGACTTTTAAAATTTGTGATCTAAAACAAGTCATACGTGTTTGTGTGGCTGTAAATCCTTTTATTAAGAATGAAATTGGTATTTTAAAGCTAAATTTTTACTAAATATAGAAATATGTCATTCCTTTTGAGACGGACTAAAAAGAAAAATGCAACACATAAATTGAAACAACGAGAATAACATTTTGTGTTACTTTTCTAGTGAAGTTTGTAGTATTAAAAATGACAGAATGCATGCTTATTGTTTAGACCTTTTTTTTTTCTGTTGGAATGAAAACAGAGTGTATGATAAAACTGAGTTTAGTTCCAAGTTAACTGAAAAAGTTTCCAGGCACCTAATTCAATATATATCTTCACCTCGTATCATTTCATGTATGGTTGAAAACTTTTAAAACTTATCTTCACAAAAACAAAAAATAATTATTGCAATAATACTAACTTTAGAAAAAATAATCCCCCACATTCAATACCTTTCGATGGCATCATGGATGTCAATAATGCTCTGCCAGTCCAACACTTCACTAAAACTAGACTAGAATTGGCCGAGATATTAATAGTCTGGTCGGCCAAACTTTTACAATCAGTTTATTTTGAAAAGTATTTTTTTTTTCAAAAGTGATTTTCAAAAAAGTACTACCGGTGAAAAACAATTGTGTTTAACCAATAAATTTAAAAGCACTTTTGAGCAACAATTAGTGTTTGACCAAAGTTTTTAAAAGTGCTTCTAAGTGTATTTTTTTTAAGAAAAAACTACTCCCTTTTTTTCGTTTTACTGACCCCTATACTAGAATTAATTACTTCAATTTACTTGTCCAATTTATGAAATCAAAATAATATTATTATATTTTTCCTTTCTACCCTTAATATTAGGTAACTACATAAAGTAATAATAGTCAAATTTAGAATTTCAAAGCATCATTAATAAGATTAATTTAGTAAAACACACTCCTAATTAAAATTTTGTTAAGGGGTGTGCCAAATTAACAAGGGCCAACTAAAATGAAACTGAGTGAGTACTACTTTTTTAGCTTCTGAAAGACATTCTGTACTCTCAAGAAGCACTTATTTTCTCCAAAACTTGACCAAACACCCCAACAACAACAACAACAACATACCCAGTATATTCCCACAAAGTGGAGTCTGGGGAGGGTAGAGTGCACGCAATCCGTACCACTGACCCCAACAACAACAACAACAACAACAACAACAACAATAATAATAATAATAATAGCAACAATTTCAACCACAGCCAATACCCTTCTCAGAGATTAATAGAGGAGGAGGAGGAGGAAAAAGAAGCAGCAAAAGGGTCAAATCTTAAACCCTAAACCCTTTTCAAGCAAAAACTTCCAATTTTAAGGCTCAGATCAGTATAATCAGAGCAAAGGAGACAATGCATCCGCCATGGCTGCAGACCTCAGCTGCACTACAAATAGTACCTTCCGGGTCACCCCGCCAAGATACGGACCCAGCTCCCCTTTGCCCCATGAACTCTAGACACCTCAATCATCACAGCCTTTCAACAACAACAACGACAACAAAAAAAACAATAATAATAGCAACAATTTCAACCACGACAAAAACCCTTTTCAAGGATTCATAGATGGCCAAACACCTCACTTCTTTTAAAAATAAGCACTTATTTTTTACATTTTTGACCTCTCAAAAACTTGGACAAACAAACTAATACTACTTTGAAGTTGTTCAAGGGCTTTTGTAATTGAGGCTCATTTGGTATGGCTTAAAGAAATTTAGGAAATATTTTTCCTCAAGAAAAAACACCTCTGAAGATGAACTTGTTTTTTCATACAATTGTCATTTGCTGACCAGAAACTTATTTGCTCCAAATAAGATCTGTTTGATGTTATTAAAGCTATATATACACAACTTATCTGCTCCAAATAGACCTGGTTGATGTTATTAAAGCTACATATACCAAAGAACCAGTTAAAGCCAAGATCATTTTATGATGAACTTGTTTTTTCCCTGCAGTTGTCATTTATTGACCAGAAACTTATTTGCTCTAAAATAGAGCTGTTTGATGTATTAAAGTTATATATACACAAGAACCAGTTCAAGCCAAGAACATTTTATGCATGACACTATTTTATGATGTGCAGTTGTCATTTCTTGACCAGAAACTTGTCTGCCCCACATAGACCTGTTTGATGTTATTAAAGCTGTATATATATACACAAGAGCGAGTTAAAGCCAAGATCATTTATGCATATGACTGCACAGCATCATTTTATGATGAACTTGTTTTTTTCCAGTAGTTTGCCATTTGCTGACCAAAAACTTATTAGTTCAGCAGAACCAAGGTCAGGCAAAAAGGGTATTTAATAACGGATGCAAAACAGGACATTGTTGTTTACAAGTTGTGCAAGAAACTAGTTCATAACTCAGTAACGCACCTACGTTCTCTGCATTAGTCGTAACATCCCTGAGAGCTATGGGATTCCATTGATATCTTTAACGAGAATATTTATGTCTCTGACGAGCCCACGAATATAAGCTCAGCTTCAAACTAATTTCTTCACGTTCTACCAGCTTGTATCGCTAAGAAGCTTAATACTGTTGGTAAGGTTCAAAAAAACAAAAATCACACAAGATAAACAGTGACTATTTTTCACCAGAAAAAGAAAGAACAAAATATTAAGCAGTTTTGGAGAGGCAAAG
Source organism: Jaltomata sinuosa (assembly GCA_003996215.1). Lineage (NCBI taxonomy): Eukaryota > Viridiplantae > Streptophyta > Magnoliopsida > Solanales > Solanaceae > Jaltomata > Jaltomata sinuosa. Next base: position 132,529 of record QJPP01000069.1, read on the forward strand.
CAAATCTCGTTTGGAAACAGCATTTTCCCATACATGCTTGATAATTCAAAAGAAACGAGGACAATTAGTCTGAAACAGCAGGTAAAAAGCATATAAATTTTATCTGGAGCGAGGAATTACCATGTTCGATACTCCTTAAGACTTTTAATTCGAATCTGATGATCGAACTCCATGCCGTTTGAAGAACTCACGAAATCCATAAGCACTTAGATCATAGTTGAACTGAAATAAGAAGAATATTAATGATCAGAACCGCTTCAAATACAAGACGAGTTCGGTTTACACACCAACTTTCCAGCATGCTCTTTTTCTGTCATTCATGAGATAGATCTCATTCAGATATAGCATGATTGGTGAAGATCAAGTTGAAAAGCAAGATTACCATGGCAGACAACTTATCTAGCAGATGGATGATAAAGCAAGTGATGGATCTGGAGATGGTGGCACAATATATGTTTTGTGAAATCAATACTAGACATTATAAATTAAGTAGTGACAAATATGGACTCACTAGTAACAGCACTGATGACCATTCTTCTTGCGCTAGGTAATATTGCAATGAAGACATGCATGAAAACGCAGGACAAGCAAGGGGACACTTTTATCTAGTTTGCAACGGAGGACTTAGCTGTTCTTGGGCTAAATTTTGGTCTGTATGGTTGATGGGTTTCTCCTATATGAGGATCTTATTAACCAGAATATTGAACCTGACAACATTACACCTAGAATAAAGTTGGTCATGGACTTACTGGGTATCTGGTGGCTCCATTAATAGGTGAATCTGGAACATGCAACTAATAATATTGTTTTTCTTGATAAGTTGTCACCTTTATAGGACTTAAATTTCCGCTAGAATAAATGCGAGAGGGAATTTTCAGCCACTTATAACATCAAGAAACTGTACGTATAACTGTAATGAATCTTTAACTTGCTTTGATGACAAAATAAAGACATCCATAAGAATTGTAGAATGTTCAATATTTTGTATAACACCCAAAGATTAGAAAAAGAAAGAACAAGGCCAACTAACTGTAAGGTGAGATTAATACAGTCTAACAACTCTGCATCCTGACGTGCCGATAGCTTATGGTAGTCACAATTTTCAAGTGCAAGTATCAACACAAGCTAATGAAACAAAGAAGATAGGTAGCAGCAATGTTATTAAAAGCCACACCGCGTCACTTAAAGGATGAAGCTATGTTGTTCGGAATTTCCAAAAATGTAGCAGCACCCGTGTCAGTCCTCCAAAAGTGCACTACTTTTGGAAGATCTCATACGCACCTATCAACATTTTTAAAGAGTCCAAGCATAGATTTGAAGCAATGGGTTATCGCTTCATGGTGAAAGTCATGCACTTCAAAAAAGAGTGCATTCGGGCTTCTCTGGCTACGGCCTTAGCAACAACAGACTTTACTATATCTTTTGCATTTGGGCATGACCAGTCATAAAATTGTGGATATAAGTAACCTTAATAATTGGCCTTGCTAGACAAACATAATATAGTGCAAAAGCAAGAACAGATATTACCATGAAGAATAAACTCAATATATTAGCCATGATGAGTCAAGTTGTAATAAGAACATAATGACGCGCTACGTGATCCTAACAAGTAGCAATCTATTCTTTGAATCTCAAATTTAAGGAGTTGGATTGATATCAACATATGTGCAAATTGGCTAAAATTAACTGTTCAATCACAATTTGATTATTGAAGTACTAAATTCATATATGTTTGGTTCTTTTTAATTTTCCGTAACTTGTGTGCTTAACTTCAGAGAAGCATGTACTTCACCTTCTCGTTTTTCTCAAGTACAATGGGCTTTGTCGCTTCTTTGGCACTTCTCGCTTTAAGAAACTGGGCAACAGATGGAAGCAGATATGGAAGATTCTTCATCATGTTGCATTACATGGACTATTTGACTAGAAAAGAACAATAGATGTTTTGCGGGAAAGATGGAACACACTTCTTTTTAAAGTTAAGATGTCTGCAAAATTTATACTTTTGGTGTAAGGGCAAGGACGGTATGACAAATTTTTGGATTTTTCAGACTCCCTAAGGCTATAACGGAGAGCTTGTGAATCCCATTTTGATTTTTACTTTCACCTAATTTAAAAAAAAAACTAATGGAACAAATGACACTAAAATATACTTTGTTTTTATAAAATATAATATCAAATGACACTAACTAAAATTTCAATGTAGACAAGCAAAATTTTCACTACAGTATAATTTTGCACATAAAATTTCAAGGACAAAAGAAAATATTAATTATCATTTCTCTACAGATACTTCAATCTTCACTAAGATATAATTTTGCACATAAAATTCAAGGACAAAAGCAAATATTAATTATCATTTCTCTACCGATACTCACAAACATGAGAACTTACAGGTAAAACTTTGACAGAGTATTTGGTAATATTAGGATCAGCAACCTTGCCCTGAGCAGCTGCCTGGTAGAGAGCAAACCAGAATCACTCAGTTGAAGACAAAAGAAAAAAAAAGAAAAAAAAGAAATTTATGGCTACGCGAAACCACAAAGCTGACAAACATCCAAGCACCAAGTCTTTGCTATTGGCGTACTGTGAAACATATCAAACAGTGAAGCAAGAGACAAATTCAATACACATGCAGAGAAAATTAATAGACCAAACTAAAGTGGCATTAATTAAAAAAGGAAAGAGAAAGGGGTTTTCAGTACTAGCTAAGTACTGGTTTATAATACAAACTGTTACCTTCTGCAAAAAAAAAAAAAAAAAAAAAAAGAAGGAAAGAGAAAAGAAAGTAACAAAAAAAATCACACTCCCCTACTTCTGGATATAATTGACCAGTTGACCACTTTTACAAGTAATACTAAAGAGTTAAGTATACCCTACAAAAAGTTCCAGCAACTCAAATTCGCTGAAGAGGTTTTCTCACTAAGGAAACCATATGATCAATTCAATCATGTCTTCTATGATATGAATGTGAAATGCACCTCTTAATCTTTAGCCCAATCAAAAACTATTTAACATATAAAGGATAAAGCGAGCAATTGTTTTTATGACCTGAAACTATAGAGAAAAATAGAGCAAGCAATAAAAACTTGTAATTCTCTTTCCAGATTATTAAAACTACTGCTGGGACAGAGAGAGATAGAGGGGGGGAGGAAGGGTGAGAGTAACTCCAGGAACTTCATGGCAAAAATCTGCTCAGAGAAGGTTGCTTTTTGCTCATGCTTGGCTGTCTGTAGCTTACGTAGGTAGTTACAAGCTTGCCACTAGCTTCTGGTTGGTTCTGATTCAGGCCCTTCAGCTAGATTATTCAATAGCTTATTGTAAGTCACTGAGCTCGTGATTAGATGGAAGCCTCTTCTTCATCTAGCAATTGATTCTGAGGGGCGTAAATCCTTCCGCTGCAGTTTTGATTACAAAAAAAAAAATTCTATATCCCCCTTCAGTTATGTAGGCCAAATTTGAGCATTCTCAATTTTTTTAAAAGGAGGAAGAAATCAACATGTAATCAGATGAAAACAGTAATTTCTAATTAGATTGTAGCAAATACATCTTATTCTCTACCTCCGACTATCAATGCACTCATAAGCCACACTTTGTACAATCACATAATGTCCCGACTCTACAAAAGTACCTGTTCTGGACTATGAAACATCTCTACAAATGGATATTCCTTCTTTTGTCTTGTTATGCAAAACCCAGGGTACTTCGGGCATTCGACCTGAACAATAGAAAATAATAATGAGAACATGGACAATTCTATGCATGAGCTGGGAAATCTTTTATGCTATCAACCTTCAATTCAAAACAATGAGATCTTTTCCATATTTCCAGCAAAAAATAAGCTCGTAGACCCCCACACCACAGATGCATTGAAAAGACTTTTTTGTACCATACTACCAATTATATTCTATCTACACTTGAATGAGAAGATCAAGAAGTGTCTTACACGTAAAAATTTTACATGTGGATAAAACTCAGCTGCGGACTCCTCTAGAACTTTGTCAAGATGTTTGCTGTAGTTACTCCTACAGCATCCAAAAATTACATGATCCAGGGATTAATGCGATAAAACTACAGAAGACATGAGAGAAAGGAAAAGAAACTATGAACTCATATTACTTGATCGTAAATGCAACAACAACCGGATATCCTTGATGAAGAAGTTGGACAAATTCCCGTTCTGAGGTAAAATGAATAACCCTCGAGGGCCCAAGATCCTTAGGATAGCCTGTGTAATACCTTCATATACCAAAGGAAAAGTTAAGCAGGCGTAAAATAACATCCAATTAATATAAAGCAAAACAGTGGCAGAGCCAGAATTTCATAAAAAGGATTCAAAAGTGTCATGCATGGGATTAGAACCTCTGACCTAAAGCAGTTTCTAAATTTTACTAGAATTTTCCCTCATGTCAAGGGAACTCAACAGCCTATATAACCCAAAATAACTAGTTTTTACACTATTTGCAAAGTATAATTTTTCAGGTAAGGGGATTCAATTGAACCCCATTTCTCTAAGGTAGCTTTGGCCCTAAAGCAAAAGCAACACACAAAAGCTAAGCAATTGCTCTCTATCAATGCTAACACCTAGTGAGCATGTCACAGTAGCAAAGCTAGCAACTTTATGCAGAAGAAATATTGTTTGACAAAGAATAACCAAGATAGAAGTGAAAGTAAACTAACCACATGTAAATAATTCTGGTTAATAAACTAATATTTCAAAAACAAGAAAGAACTTACTTGCAAGAGGAACGAAGGTTGACAAGGAACTTGCTAAAGAATGAATGTTCCTCCATAAAAAGTAATCAAAATGCAGATTAAGCCTCCCTATTTTGCTATTTATTCCTTTAACAATATCCAAACCCTGATAGAAGAAAACACCAACAAGTGGATATGTAAATTTATTGAGAACTTTACAAAAGAGAAGACCAAAAAGAAAATCAAAAACCAAGAACGGAATTAAATCATATAAGAAATGTCGAATTTATCAGATGAATTGGAGGAATAACCATAACAAGCACTCAACTGAATATCAAAACTGTACTGGATAAGAAATTCAAGCTCAGGATTATTGATGCTACTTTTGGTTGCAGGGCGGCGATACAAGTGACGGCATAAAAAAAGGACATTTCAACCAGGGCTATTTATGTCATTTAGCTTAATCTAAATGTTAATGGAAGACCCAATATCTTGGTCTTCAACATTATTTTCATTCAAATTCAACATACATTACCGTTTTAAGTTATAGTATCCAAGCTCAAGATTGCAAGGTTTTTCAAGACTATCACTTAAAGGGGATGGATTGTGCTGAAAACAAACTAGGGGTGTCAATGCTTTTAAAAAAATCGACGTAATCGATCGAATCGAATCGTATCGAACCGATTTTTAGGTTTCTTTAATAAAACTGATGGTTTTTATATAAGTTTCTAATTGTACCGAATAATTGGGTAGGTTTTTTATTTTATAAAAATTAACTGAAAAAATACCGAATCGAACCGAATAATACATGTGTAAATATATTTTATATATTAAATTTAGAAATAATAAAATGTTAAAACTTTTGCTTAGGGCTCGGGTGATGGAAAATGACAACATAATTAACACTCAAAGTCCTAATATTGAAACTTACAATACTACTCCGATCAAAACTAAATTTATTCTAGGATTTTGACTCTCGAGTAGTAACTAGTAAGCTACAAGATATTCCAATGATCTCGGGTAACAAGGTACATGTTATTAGATATTTTCTCTCTCTTATGATTTAAATTTCTCTTATTCGATAATTAATTTAAATACGACTCAATTCTTGAGTTTCATCTTCATTGATTTCTCCCCGCTTGTGTAATCTACACTATTTTTTTTTTTAATCTATGCTTATTATTATTTTACATTAGCGTAAAATAATGGAATGGATTTTTATCCTTGTTTTCTTAGCACCTTTTAAACAAGAAAAATATTAAAGAGTTTTTGTAAAAGTTATACACAAGTATACATGATAGAGTATTCTAACTTTTCGATTTTTTTAAGAAAAAAATACCAAAAATTAACCGAACCGAACCGATACCGAAGAAAACCGAGGTGATGGGATGGTTTTGAAAAGTCTAAATTTGGTTATATAAAATAAAATAATCAAAAAAATGGTATGATACAAATTTTATAAAATAACCGCCCGAACCGTACCATTGACACCCCTAAAACAAACTATCATACCAAAGCAAAATAGCACCATCTACAACACTCACATTCCACAAATTGCTCTATTTCTGTTCTAGCAATGTTGCTGGACATGGTTGATACAGGGTCGATTTTTTTCTTCGGCACCACTGCACGGCAGTCACGCACCACAGCTTAACTCTAGCCTTACCAATGCACACAAGTCTTATAGACTTAACAGATTTGAACAACACTGAAATAGTAAAACTCACAAGTGTTTACAGGAAACAAATCCCAACCTTTTATTATACTCGCAGCACAATACAAAAGGAACACGAATTTTCTCTAAGGCATTTCACTCTCAAAACGGGATAATGCCTTAGCCAAATTCGTGGCTACAAATAAACATCTGCACAAGGGCAGTTACAAGCGGTTACAACTGCTCACATGCCTAGCACATGGCCTATACAGATTTTCAAATTCAAAATAAACTAAGTACAGAAATATATCTAACACTTAGAAACATTTGAATTTCGAATTTAAACCCAACTGCCCCATGTGCCACGCACATAGGCAGCCTTGTGCCTTAGCCAAAATTCCTCATGCCCAATACTTAGAATATTTTCTGCCTTGCCAACACTTAGAATATTTTCCAGCTTCTGCTTTGCCATGCCTTCATGCCACAGTCACGTCTTGCCATCGTCTAGTCAATGCCATTGCATGCACGCACTACCTGCACGTCACTGCCGTCTGCCTAGCCGATGCCACTGCCGCCCCATAGGTGCCATGCGCCTGTCCTTGTCTTCATGCCCCTAAGCTGCCTTGCCAACACCCAAGCAACTTAAACTTAGTTGCCACTAACACTTAGTCGCCCAGCCAACGAATATTGCATATGCCAACATGTCAAGTACTTGTCATGCCCTTGCCAACGTCGCTTACGTAGACCAGGGGTCTAAAAAACCACCCCCACCTCTTGAACTCGATGCCCTCATCGAGACTGTTTTGAAGTAGTCCTCGATTTTGTCATTGAACTGCCACAAGTCTTTACTCTTCTCCCAAACAACATCTTCAACAGCTTTGCCTTTCCAATGTACTAAGAATTCAATTTTAGTATTCTTCTTACTATTGCCAACAACCCGGTGATCAAGTATATTCTCAAAATCAGCTTCATACTCTTTGCCAACAAGAAGAGGAGACCTCTTGATCTTGTTTCTGTCCGGATCATCTCCATCTTCATAGTAAGGTTTAAGAAAACTCACATGGAAAGTCAGATAGATTTTCGACCTTTCTGGCAGCCTCAATCTATAAGCAACCTCGCCCACTCTTTGAATCACTTCGAATGGACCATCATACTTAGGGATCAGCCCCCTATGTCTTTGCTTACTCGTAAACTGTTTCCAGATTTGTGGAGTAAGTTTCAGCAACACACGATCACCTACATTGAACTTCAATGAGCGACGATGTTGATCAGCATATTTCTTCATGCGCCGCTGAGTCTTGCGCAAACTATCTTGTGCCTCTGTGATCATCTCAAATCTGTCTCTTGCAAGTCTATTTGCAGCAGGACAACTTCCTTGGCTTTTCTGTTTTGCAACATCCAGCAGTGTCATGGGTTGTCTGCCCAATACAAGCTCAAATTGACTCATCTCTATTGCTGACGACTTGTGCAGATTATAGCAAAATTGCGCAGTGTCTAGCAAATCTGCCCAATTCCTCTGACTTGCTGTCACATAATGTCTCAAATACTCTTCAAAGCAAATGATTTATTCTTTCTGTTTGGCCATCTGTTTGCGAATGATTACCAGTAGAAAACTTCAGATCAGTCCCCATCATATTGAACAATGCTGTCCAAAATCTACTTGTGAACCTTGTGTCTCTATCACTCACAATATCACCCGGCACGCCAAAGAACTTCACCACGTGCTTATAGAATAAGTCAGCAGCCACCTCAGACGAGCACACGGCTGGTGCAGCAATGAAGATAGAATATTTTGAGAATCTGTCCACCACCACCATAATAGATGCTAAGCCATTAACTTTCGGAAACCCTGAAATAAAATCCATAGAAACAGATACCCACGGCCGTTCCGAAATAGGTAAAGGTTGCAGCAACCCCGCCTCTTTCTTACGTTCAGTCTTGTCCATTTGGCAGATATGACAAGTCTTAACATAAGCTTCAATGTCATCTTCCAACTTTGTCCAGAAATAAACACGAGACAATAGAGCCAACATCCTCTCAACACCTGAATGTCCAGCCCACGTAGTGTCATGTGCCTCCTTCATTAAGTCTCTACGCAGCCTACCACCATTAGGTACTACGATCCTCCCCCCTTTAAAATGGAGCTGATCGTCCTCGATCCAATATCGCCTCAACGTACCCTCTTGAACTTGACCCATCCACTTAACATAAAGTAAGCCATTCAATGCACACAACCTGATTCTATTAAGAAAATTAGTTTCAAGCTTCAAAATGGAATATACGGCAGCAAATATCTCTTTGCAACTCAAAGCATCCGCAACTTGATTATGCTTCCCCGGCTTATGCTCCCACATAAAGTCATATTCAGCCAAGAATTCTTCCCATCTTGTTTGCTTTGGACTCAACTTTTTCTGCGTTTTAAAAAATGTATTGTCCACATTATCCGTCCGCACCACAAAGAGTGTACCAAGCAAATACACCCGCCAAATCTGAAGCAATGTACAACAGCAACCATCGCTTTCTCATGAGTGGAATACCGCTGCTCCGCTTCATTCAATTTCCTACTTTCAAAGGCCACCGAATGGCCTTCTTGCATCACACACCTCCAATAGCCTTGTCGAAGGAATCAGTATGTACTTCAAACGGCAACTCAAAGTCTGACAACCTTAATATTGGTTCTGAAGCAATGACCCCTTTCAATGCTTGGAACACCGCTTCACATCTTCCCGACCACACCCATTTGACATCTTTCTTCAGCAAATCTGTCAAGGCAGCAGCCTTCTTTGAATAACCCGCAATGAATTTTCTGTAATAGTTAGCCAAACCAAGGAAAGATCTCAAGCCTTTGACGTTACTTGGTGCCTGCCAATCAACAATAGCCTGCACCTTTGTTGGGTCCATCCGCACCTGATTTTGACTCACCAAATGCCCAAGAAATTTGATTTCTTTTTTAGCAAACTCACACTTCTCCATCTTAACATAGAGTTGGTACTCCCTCAAACGAGACAGCACCACACTCAAATGTTTGACATGTTCATCAAGCGACCGACTATAAATGATGATGTCGTCTAAGTAAACTACGACGAAGTCATCAAGATACTCAAACGTACATCATTCATTAAATTACAGAAAGTAGTCGAGGCATTAGTTATCCCAAACGGCATTACAAGAAACTCATATGAGCCATACCTAATCACACACGTGGTCTTAGGCTCATCCCCCTCCGTTATCCTAACCTGCCCATAGCCTGCCCTAAGATCTAACTTAGTGAACCAGCATGCCTTGCTTAGCCTATCCATAAGGTCCTGCACCAACGGAACTGGATACTTGTTCTTCACCGTCACCTTGTTCAAAGATCTGTAATCCGCACACATCCTTAGCAACCCATCCTGCTTTTTCTGAAATAAAACAAGTGCACCATAGGGAGCTTTAGAAGGCTAAATCAGTCCGGCATCCAGCAACTCATTCAATTGTTTACGCAGTTCAGCCAACTCCTTAGGAGCCATACGATAAGGAGCCTGGGCAGGAGCAATTGATCCCGACAGCAACTCAATTTTGTGATCAATATCCCTCCTTGGAGGCAGCATCTTTGGCAATTCAGGCGGCATAACATCAACAAATTGTTTCAGAAAACTTGCCACACAATCCGGCACTTCAACTTTCACATCTGGTTTGATCTCAACCAAGGCACCAAGGAATGTTTCTTGCCCTTCCTTAAGCCTTTATCAACAGCAATAGCGGACAATATTAGAGTCTTGTACTTCTTCAATTTTCCAGCCTCATCATAAGGATGAACAACCCTTATGAAACTTGAGTTAGCATCATCCATCACCATCACTCCGTCCAAATGAGGAAATGGAACAAAGCGATATTTCTTCAAGAAATCAATTCCAAGTATAACTTCGAAATCTCCCAGCAGTATAACCATCAAGTTGTGCTTCCCAGCCCAACTTCCCGAAATCAGCGACACATCGTAAGCCATCCCCACAATTGACTTAGCCTTCGCATTAACAGTTTGGACATAAGACGGACAACTCTTCAACTTCAGTCCGTATTTTGCAGCAACTTTGACATCAACAAACATGTGAGTGGATCCGGTATCCACCATTGCCACTATACGCTTGCCATCAACTTTCATTTTGATATGAATCAAGGCAGCATGAGGATTAGAAGCCTTTGAAGACTCACCAACAACATTTATCAAAGACAATTTATTAAAGGACAAACCCAAAGAATTTGCCAAGGCAGCCACGACTATGTCTCCTTCCTCATCTCCATTCACATTTCCAGCAAGTATAGCATTCACTCTTTCACGATTAGGACAACTCTTGGCCAAATGCGATCCACCACAAGTCCAACAGCCCTTTGTATTGCCGTCCTTTGCCTTGTTTTTGTTTTTTCCAGCATTTGCAACAGCCTTTCCCTTGTCTACATAATCTTTTCGTCCCTCTTTCCTCCATTCCCCTTTCTTCTCTGCCTTTTTCTTAGACTTAGAAGTAGTAGGAATTTCAGAATTAGGACGAGTTAAGCAAAAATCCACCAACAAATCAGCGGCAGCAATTGCGCTAGGCAAATCTTTTACATTCTGCCTACGCAACTCATTTTGTGCCCATCCTTGCATCCCCGAAATGAAATTGTGCAACTTGTCCTCATCCGACATGTTTTGAATATCCAACATCAAAGAAGTAAATTCTTTAATGTAGTCACGGACAGATCCGTTTTGCCTTAGCTTTTTCAACCGGTCTCTAGCAATCCATAAGGCATTGCTAGGAAGGAACTGGTCCTTCATTTCCTTCTTCAACTTAGCCCAAGTATCAATCTTAGGCCTGTCAGCACTCTTATCGTCGGCAGTTCTAGTTCTCCACCAAAGTTTAGCATCACCCGTCAAGTACATCGTAGTGATGTTTAACTTGTCATTTTCATAAATCCGGGCAGTTGAGAAATACGGCTCCATGTCCCAAAGGAAATTCTCCAGTTCCTTGGCACTTCTAGCACTACCAAAGGACTTAGGTTCTGGAATCTTCAGTTTGGAATAATCATCACGAGACTGTCCAGAATTTGCCACAGCACGTCGCAGCACCACAATTTCTGCAGGTAGATTCTCATTTTCCTTGCGGAATTCATCCATCGTAAAGTTAACAGCCTCACGAAAATTCACCACTTCCGCCATGACTTCAGCAATACTTTCTTCATTATCATTACGAAACTTTTCCAGTTCTGCCCGCAAGTTATGAATCTGCGTGATAATATCCACCAGATCTGGATCACTGGCATGTTCATCAGTTAAGCCAACCAGCGCTTCAATTCCTGTCACTTTTTCGTTCAGTTCAGCGTTCGTCACCATCGTCACAACCTTTGCTCTGATACCAGTTGATACAGGGTAAAAAAATTTCTTCGGCACCAGTGCACGACAGTCACGCACCACAACCGAACTTCAGCCTTACCAACGCACACAAGTCTTATAGACTTAACAGATTTGAACAACACTGAAACAGTAAAACTCACAAGTGTTTACAGGAAACAAATCCCAACCTTTTATTATACTCGCAGCACAATACAAAAGGAACACGAATTTTCTCTAAGGCATTTCACTCTCAAAACTGGATAATGCCTTAGCCAAATTCGTGGCTACAAATAAACATCTGCACAAGGGCAGTTACAAGCGGTTACAACAGCTCACATGCCTAGCACATGGCCTATACAAATTTTCAAACTCAAAATAAACTAAGTACAGAAATATATCTAACACTTAGAAACATTTACTGTCCCATGTGCCACGCACATGGGCAGCCTTGTGCCTTAGCCGAAATTCCTCATGCCCAACACTTAGAATATTTTCTGCCTTGCCAACACTTAGAATATTTTCCAGCTTCTGCTTTGCCATGCCTTCATGCCACAGTCATGTCTTGCCATCGTCTAGCTGCCTGCACGTCACTGCCGTCTGCCTAGCCAATGCCACTGCATGCACGCATGCCCCATAGGTGTCATGCGTCTATCCTTGTCTTCATGCCCCTAAGTTGCCTTGCCAACACCCAAGCAACTTAGACTTAGCTGTCACTAACACTTAGTCGCCCAGCCAACGAACATTGCATATGCCAACATGTCAAGTCCAACGCCCAAGTCCTTGCCATGCCCTTACCGACGTTGCTTACATAGAACGGGGGTCTAACAGTAGGCTAGTAGCCCCAAGGCTTTGGTTCTGTGGTAAGAGCAGCCTGACGTATAAATTAGGCGCACATCATGAGTCCAAATAATGTAGCTGACAAAATCCTAGTATTTAAGTGAAAAATAGTAGAGAGACGAACTCATTGTTGACTAATGTTCCAACTGTACTACAACTAACACTCGCGAATTTCACAGTCGTTTATAAAAAAGAGAGAGAGAGTTCAGTTACCAAGTTAACTCAGACTTCAAAAGATACTTCTTAGTGGCAAATAATTACAACAACATACAGTATGTATTCCCACTTTGGGGAGGGTGGTGTGTATGCAGCCTTACCCCTGCCTCATGAAAATCTTGGTGGCAAATAATTAAATGCAATAAATTGGAAGCTTTGATTAACTTATACAAGAGGAAGTCAAAAATAAACTAGGGAAGATACAAACCTACCTACCTTCCCTTTTCTAAATCTTATAAAAAAGGCTTGAGGGCCTATATGCCATACATACCAGAAGGGGGATAACAGACATTCCACCATGTTACAACAGAATTAGCAAAACTTAGGATGGGAAGAAACTACCTTCTCCCCTCATACTATTAAACTTTACATTGATTTTCACTTCATACCTTATATATTTGGAGAAACCACATCTAAACCATATGCATCTTATTCTCACAGATCCAAAGAATATGTAGCAAACGAGATATTTCAACTTTGGATAGAGCAAACACCGGCCTATCGATCATAACCCATAGCCACAACAGGGATCCTGACTTTGTGTCCTCTGCTACCTTTCAGTAAAACCTCTCCGAAACTGTAGGCTCCTGTTACTGATCGGACAGTGAGTGTTACCGTGAATTTCCTTGATTGACCATGCCTTAGAGTCATTGCAGGAGGATTAGTTTCAATGGCAACTTCTGGAGCCATTCTTGCTGTTACAACATAAGTTTCTTCCTCAGCTACATTTGTCACTGTGCGTGTGACTATTCGAGTTCCCACAAGGTGTGAAACTGCAATTGAGGGTGAGTTGAAATTTGATGGGTGACCAAGGGTGTAGTTGCATGGGGAATGCGTGAAGTTCCTTATTTCGTGAGCATTAATTCCAGGCACAGTGCACAAGAACCCCAAATAATCTTGATAACCTAAAATCAATCAAACAAAAGCTAAAGCAATTACAACATATTGAAAACTTTGTTATCAAGAATCAGAATGGAGCTCAGGAACGCTGTTTGCATGTGGTATTCAAACCCGGTATAATGTTACATCCACAGTAGAGCTCCAAAAGTTTTGGATAAAAAACTATATTTTAATACATTCCTGAAAGCCAAAAGAACCATCACAACTCTAGCAAGTTTGCGAGAATATAATCTTCCATTATACTATTTTTGATGAAGAGACGATCTTCCATTATACTATTATAAGTTTCCGGTACTTCTGTCCATATAAGTTTCTTACATGCAGGTTTGGCCACTAAAATTTCTTATATGCATTTACATTTCTTGAATTCTACTTTGCTCTTTTAGGGGAAGATGTTTAGAATTTGGATAAGGCCATAGAGAGAGACAAAAGGTACATGTCAACCTTCACAGAAATGACAACAGCACATCACCGAAATGTCAAGTTCAACTTCAGCCAACCAAAAGTAATTGCAAAGCAGGAGACAAATTCTAAGGGTGGTTTGGTATGATGAAGCTGAATTTTTTCTTCACGAAGCTAGAGTGAAAAAATTAATTTCTTTTTATAACCAAGAAATCCCCGAGTACCTATGGCGCAAAGTCCAAAACTCGGTGGATAATGGGTCCTCCCTCTACCCTTCTCGACTTAACTACTAGTCTTTTGTCCATGGCAGAGTTTGAACCTGTGATGTGCGCGCCTAATCCACACACGTGTTGTTGCGCTCCTAGCACTAGACCAAACCCTTGGGGCCATAGAGTGGAAAATTATACAACTCGAGTGAGGGAACAGTCATGATTGTGTGCTCCTGTATCATTCCAAGTTCGAAAGGAAACAACAAAGAGAGACTGAAAATCTTGCAACTAGAGTATACAACTCAAGTGTATCGAAGGCAATTAGTCAAATAGGATCCCCAGCTTTAGTAATTGTTAAAGGCACTAACTGTTCCCAATTAGCAAGAGAATCATCTAAGTAGGATTTATAATCTGGTTAGAAACAATAACCTATATCAAAACTATAGGGGAAGAGGAACAGAAGATCACCTGCATCAAAAATGAGTCCGGGATCCAGAGCTGCTCTAGGATTAACATGTCCACTTCCATAGTCAAATGGAGTAGCTGGAACGAGCATCAAGGTCTCAGATCCAGAATACTGTTGTGCTTGAAGCGGTCTCTCCGCCCTATCAATGGTTGATGAAGTTGTCATCAATGCTGATTTAATAGCAGCAGGGCTCCAATGAGGGTGGTGCTGCTTGATAAGGGCTGCTATTCCTGCTATATGGGGTGCTGCCATGCTGGTTCCAGAGATCATTGCAAATCCTTCACCTGATTCAAGCAAATTTTTTGAAGTATGTGTAATACATTTCTTTTTGAGACTGACGTGCGTGTAATACAGTTTGACCATGCAACTATTTTTTTTCTTGCTCAAAGCTTTCCTTCCTTTCCCACTATCATTTTAAATTGTTTATCGTTTTAGTCTGAACTTAAAGCCAACTAAATGTACATAAATGATCAATTTTCTTGGTATCAGATTATAATGCAAGTCCATCAAGCAAGAGGAGCATCAAATTCAGGATACAAGGCATCTTTTATATTTCTAAATAGGTAAAGAAGCTCCAAGAAGACTTTCTAAGCACATAAATCTACCATCTAGGCATCTAATTCTTTCTCTTTCACAAAAAGCTCAAGGGCATGGGATGTCACCCCCTTAGCAATCATGTGGGTCATTTGGAAAGCGAGAAATAGGAGAGCTTTCGAAGGGGTGGAACAAGATTTTGTAAAGTTGCAAAGTAGTGTTATGTCTCTAGTTTCTTTCAATGTAGGTCCTCTTCTTTCTGTTTACGATTTGTAATGGGGGATTACCCAATTGTTAATAAAATTATTCACCTTATCAAAAAAAACATAAACATTTTAATTGATTCACCTATAAACAATAATATGAAGGCGACATACCACAAAAGTTGGCTTCATCTGTCCCATTGGGAGCCCAGGCAGCCCAAATAAGAGAACCAGGAGCCAGTATATCGGGTTTCAGGAGATCAGCATCTTGAAAGCTGTAATCTTTGGTATTAGGTCCTCTAGCAGAGAAGACAGCTACTTGAGGTGCAGATTTGTGGAGTATCGGTCTCAACCCATTCCCAATGCTTCCTGTTGATTTAAAGCTCTTAACTCGTCCAGTCCAATCTCTTGAAGTGGTGATGTTGTAGTAATTTACAAGCTCCTGAAAATAGAGACAAGCATACAACTTTAAATAACGTTAGCAAAAAGAGAAAGTTCTACCTATACAAGCTAATTGAAATAGCACTTAATGAGACCACAAGTTGAACCAAACACTGATTTAAGTCATTGGAAGGGACAGCGATTACTTTGTTTCTTCGGATGCTATATATGAAAAGAGACCAGTTATTATTTTTTTTCAAGATGTGTGATCCTATTCGCCTTAGTGGTAGGGAGACAAGGACTAGCTTTGTGTTGGACAAAGACACACAAATCATACATCTCACTAGAATGTAGTGCGGCATCATACAAACAGGAAACAGAACTACCATTTTCTGGACATGATATTTCACATAACCAAGAAAAGATTATTAACCAAGAAATAGCTACTTTATTATACACGATTTTTCTAGCTCTTGAACTAACTAGAATATTTTCTTGTTCTTTATTGTCACATCCAGCAACTTCATCAATGTATGTGATGTTGGTATCTTTGAGTTTAATGCACTGTGTACTTCATATCTTTTTGTTTGACAATTTTCAAAGATTCCAACATCGCATATACTGATGAAGTTGTTGGATGTAGCAATAAAGATTAAGAAAATATCTAGTTAGTTTCAAGAGCTAGGAGTCGTGCATAATAAAATAAACATTATGCCAAATCAATTAATGGGGTTCCATCTTTTCCTTCCAGCTCAAGACTTGGTCAACAAAGGAAATTGGAGCTTCTTTTTTCCTGATAAAAGCGTCATTTCAATTGATCTATCTTATCAAGAATTAGCTGGCCACCCTGAAAAACAATTTCCTAAGATACACAAGAGGCAGGAAGTGATGTCCTGTTCGTGTGTAGGGGTAACAGAAGTCTCCTGGTTGCAAACATAAAATTAGAAAGAGAAGAAGGAAACAAGAAGGTGCATGAGTGAGTTGGTGACAGACGAGCTTTCCTTGACGTCTTGCTTGAGTGGTTCAAATGTGCCTCTAAAACAAATACCAAATTTAGCATCCGTGCTTCTTAGTTACCACTCAACCTTACCTCTCACGGAAATTTGCAACTTATAACAATTTTGCAAATAAATTTGTCTATTGCAAGAAACAAGAAGCCTAAAGGAAATAAAAACTATGACTTTCCTACACAGAAAGCTAAAAGACAATAGCAATGACACTAATAAAAGAGTATAGAGAGTGTTGATACTTGCCATTGACATGGAAACATCTGTTATAAGGATCCCTGGAATTCTAACAGGAACCGGGTCAAATTTTGATCCTGGTGAAGCATTTTCTACAGCAAGAACGAAGCCAGCTGCACCAAGAGCTTTTGCTGTTTCCGCGACTTTTTTAATTGACGCTGTGCCAACTACGAAATTGAAAGAATAGCCACAAAGAAGGATGTTTCCCTCCACCAAATTCTTGTTTAAAACTTCTGGCTTTTGACAGTCAGCAGGACTGTACTTCACAACCGACGAATCCAAAATAACATCATTTGCTGCTACCATAGTGAATGTACGGTTTGGATGTGTGGAAGCTGTAGAAACCGAGACGTTTGCTTAGTAGTGGCAGAGATTTAAAACAAAAACCTAAGTCTCTATATTAGCATGAGTTTAAAAATGATCAAGATATAACACCCCACAGCCGCATCCCATTAATAAAGATCTTACATAACATCATCAATAAGTATCTGATTATTCCCTTCTTTTTTCTGTTATCTCTTGTACTTCCATTACGTCTTGTTCTGGTCTGTTTTTGTCTTGAACCGGGGGTCTATCGGAAACAGCCTCTCTATCTCACCTCTGAGGTAAAGGTAAGGTCTGCATACACTCTACCCTCCCCAAACCCCACTTTGTGGGTATACACTTGGTATGTTGTTGTTTTTTCTGTTCTTCTTTTGGCTTCATTCAGTTCATTACACTATTTTGGGGGATCTGAAGTTTCAAAAGCACCTGAACTTTGTGAAGACAGACAGGGAGAAGAGGGAACGAGTAAGGATACTACATGAAGAGCAAGTCTGATGTTACACAATATCAATGACATGGCAATTGAGGACATGGATTGGCCTTCAGTCACGAGCGACTAAAAACTTATGGAAGGTCGATTACAAGGAAATGATGCCAGCTACAGGAAAGCAGCTGCTAAGCTATTCTGCATGGTGCTGTTAAGCCGGATGTGCTACTTTAAACACGAAGATCATAAACTGATCATTACTCTGACAAGTAGATGAATCAAGGACATTATCCAGGAAACAATAACCAAAGAAGAACAAAAAAGAAGGAAAATAAATATGACCCAACCACAACAGAAAAGTTATAAAGGAACACCTCGAAACTTCAGCAGTCATAAATTTCCTGCAAGACCAAACATGTAAAAGTTTCTGGACCAAACATAGATGAATCAGCCATTTGCAGTTTAGATAAAAACAGCGGGTGATGGTGTCTAAAGATATCTAGGCTTTTAATGAACGAACCAGAGCAAGATCAACTGATTGAAGGACACCACTTAAAGTATGGCAAAAGGCATAAAGCGCTTACGTGATAGACCGATTCCAGCTAAGATTTTCCCATTTCCCAATGTCAAATGATTCTTGTATCTACGATCATCAACTGCAGCAGCCACTGATGCTATCCACGGACTATAAGACAACACAGTTTTGGGGAAAGGACCTCCATTTCCAGCAGCCTGTGCAACAAATACACCGGCTTTCACAGCTGAAAGAAGTGTAGCATCAAAAGGGTTCAAAAATGTTGTTTTTGTAGTTGCTGGTGGACTGTTTGGCCCCACAGAGAGATTAAGAATGTCCACACCATCATGAACAGCCTGTAAATAGAAGTGCTCTTTTATCAGTTTTACAGTCTAAAAGATGACGCTATCACTGCAAGACCAATCAATTATCAAATTCGAGCAAATTTATAAATTTTATTTACGACTTTTCAAATGAGAGTACACTAATCACAACAATTTACTAATCATGCCTCACAAATACTTGCTGATACCAAGTTGACTTCAGCTCTGATATGCTTTGAATGAACGAGTTGTATGCAGTGTTATTAAAAGCCATCCCTTTGTTGCTGAAAGTGATGAAAGAATGTGAAACAAGGGGTGATCTCTTCATAATGCACTTTGGAGAAGTTTGAACATAAAGAGATCCCTAACGAGTTGCAGTTAGTTCTTTGAATCTCAACTTAAGAGGAGTTGAATTGATATCGGCATTATTGTATGCTGAATTAGTTGCAATTTCATCAAATAGTACAGACCTAATATATTTTTGGTATTTAAATTTTTTTGTAATTGTGCACTTCACTTCAAGTCACTTTTCGCATTCTTTAAAGAACTGGTGGTACATATTTTTCTCTTTCAATTTATAGTTTTAAAAACGTATAAGTTCAGTTGCATCAATTCTTCTAAAAATTGTACGGAATGTTTCACAAAACCTTTATCGTTTCTTCTTCTTCTACTACTTTTTGTAATTCAGTCGAAAGTATATATCATGTTGAAGTTGAACTTAGAGTAGATCTCATTCTTCTATTGGACCTAACCAACTACAACAAAAAGGTATTTTCTCTTTATACCAAAAGAAAAACTATTAGTACCCCTATATCCCTTTTTACCGTACAAATCATGAAATCATTTTTTTGTTCCTCTCATTCGAGTCCGGAACCTAAATAGGGGTCAAAATCCCATAAGTGACGGATGTATGTGCCCTTTTGAAAAAGTAACAAAAATAACAATAGCGCACTAATTTAGTGTGCTATACCCAATTCACAGACGGAACAATGTTAACCGGCGATAAGTGTTATTGGGGGTATAGCGCACTAATTTAGTGCGCTATACCACCAAAACTTATCTTCTCCAAATCGCCAGAACAGTCGGTCCCCACCCCCAAATTATTTTCAAAATCTGGTTCAAAAGCCAAAAACAATACGGTCCCACTTATATTCCTCAATAAAAGTTTAAAGAGAAAATACCTAAAATTGAAAACTATTTTGGGAAACCCATTGTTTTCACCTACCCTTTGGTGAGGTGACGATTACACTACAGGACATCCAGGTCCTGTTTGGGTTGCGGATCGATGGTACAGCTGTGTACGTTCAGGATGATACACAGCGTCGTTTGGAGTGGCGTACTCTACTAGCGGACTTGACGGGGTGTGTGGTAGAGGATGATGATAGGTATGGTAGATCGCGAGTTAAAGTTTCGACCGTCATAGAGTACTTACAGCATCAGCTACATCAGGATCCTATCACCAATGATACTCCGTTGGACAGGGTTCATAGGATTACCCGCTTGTATATTCTAATTATTTTTGGCGGGATCTTATTCCCGAACACCTCTGGGAACCTGCTGAGCTTGCGGTTCCTTCCATTTTTATTGGATCTGGACCAGCTAGGCACATACACCTGGGGCAGCGCAGTTTTGGCTTATTTATACAGGTCACTCTGTAGGGCGTCTATTGGTATTGTTAAGGACGCGGCTGGATTTCTTCTTCTCCTCCAAGTAACATTAATTATTGTGTTACTTTCAATTAATTATAAAAAGCGAATAATTATTTCTATTAGTTAACAATTTCAACTATGAGACGTTTAGATTTGTAGTTGGGAGAGGGTATTGCCATTTCAGCCTATACCTCATGCTTTGGGAGTTGAGGAGGAGGACATCCTTTTAAATGGAGATTTGGATGGAGGTAGGCGCCTAAGTTTTGACTCGATGTTTGATGAGTCATTCGGTATTAGAGATTTTTCAGCAGATATGCCGGTTAGTATTTGCATTATTCTAAATTTAGTTACGTATTAATTTATTCGACTTAATAATTATAATTTTTAAACAGAGCTCATCCACTACGCATCCCGCTCATGAGATGATCATCGAGGATACTAAATAATCGAGCTCAGCAGGTTCCCAGAAGTGTTCGGGAATAAGATCCCGCCAAAAATAATCAGAATATACAAGCGGGTAATCCTATGAACCCTTTCCAACGGAGTATCATCGGTGATAGGATCCTGATGTAGCTGATACTCGATGACGGTCACAACTTTAACCCGCGATCTACCAGACCTATCATCATCCTCTACCACACACCCCGTCAAGTCCGCTAGTAGAGTACGCTACTCCAAACGACGCTGTGTATCATCCTGAACGTACACAATTGTACCATCGATCCGCAACCCAAACAAGACCTGGATGTCCTGTAGTGTAATCGTCACCTCACCAAAGCGTAGGTGAAAACAATGGGTCTCTGGCCTCCACCGCTCAATCATAACAGTCAGGAGGTCATGATCTAACTGAACGCGACCCACTCGAATGAATGAGTCAAACCTAGCCAGAAATAGATAATGCATGACACGAATATGTGGCGGATGGGTGCGGAATACATTCCAACACTCATCGACTGACTGGGGCGACAACGTGGTGTTCACATCTACTACACTTCCAAGCATATAACTTAAATTTGTTTAGAATTCACAAGTACAAGGCAAAATATTCCGTCAATTAATCATGGTTAATTTGTTAATTAACTCAACTATTCTGCCAATTACTTAAATTTAGTCCCAAAATACAACTACAAAATTCAACAACAAACCCAAAAATTTCAACTACAAAATTAAACAACAAACCCAAAAATTTCAACTACAAAATTCAACAACAAACCAAATTATATACTACATATTTCATTAGGGCAAAAATTGAAAACTAACAATCTAACATTGTAAATGATAAATAGAAAAGAAAATAAAAATTGATAAAAGTTTAAAGAGAAAATACCTAAAATTGATTTTCGTGTAGGGGACTTTTTTGGGAATTTCAAGCCGCAAATCTTCGTTCCCGCAACGTATATACCTTGTAATTGACTTTTTAACGGAGTTTATTGAGGAAATATAAGTGGGACCGTATTGTTTTTTGGCTTTTGAACGAGAGGATTTTGAAAATAATTTGGAGGTGGGGACCTACTATTCTGGCGATTTGGAGAAGATGAAGCTTTGGGGGTATAGCACACTAATTTAGTGCGCTATATAATTAGTGCGCTTAACGTTGGTTAACATTGTTTCGTCTGTGAATTGGGGTATAGCGCACTAATTGCTATTTTTGTTATTTTTTCAAAAGGGCATATACATCCGTCACTTATGGGATTTTGACCCCTATTTAGGTTTCGAACTCCTTTTCAAGCAGCTTTCCTCTGCCTGATTTTTGGAATCTACAACTCTCACTGCTTCCATAACCATTTTCCATAACAACAAATTGATATTAAACAATGACAAAGCTAAAGACTTTCAGCAGTGATCCTGCAATGTAGTAAATGATATTTGTATCCTCCCACTATAATCCTTTTCCATAGTGTATTGCCTTCATGAGCAAACTTCACAACCATTTTCCAACCCATACCTTGTTGAAAATACTCAACCACAGAATCCCCAACCCTCCTTACATGGATATTGTTCATTTCCTCATTAAACCATATGATTGTCTCCCAGTCCTTTCGTCCTGTTGGAAGTCTCTCATCAAATCTCCCAATTGATTCAGGACTGGTGATGATATACATACAAGGGCATGAAATATTTAAAGATGCTAGATAGAGATGATTATCCATATTGCCGACCCAACTTGTTTGGGATTGAGGTGGTGGTGGTGTTGTCGCCTCAAGCACCAACTACCAAAGAGGGCTTTTAAATATAAATTTTCATCCTATAGACATTTTCAAGTACCTAATGGGTATTGTAGCGCTTTTGAGTTCATATATCCTGCCAAGGTGAATATCCTGCACTTCTCCAACTGAGATCAATTTGAATTTGCCAATCTGAAAATCATGTCAAGCCACGGCAGTGTCCTAAAGAGATACCACAACTATCTTGCATGTGATTCAGAAAGAATAAGTGTGTCATCAGTGTGAGATATATACATTCCACCTAGTGGCCAACTTATACATTTCATCCAGTGGCCACTGCTCCAATTTCAGTAACAAAACCTTTTACAACCCGCCCCACCCACCCACCCACCCACCCATGCTTCTGTTCTCTCTATCAACTTCATAATTGTTCCATCACAAAAAGGAATAAATGGGGAGATAAAGGGTCCCCTTGTCTCATTCTTCTCGTCAGTGTTGTCAAAGGCGAAAAGCGTTAAAAAACGCTCCAGGTCTATAGGGCCTTGCAAAGTGCAATTACAGTATGCGCCTTAGTTAAAAAAAGGTGCAACATATATATATATATATATATATATATATATATATATGTTGCACCTTAACAATTACTGCTTCTGTCCCACTTTATATGAGTTACTTTCCTTTTTAGTCAGTCCCAAAAAGAATGACACATTTCTACATTTAGTAACAATTTAACTTTAAAATGTCAATATTACCCTTAATGAAATTATTTACAACCACACAAATATCTAAGACTCATTTTAGACCATAAGTTTCAAAAGTCTTCCTTTTTTTCTTAAAGTCCGTGCCAAGTCAAAGTAACTCATATAAAATGGGACGGAGGGAGTAATATTTTCCTGCCAATCATACCAATTGTTTAGTGTTTTCCTATTCAAGATAGAACTTATGGGCAATGAGGCACATTGCATTAATGCCTTACCTACACTGAAGTGACGCCTAAGTGACGCGAAGTGCCTACCCTGAGCTTAAGGGCTTAAGCACGCCTCAAATGAGCCTTTGACATCACTGCTCCTCGTACTTCTGAAGAAGCCACAAGTTGTTCGTGGAATACAACAAAAAATTTAATAGAAGCGTCTAATGAATGATCTCCACTTTTGTCCAAAACGAATTAT
Organism: Jaltomata sinuosa; assembly: GCA_003996215.1. NCBI lineage: Eukaryota > Viridiplantae > Streptophyta > Magnoliopsida > Solanales > Solanaceae > Jaltomata > Jaltomata sinuosa. Next base: position 156,182 of record QJPP01000069.1, read on the forward strand.
TTTTTTAATAATCAAGAAATCCTCCGTGAGTTAGCTGGCCAACCCAAATTGTGCTCTAAGGTTTGAAACTCAGGCGAATATCGGTCCCCTCCCCCCACCTAACTTGCTCCCACTTATATCAGGCTTTAGTCGGTGGCAAAGTTTGTACTCATGACGTGCGCCTAACTCACATTTCACATGTTGATCTTTACCACTGAATTGAATCCCCACAGCGCCAAAAGCAGAACTCTGAATTTACATGATCATACGCTTCTCTATATCAAAACTCCAACTTCTTAACCTTGAATCTACCATTCCATTCACTATCAGAGCGGCATGTAGAATCAGGCTTGCTCCCATATATGCAGTTTCCAAGTTAAAGTAAGTTCATTTTTTTTGTGATGACTGTGGTGTCTGGGCCAGCTTTCGCGCACCTCGACTAATTCCACAGGATACCTGCCACCTCCCACCAGCAACAGGTACCAGGTAACTCCGTCCACCAAGGCTAGAACAAATGGAAAGAATCACCTAGTGTTTTTCTTTGTCTCCATTGGGATTTGAACCTGAGACCTCATGCTCATGGTTCTTAAACCCACTTCATTGACCACTAGGCCACTCCCTTGGGTATTACCCGGTCTTAGCCTTCCCAACAACATGTTGGCTATTTTTTAATAGACACTGCCAAAAGGTTGATGGCTCAGATATAAGTATCATCTTTTTGCTTCTATTTTCTATCTCTGTGAAGGAATTCTGCTTTACATGGTTTCTATTAGCTTTGATATCTAATTCTTTTATTTAGTTGATGTTTACAAGAACTTTGGTTGTGACAAGATTCTAGAGCTAATCTTCCATGGCTTTATCATTAGAAGTGTTTGTTATGCCTAGGGAAATCATTTTGGATTATATCAAGGAGAGAGACCCTGTAAGCAAGAAAATGGGTACCTTTGTGATTATTTTACTTTAAGGGCACACAAGAAGTGTCTGAGCCACAGAGGATAACCAATTCTCCAAGTGAACTCTTGTTTTTTAATAAAGGTCACCTGAATGTCCTCCTGTCCACTGTGTTGAACTCAAATATGTTGATTATAACACCTATGCATGAAATCTCAGTGCAACTCAAATCCATAATGCAACAATTTCTAAGTTAAAGCTACATGCATACCGTTCATACATATTAATTATTTTCATCAGTTATACCTGTTCAATAGCAGCAACTACATCTGCAACAAACCCTCCAAATAGCCTGTATAGTGCCTTGTATACAGCAATTCTACAAGGAATAAGAATTTCAATTTTTAGACGACCTTCTAATACTAAAGAGACCAGACAATATGCTAGTCAAATCTTGGAAGAGTTACTTCAACTTACCTCGCACGAGGTGCCATACCACTTGCTCTTCCGAACTCAAATCCGTGCATTCTGACAGGAATCCCATTGTTTCCAGCTGCGATAGCTGCTGTGTGGCTGGCAAAAAGTACCATTTGATGTCAGTCTGGACACAAATATTGTGAAAGACAGTACAGAAAAACTTTTAAAATGAGAAATATAGTCTATATGAGAAAAGTAGTTTTCAAATACTGCTTTATGAAAAAAAACTGGGGAGATCAATCTTATAAAGCAATTCCTCTTGCATTGAAGCATGTTCAAAATAACGATGACACTTTCTTCTTTTTGATCAGTTCAAAATGACGATATCAATAGAATGATTCCCATTAAAGTAGCTCTATGCATCAATGTTGGTCAAGAGAGGAAAAACTTGAAGTTCCAGAAGATGACAACAATGTTTTGTTGTTAGTAATCATTAAGTCTATATCAATTTGGTAATTTGACAATCAAAGGTACTTTGGTCCTAGTACACACTCAAGAATAAGCGATTTTTGTCTACAGGCAACTATGCAGTTCCTTAAGTGAACTAGCTACTTCTCAACTCCCACAAAGTGCTAAATTTCTTATAGCATCTGCGATTGTGTATTCCGTCCGTTGCCAAGAAAAATTGAAGTTTGCCCAACTGAATGGCAGTTGGAAAACACCGTTACTTCGCTTTTAAAACACAATGAAATTAACATCGTAAATAATTAAGCACAAACCTTCCATGTCCATCACCGTCTAAAGGAGAATCAAAATCAATTGCAGGATTAAATGAACCAGCTGCTTTTGCAGCTTCCGCAAAATGTTGAGCACCTATAATCTTCCCATTGCAATAGTCTTTCTTGGTGTTAGGATCAATTTCACATTTTCCTCTATATTTTGGAAGAGGTCCATAGGGTTCAGTGTTGTGGCTTGCAAAACTTGGATGGTGTGGATAGATGCCAGAGTCGATGAAACCTATTACGATATCCTCGCCTGCCCGGTCAAATCCACCACCTGTCGGCCATACTCCTGTAGGAAGCCCCAAAAACTGTGGCGTGTGAGTTGTAAGCCTCCTCACCTTCCAATCTCTCTCCACAGACTTCACACCAGGAGCTCGTCTGAGGATTTCTGCCTACTAATGTATTCTTTATGTAAGAAAATACAGGTAGAAAAATACTGATCATGCTCAACAATAAATACAAGGAAAAATTCAGAGCAGTCTCTGAAAGAGCGGAGTGTCACCTGCTCATGTGAAATATGAGCTGCGAAGCCATTAATTAGATGACGGTAGCTGTAGACTTTCTTGTAGGTCCCACGGTCAAATAGCAAAGCTAGAAGCATATCATGCTTTTTTTCCAGATGTTGGGCATAGGATGTAACCAATTCACTGAAAGCACAATTGAAATAAGAGTAAGCATATAAGGTTTCACCATCACAGACAGTCATCTGAAAGAGAACTACAGCTTGTGACATGCTAATATCCAATGAGAACAAAGCTTCTTGTACAAACTGAGAACTCTCATGGTAGGACGGAGAGAATTTTCTTGAAAATGTTTTCCATCATGAAGACTGAAGACATTTTTTGGTGTTTTGATTACCCCAAAAGATTTCTAAAGAAAAAATATTCATCGAACGGAAAAATATGACTTCCTCACTTATGAGCAAAAAACATTTCTTTTACTAATATCCTAACTGTTACTCTATATTAATTGTGCCAACCAACACTTAAATATTATTATCAATCTTTAACACTCCAAAACTTCATCAAATCTGAAACGCTAACCAACAGATAACATTTTGAACATGTTAAATACTAATCAACTGATGGCACTATCATCACCCTTCGATAAATGCTTTTCCAGAAAATATTTTTTACTGACTATCCAAACACTAGAAAACATTTTTAAGGAAAACAATTTCCAGGAAATCATTTTCTAGGTCAATATTTCACTTCATATAGAACTCAAATTTCCTGTTTTCGTCTTTTTTCTTTTAGGTACACCATAGTATTATTGTTTACAAGTGAGCATCGTGGAATGAAGTGAACATTGTACAAATGCACATGCATGGAGAATTAATCATTTATGTAAAAATGAATCTCAAAGAAGTAACAACTTCACACTGATTATATTACCAATTTCTACAAATTTCAGAACTATCACAGTTTTTGTCACAACCAATTGTAACACCATTTTCCTTTGTACAAAAAAATGTAAATGCCTGGAGAAATAATCTTTTATGGAAAATGAATTTCAAAGCAATAACACTACAATGTCATACTGATTATATTACCAAGTTCTACAAAGTTCAAAAGTATCCCATTTTTGTTACAACCAATTGTAACATCACTTTCCTTTCTAACATATACCTAAAACTGAAAGAAAAATTTACATGAATGAAAATTTGATAGAATTTCTCACTTAATGAGAAATATTAGCAAAACTTGCAAAAACATTAATTAAAACTTAGCTTAGTTTAGCAACCGATTCAAAGAAAAATCCACTGACTGAAAAATAGTCATGCGACGGTTTTTGCAATCTCTCCTAGGTACTCTAGTCTTAGCTCTCAACAAATGCAGTTTGCAACAAACATAATATATTCTTCTTTTTCTTTTTCCTCTTATAAGTTAACTGTTAATTCCAGATGAATTTTGTTTCCTTGAATCAAAATGACAATGAAAGATACTAGATGTTAGTTACATCAGCTTCTATCATTAGAAAAAAAAACAAATAAGCCATTAATCTAACAACTTCAGAAAAAGTCAAACAAAGTTTAAGAAGTTATCAACTTCATAAGCATCTTCCTAAAAAAGAATATTTGGAAATTGAGGTGGCACCTAACAGCTTTAACTAGATTATTTATTTTCTCATCAATTATAAAAATTCAGCAAAAACCATCAAATGAACCATGAAGCCATGTAGCCGCATAGCCAGATTAAAACAACATACCCAGTGTAGTCACAAAGTAAGGTCTGAGGAGGGTAGAATGTACGTAGACCTTACCCCTACTTCAGAGATAGGGAGGTTGTTTCCGATAGACTCAAGGAAAAACAGTCCAAAGCAGTCCAGAAAAAGAAGTAACGGAAGTACAAGAATCAACAGATAATAACAAAACAACATATAGTAGCAGAACAGAAACTACAACAAAACAATACGATAATCGAGGTACAACTGTTATTTTCACACTTCACCTCATGATGTTCAAACACCAGAAGGGAAAAAAGGTGAAATAAGAGAAAAGAAAAAGAAGTGGTCATACCTGGTGGTATCAATTTTCTCATCAGACTCTACAGCAGTGGCCTCAAAACCATCAATGCCACCTTTATAACTTATGACAGGCTCTCCTTCAACTGTCACTATGTAGATTTCAGCTTTCCCAACATTCAAGATACCCAATAACAAGACAATAACAAGACTAAGCCCCATCTCTCCCATTTTAGCAGAGTCTCTTCAGACACCTCCAAGTCCAAGATGCCTACAGTGTCTGTTCCAGTCCACACAAAAATCAAATCCAAAATACCAAAAAAATAACACAATTGTTCACAAGTTTCACACACACACATGTAGCTTTGGAATTTACTAAGCCAAATACTGAGCAATTTAGTGTTAGTACTATATGCATCATTTCTTGTACCCACCTCACAAAAAGCAAGAAAACACAAAGTGGAACTCACTCCAGCTCAAGAAACTCAAAGGGTATCCATAACTTCATCTTTTTAAACCAACTATTCAAAAAAATACACAATACAAAGAACCCCAGATATCAAATAAGATAAAATACTAAGTATTATTGTGGAGTAAGCTTGTGTTGTACTCTATGCAGCACCCCTTGTACCCACCTCAGAAAGCAAGCAAAAATACAGAGCAAGAATTATCTCCAGCTCAAGAAACTGAAAGGGCATTCACAACTGAACTAAGAAAATCCAAATATTTCAAAAAATAATAAATCAAGAAAATATCCAGATGCCAAATTAGCTTAGATAATGCAAATGAATGTTCATCTCTACTACTACTACTAAAACAGAAGGAATAACACAAGATTATTACACTAATAAGTTGATCCAAAAAAACTGAAAGCAAACCCCTTCTTCCTCTACATTACTGAAAAAAAAATGTGTTAAAACTTAGAAGTGAAGCAAATAGAAGAAAAAAGCACAAAAACCCAAGTGAAAAAAACAGAAATAGAGAAAGTGGGTGAGAGGAAAATAAAGAAAGGTGAGATCTTTATTCACAAAATGATTCAAGAAAAGAACCAAATCAGCAAAAAATGGTAAACATGAACACTTTTTAACAAGACAAAGCAAAGAAGAATATATGTATATTATACTTTTTTTGTCCTCTCAAGGGAAAAGGAGAGGCACCATGAAAATGCAATAAGGATCACACAATGATCAAGTTGTTGTTGTTGATGTTGGGAGGGTCAGGTTCACTACTACTCAAGGAGAGTAAAAGAGTAGGGAATGCTAAAGTGTGTATATTTGTAGAGAGAGAGAGAGAGACTAATGTGTGAAAAAAATAAACTTAGTGGAGTGCAGTGTGGAGGTAGTTAGGGTTCTTTTTCATTTTTCAATTTTCTCGTTAATTTTCTTTACTTTTCTATCTTTAATTCCTTTCTAATTAGCAAAGCAGTAGCAGCAACAACAACAATATACGCAATGTAATTCCATAAATAATTTTAATAGGATAAAATATTCACAGACATTCTCCCACTTTAAAAGGTAAAGAGGTTGTTTCTCATAAATCCTTGACAAAAAAAAAACAGATCGAAAAAAGAAATACTTGAAGTGAAGGAACCCCGACAAAATACTATAGAAAATATGCTTAAAGCATTTTGAGAAGAAAAAATGAACAGTAATTACAATAAAATAGTGTGATGATTTAAGTACAAGAGACTATAGATAGTAACATAAAGTGAAGGGCAAGAAACTATAGGAGAAATATTATGACTACCAGTATGAAAGGATAAGCAAGACAATGTTCTATTACCTACTAAAATGAATCACGATTCGAGTTACGATCGTCAAAATGTTAAAAAATTTATTCAATATTTGATACTAATTTTTCTAATTTTAAATAATAATGTTGTATAATTCTCTTTCACATGTATGACTTTTACAAAGCAACAACAATAATAACGTACCTAATATAATCCCATAAATGAATTCTAGGAAAGACAAAGTGTAAGCAGACCTTACATGTATCTTTGAGAGGTAGAGCAGTCATTTCTGTTGGACCCTTGGCTCGAGAATGAGTTTGAAAGAATAGCAAGAGTAAAAAAGCAATAATGAAAATATAGTATTTTTAAGTTTTACAGGTTCAACTTTTAAGGTCTTTAACATTTAATCATTATATTCTTAAAATTGTAGATACATATTTATTATTTGTTGTAATTTTAGTAAATTTTTACACATAAATTTATGTTTTATATTAAAAATACTGAGTTAAGATAAACATAATTAGCCTATCAAATAAACTTTTATTATAATAACATGATTTATCTAACTTACTTCTACTAATTAAGGATATTTTGATTATTTTAAAATATTTATTTAACTTAAATTGATAATTTATTATTTTTGGTTCCTACTGTAATTCAAATTAAAACCTAAGATCAATTGAATTTCATATAATTTGTAATTCCAAAGGGTCCCTTTTATACTCTTTTTCTGTTATTATATTTTGTTCTTTTTTGTTTTTATCCCTATTTCTATTTATGATGCTTTTATCTTTGTTACTGTAGAAACGCGCTTTAGACTAAATCACCGAAGATGGAGGAAGTTCTGTATGAAATCATTATTATTAGCCAAAAAAGAAAAAAAGATTTTTTGTAATAATTACGACAGCCCCATCTTTCTTTTACGAAAATAACTTTTTTTTTTACCCATAAAAAAAAAATGGACATGATAATATTAGGCCATAAATGTAGATATTCTCTCCGTCCTAACTTAACAGTCACTTTAGCATAAAATAAATTATTTTAGAATAATTATCACTTCAAAAATTTAAGAATAAAATTTGTAAATTATTTTTAACTATACCATTAATAACAAAGAAGAATATACGGAATTTAAGAAGAATCAATCAATCTATTTTTATTAAATAGAGTGACAGTACTCACTTTTATTTGTCACATTTATTTTCTTGAGACTCAAACTGTATGAGTTTTGACTAATATTTTGAGATGTATATTAATCTGAGAATCAAGGATTCTTATAATATTTTTCGTGCAGTTTTTGATTATCTAAATTTTAAATATTAAATTAATCTATTTCAATTAAGCTTCGAAGATTAGTTAAATTGACTCTCATGAAGCGAAAAATGACAAATAAAATAAACAAAGAAAGTAAATTATATTATATATTTATTATTTTCATAATAAACTTGAAAAAACTAAAGCAACCGTTAAAACTATTTTTCTAATCAACAACCAGATTTCGATTCTTGGACAATACACTAATGACAAAATTTACTGCTAAAGATTAGAAGTCACAAGATGAGAGTCTCCATATTATTTTGGAAAGCATCTTATAGTATAGATTATAAAATTGAGATTGCACTTTAATCCATATTAGGAATAAGTAATCTTAAAGCCATATCATGTGACTTTTAAATTCTTGGTCTTAGCTAAACTTCATATTTATAAGAACGAAAGTACTAAATTGTATTTCATAGCATTTATTTAGGATTTGAAATGTTCCTTCGAGGACATTCGACAAGTGTAAATAATACTCTAAACTTATTATATTACACATTTTTCAGTGTCTGCATGTATATTTGAGTAGAAATAAATATATATATTCGCAACCGTTACTTTTGTATATATTTGTCATAGCTTCAAGAAACTGTTTACTTTTAATTTAATTAATTTATTATTACCAAATAAGCAATATTTAATTAGTGCTAAAAAATAATTATTGAGAAAATTTAACACTTACTCAATTGTATAGGTTATCTTAATGTGTAATTTAATCAATACTTAAATCATATAACCATAAATATTTGAAATTCTTTAAGCTTTACAAATCAATTAGCTAAATAATATAGTTTGTTGATTACGAATTCAAATATATTAAGGGGATGTTGTGACATTTTTGAAAGCTTTGGGGCACACAATTGGAAATTTGATCTTTGTTTTACTTTCATAGCTGTAAAAAAAGTTCATGCCATTAATTAATTATTTCTTCAAAAAGTCATCTCATCATGGCACATTCTTTTGAAGATTGAGTAATAAGAGATTATTGTTTATTTTAATTTACTTTTATAGATTGTGGAGTCAAAAAAGTTGGAATAAAAAATGTGAACAAAAAAAAAATGTTAACATTTGGGATGTAAATTAACACATGGGTTGTGGTGCAGTGGTGGAACTGTTCTATCTTTAATTTGAGGTCTCGACTTTGAGCTTTGGGTATGGAGAAAATCTTATTGGGAACGTCACCTCCAAAATGAACTCTGCAGTGCGCGATCTCAATTAGTCAAAACTCCAATGCAAATACCAGATGGGCGAGAAATTTTAAAAAAATGTGAACATTTGGATGTAAGCAGTTGGATTCTCATTTCCCACTTTTGGTGGGTTGAAAATGAAGTATTTTAACTAAATTGACCCTTTTGTCACAATCACATTTCCTCCCCTTGAAAATAAATTTTGAATAATTGAGTAGACCTATTGCTAGGAAAAAAAATTACGAACAATTGGCCTGTTAGTCTAAGTCATAAAGTTAATGTGAATAAATTTTCAATGTATTTCATTCTTCTCTATAAAAAGGCAACTTATATTTAAATCGTATTTGTTAAATTATGTAATTATCTCATTTAAAAAATTTAAGTTGTTTAAGAAGATACATTAATCATTTTTCATGAGCCAATCACGTAAAAGCTTCTTTTGTATATGTACGATAGTGTGAGACTTGAATTTTCAATTTTAACACAAAGTACATATTAGATCAAATCTACTTATTCGATCTAATAAAATGATTTTACCATATCCAGACTAATGTCTATCTAAATCATTTCATGAATAAAATGTGATCAATTAACTAATCAATAAAATACTTGTTATAAAAAAGATGTTGTTATTTGCATCGAAAGAAATTAATGTTGATTGATATGCGTTTCTGACCCTACTTCACCTTAATTGTTATTTGAACAATTAAAAGATATATCTTGGTCTGAATGGGGAGCATTTCCTTTTGCATGTCCGTAGAGTTATTAAAAATTTAAACATCTCAAAGATAGATAGAGAGGTAGAAATTTCTCGAACGAACCACACTCCTTCATATATGTCAGGAGTCCATTGATGAGAAGAGGCTCAGGAAAGCTTGAACCCAAACTCCGTCCCTCGGGACCAACAAGGAGTAGTACATGAATGTTCACCTGTTGTGTAAGTATTTCATGGTTAAAAAGCAATTGTCTCTTGTACAGTTTGTGTATTAATCTACAATATTATATGATACTCTCCTTTCGCGAATTTCTATGTTTACCGAGTGATCCACAATAGATGAAAATCTATATTTTTTCTATCTCTATCCCGATGAGTCAAAACTATAGCTCTTATGTTTCATTGAGTAATAGTTCGAGTAAGCCTTAAATGAGCCCCTCGAAAGCTTGATTCGAATAAATAAATGTGTGTTCTATATTTTTGAGCTATATATCTTCATCTAATTTTGGTCATTTAATAATTAATTGTCTTTTCTTACAGTTATTTTTTTCTTCCTTTCTAGTATATTAATAACAAAATGGTTTTTTTTTTTTGCGAAATAGACAAAATAGATATTGATAAATTGAAAGATGAGAGAAAGAGTGAAAAAGAATATCGATGATATATATTTTCAATACATGAGTAATCTCATAAAAGGCATTATAATGAAGCATCACTACACATTCACACCATAATAAAGTGAATCTTCTTATAGAAATAGAACAAAAGGTCAAAGGCTTCAAGCCAATAAAGATTGAGAAAATTGACTCAAGAACCTATATTATTCTGAGCCTCATCGTAGAATTTGGACCTAATTATTATTAAGTAAGAAATGATGGAGACGATGAAACTTATGAATGCAAAAGATTCTATTGAAAAAAGAAATTTTAATGATTCACTAATTGGGATGAAAAAAATAATCATATATCAATTATTTATTTTGAGATTTGAAAAGTCACGAGTTAATTTTGTAATAAAATAGGAACTGAAAGTGTAAATATCCGCTCAGAGAGTCTTTTTTTTAATTGCAAAATTTAAAACAATACAATAAAAGATAAAATAAAAATTTGGTAGTATATCCGCTCATGCGGTAATATATATATATCCATCTACATTCAGAAAGCTACTCTTAAGAAAAAACTTGTACAATTTAAGAAGAGTTTTGATTGATCAAAAGAATAATTTACTTTAACTAATATGAGGAGTATTAGCAACCGTTTCAGCTATTGTTCCCCTCCCAAGGGGAAAATGTTCTTATGCATTATTCACCCGTTTATCATTGAAAACAACATTGCAAAAACTTCATAACCCAAGGTAGCAGGATTGATTTTCATAATAAAAAAATTAAAAAATATCTTGACATATTTTATAAAAATTAACGAATTCAAAATAAATATTCGTTAACACGCCAAATAAAATGTTGGAGATATACATATGAGATTTGCTTGTTACTAATATACTTTAGCCTCTCTTCTTCTTTAGATTCTTTAATTCACTCCAATAGTAGTATTTATTGTCTCAATGCAGAGAAAATAAATTATTTGTATTTCTTTATCATTGCTTCTATTGAATTGTGTGTATTATAATGACAAAACTTCTTATTTCATTGATTCTCAAAATCTAAAAGTTGAGTCTGCATAAGTGATGGAACATGTGATTTAATTTGATGCAAAGCGAAGAACTTTATCCAGACTTGAGATGTCGTGAATCCTCTTGAAAAAGAGAGGGGCATGCAGGAATATAACGTGGATACAGGTGGTGTATGCCTATGCAAGCAGGTTCTCTCCAAAATGTGTTGAGGTGCAGTAATCAACTAAACATCTAAGTTAAGATATCTGTCTGCTTTGATTATCGTATGTTAAATTGTGTAGCCGTCTTAACTTTTATTGTTACACAATTCAATAGTATTTAATACTGCATTTATATATATATATATATATATATATATTTCTAAGTAGTTTTAATCTTCTAACCAAACTTATGTAGCCCCTAAGGATAGTTTAATAGTATTACTTCCTTTGTTTTTGGGGGGTCAGAATAATTTTTCCAAACTAGTTTTTTTTTTAAAAAACAAAACAAATGAACCTCGTAAACACATGGTAGGAATGGCATAATAAGAAAAATAAAAATGGAATTGGACCCCCTTCTCTAGTTGGATTTTAAATTATTAATTGAAGAGTCATTATTATTTCATGTGCTTTGACTATACACAAAAGAACCAGTACGTACACACTTGTTAAATTGAGTCCCTACCAATAGATTGTGATTTGATTTTATTATTATTATTAGTTTCTACTTTAATTATAAAACACTTACCCTTTTAATTTCTTTTATATCCTTGATTCTAGAATTGCATTAATTTGTTTCTTTAATTTACTTTGTTTTTTTCCGACAGTAGAAACTTTGTTGTTCTCTAAAGACAATTAGATTAATTATGTCTTTTGGAGAGTCTATTTATTCATCATTTACTATGTTGCTTTCGGTTTGATTAGTGACATAATATCTCATTCTTGAAAGCTTTACGATCTCATTTTACTTGGTTCGTGTTGACTTAACACTTTTTTTCTCCATTCTACTTTACTAATACTTATCATTTTAAAAAATCAAAATATAATTAGTTGTTTGTTTTTACCTGTATACTCCCCCTCCAACTTTACTTGTCCACTATTGACTTGACACACTTCTTAAGAAGTTATAAATAGAAGAGCATTTTTACTATATCATCCTTTGACTGTAATAAATACAATGTCTTGAAAAATGCATTGAGAAAATGACTATAATTAATAACGAGGGTAAAATGAACACAAAGTGTTAAATTATTCATTAATTTTTCAAATTGGACAAGTATTATTGAACATCTATTTTTAGTATAGTGGATAAGTAAAGATGGGCGGAGGGAGTACTTAATCATAAATATGGAGAGATATTAATAATTTAGTTTGGTACAAGAGAGAGAAGTATTAATAACAGAGGAATAATAAATAAGGATAATTTAGTTAAATTACTCTCTAGTTGATATTTTTTATGTGTTGTGCAAAATAAAACATGACAAGTAAAATAAAATAGAGGGAGTATTTATTAGATTTTTAAAAAAGTAATGCTTTAAAAATTTAAATTTGATTATTAATACTTTATATAGCTATTTATTTAAATTATAATAAAAAAAATTGATTTACTAAAATTAATAAAAAGAAAAAAAATATTCTTAATATAAAAGTTAAGTAAAATAAAACGTGAGGAATAGTAAAGAAAATGAGCTGGCATGACATTAGTTGTCTTTATTAATGTTAAGCAATGTTCTACAAAAAGGAGAACTTGATTCAAATTACATATTTAAAATTGTATATTGGTTTAGAAGAAAAAGAAAACTCATGTCACACCTTTAAAAATCTAATTTTCTTTTTTTGGATTGAAGAAAGAACTGTGACCATCGGATAAAATAATAAAAATGATTTCTTGTTTAGAGATAGATTTAAAGTAATCCTTTAAATATATTTTTAAATAATTTTATTTTTTAAGTTTGTCAAAAGTGAACACTTTTGAATATTATTAGATATATAGTAACCTTTAGCTGTTAGATTTGACCAAAAATGTGAAGAAAATGAATTTAGGGGGAACCCATATTCGAATGAGTAATTTTTATAGTTTATGCTATTTCAATATTTTCTTGAGTATGGTATAATTTTTTGAGATGCAGCTTTTGCTATTTTTTGTGTTTAATGTAATTTTTGTGTATTGTAATTTATAGGATTTACCTAATATTCTTGGTTAATTTTTTTTATAGTTCTTCTCTAATCTAACAGATAGAGTTTATTAAATATTTGATAGAAATTAAAAGTGTACAATTTTATCAAATTCAGAGGATCAAAACTGCTCAAAAATATTTCTTAAAAGTACTTTAGACCTATCTCAAATATAAGAGACTATTTTCATTATCTTCTCGTGAGCGTTGTTAACAAGATTACATAATAGTCCGTTTCACTAAACTTCTGAAAGTCAAAAGCATTTTATTAGGAGAGAGGAGGGAAGCTCTTTTTATATATAGTTTTGAGATGTTTGACCAAAAATGAGAATTGTAAGTAACTTGTGGTCAATACAGTACTTTAATCAATCAGATTTTGTTTATAATGAGAAAAACAGAAAATCAAAATATTTGAATAGAAATTTAGATGAAACTGAAAAAATTTGAGCGCACAAGTTTTTTTTATGTCCTTAATGAATTATAACCCTTTCACTGTTGTCAAAGAATTGAATTACTTTCTCTCAGGATAGAATAGAAAATCAATGCCGGCTCAACCTTTGTAAATAAAGGCAGTCGTCTTAGACCCCGAAATTTGAGGGGCCTCATTTTGTAGAAAAAAATAAATTTTTTATATAAAAAGAAAAAAATATTAGAAGAAGTTTCATATATCTAGAGTATTATCTCTCAAGAAAAATTAAATACATTGGTTATATTATTAATTGAAAAAAAATTATTAGAAAAAATCGATTAAAAAAATAATTAACAACTTTCCATCTCAAGAAATATAAAAAATAGATTTCATAAAAAAAAAAAAAAAATTCTTAAAAATTTAAGGCCTCCTTTTATTTTTCGCCTTAGGCCACTAATATGCTTGAGTCGCCCCTACAAAAAATATTACTATAATAGCGGTAATGTAAATTACAGTACTTTAATGAACTCAAACAGTGAAGCAGAAACATACTTACAATTTTGACTTTTTTAAAAAATAATGCATGAAATGCAGAAGCAGAAAATGCGCAAAAGCAAAGAATAAAAAAATTTTGTGCAAATTTTTAATGAGTAAAAATTGAAGTGAAACCTCAGAATTTATAGTCGCTGAATTGGACATGAACAAGTGCATACATATATGTTCGTTAAAGATTGTGTCTTTTCAAAAAAAATTGTGAATTTTGAACTAAAATTGTGCAAAAATAATATCAGAAATATGAAAATAAATAGTAATTAATAAATTTTTTTTTTTTTTTTGAATCATTTGTCAAAGTCGAACTCGAAGCTGAACTGAGCAATGACGGTGACGGCGCAAGGGGAGATCCTCTTCTCAACTCTTAAGCACAAATGTTCTCCTCTTCCTAACTGGAAAAAATGACTTTTGTTAAAATTTTATTTTTTCTTCATTTTTCAATTTAGACTACACCTCGTTTAAAGGTTGAAGCCTTTAAAATTCTCAACAATCTCCCACACGAATGTGGAATAACTATAATATGAAAATATGCATAAAAAATTGCGTGAATTCACAAATAAGAATTAATCGCATTTGAATAAGTAAGTTTTCCTTTGAACTTTTCATAGTGAACATACATTGAATACACTCGGTCATTTGATAGATTTGATGTCTTTGAATCGTCGAGCTTTAATGTATACCTAGACAATATATGTCACACAATTAAATTTTAACCCTCTTTAGTGTTCATTGTTGTGTTCGTTTCAACCATGAACACCTCTTGATTTCATAAGTGCATAGAGAACTGACCTTATAAATTCTCTTTGAAGCGATTTATACTTCACACTTACATAGATTATTCCTAAATATATTATCCTTTAGATACACTATTTGATAATTTCATATCAAGCTTAAAAATTATTAAAAAAGTCTTAGCGCATTTTTCTTATTTCTGAACATTGTTTTTATCATGAGAATGAATCAAGATATTGTTTGACAATGTTGAATCGTCAATTATAACTTTATTTTTCTCCTTGAACATAGATCATGAAATTTTTAGTCTTCTTGATAGAGTTACCGTCATGATGATTTGTCATCGGTCATAGTCTCATTTTCTTTATTGATGTCTCAATCGCCGCTCTAGCTAAGCCTTTTATAAGTGAATCCGACACATTATTCTTTAATTTTATATAATCAATCATGATAATTTCACTAGAGAGTAATTGTCTAACAATATTATATTTTCGTTGTACGTGATAAATTTTTTATTATACATAATGCTTCTATCCCTTTCTAGTGCTGCTTGACTATCGCAATGTATGTATATATGTGCTAAAGGTTTGAGCCAGAATAAAATATATTCTAAGAAATTTCAAAGCCATTCAGCTTTTTTACCGACTGTTTTCAAAGCTATAAACTCAAACTTCACTGTTAAGCGAGCGATGCATGTTTTTTTGGATGACTTTGAAGACAGTGCTTCTTCACTAATAGTAAAAACATATCTACTTGTGAATTTAATTTCAGTTAATTTGGTGATCTAATTTGTATCACTATACTCTTCAATAACTGTAAACTACTTATTATAGTGCAAAGTATAATCTTGGGTATATTACAGATACCCCAAAATTTATTTTATTGCCATAAAATAAGTTTGATCGGGATTACTTGTATATAGACTCAGTTTATTTCTTGCATAGGCTATATCAGATCGAGTAAAATTCATTATGTACATCAAATTTCTAAACACTCGAGCATAATTCAATTGAGATTTACTTTGATCTTTATTCTTCACAGAAGTATGGTTCAAATCAATTGAAATTTTTACAACTTTGAAATTCAAGTATTTAAAATTTTCAAGTACCATTTTAATATAATGAAATTGTGAATTTTTAATTCCCAAAATTAAATTGGCAACTTCTTACTCTTTCATATCAAATTTACTAGCAAGCATATGATTAGCAACATTTATGTCGATAATGTCTTTATTCATTATCAACATGTCATTAATATATAAACAAACAATGACTATATGATTTGGAGTGACCTTAATATAAATACATTTGTCACACTCATTAATCTTAAAATCGATTTATGATCAATATTATTTGGCCAAATTTTGCATGTCATTGTGTGGGTGCTTATTTTAATCTGTAAAGCGACTTAACAAGTCGGCATACTTTATTTTCATTTCCTGAAACTACAAACCCTTTAGACTGTTCCATGTAGATTTCGTCCTCCAATTCTACATTTAAAAAAGTTGTTTTAAACTTCATTTGATGAATTTGAAAATCGTACACGACGGCCAACACTTAAAATTTAAATAAATGTAATTCTCGTTATCATTGAGTATGTGTCAAAATAATCAAGATTTTTTCATTGTTTAAATTCTTTAATAACAAGTCTTGCTTTATATTTGTCAATAATGCCATCATTCTTCATTTTTCTCTTGAAAATTCATTTAGAACCTAAAAGTTTGTTTCCTTAATATAATAATTTACAATCAAACAAATTTCTAAAGATTGTTCTACGTCATAAGTTTCAACAGTTTTTTTTTTAATTTTAAAAAATACTATATTAAATCAAATAATACCAAATAAAATGAAACTAAGGATACATCAATTAGGTCAAAGTGGCTAATTTCAAGTAATGTGACTTTTCCCTAATGAAAACTGTGTTTCACATAAAGTAAGTCACACTTCTACCAACTGTAGACTTTCTTATATTTTTGGTAGCATACCAACTGTTGCCAGGTGATACCCATTAATAACTTACCCTCCTTTTTATTTTAACCAAAAACAAAACAAAACTTGTCCTCCTTTTTTTCCCCATTTAATTAATTTACATTTTCTTTAATAATTAGATTTTCAGTTTTTATTTAATTCATGCATTTTCTTTCCGTTCTGACAATTAGCCCTACTTGATAAATAATAATTTAGCTAACGGTAATATTGCAGTATCAAATAATTAAATTCTGAAACACGTATAAATGTATTCAAAGACAAATGTCGAGGTCGAATCTATTGTCTACTTGTTTTCAATAACGGCTAATAAAATGGCTTCCAAAAATTAGAATAGTATTCAGATCCTAACAGAGAAAAATTAAGTGTTTTCTTGTTTAATTTCCTAAGTGATGATAAATAGAATTATTCGATACTTATATTTATGATCTGAGACTCCGAGCTAGGGAGTAGAAGGAGAAATTACTTTGTATATATAAAATTAAAATATTAATATATATAGCAAATAATAAGATGTTGAATTCTCTTCACTCTGTTTATGATTGTATTGTATTAGTGAGAGGTAGCAAATGTCTATTGAATAACCAACGTGAATGTAAATTGATCCGAACACCACAAATATAAAAAAATTATTAGGATAAAATAAGAGTAAAAAACTAGAAAATCCATATGTGATGTCTAATATAAAAACACTAAATTATTTACACAGACAAACATACAAACTATGCAGTACAGTAGTACTACAATATTTAAGAAATCCATCTTTCTAAAAAGGCATATAATACACAAACCTATTTTTAAATTTGGCCTCGACTCATATTTATGTATTTCAATTTTGAATAGGTACAAGTAGGCTTAAATTTATATAAAGTTGAACAAGTAGATACACATATCTTACATGACAATTCGCGTGATATTATCATGTAGATGTCACATAGGATGCGTGTATCTACTTATTCAACTTTATACAAATTTAAGTGCTTACTTGTGCACACCCAAAATTAAAGAACATAAATATTAATTAAAATCAAGTTAAATGACATATTTATGTATTATAACTTCCGAAAATTGTAGTATATATGAGATATCAATATCCTCTAAAGCAAATTTTTTAATAGTAATATTTGCAAGGGTTAATATCTTGGGACACATGTGAGGGTAGGACCCCCCATACAAGATTGTAATTTGTCCATATGCTTGTACATGACATGTGCCTTTTGAGTTATACCATTTCCCTTTGTTTGGACACACAAGAAATTGAAGATTCCAAACACAATGGGAAAAAAGGTCCACGTTTCACAAAAAAAATTGGACTTTGTTCCAATAGTTGAGATCATGCTAAATTTTTAAAATCTATTTATTTTCACAAGTATTTTTTGTTTATAAGTATTTTTATAGAATAATAATTTATGTTTAGCTAATGAAAATAATACTTTGTGCTTGGCCAAATTTAGAGTCGTTAATATGGATTAAGCTCGTGAAATCAACTCAAGCTAGGCCGTGATTTGATAGGGTTAAGCTAAAAAATTTAGGGCCCGTTAAAGAACAAGATTTTTTAGTCCGATCCGTATAAGCCTACTGACCCGTGAGACTTGAGCAATGTGGGTTGGGCCAGTTTGTAGGTCATGAAAGTTTTTTTTTGAAGAGTTCATTTTCACTTTTAATGAATAAAATATGGAAAAACTACATAATTAATCAAACATCCTTACCATAACTACTAAATATCCCACTATTTTAAAATAATTTCACATGTCTCAGTAGTTTGTAATTACATACAAAAATCGTATATCTGAGCATAGTCCAAAAAAAGCGCCCCAAATCACTCCTTCTATGTCTATCTCCAACCGTTCTTTCTCTTTCAAATAAGAAGAGATTCTCGTCTATTCCTAAATCAATTCAAATTCTCCTCCAAATCTGATCTCAAATTCGAGGCGGCTGGTGTCAGATCTCAAATTTGAGGCGTTGTGGGTGAATTCAGAAGGAAATTTTTGTAGGGGTGTGTTGGTCTTATCAAGACGCCCAATTTGACGTTGCTAGCGGGGTGAAAGCGGTGCTGTTATTGCCCTTGGCATGACTGAAATGGCTCTCTGGTATTTTGAATATGCAAATCTTAGTGCCATTGGAAGTAGACCCGTGGTAATTATCATATGGGTTGTCATAATGACTGCTTTAAAGCAGACGTTGTCTCGTGTGCTTCTTTTAGTCGTTTTCAATGTGTTATGGTGTTGTTGTTCGGCCTACTCTTGGAGATTTAGGCGGATCCGGTGGTGAAAGTGGTGGTTTTGTTAGCGGAGATTCAGTGATGTTTGATATGAGAAATTTGGGGTTGTTCTTCTAAACATATATCTATGCATAGATACATACATCAAAAGTTTCGACGGACAACTTAGATACACATATATATGAAATTACGAAACAAAAATTAATACTGGATACATATAAACAACATTAATACTAGATATATATAAACAAATACATAAAATTAATACTAGATACACTAGATAAAATTTGATTAATGTATTCACGCATCTTTGACATCAAATACATATATCTTACTACTAGATACATGTATTTGATATACTCTATGAAATTAAATATTAGATACATCAAATTAATAAATTTATTATTTTAAATAGTACTAATAAAAATAAAAGTAATCAAATTACATAACCAAAATACATATTTTCGTTAATCCCTTGATTTTTGACTTATATTAAAGGATTTTGTAATCGAAAATATCTTTAGTTACGGAAATTATTTACACATGTATACATGATACATGTTTTCACTTGCGAGATACACAGATTTGACATGAAACTAGTGGTAAAAATATAATATTTAAAACTAGTGTTTGAAACAGTAATTAGGCATCAAACTAGTGTGTTTTATGTTGTTTACACATAAAATATTATTATTTTTTGGTATTTTATTGTGATCTACTGAAATGAAATTAGGTTAATATTTATTTAGCTAATTATATTGTTATTTATTATCTGTTTAGTTTGCTATTTTGCGTATTAATATCTATATTTGGTTCAAGTGGTATCATGTCAAAAGTTATTTAGTTTCAGAGAAACTTTGTGTCTCAGAGGATCATTTTCTATGACACTAATTTCAGATTGAAGTCATTGTAGACAGTAAAATTTGAGTCGCAAAAAATAATAATTAGGACCAGAAATATCGCAACAATCGTAGTATTTGATTTGAATATATGAATGTTACAATCTCTATTAATCCTCTGATTCGTCTTTTCAAGTATGTAAATTCAAGGGCCGTTGAGCTTGATCTTGAATTTGGTGGAATGGATCTTGACTTGTGAATTTAATGAATTTGATGAATTTGATCTTGACTTGTACTTGAATTCAAGGGCTTCTGAGCTTGGTCTTGAATATGGTAGTCTTGATCTTGACTTGTGAATTTAATGAATTTGATGAATTTGATCTTGACTTGTACTTGAGTCCAAGGGTTTTTGAGCTTGATCTTGAATCTGGTGGTCTTGATTTTGACTTGTGAATTTGATGAGCTTGATCTTGACTTGTACTTGAATTCAAGGATTTTGAGCTTGATCATGAACTGCTGGTCTTGATCTTGAGTTGTATGAACTTGAATGTTGAATTCTTGAACTTGTAGCTTGTAGAGAAATTTGTTGTGTTTGATCCACAAGCTCTCTCTGGCTTCTTGTTAGAATTCTAGTGTCTTTTCTGAATTATGGAGGACCCCTATTTATAGTTGTAGGAGGGAAGAGTTATGGTAAGTATCAACTCTTTTCGGCCAATCAGATTGAAGTGATGTGGCCATATTTGATTGGTCAGAATATGTCACTTGTACATTTGGTGTGTTTTCATTGGTCTTTTAACTTGGCTTGGCATACTGCATCATTTTGACACATGGAATAATCCTATTGGCTCCTTCGCTGGGCTTGGCATGCCACGTCATTTGACACGTGACACCAAATTGGGCCTCTACAATAAGATGACAACTTGGGCTTGGCAAAGTGGGTTCATTATTTATAGCCCAACAAGAATTAGACTTTAATTAAATCCGTATTTATTGGACTTAATTATTGATCCAATTATATTAATCCATAATATTTATTTGGACTAATATTGTCACGACCCAACCTACCGGGCCGTGCGGACGCCTACTCTATGCACCTAGATAGACGAACCCTTACCACCCGTCCAACAGGTAAATGTGGAAAAGAGAAAACAAATCATGAAATAACCTTTTGATATATGAAAACCTTTACAACATCCTTTTTATGAAGATTACAACCAACAGTTTTACAACTTAAAATACCCTCCCTAGGACCTAGTCTAAACAGATAGAAGAGCTACTACAGAGTTTATACAGAGAGATGTAAATGAGATACAACTTTCGTCATGGAATCGAAGGACAAAAGCTGCTGCAGATCACCATCGTCATGCACCTATGAAACATCACCAACCCTGCAACCAGACTATACCCAAAAAGGGTATAGCAAGAGTAGAGTCAGTACAACCACACGTACTGATAGGCATAATTAGTCAACCCCAATTCACACGTACCATGTAATACCTCAGAAATTGAACCAGCTATCTAAGTCTGAAAACTCAGAATATTTTCATGTTCCAGGAATGACGGGTCCAAACCACGGGCCGTGATTTAAATCACGGGTCATAGAGTGGAACCGTGGTTTCCTTCTGTTGATTCAGTCTCTGGTCTAGAACCACGAGTTGGTTCTACGGACTGTGGTTTGGACTACGAATCTGTCCTATCAACTCGTGGAACCAAATCAGAGGATTGACAAGTCCTCCAGGTTTCACGACTCGATTCTATGGCCCATCGTTTGAATGACGGACCGTCCTTCTGAGTCGTGGTTTGATCCAGAGACCAGCTAGGTCTCCAACAACGACGAGTCCAATTGATGACCTGTCATCCATTCTACGGGTCCATCCTATTGACCCGTAGATTGCATTCCACAGCTGATTAGTTGTCCAGGAACCACGAGTTAGAACCACGGGTTCTGGTTCAAATGACGACCCGTAGAATTGACTCGTGATTCCTGAAATCGACCCATTTTCCAGCTTTTTCTTAATTAAGTCCCAGGGTTATTTTAGTCACTCCCCACCCTTTTAACTACTAAATGATATTATTTTGACTATTTCAAGTAGGGTTTTCACCCTCATTAACCTAAGTTCCTTCTCAATACTTCATTCTTCTCCCTAAAAGGAAAAGTTTTTCTACAAGCTCCAAGTCTCAAGCTCCAAGATCAAGTCTCCTAAGTCTTTTCAATTCAAGTGGGTTAGCTTCAATCAAGGTATGTGGGTAATCAACAATGGGTTCCTTTCACCCTTGTGCCCAAAACCCCTAAATCAAATTTTGATTTCATGAATCTTCAAATTAGGGTTCTTACCTAATTTTTTTGGGTTTTGTTAAATATTGTCTTCTCATGATTTGATTATGAAATCACTACTAAATTGCATGATTTTGAATTTTTTTTACATGTGAACTCTTATTTCATAATTTGAAGTCTAATCATGGCAATTTCGACATGCATGAAATTGATTTAAGCAAATTGGATTTGATGATATGTTTTTCATGGATTTTCAAGCATGTGCATGCCTAGTTCCTATGTTCTATGAAAATATATGTATTATGAAATCAAACTAGAACCATGCAAATTTTCTATGTTATGAAGTATTATGCAAGACAAGACACCCGATGTTCCATCAATGCTCACAAATCAATTTCTAAACCAAAATTCATGAGTAGTATGACGATCCGGGGTATGAACAAGTTATGAACAAGTTTGGCATCAGATATGTCACATGTACATGAGCTCATATTATTATGTTTTAGGAGTAGTATTTAGCACCGAGAGACGAGGGTTCAGATAACCCAAGTCCAAAACTACGTTGCCACCGTAAGTTGCCCTCCGTGGCTTATGACAGGATCCTTATGACATGGTTCTAACTTTGGCTGGTTAGAACAACCTTTTTCCCTGTGGGTGCATGACACTGGACTCCATGTAGCTCAGCATGGTTTATGTCGGTTAAGATAAACTCTCACATGTTATTTTCAAGCTACAAAGTTATATGATACTATACTATGAAACTAAAGTCTTATTTCACATTTCATGTCTTATACTTGATATTGATTCATGTTCCTTCTTAACGTAACAAGTTTATTCTTAAGCATGTCTTAAACTATTTTATCATGATTCATGCATCGCTCGCATACTCAGTACATCCTAAATTACTGACGCATATCTTGCGCTGCATCCTTTGATGATGCAGATTCAAGTGTTCCTACTTAGACTCGTGGCTAGAGCTTCCTGGCCACTTTTTGTCAGCTATTGGTGAGTCCTCTTAGATCGAGGACTAGTTATGTTCTCAGTAAGTGTTAGCTATTTTACTTTCCGTACTTCGAGTTAGCTAGGGTCTTGTCCTAGCAAATCTTATGTCATGAGTAGAAGCTTTTCAGACATAGACAACTTTTGAGTATCTTTCTGGATTTTTATTCCTATTTGACTTGATTATCCATTTATGTGATTCCGGATTTATCTATTATGCTTCCACTTATCCTTTGTTATGCTTGAGAATGCTATGACCAAGGGTTAGCTTGGGGCACTTGTGGTCCCAAGTCCTGTGTTACGCCTAGGGGGTAACCTCGGGGCGTGACAAACTTGGTATCAGAGCCTCAGGTTCAAGAGTCCTAGGATGTCTGAAAGCCGTATCGAGTAGAGTCTCTTTTATGTGTGTGAAGTGTGTCACACATATGAAAGATGAGCTATGAGATATCTTAGAAAACTTCACTTCTTTCATGATCATATCATGCGATAGAGCTTAACTCTAATATTCCTCTAATCCTTACCTTGTACAATTCAGATTATGCTTCGACGTGCTATGCCTCATCGAGCCATTCAAAATGCTGCTCCGCTAGTTCCGGCCCCCGAGGTCACGAATGAAGAGTTTAGGAATGCCATCCATTTTCTAGCCTAGACCTTAGCCGCTCAGGCCAATCAGCAGGCTCCTGCCCCCATCCACCCTTAAGGTGGGGTAGCAGCCCGAGTTCGTGATTTTATTCGTATGAACCCGCCAGAATTTTGGGGTTCGAAAGTGAATGAGGATTCGCTAAATTTTATTGATGAGGTGAAAAAAGTCTTTGAGGTGATGCAAGTAGTTGGGGTTGACTGTGTTGAGTTGGTATCCTATCAACTCAAGGATGTGGCTCATATCTGGTTCATGCAATGGAAGGAAGCTAGAGCTAGGTACGAGGTCCCTATGACTTGGGAGTGTTTTGAGAGAGCCTTCCTTGACCGGTTCTTTCCTTGAGAGTTGAGGCAAGTAAAGACTAAGGAGTTTGTGAACTTGAGACAAGGATCCATGACTGTTCAAGAGTACAGTTTGAAGTTCACTCAGTTGTCTAGGTATTCCTCCTCTATGGTAGCAGACCCGCATGATCAGATGAGCAAGTTTATCTATGGGGTTTCAGATTTGGTGAAAAAAGAGTGTAGGTCTACTATGCTATTGAGTGATATGAACATTTCTAGACTCATGACACATACTCACCAGATCGAGGGAGATATGCTTAGGGAGATGGCTAGGGAGAACAAGAGGGCTAGATCCGACGGATCAAGTTTTTGTCATCAGAGGTCTGGTGGCAAACATCGCTCCTCATTCCAGAAGAAGGCATCAGGACCCATTCATTCTTCTGCTAGTACTCCTACCCAATCCTAGAGGCCTCGTCTTGATCAAAGTGGTACAGGATCTGGTTCTTATTCACAGTCTCAGGGGAGTGTCACTAGAGGACCGTCCCATCCCATTTGCAGCAAGTGTGGGAAGAATCACCTGTGAGAGTGTCATGCGAGTACGAGAGTATGCTTTGGGTTTAGACAGGCTGGACTCATGGTTAGAGATTACCTTTCAGCTAAGAAGGGGCAGGGTAGTAGGGCTCAGTCTGCTCCAGCAGCTCAGGAGGTTGACCAGCCCAGCAGGGCACAACTTCTAGTTCTGGTGGTCAGCGCCAAAACCGTCTTTATGCTATGTCCTCTCGTCAGGACCAGGAGGGCTCCTCATATGTTGTTACTGGTATGTTGAAAGTCTTCTCTTTCGATGTGTATGCTTTGTTGGACCCCGGTGCCTCCTTATCCTTTGTGACCCCTTATGTAGCATGCAAATTTGAAGTATGTCCTAAATTGCTTTTAGAACCCTTTTGTATTTCTACTCCTGTTGGTGAGTCAGTATTAGCCAAAAGAATCTACTAAAATTTCCCTATCTCAGTCCTTCATAGAGTCACTTCAGCGAATTTAGTAGAGTTGGAGATGACAAATTTTGATGTCATTCTTTGTATGGATTGGTTGCATGCTTGTTATGCTTATGTTGATTGTCGTACTCGGGTTGTCAGTTTCAAGTTTCCAAATGAACCCATTTTAGAATGGCAAGGCAGTCCCCCATCCTTAGAAGATCGGTTTATATCTTATCTTTTGGCTAGGAAGATGATTTCAAAGGGGTGTGTTTTACACATAGTACGGGTTATGGACACGGAGTCTAAAACCCCATCCCTTCAGTCTGTTCTCGTTGTGAATGAATTCCCAGAAGTGTTTCCCGAGGATTTACTCGGAGTCCCTCTTGAGTGAGAGATCGACTTTAGGATAAATCTTCTTCCAGATACGAATCCCATCTCTATTCCTCCCTATAGGATGGCTCTCGCTGAACTTAAGGAGTTGAAGGATCAATTGAAGGATCTTCTTGATAAGGGTTTTATCAGGCCTAACATTTCTCCATGGGGTGCTCCAGTTTTCTTTGTCTGAAAGAATGACGGTTCTCTTAGAATGTGTATTGACTACCATCAGTTGAACAAGGTCACAATCAAGAATAAATATCCCATTCCTAGGATTGATGACTTGTTCGATCAGCTTCAGGGTGCTAGTTTCTTCTCCAAAATTGACCTTAGATCCAGTTATCATCAACTTCGTGTCAGAGAGTGTGATATTCTGAAGACAGCCTTCAGAACCCAGTATGGTCATTATGAATTTATTGTGATGTCTTTTTGTCTAATGAATGCTCCTGCAGCCTTTATGGATTTGATGAACCGCGTGTTTAAGAAGTATCTAGATATGTTTGTGATTGTTTTCATTGATGACATCCTCATCTACTCTCGAAGTGAGGAGGAGCATGCAGACCATTTGAGAGTTGTGTTGCAAACTCTCAAGGACCGACAGTTATTTGCTAAGTTTAGCAAGTGTGAGTTTTGGATGCAGTCTGTTGCTTTTCTGGGTTATATTGTGACTAAAGATGGTATTCGAGTTGATTCTCAAATGATTGAGGCGGTAAAGAACTGGCCTAGACCCACTTCCCCGTCTGATATTAGAAGTTTTTTGGGTTTGGCTGGCTACTACAGGAAGTTTGTAGAGGGATTTTCTTCCATTGCTGCCCCTTTGACCCGATTGACTCAGAAGAAGGTAAAATTTAAATGGTCCAACTTGTGTGAGAAGAACTTTCAGGAATTGAAGACTAGATTGACCACAACTCCAGTGTTAGCTTTACCCGAGGGCCTAGATGATTTTGTTGTGTATTATGATGCTTCTAGGATTAGTTTGGGTTGTGTTTTGATGCAGCATGGTAAAGTAATCGCTTATGCTTTGAGACAGCTTAAGACTCATGAGAAGAACTACCCTGCTCATGATCTTGAGTTAGCAGTCGTGGTCTTTGCTTTGAAGATTTGGAGATATTACTTATATGGCATTCATGTGGACGTGTTCACCGATCACAAGAATCTTTAATATGTGTTTACTCAGAAGGAATTGAATTTGCAACAAAGGAGATGGCTTGAGCTTCTTAAAGATTATGACATGAGTGTGCTTTACCATCCGGGTAAGGCCAATGTTATGGCGGATGCACTTAGTAGATTGTCAATGGGTAGTGTGTCTTCAGTCGAAGAAGGAACTAGTTAAAGAGGTTCATAAGCTAGCTCGGTTAGGAGTTTGCCTTTTGGACTCAACAGAAGGTGGTGTTATTGTTCAAAATGGTTCCAAATCATCCTTGGTAGCAGAAGTGAAGGCAAAGCAAGACAGTGATCCCATTTTACTTCAGCTTAAGGGTACAGTCCATCAGCAAAGGGTTGAGGTGTTCTCCCAAGGGGGAGATGGTGTACTTCGTTATCAGGGTCAACTATGTGTGCCAGATGTAGATGGGTTACGCCAACAGATTTTGACTGAGGCTCACAGTTCCAGATATTCCATTCATCCGGGTGCCACCAAGATGTACCGTGATCTACGGGAAGTCTTTTGGTGAAATGGTATGAAGAGGGACATAGAGGGGTTTATGGCTAAGTGTCCCAACTATCAGTAAGTGAAAGTGGAGCATCAGAGACCGGGTGGCATAATTCAGGATATTGACCTTCCCACTTGGAAATGGGAAGCGATCAATATGGAATTCATTACTGGTTTGCCTCGTACCCGAAGACAACATGATTCGATTTGGGTAATTATCGACCGGATGACTAAATCATCTAATTTCTTGGCGGTTAAGACTATGGATTCAACAGACGACTATGCCAGACTCTACATCCGGGAGATAGTTCATTTGCATGGTGTTACTTTGTCCATCATTTCAGATAGGGGTACTCAGTTTACTTCTCAGTTTTGGAGATCGTTTCAGAGAGGTCTTGGTACTTAGGTGAAGCTTAGCACAACTTTTCACCCTCAGACAGATGGCTAGGCAGAGCGTACTATTCAGACTTTGGAAGATATTTTTAGAGCTTGTGTGATTGATTTCAAAGGTAATAGGGATGATCACTTACCTCTTTTTGAGTTTTCCTACAATAATAACCTTTACTCTTGCATCTAGATGGCTCCGTATAAGGCACTTTATGGTCGGAGATGTAGATCTCCTATTGGTTTTTCGAGGTAGGTGAGATATCCTTGATTGGTCCAGATTTGGTTCATGAGACTATGGAGAAGGTTCAGCTTATTCATGAAAGGTTGAATACCGCTCAGAGTCGACATAAATTGTATGCGGATGTGAGGAGGAGGGAATTAGAATTTGAAGTTCACGACTGGGTTTTCCTAAAGGTATTACCTATGAAGGGTGTGATGAGATTTGGAAAGAAAGGGAAGCTTAGTCCTCGTTTCGTAGGTCCTATCAGATTCTGAGGATAGTTGGTAAAGTTGGTTATGAGTTGGATTTGTCATCTGAGTTAGAAGCGGTTCATCCAGTTTTCCATGTTTCCTTATTGAAGAAGTGTGTTGGTGATCCGACCTTGATTGTTCCTTTGGAGGATGTGGGTTTGAAGGATAATCTTACCTATGAGGAGGTCCCCGTAGAAATTCTTCACAGTCAGATTCGGAGGTTGAGAAATAAAGAAGTCACTTTGGTAAAAGTCTTTTGGAGGAATCAGCTTGTAGAGGGTGCTACTTGGGAAGCGGAAGAGGCCATGAAGGCCAAATATCCTTATCTCTTTCCTTCCGATTCTGATCAAGCTGGCGGTAATAGTTTCATCCTTAGTATGTTCCTCCGATTCTATTCCATCAGTTACCCTCATGATCCTAACATGCATTCATGTTTTCGAAGTTGATTTAACCATATTTTAAGTTGAAGAGTTCAGTTTTCATGTTTATTCCTTGAATTTTATGTTTTTTTGCTGGTTGGGCTATTTTTCTCTTCAATTTTCCCTTGTTTAATCTTCATTCGAGAACGAATGATCCCAAGGGGGAGATATTGAAATACCTCGGAAATCAAACCAGCTATCTAAGTCTGAAAACTCAGAAAATTTTCATGTTCCAGGAATGACGGGTCCAAACCACGGGCCGTGGTTTGAACCATGGGTCATGGAGTGGAACCGTGGTTTCCTTCTATTGATTCAGTCTTTGGTCTGGAACCACGAGTTAGTTCTACGAACCGTGGTTTGGACTACTGATCCATCCTGTCAACTCGTGGAACCAAATTAGAGGATTAACAAGTCCCCCAGGTTTCACGACTAGATTCTACCTCCCGTCGTTTGAATAATGGACCGTCCTTCTGAGTCGTGGTTTGATCTAGAGACCAGCTAGGTCCCCAGCAACAACGAGTCCAATTGACGACCCGTCATCTATTCTATGTGTCCGTCCTGTTGACGCGTAGATTGCATTCCATAACTTGATTAGTTGGCGAGGAACCATGAGTTAGAACCACGGGTCGTGGTTCAAACGACGACCCGTAGAACTGACTCGTGATTTCTGAAACTGACCCATTTTCCAGCTTTTTCTTAATTAAGTTCCAGGGGTATTTTAGTCACTTCTCATCCTTTTAACTCCTAAATGATGTCGTTTTGACTATTTCAAGTAGGATTTTCACCCTCATTAGCCTAAGTTCCTTCTCAATACTTCATTCTTCTCCTAAAAAGGAAAAGTTCTTCTCCAAGCTCCAAGTCTCAAGCTCCAAGATCAAGTGTCCTAAGTCTTTTCAATTCAAGTGGGTTAGCTTCAATCAAGGTATGTGGGTAATCAACAATGGGTTCCTTTCACCCTTGTGCCCAAAACCCCTAAATCAAATTTTGATTTCATGAATCTTCAAATTAGGGTTCTTACCTAATTTTTCTGGGTTTTGTTAACTATTGTCTTCTCATGATTTGATTATGAAATCACTACTAAATTGCATGATTTTGATTTTTTTTTTACATGTGAACTCTTATTTCATGATTTGAAGTCTAATCATGGCAATTTCGACATGCATGAAATTGATTTAAGCAAATTGGATTTGATGGTATGTTTTTCATGAATTTTCAAGCATGTGCATGCCTAGTTCCTATGTTCTATGAAAATATATGTATTATGAAATCAAACTAGAGCCATGCAAATTTTCTATGTTATGAAGTATTATGCAAGACAAGACAACCGATGTTCCATCAATGCTCATGAATCGATTTCTAAACCAAAATTCATGAGTAGTATGACGGTTCAGGGTATGAACAAGTTATGAAAAAGTTTGGCATCAGATATGTCACATGTACATGAGCTCATGTTATTATGTTTGGGGTAGTATTTAGCACCGAGAGATGAGGGTTCAGATAACCCAAGTCCAAAACTACATTGCCACCGTAGGTTGCTCTCCGTGGCTTATGACAGGATCCTTATTACATGGTTCTAACTTTGGCCGGTTAGGACAACCTTTTTCAGTGTGAGTGCATGACATTGGACTCTATGTAGCTCAACATGATTTATGTCGGTTAAGAGAAACTCCCACATGTTATTTTAAAGCTACGAAGTTATATGATACTATACTATGAAACTAAAGTCTTATTTCACATTTCATGTCTTATACTTGTTATTGATTCATGTTACTTCTTTACGTAACAAGTTTATTCTTAAGCATGTCTTAAGCTGTTTTATCATGATTCATGCATCGTTCACTTACTCAGTACATCCTAAATTACTGACGCATATCTTGCGCTGCATCCTTTGATGATGCAGATTCAGGTGTTCCTACTCAGACTCGTGGCTAGAGCTTCCAGGCCACTTTTCGTCAACTGTTGGTGAGTCCTCTTAGATCGAGGACTAGTTATGTTCTCAGTAAATTTTAGCTATTTTACTTTCCGTACTTCGAGTTAGTTAGGGTATTGTCCTAGCAACTCTTATGTCATGAGTAGAGGCTTTTCAGACATAGACAACTTTTGAGTCTCTTTCTGGATCTGCATTCCTATTTGACTTAATTATCCATTTATGTGATTCTGGATTTATCTATTATGCTTCCGCTTATCTTTTGTTATGATTGAGAATGCTATGACCAAGGGTTAGCTTGGGGAACTTGTGATCCAAAGTTCTGTGTTACGCCTAGGGGGTAACCTCGGGGCGTGACATACCATCATATAAGAAAATAGGGAAAGCATGTAATAAACAGTATAGCCCTATCCTCCACCATTTACCTTTACCAGACCTGATCTCAACCGATCGTCTACTCACACCCCTTACCTCACCCCTTTCTATTCCTTCCATTGCCAACTCCCTTCTTCTCACGTCTTCTGAATTACACTAAGCTTAGACTTACCAAGTCACACTACCTTAGACTTCCCAAGTCACACAACCTTAGACTTCCCAAGTCACACAACCTTAAACTTCCCCACCATTATCCTAGTCAACCCCCTTACTATACATCTAGAAATGACCCAGTCCCTGTCATTCCAGACCCACTACACCCAGGGCACTACACATAATTACTCGGACCCGTCCTGGTTCCCTAGACAATTTTTCCCAGGATATCACCCGCTAGTCACACAATGTCAGAATCCCAGTCATTCCCTTAGTTTATCAACCACATATAAACCACTCCACAACCATGATCAGCAATCCACAACAAACAACCATTATACCCATTACATATCCCAGACCCACCCTGGATCCCCTCTAGATAACACCTAAGTGCCAGACATACAACCCAGTCTACCAAGACCAAAATTCATAGAGCAATTCAAATAATCCCGGCCTCTCAAGGACCAATATACACCACCACATTTCAAGTTCACAACCCGGTCCACTCATGGAACCAATACCAACTACAATAATGCAAATAATATCAATGCAACAATGTAGTAAATAAACCTATATCAGGCGTGGTACCCGAGCCAACCGTTAGTATTATCCCATACCAGGCATGGTACCTAAGCCAACCGTTAGTATATTTAGTATCAGGCGTGGTACCCGAGCCAATCATTAGTATTATCCTGTACCAGGCGTGGTACCCGAGCCAACCAAATGTCAAACAATACACAATCACAACAATGAACAATCAACTTGTAAACCAACAAGAAAAATACACAATTCAATTTACCAAACTGTAAACATGACTATCAGACATTCCTAATCAACCCCTAAGAAATACATCTCATACAATTACTTAGATAACATTATACAACCACACAAAGCGTACAGTAATCAAGCCATCACCTACCCTCTTTCCTGGGTATATAACTTAGCCTTGACCTCCGTTCGAAGACTAAACACACTCACCCTTTATTTACATAAAATGAATGATTTCCCTTTTTAGCATAATTTAACAACCACATTAATTTTTGAACTTACACAGATAATAACAATACGAATTACCACCCCTTATCCCTTAGCAAAACCAACGACTACTCATCATTCCATCCGCATTCCCAAAACCTCACCTAGGAGTTTCCCATTTTCATACCCATTTAGTTATCCTTGTAATTCTCAGTTCTCCAATCCTTTCCGACATCCCAGTTCCCAAAATACTGTTATTTTCCAGATCAAGACAATATGTACAGCCAATAAATACATATGAGTAACCCACCCTTTCATCCAACCAATTCCTAGTTCACACATAACCAACACCGAATCCGCCAGACTCCATGCCCAGAAGCCTAATCATGGATTCTCCTTTTCAACTATACTATAGTACGAATATAAACAGGTCTATCTACTCAAGTGAAAACCTAGCCTACCTGGGCGTCAAGTAGTTGCAAGGATGCATTTTCGGCTTTGTGAAGGCGTTCCCAGCTGAACGATTATCCTGGAATCTGCTTTTCCGCATCCCTTCAGCCATAACCCTTCCTCTTCGTAGCTCCCAAGTCTTGGAGCAACGTAGGAGGTTTTTTTGGAGAAACCCTCATAGGTTTCTCAACTGAGAAGGAGAGATCTTTTATTAAAAACTCATTCTGAGGTTTCTGCCTCCCGTTATTCCGCTATAGCGGATGATCTTCCACCATAACAGTTCTGCTATAGCGGATAAAATACCGCTATAGAAGAGTGATATCAGCCCGGATGATTTCCAAAAATCTGAAATTTTTGCCACAGCACCCCACTTAATACCAAAAATATTTTTAACTCATTTTCAAATTTTATGACATCATGATTTTTGAAATAACGACGGATTCGATCATTTCAACATATATCAATTTACCCATCATTCATCCCCAAATGATCCCAAAAAAATCAAAGAACGAAAGAAATTAGCCGGGGACCCTCACTGTCCCAAATGATCGCGTAACATACGAACTTACGCGAATTACCAACCTTCTCTCGATTAGTCGCACCAATTCGAAGGAAATTAGCTGATCCTACTCCCTTGGAGGATTTTTGAATTACCCAAGAAAATTTACACGTGACCTTCCTGAGTACCCAAGGAATCCAGGGTCTCAGACAATGTCGGAGCAAAAGAATTTGAAATTACCCGGGAGAACTTTTCTTTCCCAAAATGGATTTTCGAATGCTATAGCGGATATTATTTTGCTATAGCACTTCCGCTATGGTGGACTATCAACCGCTATAGCGGTTGATAGCAGGTTGAAATAGGGGGAAAATTGGTGAATCATTCTTCCCATATTCCTCCCGAAAATACCACATTATCTCCCGATCCCTTCGCTCTTGACGTCAAAATATCCTGGTAATACTCATTTCTACTTGTTTCCTTACTTCTTTGCACGAATTTAGACATGATTTTAGGTAGAAAATGAGGGTTTGGGGTATACATTGTAGTGAGTTTTGAACTTGAACCTTAGGTTGGATTTTTGTTGGATTCCTGAAGCATGGATGTTTCCCTTACGTTTACAATGCCTCCCAGGCATTATGGGCGTATGTATTACACTATTTTTAGCCAAAAATGGGCCAAAAATAGGGTGGGAGGTGAAGGGTTGTTCTTGAACAAAAGTTGCAATTTGGACAGAATTTAGGGGTTATAATGCCTAAAATTTTGTAGAAAATAGTAACAGAATGCCTTAGGAGCACTGATCTGAAATTGGATTGTCAAAAATGGAGTTTTGGGTTAAGAGGAGCCATTGTTTCACCTCTTGAAGCTTCGGGGATGATGAATAATGTTATAGCAATTAGGCTCTGCTCTAGCGGTTCCTCTATGGTGGATATTTTTTCGCTATGGCGGTTTCGCCATGGCGGACGATAATTCGCTATCGCGTAAGGCCGTGAACCAGTAGTTTCCCAAGCTGACACTTAGAACTTTTTCCCTTTTTTTCTAAATCCCTTATGCCTTATTGAGTTCTAATCTGATTTTCTTGCCATATTACAGGTTATACTTCCAATGGCTGGAGGACAACAATTACTCGTGTATTCCTACGAGCGTTTCCCCGATGAAGCTAGTTGGGAGAGGTTCCTGAATTATTGGAGACAGGGAATTTGTTAAGAGAGAGGGTGCAAGATGACAGGGGTGGACGAAAAAGCAGCCACCTTCTACCACAAGATTAGAGAGTTGGGTTAGGATTCTTTGTTGGTAGCTCCTCCTCCCGCACAGACAAGCTGGGTGCGAGAGTTCTATGCCATTCTTCCTGCAGTCCATTGGGATGAGCCCAACCCCACCATCCATATGTGTGGAGTGGACATCCCCGTGGATGCTCAGACTATCAATGGGGCGCTTGGAGTGCCTCACGTCTCCAATAAAGCCTACGAGGCTAAGTTTAGGCTCTGGGATATGACTTGGTTGAGGGACACTCTGGTGGATGAGATGTGCAGGAATAAGGTCTACTGGGTCAGCCCCAAGGGCGTCACTAGTACTTACTTTTCTGTGGAGTCTAGGAAGTGGCTCAACTTGGTATCGCAGAGGATCCGCTCGTCGGGTAACAAGACCGACATGAACTATTCCCGGGCCTTGGTGATTGCTTGTGCCAAGCAAGGCATTATCATGAATGTGGGGGAGGAAATCATATCCGAGTGGAAGAAATTCTACCGGGGTCACATGAAGGGCCCCTATCTTCCGGGCTTGATATCTGAATTGTGCAGACGGGTTGGGGTGCCTGAGGACCATACTGATTTGGAGGTGGCTATGGAAAACCCCTTCGACCCTGTCCAGGTGAAGGTAGTCTCCAAAAAGAAGAGAAAGGTGGACGAAGCAGGAAGCAGTCAACCGGCCGAGGACGCCGACGATGATGATGAGACTCCTGACCCTCCCCAACCTCAGCCCCTTATCACTAGCGCCCAACTAGAGGAGACCTCGGTCCAAAGGTTCACAGAGGGAACCTCCGCTGGAGGTACAACCCCGCTCCCTACTGCGCAGGACTTTGCTGCACTGCGAATGGAGTTAGTGGAGGAGAAGAAGAAGAGGTGATCCTAGGACTGTATGTTTGCCCGGATGTGGAAGACCATTAAGGTCATATTCTCTTGTGTTGACCCGGGCTAAGAGCTTCCCATCCTGGAGCCCGAGGACAGGCAAAATTTTCTATTCCTGACTGATGATTAGGCTTAGGACCTCCCCCTCTTTTTACCTTCGAACAATTTATAGCTTCTTGGGTTCCCCCGTTTGGGGCTTGTTAGACAGTATTCCCCTTTCCTTTTCCCCCTTTATATTAACGCACATGGATGCTTGCTTTTGACAATTTCCCTTATATGCACACTTTGATAGTTAAATCATTGACTTCTTGCTTTACCTAACAATTCGAAGCTTAATTCCTGCTTTTAAATCATCCCGGGAATGAATGAAAAATAGGGGAAAATAGGGTGAGGTTTCTGCCTCACGCCCTTCCACTGTGGCGGTTGCCACTCTGCTATAGCAGTACCTATGTAGCGATAAAAATTCCGCTATGGTGGTATCGTCGTAGCGATACAGTTCCGCTATGGCGGTCCCGATAGTGACAACCCAGAAAAAAATTGAATTTTTCAGCAAGTGTACCCTTTCCTTTCTCGGTTATCATTGTCTAATTCCGCCGATCCAACCATGGTCTTAGACTACCCCAAGACCATTCCTGGCTATGCATATATCGAAACTCAGCATAAATCACAAAAGTTACCAATCTTAACAAATTTTAAAAGGACAATTGTTCCCAACAATACCTTCCTGGTATTACACACGAATAGCTCCCTTGTTCTCATGGTTCCCAACCAAGTCCCGACCATCCTGAAACCAAAGTTTCCCTACAGTCACAATTTCCATTCCCTTATCATCTTGACCAATGATAAGTACCTTTCAGGACATGATACAATTTCAGTCACTAAAATTAACAGCTATGCACATACCCAAGACACACTACCTTCAACTTTTGACCCTCTACAGACTCATCATTCATTTCAAGGCAACCACGTTCACACAATTCAAATAGGTCTTACGAACACAGTAATACACAACATTTTCACTTTAGGCCATAACAAAAATTAAGTCACATAAATTTACCTTCTATTCATATTCATAGATGACCATTAGCCAGTTATCCATATATTACCATAGCCTCTCAGGCTAGATACCAATTGGAACCTTTCCGATTCCAATTTTCCTTGCTTGTCTTATTACAACTGGAGTACAATAGCCCCCTTTTACTTTGTCGAGATACCAATTGGGATTGAGAGATACCAATTGGACTCAACCCATACAAGCAAGTGAATGAACCACACGAAAAGGAATGAAAGAAGAGAGATATTTCCTAGAATGCTTCATATCTTCCCAAAGATTTAATGTGGACGTTAACACACCAATCCGTAGGACTCTATTCGACATTTTACTCTTGTACTGGGAGACCAGTAACCTAGGCTCTGATACCATCTGTCATGACCCAACCTAACAAGCTATGCGGGTGCCTACTCTATGCACCTAGATAGACAAATCCTTACCACCCATCCAACAGGTAAATGCAAAAATATAATGATCCGGTCCATCGCTACAGGTAGTCCAATCGTTCCAAGTTTTAGAGTTAGAAAACTCCGGGTTAGAGAGTTTGAAATTCTAAGCTAGGCTAGTCTCAACCGGATTTGGAGTGAGGTCAAGTCTAGGGAAATTCGAGTAAGGATTGGGTTAGGTTTCTTGTTTTGAGCTAGTTTTCCACGTAGCCAAGACATAAAGGAGTCTGAGAGACTTTTTAGAATCGAATTTGGGTAAGTAGACTCAGGGACTAGGATATCGGGATTGTTCGGGGAACCGGGGATTGCAAAGATAACTATGTGGGTATGAAAATGGGAAACTCCTAGGTGGGGGTTTCGGGAATGCGAAAGGCATGTTAAGGAATCTTTGGTTGCTAAGGGCAAACAGTGAAAACTCGTATTGTTTTTATCTATGTATGTCCCGGATTAATGAGGTGGTTAAATTATGTTAAAAAGGGGAGACTGTTCATTATGTGTAAACAAGGGTGAGTGTGTTTAGTCTTCGGACGAAGGTCAAGGTTCAACTATATACCCGAAATAGGGGGTAGGTGATAGCTTACGATTTCTGTGAATATTTTAT
This sequence comes from Jaltomata sinuosa, assembly GCA_003996215.1. Lineage (NCBI taxonomy): Eukaryota > Viridiplantae > Streptophyta > Magnoliopsida > Solanales > Solanaceae > Jaltomata > Jaltomata sinuosa. The sequence continues at coordinate 193,256 of QJPP01000069.1, forward strand.
GTGCTTGTACTCTTATCTAAGTGGTTGTATGAATTACATTGCTTAGAGGGATTGTGTAGAATGTCTAAGGGTCCTGCTTTACAGTCTGTGAGTTGAACGGTGTGTACTTGTTGGTTTACAAGTTGTGTGTTCATATATTGACTTTGGAATGTTGACATTCGGTTGGCTTAGGTACCACGCCTGGTACAGGTATACTAACGGTTGGCACGGGTACCACGCCTGGTACAAGTATACTAATGGTTGGCACGAGTACCACCTCTGGTATAGGTATACTAACGGTTGGCACACGTACCACGCCTAGTATGGGTATAAAAAACTGTTGGCATGGGTACCACGCCTGGTACGAATTACTAACGGTTGGCTCGGGTACCACACCTTGTACGGGTTTACTTTTCTCTATCATTGCATTGTTACTGATTGCATTGCATTGACTGGTATTGGTTTCGTGAGTGGACCGAGTTGCCTTGTTTAATTGTGATATTGGTTGGTGGTCCTTGAGTCACCGAGAATTCTATTATATCTATTGAATTGGTCTTGGTTTAGGCCGGGTTATCTGTTAACACTTAGGTGTTGGTTAGAAGGGATCCCTGGATGGGTCCGGGCTAGACAAAAGGATGAATTATGGATTCTATGATTATTGTTTAGAGGGGATCCTAGGGTGGATCCGGGCTATACAACAAGGGTTGTGTTGGTTATGTTGTTGATTTGATCATAGTTACAAAAGTGATTTACATGTGGTTAGTAAACTAGGGAAATGACCAAAAGTTTTACATGGTGTGATTAGCGGGTAATATCCTGGGAGGAGTTGTTTAGGGATTCGGGGTGGGTCCGGGTTACTTGTGCGTAGTGAGTCTGGAATGACAGGGTCTGGGTTGTTCCTTGATGCATAGTCATGGGGGTTGACTAGGTCAATGGTGAGGCAGTTAGAGTTGGATTTAGTGGTTGGGCTAAGGGTTGTTTGACTTGGGAAGTCCAAGGGCTGTGTGTGAATTGGGAAGTTTAAGGTTAGTCTGACTTGGGAAGTCTAAGGGTAATGTGACTTGGGAAGTCTAAGCTTAGTGATGTTTTGGAGAACTAGAGAAAGAAGGGATTGACAGTAGAAGGAATAGAAAGGGGTGAGGTAAGGGGTGCGAGTGGACGATCGGTTGAGATCGGGTCCGGTAAGGGGAAAGGGGTGAAGGATGGGGTTACTTTGTTTATTTTCATGCTTTCCCTATTTTCTTATATGATGGTAGGAATGGATTCGGGTCGATCGATGATGCCTACCAGTACGTGTGGTTTTACTCACTCTACTCTTGCTATACCTTTTTGGTATAGTCTGATTGCAGGGCTGGTGGTGTTTCATAGGTACATGACTATGGTGATCTCCAGCAGCTTCTGTCCTTCGATTCCATGACGGAAGTTGTGTCTCTTTTACATGTTCTGTATAATCTTGTAGTAGCTCTTGTACCTGTTTAGATTAGGTCCTAGGGAGGGTGATTTATATTCAAAACTGTTTTCTATTTTCAAATGTTGTAATAACAAGGTTTTCATAATGAAAGGAAAGGCTATTATTACTACTTCCTATTTTCCGCAAGTTACCCGTTGGAAAGGGGGTGAGGGTTCATCTATGTAGGTGGTTAGAGTAGGCACCCGCACAACCCAATAGGTTGGGTTGTGACAGATGGTATCAAAGCCTAGGTTGCCGGTCTCCTAGTACAAGAGCAAAGTGTCGAATAGAGTTCTACGGATTGGTATGTTGACGTCCACATCTAATATTTGGGAAGCTATGAAGCATTTTAGGAAAAATCTCCTCCTTTCATTCTTTCATGCGGTTGTTTACTTGCTTGTATGAGTTGGGTCCAATTGGTATCTCTAGATTCCAATTGGTATCTCAATAAGGTGCAGTAGGTCTTTGTACTCCGATTGCGATAAGACAAGCGAGAGGAATTGAAACCGGAAAGGTTCCAATTGGTATCTGGCCTGAGAGGTTGCGGTAAGACATGGATGATCGGCTAATGGCCATCCATGGAACGAATAGAAGGTAAGATTATATGTCTTGAATTGGTCATGATTTGACTTGGTGGTAACATGAAATTGAATTGATTGTGTTGTACAATTCTGGTGTGACTTACTTGGGATGTGTGTGATTGTGAATTGATATCTGATGTGCATGTAGAGTCTGCAGGAAGCCATTTAAGTGGAAAATTTTGCGTGCCTTAGACTGTGGTAATCTGTTAAATGCCCTGATTTAAAGAGTGGTTCTGCATGTTAAAAAGGGCTTATCATCGGTTATGATGATAAGAGATTGAGAACTGTGACTGTAGGGAAGCTTCAGTTTTAGGACAGTCGGGACTTGGTTGGGAACCATGGGAACAAGGGAGTCATTAGTGTAATGGCGGGGAGGTATTGCTGGGAAATAATTGGTGCTGTGATTTCATTACAATTGATAGTGTGTTATGCCTGATTGTGATATGTTCGATGCCAGAAACAGTCTTAAGGGTGGTTTAAAACCATGGCGGGATTTACAGGTTCGTACAAGGGTAACCGGGAAGGGGGATGAGTTCATGTAGCTGGAAATCCAATTTTCTGGACTGATTACCGTCGAGTCCGCCATAGCAGACGACACTGCTACGACACTCCCGCTGTAGTAAATTTTTCTCCGCTATAGCGGATCTGCTGTAGCGGAGTGGCATCCGCCATAGCGGAGGTACGAGAGGCAGAAGCCTGCTATGTTTTTCCCCTGTTTTCCATTCCTTCCCGGGGGCTATATAAAAACAGTAATAAGTTACGAATCTCGGTGTAAATCAAGGAAAGCATGCTATAACTAAACTAGTGTGCATATATGATAAAATGTCTAAAGATAAGCATCCATGTGCGGTAATAAAAGGGGAAAAAGAAGGGGGAAATATTGTCTAACAAGCCCCAAACGGGGGCAACCCAAAGCAATAAGAGTGTCTAGTAAAAGGGGGAGGGGGAGGTCCTAAGCCTCATCGTCGCTCAGGAAGGGGAACTCATGCCTGTCCTCAGGCTCGAGTGAGGGCAAATCTTGACCCGGGGAAACACAAGAGAACATGACCTTAACGGTCTTCCATATTCGGGCAAACAGGCAGTCCCGAGAGCGTCTCTTCTTCTTCTCTTCCTCCAACTCCCTACGGAGTGCTGCAAGTTCCTGAGCAGATGGGTGTGGGGCTGAACCTCCGGCGTTAGGATCCTCTATAAACCTTTGGACAACTGTCAAATTCTCCTCCATCTTGGCTCTAGAGATCGGTGGCTGGGGCTGGGAAGGGACATGGGTGTCATCATCATCATCATCGTCGGCCACCTCCACCGGCTGGCTGATTCCTGCCTCTTCAATCCTTCTTTTTTTCTTGGAGACCACCTTTACCCAGACAGTGTCAAAGGGGTCATCCATGGCCACCTCCAAGTGGCCACCTCCAAGTCAGTATGGTCCTCAGGCACTCCAACTCGCCTGCATAACTCGGATACCAAACCTAGAAGATAGGGGCCCTTTCTGTGACCCCGGTAGAAGTCCTTCCATTCGGAGATAATCTGCTCCCCCACATTCATAATGATGCCTTGCATTGCACAAACAACCACCAGGGCTCGGGCATAGCTCACGTCGGTCATGTTACCCGACAGGTGGATCCTCCGGGATACCAAGTTGAGCCACATCCTTGCTTCCGCAGAAAAGTAGGTGCTAGTGACACCCTCGGGGATGACCCAATAAACCTGATCCCTGAATGCTTCCTCTACCAGAGTGTCCCTCAACCAAGTCATATCCCAAAAGCCTCGCCTTGGCCTTGTATGTAGTGTTGGAGATGTGAGGCACTCCAAGCACCTCGTTGACAGTATGAGCATCCACTGGAATGTCCCTTCGTCGGATGCGGATAGTGGGGTTGGGCTCATCCCAACGGACTGCAGAGAGAATGGCATAGAACTCTCGTACCCATCCTGTCCGTGCAGCAGGGGGAGCTACTAACAAGGACTCCCAGCTAAACTCTTAAACCTTATGATGGAAAGGCGGATGCTTTTCCATCCACCCCAGTCATCTTGCAACCCCTCTCATAATAGATGCCCAACCTCCGGTAATCCAGAAACCTCTCCCGACTAGCTTTATCGGGAAAGCGATCATAATCATATACGAGCAGTTGTCCTCCTTCAGCCATTTGTATGAATAACCTATAATGTAACAAGAGTTGGGTTAGAACTCGATAAGGCATAAGAGGTTCAGAAAATGGGGAATTTTTTTCTAAGTGTTAGCTCGAGAAGTTACTGGTTTGTGGCCTTCCGCTTTAGCGGATGATCGCTCGCCATAGCGGAAAAATATCTGATGTAGAAGAAACTGCTATAGCGGAACCCAACCGCTATAGCAGTATTCATCATCCCCAAAGCTCCAAGGGGTGCGGCAATGGTGCCCTTGGTCCAAAACTTCATTTTTGATGTTCCAAGTTCAGATCTACCTACCCAAGGTACCACGTTACTGTTTCCTATAAAATTTGGGCATTATAACCCATATAAATTGTCCAAATCACCATTTTTTTGTTCAAGAACAACCCTTCACATTCCACCCCCGTTTTGGCCCATTTTTGGCCAATAATAGTGTAACCCTTACGTCCAGAATGCCTGGGAGGCATTGTAAACATAAGGGAAGCATCCATGCTTCGGGAATTTAACAAAATCCAACCAAAAGTTCAAGTTCAAAAACCCACTTCAATATACACCCAAGTTCCTAGGTTTCTACCATAATTATGTCTAAATTCGTGCAAGAAAGTAAAGGAACAGGTAGAAATGAGTCTTACCTGAGAATTCCGACGTCGGGAGCGAAGTGATCGGGAGAGAATGGGGTGTGTTCGAAGGGAATATAGGGTGAATGAGGGGTGAAATCCGTTTTCCCCTATTTCAAAACTACTGTCAACCGCTATAGCGGTTGACGGACCGCTATAGCGGAAGCGCTATGGTGGAATAAAATCTGCTATAGCCTACGAAAATCCAAATTTGGAAAGCAAAAGTTCTCCCAGATATTTCGAATTCGTTGCTCCAACATTAAGCGAGACCCCAGATTTTCTTGGGTACTGGGGAATGTCACATGTGAGTTTTCATGGGTAATTCAAATTCTCCGAAGGAGTGGGATCGTCTAATCTTCCTAAGTCGACGCGACTAATTGAGGAAGGCTGGTACTTTGCATAGGTTCATAGATTACGTGGTCAATTGGGACAGTGAAAGTCCCGAGCTAGCCTCACTCTTCTTATCAGTATTCTGGGATCGTTCGAGGATGAACGATGAGTAAATTAGTATCTATTGTAACGACCGGACCCGTCATTATAATAACAATAGGAAATCGAATTATTTCGAGAATTAAATTAAAGTACGTTGTTTAAGTAGGGTGACGTAAGGGGGAAATTTCTATTTTAATTGAAATAACCCGGGTTGATGTCACTCAGCTATAGCGGTAATTATTCCGCTATAGCGGGACCGCTATAGCGGAGGGCTAACCGCCATAGTGGAGTGACGGGAAACAAAAGCTCAGAAACGGGATTTTATTAAAAAGCTTCTCCTTCACAGTTAGAAAACATATGAGGGTTTCTCCAGAAACCCTCCCAAGCTTCTCCAAGGCTAGGGAATCATGAGGAAAAGGGGTCATGGCTGGAGGGACGCAAAACAACGGATTTCAGGACCGTCATTCAGCCGGGAATGCCTTCACGGAGCCAGAAACGTGGGGTTGTAGCTGCTTGGCATCCAGGTAGGCTAGGTTTTCATGAGTAGTTAGACCCACTTACTTTCTGTACTTATTGTACAGTGGAATGGAGAATTCATGTTGTAGGCCTCCGGGCACGGAGTCTAGTAGAGTTGGTATTAGTTATGAGTGAGCTAAGGCTTGGTTGGATTGAACTATGGATTGATTGTAGTTAATTGGTGATGTTTATGTTGTCTTGGTATGCTAAAAATGATAGACTCAGGGACTGGGATTTCGGGAAGGTTCGGGGAACCGGGGATTGCAAAGATAACTAGGTGGGTATGAAAATGGGAAACTCCTAGGTGGGGGTTTCGGGAATGCTAAAGGCATGTTAAGGAATCTTTGGTTGCTAAGGGCTAAGGGTGAAAACTCGTATTGTTGTTATCTATGTATGTCCCACATTAATGGGGTGGTTAAATTATGTTAAAAAGGGGGGACTGTTCATTATGTGTAAGCAAGGGTGAATGTGTTTAGTCTTCGGACGAAGGTCAAGGTTCAACTATATACCCAAAATAGGGGGTAGGTGATGGCTTATGATTTTTGTGAATATTGTATGTGCTTGTACTCTTATCTAAGTGGTTGTATGAAATGCATTGCTTAGAAAGATTGTGTAAAATGTCTAAGGGTCCTGCTTTACAGTCTATGAGTTGAACGTTGTGTACTTGTAGGCTTACAAGTTGTGTGTTCATATATTGACTGTGGATTATTGACATTCGGTTGGCTCGGGTACCACGCCTGGTACAGGTATACAATGGTTGGCACATGTACCACGCCTGGTACAGGTATAATAACGGTTGGCATGGGTACCACGCCTGGTACATGTATACTAATGGTTGGCACGGGTACCATGCCTGGTACGAATTACTAAAGATTGGCTCGGGTACCATGTCTTGTACGGGTTTACGTTTCTGTATCTTTGCATTGTAACTGATTGCATTGCATTGACTGCTATTAGTTCCGTGAGTGGACCGAGTTGCCTTGTTGAATTGTGATATTGGTTGGTGGTCCTTGGGTGACCGGGAATTCCGTTATATCTATTGAATTGGTCTCGGTTTAGGCCGGGTTATCTGTTAACACTTAGGTGTTGGTTAGAAGGGATCCCTGGATGGGTCCGAGCTAGACAAAAGGATGAATTATGGATTCTGTGATTATTGTTTAGAGAGGATCCTAGGGTGGATCCGGGCTATACAACAAGGGTTGTGTTGGTTATGTTGTTGATTTGATCATAGTTATAAAAGTGATTTACATGTGGTTGGTAAACTAGGGAAATGGCCAAAAGTTTTACATGGTGTGACTAGCGGGTAATATCCTGGGAGGAGTTGTTTAGGGATCCGGGTCGGGTCTGGGTTACTTGTGCGTAGTGGGTCTGGAATGACAGGTCTGGGTTGTTCCTGGATGCATAGTCATGGGGGTTGACTAGGTCAACGGTGAGGCATTTTGAGTTGGATTTAGCAGTTGGGCTAAGAGTTGTGTGACTTGGGAAGTCCAAGGGTTGTGTGTGACTTGAGAAGTCTAAGGTTAGTCTGACTTGGAAATTCTAAGGATAGTGTGACTTGGGAAGTCTAGGCTTAGTGATGTTTTGGAGAACCAGAGAAAGAAGGGGTTGACAGTAGAAGGAATATAAAGGGGTGTGGTTAGGGGTGCGAGTGGACGATCGGTTGAGATCGGGTCCGGTAAGGGGAAAGGGGTGAAGGATCGAGTTACTTTGTTTATTTTCATGCTTTCCCTGTTTTCTTATATGATGGTAGGAATGGATTCGGGTCGACTGATGATGCCTACTAGTACGTGTGGTTGTAACTCACTCTACTCTTGCTATACCTTTTTGGTATAGTCTTCATAGGTACATGTCGATGGTGATCTCCAGCAGCTTCTGTCCTTCGATTCCATGACGGAAGTTGTGTCTCTTTTACATGTTCTGTATAATCTTGTAGTAGCTCTTGTACCTGTTTAGATTAGGTCCTAGGGAGGGTGATTTATATTCAAAATTGTTTTCTATTTTCAAATTTTGTAATAACAAGGTTTTCATAATAAAATGAAATGCTATTTTTACTACTTCCTTTTTTCCGCAAGTTACCTGTTGGACAGGGGGTGAGGGTTCGTCTATCTAGGTGGTTAGAGTAGGCGCCCGCACAGCCCGGTAGGTTGGTTTGTGACAGTTTCAGGCTTAGACTATCTCTTTTTTTTGTTTACGTTTTGGGGTTGCATTCTCGTACTCTAGATGTTGGTAGAATTGTTTGGTACGATGACTTTCAGATTCTAGGGGGAAATTTCCGCAGGTTAACTTAATGAAGTTGCTTATTTATTATTGAATTGCTAGTTTACTTTTATGCACTGGTTTTAGGCTGTTAGTCTAGGCTAAGGGTTGAACTCTACTGGTTCGCTCATCCGGGGGTTGGGTGGGTGCCACTCACGATGGTCTGGGTAGTGATAGGAAAAGAGAAAACAAATCATGAAATAACCTTTTGATATACGAAAACCTTTACAACATCCTGTTTATGAAGATTACAACCAACAATTTTACAACTTAAAATACCCTCCCTAGTACCTTGTATAAACATGTACAAGAGCTACTACAGAGTTTATACAGAGAGATGTAAATGAGACACAACTTCCGTCATGGAATCTAAGGACAAGCTGTTGCAGATCACCATCATCATGTACCTATGAAACATAACCAGCCCTGCAACCAGACTATAACCAAAAATGGTATAGCAAGAGTAGAGTGAGTACAACCACACGTACTGGTAGGCATCATCGGTCGACCCAAATCCACACGTACCATCATCTAAGAAAATAAGGAAAACATGTAACACACAGTATAGCCCTATCCTCCACCATTTACCTTTACCAGAACTGATCTCAACCGATCGTCTACTCACACCCCTTACCTCACCCCTTTCTATTCCTTCCGCTACCAATTCCCTCCTTCTCACGTCTTCCGAATCACACTAAGCTTAGACTTACCAAGTCACACTACCTTAGACTTCCCAAGTACCTTAGACTTCCCAAGTCACATAACCTTAAACTTCCCCACCATTATCCTAGTCAACCCCCTTACTATGCATCTAGAAATGACCCAGTGCCTCTCATTCCAGACCCACTACACCCAGGGCACTACACATAATTACTCGGACCCGTCCCGGTTCCCTAGACAATTTTTCTCAGGATATCACCCGCTAGTCACACAATGTCAGACTCCTAATCATTCCCCTAGTTTATCAACAACATGTAAACCACTCCATAACCATGATCAACAATCCACAACACACAATCATTATACCTTATTACATATCCCGGACCCATCCTGAATCCCCTCTAGACAACACCTAAGTGTCAGACATACAACCCGGTCTACCAAGAACAAAACACGTAGAGCAATTCAAATAATCTCGGCTTTTTAAGGACCAATATACACAACCACATTTCAAGTTCACAACCCAATCCACTCATGGAACCAATACCAATTACAATAATTCAAACAATATCAATGCAACAATGCAGTAAATAAACCCGTATCAGGCGTGGTACCCGAGTCAACCGTTAGTATTATACCGTATCAAGCGTGGTACCCAAGCTAACCGTTATTATATTTTGTACCATGCGTGGTACCCGAGCCAATCGTTAGTATTATCTTGTACCAGGCTTGGTACCCGAGCTAACTAAATGTCAAACAATCCACAGTCACAACAATGAATAATCAATTTGTAAACCAACAAGCAAAATACAGAGTTCAATTTACCAGACTGTTGAAAAGGACTATCAAACATTCCTAATCAACCCCTAAGAAATGCATCTCATACAATTACTTAGATAACATTATACAACCACACAAAGCGTACAGTAATCAAGCCATCACCTACCCTCTTTCCCGGGTATATAACTTAGCCTTGACCTCAGTTTGAAGACTAAGCACACTCACCCTTTATTTACATAAAATGAACGGTTTCCCTTTTTAGCATAATTTAACAACCACATTAATTTCAGAACTTAAATAGATAATACAACAACAACAACAACAACATACCCAGTGTATTCCCACAGCGTGGGGTCTGGGGAGGGTAGAGTGTACGCAGTCCATACCACTACCTCAGAGGAGAGGTAGAGAGGCTGTTTCCGATAGACCCCCGGCAACTTAAATAGATAATAACAATACAAATTTCCACCCCTTAGCCCTTAGCAAAACCAATGACTACTCATCATGCCCTCCACATTCCTGAAACCTCACCCAGGATTTTTCCATTTTCATACCCATTTAGTTATCCTTGCAATTCTCTATTCCCCGAACCTTTCCGACATCCCAGTCCCCAAAATACTATCATTTCCCAGATCAAGACAATATGTACAGCCAACAAATACATATTAGCAACCGACCCTTTCAACCAACCAATTCCTAGTTCACACATAACCAACACCGAATCCGCCAGACTCCATGCCAGAGGCCTAATCATGGATTATCCTTTTCAACTATACCATAGTACGAATATAAATAGGTCTATCTACTCAAGTGAAAACCTAGCCTTCCTGGGCGCCAAGCAGCTGCAAGGATACGTTTCCAGCTTCGTGAAGGCGTTCCCAGCTGAACGATGGTCCTGGAATCCGCTTTTCCACGTCCCTTTAGCCATAAGCCTTCCTCATCATAGTTCCCAAGTCTTGGAGCATCATAGGAGGGTTTTTTTGAGAAACCCTCGTATGTTTCTCAACTGAGGAAGAGTGATCTTTTATTAAAATCTCGTTCTGAGGCTTCTGCCTCCCGTCATTTTGCTATAGCGGATGACCTTCCACCATAGCGGTTCTGCTATAGCGGATAAAATACCACTATAGCAGAGTGACGTCAGCCCAGATGATTTCCAAAAATCTAAATTTTTTGCCACGTCACCCCACTTAATACCAAAAATATTTTTAACTTGTTTTTGAACTTCACGATGTAGTGGTTTTTGAAATAACGACAGATCCGATCGTTACAAATATATATTGAATTTAATATAATCTAAATTTCTTACGCATTTAAATTTAATAAAATTTTGTTGTATACAAATGCCCCCTACTTAAAGACTTGTCGAGATATTTAATCTTTTGAAGACGAGGCTTGAAGTATTAACTTGATACTTTAATTCATGTATAAGAATCATGGACCAACATGTGTCAAAAAATATGTTAGATTTGAATGACATATTCACATAATACTTTTGTGAATTAAATATCACGTAATTCGATAGTCTTGAATTAAAAAATCTTTTGTTGCATGGTCTTGAAGCACTTCTGCATTGAAATTCAATATTGGCCTTTAACTTTTGGCCAAAATCCTTGACTTTTTGAGGTGGCGGTTGTACAACATTTAAACTAAGTCCTAGTAGGAAACAAGATGTTAGAGAATTAAGCATTGGAGGCGGTTGTGCAACATCTATCCCACATCGAGGGAAACCAATTTTCAGTGCCCCTTTCAATACCTATATAAACTCGTTACGCCTTCCTCTATAATCATCAATTTGCATTTCTTGTCCACTGGTTCAAGTTTGTCATTTCCAGGTAATGTCTCTTTTTGTATTATTTCCCTCTCTTTTTTCCTTTTTTTTGTAGGCTCGAAACAAATAATATTCATGAAGGGTTATCTTAAGGTGCGAGAGTTTAACATTGCCTCCGACACCTTGAGACTGATGAGCTCGACTTCAAATTTGGCTCTTTTTAATGATGTATCCATGAAACAATAAGCTTAAGGTGCGAGATTTTAACATTGCCTCCAACACCTTGAGACTGACAAGTTCAGCTTCAAGCTCCTTTTGATGACATATTCGTGAAAAGGCCAGCTTAAGGTACAAAGGGATAAATTTGTCCACCTTAAGGCATGGGAATTGAACGATCCTTTTAAGAATAAATCCGCGAAAAGGCTAGCTTAAGGTGCAAAGGGACAAATTTTATCCACCTTAAGGCATGGGAATTTTACGATCCTTTTAAGGATAAATCCACGAAAAGGCCAGCTCAAGGTACAAAGGGACAAGGCTCGCAGACTTGGTAGATTCAAACTTTTGAAGACTTTAACTCGTAGACTCAACAACTTCAAAGAATTCAACTTGCAGAGTTGCTGAACTTTGAGGACTTCAACGTGCGGACTTGGTGAATTTGAGAATGTCAACTTGTGGACTTGGTGAATTTGAACTCTTCATTTTACAGACTTCCCATCATGGCCTCAAAAACTTGAATAATTTGAAGATTTCAACTCGCAAGCTTGACTAACGACTTTAACCTGAAGACTCAACAGATTTGACGACTTCAACTTGCAGACTTGACATATTTGAAAATTTTACCTCACAAGCTTGGTAGATCTTCATCTTTAATCCACAGACTTAGTAGATTTGCAACCTCAACTTGTAGGACTGGAAAACTTGAGCATTCTAAATCCCTTTGAAGAAGATCATCATTCATAAGGGTCAGCCCCATCGAGCCATGAACGTTTGGTGTAAGTCCAAAATTTAATGGGTGAGTGCTTGCAGACTTGACTTTAAGTGAGAGATCAAGCGAGAACTTGTACTTTTTGTCACTCATGCGACTGAACCCAGAATGAAATTCTAAGCGCCTACGTACCTTGGTGAAGAGGATCAAGTCATAACATAGTTATGAAAGAGCAATTTTTTTGGGGGCCTAACTTTTGCCTAGGTCGCCTTTCACGAGATTTTCAACCTAGCAGATTTTTCTTGTCTCCTAACTTTTGTCTAGGTCACCTCTTGCGAGGTTTTCAACCTAGCAGACTTTTTTTGTGTCCTAACTTTTGCCTAGGGCGCCTCTTGCAAGGTTTTCAACCTAGCGGATAATTTTTTTTCTTTTTGGAGAGTCGTACACAGTTTATATTCTTACGGGCCAGGAGTTACGTGCAGTTTATGATCGTGCCTTAAGGAGCGTCATCTTCCTTTAAGGATAGTACTTCTTCAAAAATTTTGCATTTGTAAGGACAAGCCTTACGCCATCTACATAATCAAGCTTGAAAGCCTTATTTGAATATGCTTCTTGTATAACATATGACCCATCTCACTTTGAGGTAAATTTGCCCCAAGACTTGTGAGAAGTGATAATAGGCCTATGTACTGCAGGTACTTGATCTCCAACTTGGAAGCACCTCAAGCGAACCTTTTTATTGAAAGCACGAGATAGACGGGCTTGATAACATTCAAGATTTTGTTGAGCTTCCAGCCTCTTCTCATCGAGTGCCTCTAACTCGGTATGATGTAATCGGGCATTTTATTCTTCAGTGATCCCTTCTTGGATAGAAAGTCTTAAAGAAGGTATTTGACGCTCAAGTGGTAGGACTGCTTCAACTCCAAAAGGAAGTTAGTATGGGGTTGCTTGCGTTGTTGTGCGGTAAGTCATTTTATATGCCCACAAAGCTTCTTCCATTCGCTCGTGCCAATATCTTTTAGACTTGGATATGACCTTCTTCAACAAGTTGCACAGAGTCTTATTAAAAGCTTCAGCTAGACCATTGGCGGCAACATGATACATAGAAGATTTAAGCTTCTTGAACTCAAAGAGTTCACAAATCTTGTTCATCAACTTGTTATCAAATGGCTTGCCATTGTCTGTTATTATGTAGCAAAGAATGCCAAAACGGTAAATAATATTCACTCGGATGAAGTTTGCAATATTCTCCTTCTTCACTTCTTTGAGAGCGACTACTTCTGCCCATTTTGAGAAGTAATCTGTTGCAGCCAAGATGTACAAGTGTCCATCGAAAAACTTTGGTAGTGGTCCAACAACATCTAGTCCCCAAGCATCGAATGGCCAAGATGCGATAGTTGGGTTTAATATTTCATGTGGCTGATGTATAAATTTGCATGAAACTGGCAAGCCTTGCGTCTTCGAGAATAATCCAAGCAATCTTTCACCATTGTCGGCCAGTAATATCCCATCCTTTTTATGTGAAAGTGTAGCTTCGGTCCAAATTGATGTGATCCACATACTCCTGAATGCGCTTCTTGTAAAGCTTCTTCTTCTCCCAAACATTGCAAAAGTACTCCCTCAAATGATCTTCTATATAATGTGTCCTTGTAGTAAAGGAAGCGAGGTGCATGACAACGGATGTCAGTCTCTCTCTTTGGATCTTCTGGAAGTATCCTATAACACAAGTAGTCAATAACAGTTTGTCGCCAATCTTCTTTTACGGCCTCAGAAATAATGATGAGGTGCTCAAGCTCATCTTCTGCATATTCATCATCATTTGGCGGTGGTACTACCTATTTTTGAAGATAGTAACTTGTGTCTGATCTGGAAGAGTTAGACTTGAAGCTAGAGCAGCCAAGGCATCAACTTTCCAATTTTCCTTCCTCGGTACATGTTGAAGGATCACATCTCCAAGCCATCCTATCAACTTCTGAGCATAACCATGATATGGGCTTAGCTCGGGCTTCTTAACTTCATAACTTCCCAAGAGGTTATTGATCACTAGCTGAGAGTCACCAAAGACTTACAATTGTAATTGCTTCATATCAACCGCCATTTCAAGCCTAAGTATTAACGCCTGATATTCAACGACATTGTTAGAGCAACATTGCATCAGAGTAAAGGAGTATGGGAGAACTTCTCCTTGTGGAGTCACAAACACCACGCCAGCGTCATCTCCACCTTGATGCACCGCACCATCGAAGTACATCTTCTACGGAGGTTGAACTTCAATAACCATTACATCCTCATCATGAAGTTCATCAGTTAGCTCCCAATCATCAGGTATCGGGTGATCCGCCAGAAAGTCTGCTAATGCTTGTTCCTTTATAACTTTTTGAGGGATGTACACAATCTCAAACTGTTGAAACTGAAAGTACCATCTAGCAAGTCGGTCACTAAGGACTGGTTTTGACATCACAAACTTGATGGGATTTGCTCTAGATATAAGACGAACAACGTGAGCTTAAAAGTAGTACTTCATCTTTTGGATTGAGAAGACTAACGCCAAACACAACTTTTCGATAGGCAAATACTTCAGCTCATTTGGTGTCATCATTCTGCTTAGGTAATAAAGAGAGTTCTCTTTGACTTCACTATTTTCTTGATCCAATAGTGCTCCAAATGACCTTTCTTGAGCCGCAATATAAAGTATCAATGGTTTTCCAGGTAAATAAGCTGCAAAGACTGGAGGTTTCATCAAATATGACTTGATATTTTCAAAGGCGTTACTACAAGCTTGGTCCCACTTGAAAGGAGCACCCTTCTTCATGAGTTGGCTGAACGGTTGACATCTTCCAGCTAGATTTGAGATGAACCTCCTCAGGTATGCTAGTTTTCCTTGAAGACTTTTTAACTCATGAATATTTTGAGGCTCAGGCATCTTCAGAATTGCATCCACTTTGGCTTGATCAATCTCAATTCCTCGATGTCGCACAATAAATCCAAGAAACTTTCCCAGAAGTAACTCCGAAGGCACATTTCAATGGATTCATTCTCAGTTGATATCTTTAGATTAACTCAAACACCATTCTCAAGTCTTTCAAATGGTCGCTCCTCTTTCTTGACTTTCACCACCAAATCATCAACATAACATTCAACATTTTTATGGAGAAAGTCATCAAAGATATTTTGCATAGCCCTTTGATAGGTGGCACCAGCATTCTTCAGACCAAAAGGCATCATTTTGTAGCAATAAATACCTTTAGGCATATGAAATATGGTGAGCTCTTCATCCTTTGGTGGCATGCGAATTTGGTTATAATCAGAGAAACCATCCATGAAAGACATCGCCTCATAATCTGTGGTAGCATCAATTATCAACTCTGGAATAGGGAGTGGAAATTCATCCTTAGGACATGTATGGTTGAGATCTCTAAAGTCAATGCAAACTCAAATTTGTCCATTCTTCTTCCGCACGGGGACAATACTTGAAATCCATGTGGGATACTTTACTTCCCAAATAAAGCCAGCTTCAATAAGTTTGTTAACTTCACTCTCGATCAACGGAACCAAGTCTGGTCTGAAACGTCTTTGGGCCTGCTTGATAGGATGAGCACCATTTTTAACTAATAACTAATGAACTGCCACTTTGGGATCCAAGCCATGCATCTCTTTATAACTCCAAGCAAAGACATCCATGTATTCTTTAAGTATATTTATATAAGCGGTTTCTTCATCAGCTTCTAGAAAAGCGCTTAGGTAGGTTGGCCTTGGTTCTTCTCTGGTGCCAAGATTAACTTCTTTTAAGGGATCTATTGTGGTCTTCACTCCTTCTTCTAGTTCTAGCATAACATCTCCAACATCTTCATCCTCTTAAGGATCACCATCATTGACAGATATGTGATAACATCAGGCAATATCTGTCATTTTCTCGTCAACCTTCTTTTGAGACGAGGTATCTTGCTCACTTTGAATAGTAATGTAATATGAAGAGCCTACACTTTCTTCATCCTCTTCACGCTCCTTGGTATGAACCATAGTATGAATTCTTTCTTTTAGTGTCTCCTCACATGAAACCATAAGTTTCATCTGTTGCCTCATTCTAGAAGGGATCAAACTTTGGAAATTCCTTTAGACTCTAGGTGAAGCAAGCATTATCAAGCGTTGACAGTCTCTCCCATTCTTGTTATTCTTCATCAATGGACCCAATCTTTCAAACACAGAAGTTCTTGGGGTTAATTTTCCAAGTCTATCAAAGACAAAAGGCCTTTTGTTGGAGGCGATAGACTCATCTTCCACAGTGATGTAGCTGCTACTTGCCCTTCTTATGGAAATGTAAATTGGTGGTGGTTGCTTGTACCCTAAGCCTTCACGTGATTTCCTAGTAGTAGCTTTTGATGGGAGTTTCCTCAACTTTGATGCTTCATTGGGGTTATATCCAGCCTTCGCGAATAACCTGTAAGCGTTTGGATCAAAACCTTTACTTGTACGCTTTGTAGGGAGTGTCACATATTGTGGTGGACTTTGAGCCAAGAACTCTCCAAGCAACTTCGATGAAAAGTTTATCGCTTCAATCCATTTGATAAGAAGAGTTAGTCCCTTTAGTGCATTTCCTTAGACGTCAGATGATTGATCTTCTTCTTTCTTCACCTTTGGAACATAGCAAAGCACATGAGTTGCCTTCTTCTTTGAGGTCATAATGCTTCCTTTACTCGGAATGAAGTGAGGTTTGTTACCACCAACTTTGACTTTTCCCGCAGCCACATCATCTCTTTTGATTGCAAGTTCATCACACTTAATTGATTTAACATGGTCAATTTTTACGTCTTTCACGATGGGACTCTTCAAGTAGAACTTTGCATCAGCGAAGTATGACTCAGCTTCAGTGAATGGCTTGTCATCAACAATTATCTTCCTTTCAATTCCACCTTCAGATAATTTAAACATTGATAGTAGGAGGCTGCGACAATTTTGTTCTCATGCACCCAAGGTCTGCCAAGAAATATGTTATATAAAGTCCTTGCATCGATCACATGTATCACACTCGATTTTAAATCTCCCATATGGATATCTAAGCTGATAGAACCTATGGCCCTTTGACCCCCTTGATTGAACCCTTAGATCATCAAATGGCTTTAGTAAGTTCTTCAGTCGTGATGCCAAGCAGAAAATCATCATCTATGAATGTGATTTTTATATCACATGCATGTACTTCTTGGAAAAGAAGTTCAGTAGGCTCTTTGGAAGATGAAGGAGGTACCATCGATGGACTTTCACCTTTTGCTTTTTCTTTGTCAGTATTAAAACATGATGCATCAATATTTTCTTGGAACCAGCTCGGTAAGAATTCCTCCAAAGTCACCAAACGTCGTGGTTTTTGGTGGTGATGCACCTCTACTTTTGGATTCTTTGGATGCACAAGTGATTTTTGCTTTACTGGCCTTCTCAGCATCCTCCTTCTAGTTGGTTTCTTAGATGACTCTTTTTGTAAACTTGCCTTGTTGCGTCTCTGCCTGGTCACCAAACACGATAGAGACTTGATGAGAGCTAGCCTTCTCATCATCAAGAACAATCTTCTTCTTATTGGCTAGCTGCATGATTTTGTCCTTGAAGATAAAACATTTCTCCAGAGGATGACCCACAAGCCTATGATACTTACAATAGTTTGGGTCATCAGTTCTTCCAGCTTCATCGGGCTGCTTCATCTCTGGAAGATCGATGAGCTTTAGCTTAAGAAGTTCATCAAAAATTTTGTGAACATCAGAATCAAGGAAGGAGTATTCCCTTTCCTGCATCTCCATCAAAGTGAACTTCTGATTCGGACGTGTTTGATAAGAAGTCACCTTCACGCTTTGCCTCTTGTTCACTTTTGTGGTGAACTTAACAGGAGACACGTTGACATTCATGGATTCTTTGTTGTTATTTTTGGGAACAAACTTGCTCCATCTCTGAGGTTCTTATTTGTCCTTTCCTTTGCGAGGGTCATGAACAGGCACCACATCTTTTCCAGCAGATGACATGTTTGCCTCCATATCATGAGCACGGGTAGCTAGATTTTCAAAGGTTTTTGGCTTGATTCTTTGTAAGATGTAGAGAAGCTCCCAATGCATTCCTTGGATACATTTCTATTCCAGATGGTTTGCTGAGTCTTTCCTTGCAGTTCAGGCTAGCATTCCTCCATCGATTGATAAAATTGATAACTGACTCATTCTTCTTTTGGCAAGTATTTGTGAGTTCCACCATGCTCATCATATGCCTTGTGCTATAAAAGCGATTGAGGAACTCATGCTCCAATTGCTCCCAACTATCTATAGAGTTGGGCTCGAGGTCCGTGTACCAATAAAAGGCATTCCCTTTTAAGGAGCAGACGAACTACTTGACAAGATAGTCTCTGTAGGTTCTAGCATTGTTACATGTTTCAACAAAGTGTGTGACATATAGCTTTGGATTTTCTTTGCCCTCAAATTGTTGAAATTTGGGGGGCTGATAACCGGTAGGCATCTTGAGGCTGTCAATCCTTGCAGTATATGGCTTGGCATACATGAGGGAAGACTTAGTAGAAACTTCATATTTGTCCTTGATGGTCCCTTCGATAAACTCCTTCAGGAGGTCAAGTGGTATCATCCCCTCAGAAGAAACTGGAAGTTCCTTAGTTGGTAGTGCTTGCTTTGCAGGACTTTCAATCTCTTGAACTTCAAGGGCCTTTTTAGGTGGATGGCAAGATTCTGCATCCATCAATCCATCCATCTTGTCCATCAACTTGTCAATTTGGGACTCCTGATTGTGCACATGCTTGGTCAATCCTTCAATCATCTTTGCTAGGCTTGCAAGTTGCTCTTCCATTGATGAAGCATCAGTCACCATCGCTTGCATGATTCTTGGAGTTGTTGGAGAGTAGCATGGGCTATCGCCTAAGTTAATCTTTGGTATGCTCACACCACGGGGAGAGGATCCATCAATTGAGTCATTATCTTTCCTTGTGGCAGAGTTCTTGGATCCAGAGAGTTCAAGTTGAGACAAAGTCTTTTTAATCCTCTTAGAAAAATTGCTTTCCTCTCTTGATGCATCGATGGAGGATCTCGCTCCTTTTGTAGATGAAGATCCAAAGATTGGAGTTGACGCAGACGACACTTGGAGTGTGTGTTATCCTAACACACTTGTCTTTCTCCTCGTCACAGGTCCAAAGATTCCAAAGGTAACACCGAGGATGCTTTCCACTTCAGCAGAGAACTTGGAGTTAGCAGCCTTGGAAGAAGTTGATTTGGAGTCAATCTTCTTGAAAATCATTTCGATGTTCTTAAACTTTAATGATTAAAAATTTGAGATGAGAGGTAGAGATTATCCCACAGGGCATGCCAGAATTTGTAGACAATAAAATTTGAGTCACAAAAAATAGTAATCAGGACCAAAATATCACAACAATCGTAGTATTTGATTTGAATAGATGAGTGTTACAATCTCAATTTGTAACGACTAGGTTCGTCATTATGGGTAGTTCAATTGTGCTAAGTTTTAGAGTTAAAAAACTCTGGGTTTAGGGGTTTGAAATTCTGGGCTAGGCTAGTCTTGATCGGTTTTAGAGAGAGGTAGAGTCTAGGGAAATTCGGGTAAGAATTGGGTTAGGTGTCTTGTTTTGAGCTAGTTTTCCATGTAGCCAAGACATAAAGGATTCTGAGAGACTTTTCAGAATCGAAATTGGGTAAGTAGAACTCCCAAAAATGTGTTTGACGTGGAGGGGTTGTTTTGGGTTGTCGGGGGAAGTAAGTGTGTTGTAAAAGGATCAAATTTTAGAGTTTTCTGGACATTCTGTCCGTGATAAGCGCAATGGCTCCGCCGTAGCGACCTCCGCTATAGCAGTGGAAAATACTTCTATAGCGGTGGTCAAGGCGGTCAACGCCGCTTAAGACCGCTATAGAGGAAGTCGTCCGCTATAGCGGTATTGCTACAGCAGAGTGAGGATCGCTACAGCGGGCCGATGGGTTTTTAATGCACAAACTTCCCCAAAACAATTAAGTTTTCTACAATTCATTTGGGAGAAGAGCTAGGGCGATTTCAGGCATTTTTTCTCCGTTCTTTATCATTTTTCTACCCTAAGGTAAGATTTCTACTCCCCAAACTTTGAACTACTTTTCCTATGCGATAGAATTGCTAAGAGGAAACTTGGGGAATGTTGGAATAACCTAGAAATGGTGGAATCCGGGGAAGAAAGGAGATTCTAAACATTAAAGTTCTTGGGGATTGTTAAAAGTGAAATATAATGATCATATATTGTTAAATTCTCCATTTTTATCCGTGAAAATGATAGAACTAGGGAAATCAACGGTGGGAAAGTTCGAGAAAAGGGTGGAACGATCATGTGTGGTCTGGGGTTTTGGGATTTTGTGTATTCTGGGTATTATGCAGGCCTTGTTTGTTATTTTCATGTACTTGTATGTTATTTTAGACCAAGAACAGGAAAGGAATCCGGAACACGGGAAAGCTCGGGTTGAGTAGAGCTGGGATCATTTTGAGGTAGGTGATGGCTTACGATTTGTGGTGAATGTTGTATATTTTGTACTCTTATCTAAGTGTTTGTATGAATTGCATTGCTTAGAGGAATTGTGTAGAATGTCTAAGGGTCCTGTTTTACAGTCTGTGAATTAAACGGTGTGTTGCTTGTTGGTTTACAAGTTGTTTGTTCATTATTTGACTGTGGATTATTGACATTCGGTTGGCTCGGGTACCACGCCTAGTACGGGTATACTAATGGTTGGCACATGTACCACGCCTGGTATGAGTATAACAAATGGTTGGCACAGGTACCATGCCTGGTATGAAATACTAACGGTTGGCTGAAGTACCACACCGGGTATAAAATACTAATGGTTGGCTCGGGTACCATGCCTGGTACGGGTTATTTTACCAAATTATGGCATTGATATTGCTGCATTGCATTGACTGTTATTGGTTCCATGAGTGGACCGAGCTGTTCTTATTGAATTGTGATATTCACTAGTGGTTCTTGAGTGACCGGGAATCCTGTTATATTTGTTGAGTTGGTCTTGGATTAGGCCGGGTTGTCTGTTTAACACTTAAGTGTTGTTAGAAGGGATCCCAGGGTGGGTCTGGGCTAAGTAATAAAGATGAGTTATCGAATTCTGTGAATGTGGCTTAGAGTTATGAGAAGTGGACTTCATGTGAAACGAGCTAGGTAGAGACTTGTAGTCTAGGGGAGCCTATTGACTTGTTGCATGTTTTCCATACTTGTACTTGATTTGTTGTGCTGAATTATACACTGTTTATTTGGAACTGGATGATGATCCTACCAGTACACAGTGGTGGTGTACTGATACTGCACTTGCCTTTTCTTCTTGTGAGTGTAGGCAATCTTCCAACGGCTGAGACGCGACCTCATCTGTAGTACCAGCGTTCCAGCTTTCAAGGGTGAGCCACTTGATCGGGCTGCCTTGAATCTATCGTTAGTGTTGTAGCCCATTTGTTTCGGGCATAGACTATTTCCTTTTATTTTTGGGGTTACATCCCCGTACTCTAGACATTGGTAGAAGTATTTGGTACTGCTACTTTCAGATTCTAGGGGGTAATTTTCGCAGGCTTATATTAATAAAGTTGATTTATTGTTATTGAACTGCTAGTTTACTTTTATGCACTGGTTTTGAGCTGTTAGAATGATAAGTTCGGGGAAGTGATGGTTCTCTCACTCGGGGGTTGAGTGAGTGTCACTCACGGCGGTCTGGGTCATGACAAAGAAAGTATCAGAGCCCTAGGTTCATTGATCTCGTCGTATAACACAGGTCTAGTAGTGTCTTGCAGTACGGTGTGGAGACGTCCGTACTTTTTTTCGAGAGGCTATGAGGCTTTAAGAAAACTATCTCTTCCTTCTTTCCTTCGTGCTATACCTTGAGTCCAATTGGTATCTGGTGATACAAATTGGTATCTAACCTGATTCACTCTTCTGTACGCAGATGGTTAACACAAGGAACAATGGAGCTAGAGCAGCGATCCCAGCAACGGGCCTGGCTATCCATGGTAGAGGCAGGGGAAGGGGAAGAGGATGAGGTAGAGCCGCACCCGCTAGGGGTGGAGCTCAAGTGGTTGCTGGAGAGTGTGAAGCAACCCCTCCCCCACCTCAGGAACAGATTACTGAAGATGTAGAAGTTGTGGCTGAAGATGGTGAGGCACAGGAGGAGGTGTCACCGGTTGGGGGTGCAGGTCTCCCTACTATGACACCAGAAGCCTTTCAGCAGGCTTGGAATATTTTGAGTGGGTTGGTTGGTACTGAAGCCATACCCGCGGCCTTTGCAAACCAGGCCTTGGACCCTCAGCCAACATCTACTACAACGCCTAGGATGGATGCAGCTTCAGGCACGAATGACTTCTTCAGGCCAATGCTAGGCCCAGTGATGACAGGGAATGAACATGAGATGCTGACCAAGTTTCTCAAGATGAAGCCTCCTACTTTTCAGGGTACTGACAAGGAGGATGCCTATGAGTTCATCTTAGATTGCTATGAGAGGTTGTATAAGTTGGGTATTGTACGTCAATATGGGGTTGAGTTTGTCACATTTCAGCTGCAGGGTGATGCCAAGCAGTGGTGGAGGTCTCATGTGGAGTGTCGGTCTTCTGTTCTACCCCGACTGACTTGGGAACAGTTACACGCTTTGTTTTTAGAGAAGTACATACCCCGTACTTTGAGGGACCGGAAGAAAGATGAGTTCTTGAACTTAGAGCAGGGTAGCATGTCAGTCTCTGCTTACGAGGCTAAATTCCATGCCTTATCTCATTTTGCCACACAGTTGTTGGGTTCCGAGGAGAAACGGGTCAGGTTATTTGTGAAGAGTTTGAATACTGAGCTACAGGTACTGTCAGTGCATATGATTTCTTCAGGAAAGGTCTTTAATGATGTGGTGGATTATGTGAAGCAACTTGAGGGAGTCAGGAAGACGGGGCAGGCTAAGGAATTAGCCAAGAAGCCCCGGAACGAGGGAAATTTTAGTGGCTCGCATTCCAAGGGTCATAATCAGAAGGTATACTCAGCCCGTCCTATTTAGTCAGCTTTGCCAGCTGCTACAGGTGGTCGTCAGGGAGCTCATAATCAGTCTTCAGCTCCTAGAGGCCAGAGAGCATCTTATACGTCAGCTAACAGGCCTATACTTGACCGTGGATGCTTCCATTGTGGTGATCTGGGCCACTTTAAGAGGGAGTGCCCACTAGGGAAGACAGGTTATCAGGGTCAGCAACAGCCTAGAGTGGTGGTCCCAGTAGGTAGAGGTGGTAATACTAGAGGTCATCCACAGGGTGGGCGAGGAAACTTTTAGGAAGGCCTGGGCGACAGAGGGAACGACGGCGCTGGCAAGGGTGCAGCGCAGCCAGTCCGAGAAGTTGCCCGGATTAATGATCGGGATCATTGCTATGCTTTTCCAGGGAGGACTGAGGCGAAAGCCTCAGATGCGGTGATCACAGGTACCATTCTTGTCTGCGATAAAATGGCTTCAGTATTATTTGACCCAGGTTCTACATATTCTTATGTATCTATAAGTTTTGCATTGGGTCTGGAATTGACTTGTGATATCCTTGATTCCCCTATTCATGTTTCTACCCCGGTTGGAGAGTTTGTGATTGTGACTCATGTTTATCGTGACTGTTCTGTTATGTTTGTGGGGTTGCATACTTGGGTAGACTTAGTAATTCTTGATATGGCTGATTTTGATATTATCTTGGGCATGACCTGGCTGTCCCCTTATCATGCTGTGTTGAACTGTAACACCAAGACTGTGGCTCTAGAGATTCCAGGTAAGGATAGACTGGAGTGTGAAGGTGTGTACAGGCCTAAGCCAGTTAAGATAATATCGTTTGTTCAGGCTAAGAAGCTAGTGGAGAGGGGGTGTCTAGCCTTCTTAGCTCATCTCCGGGATGATAGTGTGGAGCTTCCGTCTATTGAGTCAGTTCCTGTGGTTTCTGAGTTTCTAAAGGTGTTTCCAGTGGATTTTCCTGGCATGCCTCCGAACACGGATATAGATTTCTGTATTGATTTGGAGCCAGGAACTCATCCCATTTCCATTCCTCTGTATCGTATGGCTCCGGCAGAGTTGAGGAAACTTAAGACTTAACTACAGGAACTCCTAGATAAGGGATTTATCCATTCCAGTGCTTCGCCTTGGGGTGCTTCGATTTTAATTGTAAAGAAGAAGGATAGTAGTATGTGGATGTGCATAGATTATAGGCAGTTGAACAAGGTGACCATCCGGAATAAGTACCCCCTACCCCGTATAGATGATTTGTTTGACCAGCTTCAGGGTGCATCGGTGTTTTCAAAAATCGACTTGAGGTCGGGGTACCATCAGTTAAAAATTAGGCCTGAGGACATTCCTAAGACTGCCTTTCGGACTTGGTATGGGCATTATGAATTCCTAGTAATGTCATTTGGTTTGACCAATGCACCGGCAGCATTCATGAGTTTAATGAATGGGGTATTTAAGTTATATTTGGATTCCTTCGTAATTGTGTTTATTGATGATATTTTGATCTACTCCAAGAGTTGGGAGGAGCATACTAATCATCTTCATATTGTGTTGGACATCTTGAAACGCCAGAAGCTCTATGCGAAGTTCTCCAAGTGTGAATTTTGGTTGACTTCAATTGCGTTCTTGGGGAATGTAGTGTCAGAGAAGAGGGTGATGGTAGATCCCCAGAAAATTGAAGCAGTCAAGAGTTGGGTTCAGCCTAGTTCTGTGACTGAGGTGAGAAGTTTTGTTGGACTCGCAGGGTACTACCAGAGGTTTGTTAAGGATTTTGCGTCTATTGCTACTCACCTGACCAGGCTGACACATAAAGATATACCATTTGTGTGGTCCGACAAGTACGAGAAGAGCTTCCAAAAGCTCAAGACACTTCTGACCACGGCTCCTGTATTGTCCTTGCCGGTTGAAGGTAAAGACTTTATTATCTACTGTGATGCTTCACATTCTGGTTTGGGTGTTGTGTTGATGCAGGATAGGAATGTGATAGCCTATGCATCCAGGCAGTTGAAGGTGCATGAGAGGAACTACCGGAATCACGACCTAGAGTTGGCAGCAGTGGTTTTTGCACAAAAGATTTGGAGACACTACCTTTATGGTGTCAAGTGTGAGGTGTTCACAAATCATCGCAGTCTACAATATGTATTCACGCAAAAGGATTTGAATTTGAGGCAGAGAAGGTGGATGGAGCTACTGAAGGACTATGATGTGACTATTCAGTACCATCCGAGTAAGGCTAATGTGGTGGCAGACGCATTGAGCCGGAAAACAGTTAGCATGGGTAGTTTGGCTTGTTTGGGGGTGTCCAAACGACCACTAGCAAGGGAAATTCGGGCTTTGGAGGCCAAGTTCATGCACTTGGGTGTTTCAGATCAAGGTGGGTTGTTGGCCAGCGTTAAGGTCAAAGCCACCTTCATAGAGGAAATAAAGGCCAAACAATTTCAGGATCCGAAACTGAGTAAGCTTCGAGGTAAGGTAATATTCGGGGAATCCAGGGATATCACGTTAGACTCTGGTGGAATACTAAATTTCAGAGGGAGGATTTGTGTTCCTCGGGTTGATGACATAATTCAGAAAATCTTGGTGGAAGCCCATGGTTCGCGGTACTCAATTCATCTGGGTGTGACCAAAATGTACAAAAATTTAAGGCAGCGTTACTGGTGGCCCGGAATGAAAAGGGACATAGTGGACTTTTTGTCCAAGTGTCAGAATTTCTAGCGGGTAAAGTGTGAGCACCAGAGGCCTGCAGGAATACTTCAGAGGATGCCCATCCCAGAGTGGAAGTGGGAAATGATAGCCATGGACTTCGTGGTGGGTCTTCCCAAGACATTAGGGAAGTATGACTCAATTTGGGTCATTGTTGATAGGTTGACCAAGTCTGCTCATTTTATTCCGGTCAGGGTAGATTACAATTCTCAATAATTAGCCAAGATCTACGTTAAGGAGATTGTGAGATTGCATGGGGTACCACTGTCCATCATTTTAGACAGGGGTACGCAGTTCACCTCTAAATTTTAGGGCAAGCTACATGAAGAGTTGGGTACACAACTCACTTTTAGCATAGTCTTCCATCCTCAGACTGATGGCCAGTCGGAGAGGACGATCCAGGTATTGGAGGACATGCTGAGAGCATGTGTGATGGACTTTGGGGGTCATTGGGACCAGTTTCTACCATTGTGCGAGTTCTCGTACAATAATAGCTACCACTCCAGTATTGACATGGCAGCGTTCGAGGCATTGTATGAGAGAAACTGCAGATCACCAGTTGGGTGGTTTGAGAAAGGCGATGTAAAGCCCCTGGGCATGGACTTAGTAAAGGAAGCGCAGGAAAAGGTAAGGGGCATTCATACCAAATTGTTGGCTGCCCAAAGCAGGCAAAAAGAGTATGCAGATCGTAAGGTCCGGGACATGGAATTTCAGGTTGGTGAATAGGTATTGTTGAAAGTGTCACCAATGAAGAGAGTTATGCGGTTTGGTAAGAAGGGCAAGCTTAGACCTCGGTTCATTAGTCTGTTTGAGGTTCTTGAGATTGTGGGGCCAGTGACTTACAAGTTAGCACTGCCACCCAGTTTGTCGAGCGTCCATCCGGTAATCCATGTATCCATGCTTAAGCGATACCATGGGGATGGGGATTACATCATCAAGTGGGACGAGGTACTTTTTGACAAGGATCTTTGTTATGAAGAGGAACCAGTCTTGATTCTTGCTCGGTATGTCCAGAGGTTGAGGGAAAAGGTGATTGACATGGTAAAAGTTCAGTGGAAGCATCATCCGGTTAAGGAAGCCACTTGGGAAACCGAGAAGGACATGCGGGACAAGTACCCTCAATTGTTTGAGGATTCAGGTACTACACTTTCTTTCCTTTATTTCCATAAATTTGAGTTTGATTGTTCGGGGATGAATGATGGGTAAATTTGTATCTGTTGTAATGACCTGGTCCGTCATTAAGGGTAGTCCAATCATGCCAAGTTTTAGAGTTAGAAAACTCCGGGTTTGGGGGTTTGAAATTCTGGGCTAGGCTAGTCTCGGTCAGTTTTGAAGCGAGGTGGATTCTAGAGAAATCCGGGTAAGGATTTGGTTAGTCGTCTAGTTTTGAGCTAGTTTTCCATGTATCCAATACATAAAGGAGTCCGGGGGACTTTTCGAAATCAAAATTGGGTAAGTAGAACTCCCGAAAATGCGTTTGATGTGGAGGGGTTATTTTGGGTCATCGGGGGAAGCAAGTGTGTTGTAAAAGGACTAAATTTTGGAGATTTCCAAACATTCTGTTCGTGACGAACGCAACGGCTCCACCGTAGCGACCTTCGCTATAGCGGTGGAAAATATCGCTATAGCAGTGGTCAAGGCGGTTAACGCCACTTAAGACCGCTATAGCGGAAGTCGTCCGCTATAGCAGAGTGGGGACTGCTATAGCTGGCCAACGGGTTTTTAATGCAGAAACTTCCCCAAAATAATTCAGTTTTCTACAATTCATTTGGGAGAAGAGCTAGAGTGATTTCAGGCATTTTTCCTCCGTTCTTCATCGTTTTTCTTCCCTAAGGTAAGGTTTCTACTCCCCAAACTTCGCACTACTTTTCCTATGCAGTAGAATTGCTAGGAGAGAACTTGGGGGGAGGTTGGAATAACCTAGGAATGGTGGAATCCAGGGAAGAAAGGGGATTCTAAACATGAAAGTTCTTGGGGATTGTTAAAAGTGAAATATAATAATCATATGTTGTTAAATTCTCCATTTTTATCCGTGAAAATGATAGAACTAGGGAAATTAATGGTGGGAAAGCCCGAGAAAAGGGTGGAACGATCATGTGTGGCCTGGGGTTCTGGGATTTGGTGTAATCCGGGTAATATGAAGGCCTTGTTTGTTAATTTCATGTACTTGTATATTATTCTAGACCAAGAACGAGAAAGGAATTCAGAACACGGGAAAGCTCGGGTTGAGTAGAGCTGGGATCATTTCGAGGTAGGTTATGGCTTACGATTTTTGGTGAATGTTATATATTTTATACTCTTATCTAAGTGTTTGTATGAATTGTATTGCTTAGAGGAATTGTGTAGAATGTCTAAGGGTCATGTTTTACAGTCTGTGAATTGAACGGTGTGTTGCTTGTTTGTTTACAAGTTGTTTGTTCATTATTTGACTGTGGATTATTGATATTCAGTTGGCTCGGGTACCACGTCGGGTATAACAAATGGTTGGCATGGGTACCACGCCTAGTATGAAATACTAACGGTTGGCTCGGGTACCACGCCTGGTACGAGTTTATTTTACTGCATCATGGCATTGATATTGTTGTATTACATTGACTGTTATTAGTTCCATGAGTGGACCGAGCTGTTCTTATTGAATTGTTATATTCACTGGTGGTCCTTGAGTGACCGGGAATCTTGTTATATTTATTGAGTTGGTCTTGTATTAGGCCGGGTTGTTTGGTTTAACACTTAGGTGTTGTTAGAAGGGATCCCAGAGTGGGTCCGGGCTAGGTAATAAGGATGAGTTATCGAATTCTGTGATTGTGGCTTAGAGTTATGAGAAGTGGACTTGATGTGAAATGAGCTAGGTAGAGATTTGTAGTCTAAGGGAGCCTATTGACTTGTTGCATATTTTTTATGCTTGTACTTGATTTGCTGTACTGAATTATACACTATTTATTTGGAACTGGCTGATTATTCTACCAGTACACAGTGGTGGTGTACTGATACTACACTTGCTTTTTCTTCTAGTGAGTACAGGCAATCTTCCAGCAGATGAGACGCGACCTCATCTGTAGTACCAGCGTTCCAGACTTCAAGGGTGAGCCGCTTGATCGGGCTGCCTTGAATCTATCATTAGTGTTGTAGCCCATTTGTTTTGGGCTTAGACTATTTTCTTATATTTTTGGGGTTGCATTTCCGTACTCTAGACATTGGTAAAAGTGTTTGGTACTGCGATTTTCAGATTCTAGGGAGTAATTTCCGCAGGCTTATATTAAT
Source organism: Jaltomata sinuosa (assembly GCA_003996215.1). Lineage (NCBI taxonomy): Eukaryota > Viridiplantae > Streptophyta > Magnoliopsida > Solanales > Solanaceae > Jaltomata > Jaltomata sinuosa. Next base: position 222,323 of record QJPP01000069.1, read on the forward strand.
GAAGTTGATTTATTGTTATTGAACTGCTAGTTTATTTTATGCACTGATTTTGAGCTGTTAGAACGATTAAGTTCGAAGAAGTGATGGTTCGCTCACCCGGGGGTTGGGTGAGTTCCACTCACGACGGTCTGGGTCGTGACACTATTAATCCTCTGATTCATCTTTTCAAGTATGTAAATTCAAGGGCGTTGAGCTTGATTTTGAATTTGGTGGAATGGATCTTGACTTGTGAATTTAATGAATTTGATCTTTACTTGTACTTGAATCCAAGGGCTTCTGAGATTGGTGTTGAATCTGGTAGTCTTGATCTTGACTTGTGAAATTAATGAATTTGATCTTGACTTGTACTCGAATCTAAAGGTTTTTGAGTTTGATCTTGAATCTAGTGGTCTTGATCTTGAATCTGGTGGTCTTGATCTTGACTTGTGAATTTGATGAGTTTGATCTTGACTTGTACTTGAATCCATGGGCTTTTGAGCTTGATCTTGAGTTGTATGAACTTGAATGTTGAATTTTTGAACTTGTAGCTTGTAGAGAAATTTGTTGTGCTTGATCCACGAGCTCTCTCTGGCTTCTTGTTACAATTCTGGTGTCTTTTTTGAATTATGGAGGACCCCTATTTATAGTTGTAGGAGGGAAGAGTTATGGTAAGTATCAACTCTTTCCGGCTAATCAGATTGAAGTGATGTGACCATATTTGATTGGTCGAAACATGTCACTTGTACACGTGGTGTATTTCTATTGGTCTTTTAACTTGGCTTGGCATACTGCATCATTTTGACACATGGCATGATCATATTGGCTCCTTCGCTTGATTTGACATGCCATGTCATTTGACACATGACACCAAATTGGGCCTCTAGAATAAGATGACAACTTGAGTTTGGCAAAGTGGGCTCATTATTTATAGCCCAACAAGAATTGGACTTTAATTAAATCCGTATTTATTGGACTTAATTATTGATCCAATTATATTAATCCATAATATTTATTTGAACTAATATATATTGAATTTAATATAATCTAAATTTCGTACGGATTTAAATTTAATAAAATTTCGTTGTGTACAGACATACAAATAAATATTTACTTGAAGTCAAAATTAACAAGCATTATTAAGATTATTTTGTTTGTAAATTTGAGACTTGATTAGCAAGTAGTAACACCATATAATATTTTCTTCAAAATATTTACGTTAATATTTTTAAATTAAAAAAATAATATTTTTTAAAAAGTGGGTTGACCCGTCATAGTCCGCGATCCACATAGTGATAGGTTGAGCTTGCTGTTTTCTAGCCCATCAAAATGATGGGCCAACCCAGCCTGATCCCTCAAATTATAAAGCCCGTGTGGACTAGCACGAATGAACTGAGCCGACCCATATTGATAGCTCCAACCAAACTTTCAGAAAAAAACTATTTTTTAATATATTGAAAATAATTTTTGTTATTTCCCCAATAAATTATTTTTTCCTCCAAAAGTTTGGTCTAATATCTCAACTAACTCCCTATGAAGCACTATTTTTAATTGAAAAACAAACATGTTTGACTCCTAAAAATTTGATCAAACAAGCTACAAGAAAAAATAGTAGGATTTCATTTCAGGACTGAAAAAAATCAAACTCTAAATGGATAGCTAAATTTACTTGCGCAAGAATTTCTCAAGATCGAACTTGTTTTGCTCCAATATGCATTTAATTTCTTAAATAAAATTTAGGGAAAATGGTTCAGAACACACCTAAACTATGACCGAAATTGTTGTTACACACTCCAACTTTGTGGGGGTCCTATGACCCTCCTGGACTATTTAATAGTGTAATATTGAGGGTATTATCAACATAGTTGGACATGCAAGTGAACACACGTATAAGCAACAACTTTACAACAATAGATTGAAAGCAAAAATCACAAGATATTTGAATGATTTGTGTTATTTGATCAATAATTCTAAAGATTTAGAGAGTTTTAGGAAAATCCTAAGGTTAATGGAAGATAAATTAACATTAATGGTAATTGACTCCTCTTTTTGGTAGCGTGTGTAAACACTCACTTTAGTTTGAGTGATTTAATGGTCCAACTAAGCTGATAATACCCTCAATATTACACTATAAAATAGTCCAGGGGGGTCATAGGACCCCTACAAAGTTAGAGTGTGTAACAACAATTTTGGTCATAGTTTAGATGTGTTTTGAGTCATTTTCCCTAAAATTTATAAACCCAAAAGTTAAATAAAAATTACTTTAAATCATAACTTATGATAGTAAAATTATTGCTTTTGAAAATCAAAGTTAAAAAATAATAATTTATATTCCAATTAAAATAAAAAAAAAATTGAAATTACTATCAAGATTTAATATTTAAAAATTAAATTGTGAAATATAAATTAAATCACCGCAAAAAAAAGAGAGAGAGAAAGGGAGACAATTATAAAACGTGAATTTCTTCATTGTATTTTACTTTTTTATTTATGTCATTTTTCGCATTTATCTTTCAGGTGCGTTAGTTTCAAAATTTCAAGAATGTGCAACCTTTTGCACCCCCACCAACCTTCCAAACTAATGAATTGAACAGATTAGTTAGTAGACAAGAATTGATGGAAGGAACTTCTTAAAATTTAAATTGAGACAATAATCGTCGTCCCCGTCCTCCCCGTCCTCCCCGTCCTCCCCCCCCCCCCTTTTATTTTCAGTTTAATAAATATTTAACAGTGTATTAAATATTTTGAGGGTTTTATTTTATAATTTTTAAAAAAATTATTGATATTTGTATAGAAATTGATCAAGAAACAAAGGCTAAAGATGTTTGAAAGTTCATGTATATTCTACGAAAAATAAGGACCTACAAGAAGAACGAAACTTTACGACAGCTTTTTCGTAGACGTTCGACTTGCATGTGTTAAGCATCTAGCTAGCGTTCCTTCGTAGATCTCCGGATTTCACCTACCTACCCGAGGTAAGGAAGTAAAGAACATGACGTAACAGTACTAAATTTTATTCATGTTTATCTCGTCGCATTTAGTGACGTATATCTAACTACTATTTTAAGCTTAGTAAATTAACTTGGTCTCAAAGGTAGGATTTTTAAATTTTCTCCTAAGAAATCGAAAACATAGACATTCTATAATACAACTATATTGTGTTAATAGCTGAAATCCTTAGAGTCTGTGAAGCTTTGAGTTGGTTGAAGAACCACTATCGCACAGCTCCGATTGTTGTTATAATGGATTGTCTTTTGGCCAAGCAAGCATTGAAAAAATCTGAGAGCGGCAATTCTTATTTTGATATTATTGTGCAAGATTGCAAAGCACTCATGTGTGACTTTACGTCTATATTTTGTCTTTTGTTAAACGGTCAGCGAATCAGTGCACTCATATGTTAGCTAGGGCTGCAGGTTCAATGTCTGATTCTATGGAGTAGATCGTGTATCCCCCATCTTTGATTCATGATGTACTCAATTACTATTTGAATAATATTTGAGCTATTAGTTTTTTTCAAAAAAGAAAAATTATATTTATAACATTAACAATTTTGATATTGCTAATATCATGATTTGCTATATATTAGTTATACATGGACTGAAAATCTCATCAAGTAAAGGATTAAATAATATCATAACTAATATATGTATTATTTTTCTCTAATATATCCTATTATTAGATTTTCTTAAGCCAAGGATCTATCAAAAATAATATCTCTACCTTTCAAGATAAGATTTACGTTTATGTACACTCTACCCTCTTCACACCTCACTCGTGAAATTACACATAATATACTATTGTTATTATATATCCTGCCAAACGAACAACTGTATATGATTTGAGTGACTAACTGCATTATGATAGTATTTTGTTGATACTAGTTATAACTTTGACCTAGAAAATTTTAATAACTCGAAGGCATATCTTGCATTTTAAAATCTATATTATGCCATACGTTATTAAGACAACTACACATATAATTTTTATTGATATAATACAAATTTGATTATTATATATGTAGGTCTAAGATTAATCTCGAATGAATCACATTTGTGATATTTGCCCTCTTGGTTCATTCAAGTATATGAATATTGTATAACTTGAAGCATTCATAATCTCTTGATATGGACATCTTCATAATTTTGAAAACAAGAGGTATGTATTCTTACTATATATTAAAAATTATTCGCAAGTTATATGAGTTATGTTCTGATCTATCTTAGAGACTCTTTATATGCGATATAAAAAAGAAAAAAAATCACTTATTGATTATTTTTGTTCTTTTGAATGTCTATCATCACGGAGAGAACAACATTGAATTCACGATATATTCGAAAATCTTTACTACTTATATTTCTTATGGCTTTTAGATAATTGATTAGAAAGATATTTATGTATATATTTTTTTGACAAATAGTTCTTGAAGTGAAATTGAGCATAAATGAAAAGCGTATTATGGACAACGAACAATTAATTGATATGAATATGTGCGTTCAAGCTGGTGATTGGCTTAGTTTATATGAAAAAACTTATGGTAAAGGCTTTAGGATTCATTTTCAAGAAGTGACACTTGAGTTCAAAATGACATGATTCAATGGGTCTGTTCAGAGTGTGAGGGTACTATCACGTGTTTTTCAGATGGGTTATAAACTACTGAGTATGCTTAGAGAAGAAAGTCTAACGACGTTTGGGTCAAGTATTGTGATAAGTTACATGGTAATTTCGAGTTTGATAACTAATAAGGTTCAGCTTTCAAATAAAGAACGTGATCAGATCAATAGAAAAAGAATTAATGGTGTATTAAGGCGTATGATTTTGTAGCATCCATAAAGAAAGAGTTGATATTGATCGATAAGAAAAGTTATCTACATGATTTAAATTAGAATTCGGGCATTACGTGGTAAGGCTGTAATTGTGGTACTGAATTGTGTTAATGTATGGATTGGTAAGATAAGAACTTTTGAGAATATCGGTTATAGAGACCTTGGAAGGACTTATGCATGGAAAAGCAAATAAATTGTAGAATTTATCATTTTGGGATGTTAAAGGGTATAATAAAGTATTTCACTCAAAAGTTTGATGTAGAGTATGAGGTAATATGCCATAGGCCTTGTGCCGAATAATACTAAATGATAAATGAGTTAAAGAAAAGAACAAAGGGCTCTTATATTAGAGAATTAGAGGTATTCAGAGTATACAAAATTCTATCAGTATTGCATAATTGGTGTAAGTTGAGAAATGTGAAATATTATATATGATCCTTCCTACAGAGTTAAAGATTTGTGTAGATTACCGCTTTTGAGTTCAGAAATGACAGGACGAGTTGAAACATTCATTAGTGGAAGGTGGAGTGATTTTGGCATAGACTTATACATGACTTAGTAGTGGCTCTTTTACAGATTTGATTTTGGTTGATAAATAGTGATATGTGGGTGATTTTGTAATTCTATGTTGGGAAGATGATTCACATTATGTCAAGTGGCTTACAGGTATATTATCGGAAGGACTTACAGTTCTGAGGGTTTATTGAGAATTTTAGGTGGAATTTATACTATGTAATTGATAGAAATTATATGGATTAGTATGATAAGTTACTTAGACATTTGGTGATGTATAAAGGTATATGCTTATGATATAAAAAGTTATTGGAGTGATCCGTAGTTTTCTCCAAGTTTTAGCATGAGAATATGATTGTTGAAATAGTAGTTGAAGCATGACATTTGAAGATTTATATAAATTTGACATTAGTTTTTGGCTCAGTAGCTTCAGCTCGATGAAACAGTACTATCAGACTTGAAATTAGCATTATCAGTCTTGGATAAGATCAGTTTTTGATAGAAAATACTTAGAATAAACTTAGAAGAGTAGAGATCTCTTTTGGGGGAAATAGAAAGTCATAACTCAACGTTTTGGAGAGTGTTAATGTGTATTCTAAGAGTGTTTGGTACTAATAATGATTGTGAAAGAGTGAATAAGGTCATGGTATTCTGTTGATACAGATTTGAAATTGAATTTATAATTATCTGATTATGGTGTCTATGTTAGAATTTGGTAAATCAGGTATGTTCAAGACTATGGTTATGATCAACTTAGTTATTGCATAAAGATGCAGTTCAAAAGTATGAAAATTAATTATTTGGAGAAGTTTTAATTTGGATACTAGAGATGTAGTCTTAAGGATAAAATAAAGGAGAATTTTGACAGTTAAGGTGAAAAGATGGTACTACACATGTAATATTTGCTTGAGAGTACTTATATGAGGTATACATGAGTATTTTCAGTTACTCAACAGTCTTGATATTTTCCTTACTCTTACGTTTGAGGATGAATGTGTATTTTAGCAGTGGAGCTCATAGTAATTTTTGATTTTTAATATATTTTGATCATTTTATCCTTTTTCATAATTGTATTATGGTATTTATTGTCTGCAAGAGTGGGTGAAATAATTTTTGAGGTAGTTGATTGAAAATTATGCAAGTTTTTCATTTTAAAAAATTGAAAAGTCGATATGATTGATTTTAGTCAACATTCATAAAAGTTGAGATCGTACCAAAATTTTATCAGTGTTATCAACTCTGAAACATATTTTTTATCTTAATAGGCATATTGGTTCGAGTCTTGAGACATTTAGATGAGTTTTGAAAGAATTTTTGAGTTTTGAAAGTTAGAAACTTAAAAGAGTTGACCAAAATCAAAAATTGAGGTTAGAAAAGTTATTTTCGAGTTTTGATGATTTTACTAGTTCAAGAGGGTGACTTTTGGTCTAGTTCAAAGTTTGGTTCAGTTCAATTTTGAATCGTTGTTTGAAAATTTAGAGATTTCTAAGTTAAAAGTTAACTTCGATCAACATTCAGTCAAGATGAACTCATTTGGGTATTTTGATGATTCCATTAGGTCCGGAATATATTTTATAACTAATTTGCACTATTGATTATGTTTGGGAGGTCTCAGATGAGTTTTGGATACTTATTCGAAGTTTAAAAATTTTCATCGTTAGATTTTAATAGTATCACTTGAAGTAAATAAGCTTTATTTGGTGCTTGAATAGAACCATTAAATTCATATTGAAATTTTAGAACTAACATAAAAAAAATTGTCACATTTGAAGTTTGTATGAGGGAGATATGATTGTTTCACTATGGACAGTTGTTGCTTGTGCAACTAAGGTCACGATTACGAACCTTTAATCGCGATCGCAAACAGTTGCCACTAAAGGTCTTTGTGAATGCTAGCCTTTGGTTGAGATCATGATATGTCACCACTGAATGTGCCAGTGATTATTTAAAAGACAGATTTTGAGGATTTCGTATTTTTAACATTTTGAAAACTAGGGAGCTCCGATTGAGGTAATAATTTATGTATTTTTATCGTACAAACATTGGAGTGGTTACATTCGGAGACTCTTCGTAAAGGAAAGGCTCAGGTGTGACCTTGTAGAGTTTAATGTTTGACTTCAAGGTAGGTTATGACTTAATTTTTTTGAAACTTTGCTTGGGTGAGAGCTTATTATGTAAAACATGCTATGGGTTGGATATAATTATGGATTCAAGTACTAAATAAGTTGAAACATCATTGTGATGCCCAGTTTGGGGCTTATACTGTGTGAGTAATAGAGGACTTAGATTTCTGGATTGAGGTTGAGGCTCATAGCCGATGTTCATAATTTTATTGTCATTTTGAGACTTTGATTATTTCTATGTAATTATCTTATTGTTACTCTGTGTGCATGCATATTTATTCATTCATCTCATGGATCACTGAGTTTTACATAGGAAAACATTGATTCTGAAGGAATAACCATCTTTTTTATATATATATATATATTTGATCCGATGCGATATTTCAAATGGAGATTCACTTTTATAAAATTTGATCTGATGCGATATTCTGAATGGGATATTAATATTGATTGCATCCGAGGCAAAAAATTTGACGGCGTATATGGACTTCACGAGTCTTCCATGGATTCCACCCTCCAGCAAAGACTTAGAAGGGGGTGTATATCGGTAGGCATATCTATTATATTTTATTCTATATCATTGGATTGCATTATCATTTGAATTATTGTTACGATTGAAGTATACCGTGTTTTTATTGATATTGAACTGCTGAGACTTTTCTGCGTGCAAGACTATTTTAGTATTTTTTATTCGATATAGTAACTTCACAAGCTCAGTCGGCCTATGATGTCTACTTAGTACAAGTGAACCGTACTTACCCATATTTTCTTGCATCCTTTCACTGCAAATCCAAGTACGAGTGATTCTCGTGGTGCCTGATCATATACTTTATGCGAGTTATCTGACTTGAAGTTGTGGTGAGATCCTACTTTTGAAAATTGTCCCGACTTTCTCTTTCTTTTATTTCTGTCTTCATTACTTTCTTAGACAGGGTTGTAGTTCAGTTATGACAGTCTGTATTAAGAGTTGCTCTTGTTGTGACAGCTGAGTCTTGAGATATTATAGGATATATTACCCTAATTCATTTCGATTATTATTATTTGAGTTATTATTGAATATTCATTTGTTACTCCGCTTTGTACTTCCTTAAAATTGCTTGCATTTGTTGAGTATGCTTACTTACCATTATGTTGAGTTGGGGTAAGTGTCATCACCACACTTGAGATTTTAGACCGTAAGAGAATTTGAATACACTTGCTACGTTTATATGAAAGATATTATTGAATACTTATTAGAAAAAGATAGTATGAATTATTTTGAGAAATAAACATATTATGTTGATTGAAAAATATCATACCATGCAGCTCAATATTAAAAAATATTTATTATATCGTATGAGAGATCTCCATATACTAAATATAACTGAAATTAATTACAATCCAACAAAATAAAGTTGAAGAAAGTTGTGATGATTGAGTTATATGTTTAGAAGAAATATTGTAGCATCAGCTCAAAGATGACAAATATTTGTTATGTGGGATGAGATATCTTTATAACAAGCATTGTTGTTCATTGTCGATTTATTGTGTTTCAAAAGAGAGAAAAAATAAAAAATATTATTTGTTGAGGCAGTGTATTCGAATTTGTGTCATTGTTCGTTGTTGGTAAACGAATGAAAAATCAACTCTTGTACTTTATTGATGAGCATGTCAAAATAAATCCTTGTTGGTAAGCGAGTAAAACCAGCCTTATAGTTGATGATGAATATGAAAAATCACAAAAATTGTACTCAACCCAAATTACAAAAAGTTTAAGGAAATAACTTCCTTACAACTCAAGAAATTGGTCTTCAATCGGAGCATAACGATTTCCATCAAGGAATTAAATTTGGACAAAAAAAGGCACTACTAGAAATAAAAAAAATTCCCCTCCGTAAATCAATGAGAACTTTGTGTTATAGAATATAATTTTTTTCACTCATTTTTTATCAAACCAGTTCACAGATAAAATGCATGATAAAAAACAGATTCTCACTAAAACAGTGAAAAACTTCCTAATTTTTTATATGAAAATATTATTATTATTTTTCTTCCTACCGATTCAATCAAAATATCTCTAAGAGTATCCACTGAATATTTTCAGTGAAAAAATTGAGATTTTTAGCAGTGAGAAAAAGAATAAGAAAAAGGAAAATATTATACTAATGGTTAAAAGAATATTTATGTCACGATCCAGACCGCCGTGAGTGGCACTCACCCAACCCCCGGGTGAGCGAATCATCAACGACCCTGAATTTAACCGTTCTAGTAGCTCAAAATAAGTGTGCAAGAAAATAAATTAGCAATTCAATAACAATCTCAATACTATGATAATTAACCTGCGGAAATATTCTTCCTAGAACTTGAAAGCCATCGTACCAAAATACTACCAAAATTCTAGAATCCGGGATGCAACCCCAAAATAAACAAGAGTCTAAGCCTGAGACAAATGGGTTACAAACGAAATGGAAGAGACCGAGGTAGCTCGATCGAAGCAGCTCACCCTTGATGTCTGAAAGCGCTGGGACTACAGGTGAGGTCGCGTGTCAGACACCGGAAGACTTCTTATACTCATAAAAAGAAAAACAAGTGTAGAATCAGTACACAAATATCGTGTACTGGTAGGATCAACGGCTAGCTCCAATAAACATAATATGAACAATAAACCATAACATAGTAAGGTACAAAAAATATGTAGTAAGTCAACAATTAGCAAGATATTAAATCCCTCTCTTGGCATATTGACACATAAACCAAATAACAACTATTGACCACACCCAAAATAACGACAGATAACCTTTTTCACATAATCCAAACCCACCAAGGATCCCCCTAACCTCACCTAAGTGTTAGACATGCTATCCCGGTCTACACTAAGACCAAAATCTTATTTAAATAAAATTGCCCGGCCTCTCATGGACCTTATACAAATATCACAGTTCAAGAATACAACTTGGCCCACTCATGGAACTATTAAAAGAAAACAGTAATATAATTAAACAACCCGTACCAGGCATGGTACCCGAGCCAACCATTAGAAATTTCTGTACTGAGTGTGGTACCCGATCCAACCGTTAGTAAACCCATACCAGGCGTGGTTCTCAAGACAACCGTTAGTATATCCATACCAGGCGTGCTACTCGAGCCAACCGAATATCATAACAAGTTGTAACAACCGGGTTCATCATTATGGATTCATCATTATGGGTAAACCATTCATGCCAAGTTTTGGGTTAGAAAACTTCCAGGTTTGGGAGTTAAAAATTCTGGGCTAGGCTAGTCTTGACCAGTTTTGGAGTGAGGTAGGGTCTAGGTAAATCCGGGTAATGATTGGATTAGATGTCTTGGTTCGAACTAGTTTTCCTTGTAGCTAAGACATAGAGGAGTCCGGGGAACTTTTCGGAATCGAATTCGGGTAAGTAGAGCTCCTGAAATCGAGGTTGACGTGAAGGGGTTATTCTAGAACATTGAGAAAATAAGTGTGTTGTAAAATGGACCAATTTTGGAGATTTCTCGACATTCTGTCTGTGACGAGCGCTACCGCTCCGCCACGGCGACCTTCGCTATGGCAGAATAATTACCGCTATAGCGGAAGTCAAGACGGTCAACCTCTGCCATAACGGTTGACTTCGCTATGGCGGTACTGCTATAGCGGAGCAGGGACCGCTATAGCGGAGTGACGGGACCAGAAAATCCAGAATATGGGTTTTTAATTTCATTCTCTTCTCTTCAGCCCCAAAAATAGATGAGAGTTATTCCAAAAAACCACCTAGGCTGCTCCAAGGCTTGGGAGCCATGGGGAGGAGGAATTTCGATAAAAAGGACGCAAAACCATGGATTTGGGCATGCAGGACCGCCAGGAATGCCTCCACAGAGCCAGAAACGAATGATTGCAGCTGCTTGGCGTCCAGATAGGCTAGGTTTTCATTGAGTAGATAGACCTGCTTACAATTCGTATTTATTATATAGTAGGAAAGGAGAATCCATGATTAGGCCTCCGGGCACGGAGTCTGGTGGATTCGGTGTTGGTTATATAGGTGGTAGGAATTGGTTGAATTGAATTGTGGGTTATTGATAATTATTTAGGGTTGTTCATGTTGTCCTGGTATGATAAGATGATGGGGCTCAGGGATCGGGATGTCGGGAAGGTTTAGGGAATCGGGAATTGCAAGGATAACTAAATGGGTATGAAAATGGGAAACTCCTAGGTGATGTTTCGGGAATACGAAGGGCATGATAAGTACTGTTGGTTTTGCTAAGGTCTAAGGGGTGGTAATTCATATTGTTATTATTTATGCAAGTTCCGAAATCAATGTGGTTGTTAAATTATGCTAAAAAGGGAAACCGTTCATTATTTGTAAATAAAGGGTGAGTGTGTTTGGCCTCCAAATGGAGGTTGAGGCTAAGTTATATACCCGGGAAGTAGGGTAGGTGATGGCGTACGATTCCTGTGAATGTTGTATATTCTTGTACTCTTATCTAAGTGTTTATATGAATTGCATTGCTTAGAAGAATTGTTTAAAATGTCTAAGGGTCCTATTTTACAGCCTGTGGATTGAACGGTGTGTTGCTTGTTGGTTTTATAAGTTGTTTGTTCAATATTTGACTGTGGATTGATTGACATTCGGTTGGCTCGGGTACCACGCCTGGTACGGGTATAACAAATAGTTGGCTCGGGTAACACGCCTGGTATGGGATAATACTAACGGTTGACTCGGGTACCACGCCTGGTACAGGATATACTAACAGTTGGCTCGGGTACCACGCCTGGTACGGGTATAACAAATGGTTGGCTCAGGTACCACGCCTGTTACGAGATATTACTAACGGTCGGCTCGGGTACCACGCCTGGTATGGGTTTATTTTACTGCATTATTGCATTGATATTGTTGTATTGCATTGATTGTTATTGGTTCCCTGAGTGAACCGGGCTATTTTATTGAAATGTGATATTTGTTGGTGGTCCTTGAGTGATCAAGAATCTTGTTATATCTATTGACTTAGTCTTGGTGTAGGCTGAATTGTTATAGCATATTATGAGCTTGATCTTGGTGTAGGTCAGGTTGCTATATTATGTTATTAGTTTGGACTTGGTGTAGGACGGGTTGTTATAGCATATTATGAGTTTGGTCCTGGTGTAGGCCGGGTTGCTATACTATGTTATTAGTTTGGTCTTAGTGTAGGTCGGGTTGTAATAGCATATTGTGAGTTTGGTCTTGGTGTAGGCCGGGTTGTTATATTATGTTATTAGTTTGGTCTTGGTGTAGGCCAGGTTGTTATATTATGTTATTAGTTTGGTCTTGGTGTAGGCCGGGTTGTTATGGTATATTGTGAGTTTGGTCTTGGTATAGGCCGGGTTGCTATATTATGTTATTAGTTTGGTCTTAGTGTAGGCTGGGTTGTTGTAGTATATTATGAGTTGATCTTGGTGTAGATTGGGTTATTACGTTGGTTATTAGTTGATCTTGGTGTAGAACGGGTTTGTCATGTTAACACTAGATGTGTGAGGGGGGATCCGGGTGCGTTCGGACTATTTAAAAGAGGTTATGTGCTCATAAATTGATTTCATTAAGTGTAATAATAGCAGTCATGAATATTCATGATTAATAAGCTAATGGTGGGTCTTGGTGTAGACCGGGGTAGTCTGTTGAACACTTAGGTGTGGATGGAGGACCCTTGGAGGGTTCGAGTTATGTGATCCAAGAAGGGATTTAGATGTAGCTCTATGGTGTTCGTTGAAGGTGTCAATGGTTGTTAGGTGAATTGCATGTGGTTGGTAAATATAGAGGAAGGCTGAGAGTCTGGATGTGGTTATTGGTTAATATAACCGGGTGGTAAAGTTGTCCTAGAGGTCTGAGAAAGTCCGAAAAATGGTAGGTAATACACTGGTATAAGTGGTTTGATTGGGAAGTGGGCCGGATTTTGTCTGGTTATTTAGTCAAGGTAGTTGACTGGGGTAAAGGTTAAAGGTGACTTAGGAAGTTCACGTGTCAAGGTGACTTGGGAAGTCTAGGTGACAAGGTGACTTGGGAAGTCTAGGTGACAAGGAGACCTTGAGAAGTCTAGTTATGAGTGAGACTTGGGAAGTCCTAGATGTCAGGGTCAAGGCTAAAGGTGAAGGAGGGAGCTATAATGTTTATTTTCATGTTTTTCCCTATTTTCCTATGTGATGGTACATGTGGATTTGGGTCGACCGATGATGCCTACCAGTACGTGTGGTTGTACTGACTCTACTCTTGCTATACCATTTTGGTATAGTCTGGTTACAGGGTTGGTGATGTTTCATAGGTACATGACGATGGTGATCTCCAGCAGCTTCTGTCCTTCGATTTCGTGACGGAAGTTGTGTCTCTTTTACATATTCTGTATAAATCTTATAGTAGCTCTTGTACCTGCTTAGACTAGGTCCTAGGGAGGGTGTTTTTAAAGGTTGTAAAGATTTTTCGCATATTCTTTAAGTCGTCTATTTTATGAACATTTTCTATAAAAGAATTTATCATGTATAGAAATAGACTGATTAATGGTTTACTTTAATTTTTGGGAGTTACTTGTTGGACGGGTGGTGAGGGTTTGTCTATCTAGGTGGTTAGAGTAGGCTCTCGCACGGCCCGGTAGGTTGGGTCGTGACAGATAGTATCAGAGCCTAGGTTACCGGTCTTCCAGTATAAGAGCAAAGTGTCAAATAGAGTCCTACGGATTGGTGTGTTGATGACCACATCTAATCTTTGGGGAGCTATGGAGCATTATAGGAAACATCTCCCTTCTTTCATTCCTTCTCGTGCGGTTTCGTTACTTGCTTGTATGGGTTGAGTCTAATTGTTATCTCAACAAGGTAAAGGATGTCATTGGACTCCGGGTACGGCAAACAAGCAAGAAGGAGTGGAACCGGAAAAGTTCCAATTGGTATCTGGTCGGGGAGGCTATGTAAAGGCATGGATGGATCGGCTAATGGTCATCCATGAGGCAAATAAAAAGCAATAAAACTGATTTGATTGACTGTTTAAGCTTGAGACTTGAGATTGTGCTTATGTGTATTGATGTTGTTTGAATGACTGCAAAAGTGTGGTGTGCAATTATTTGATTTGCTGTGAATGTTTTGGTCCGGGAGGAGTCATAACTTGAATTGATGTGCTTTGGTTGGTAATTACTTTTTATGTGTACTTAAAATTGGCCTGTAAAGTGGTGTTACATTTCGGAAACGGGATTGCCATTGGTAAAAATGGTAAGGGGACAAGGCTTACAACTGTATGAAAAATCCAGTTTCAGGACAGTCGGGAATTAGTTGGTAACCAAGGGAACAAGGGAGTCATTAGTGTGTAATGGCGGGAAGATATTATCGGGAAGCAAATGTTGTTGTGATTTCTTTGTATTTCATGATGTGTCATATTGATTTGTGATGCGATAATGTCGGAAATGGTCTTGAGGGTGGTTTAAGACCATGACAGGATTTACAGGTTTTGACAGTGGTAACTGGGAAGGGAGATGAGTGCATTTAGCAGGAAATAAAATTTTCTGTACTGTTCCCGTCAGGACCGCTATAGCGGAAGCCAACCGCTATGGTGGAACAGCTATAGCGGAGTGACCACAGTTATAGCGAAAGTGCGCGAGGCAGAAAACCTGCTCTATTTTCCCCTATTTTCATTCCTTCCCGGGGGCAATGTAAAGCAAGTATTAAGCTGTAAATTGCTAGGTAAGACAAGGGAACCAACGATTTAGCTAATATAGTATACATATAAGGGAATTTGTCAGAAATTTAGCATCCATGCGCGATAAAAAAGAAAGGGTAGATATGGTAGCCCGGGATATTGGAAAAGTTATGATGGACCATTGGTGGGAATAGTCACTCATGTAAAATTTGAAAAATGACCCGTAATTGGCTTAATAGTGTGGGACACTGCTCATAGGCTTATATTGTGAGGGCGATGATTGACTTGTTTTATTATTGATGACCCTTAGTGGTTGGGTTGGTCGAGGGAATGGGGTTATTAAATGAATCCCTTAACATGGTTATTCCTTTTGTCGGTAACGATAATACCGGTATTACCGTTCTTTGAGTGGTGGGGATGTGCTCGTCATAGCATTGGTTAGGGTGTAATTGCCCGAATAGAATTCCCCCTAAGGTGAGAGTTGACAAAATCTCATGCTAGGATGGGTTCCAATGGAATTTTTGTTGTTGTGTAGTTTAGAGGCACGTGGTATCTGGGGGTATAGTGTTGATAGAAGTAGGGTGATAGGATGATAAGTGAGGGGCATTGTACCCCATAGAAAGCTTCTAGAATGGGGTTCGGGTTAGTAGAACTCCGGGTATAGCGGAAAAGGGGTCGCCATGGTGGGATCTGGTTTCCTTGTCATGGAAATTGTTTTGGGTCATTCATTGAGTTTCTTTCGCTCCAGTGTTTCGATGAGGCCCCGGATTTTTTGGGCACTCAGAGAGGGATGATCTAGTTGCCTTGTGCAGCTCGAAGGAAGGAATTCCTTGATAGAGCGGAAGGGAGTTAAATATTTGGCTGAGTTGGGTATACCAAGGGATTGGGAGGTTTTCAGTGGTTTGCATAAGGTTATATTTACGTTGTCATGGTAGAGCATTAAGATTGAAGGACGGGCTTGTTCTTTCCCTCCGCCGTAGAAATCGCTCAGAGATAAACGATGGGTAAATTGGTATCTGTTGTAACGACCGGGTTTGTCGTTACAGGTAAACCATTCGTGCTAAGTTTCGAGTTAGAAAACTTCTGGGTTTGGGAGTTGAAAATTCTAGGCTAGGCTAGTCTCGACCAGTTTTGGAGTGAGGTAGGGTCTAGGGCAATCCGGGTAAGGATTGGGTTAGATGTCTTGGTTCGAGCTAGTTTTCCTTGTAGCTAATACATAGAGGAGTCCGGGGGACTTTTCAAAATCGAATTCGAATAAGTAGAGCTCCCAAAATTGAGGTTGACGTGAAGGGGTTATTCCGGAACATCAGAAAAATAAATGTGTTGTAAAATGGACCAATTTTGGAGATTTCTCGACATTCTGTCTGTGACAAGCGCTACTGCTCTGCCACGGCGACCTCCGCTATGGCAGAATAATTACCGCTATAGCGGAAGTCAAAACGGTCAACCTTTGCCATAGCGGTTGACTCGGCTACGGAGGTACCGCTATAGTTGAGCAGGGACCGCTATAGCTGAGCGACGGGACCAGAAAACCCAGAAAATGGGTTTTTAATTTCATTCTCTTCTCTTCAGCCCCAAAAATAGACGAGAGCTATTCCAAAAATCATTCTAGGCTGCTCCAAGGCTTGAGAGCCATGAGGAGGAGGAATTCCGATAAGAAAGATGCAAAACCACTGATTCAAGCCTGCGGGACCGCCAAGAACGCCTCCACGAAGCCAGAAATGCACGGTTGTAGCTGCTTGGCATCCAGATAGGCTAGGTTTTCATTGAGTAGATAGACCTGCTTACATTCTATATTTATTGTATAGTGGGAAAGGAGAATCCATGATTAGGCCTCCGGGCATGGAGTCTGGTGGATTCGGTGTTGGTTATGTAGGTGCTAGGAATTGGTTGGATTGAATTGTGGGTTATTGATAATTATTTGGGGCTGTTTATGTTGTCCTGGTATGATAAGATGATAGGGCTCAGGGACTGGGATGTCGGGAAGGTTCGGAGAACCGAGAATTGCAAGGATAACTAAATGGGCATGAAAATGGGAAACTCCTAGGTGAGGTTTCGAGAATACGAAGGGCATGATAAGTAGTGTTAGTTTTGCTAAGGGCTAATGGGTGGTAATTCACATTGTTATTATTTATGCAAGTTTCGAAATCAATGTGGTTGTTAAATTATGCTGAAAAGGGAAACCGTTCATTATTTGTAAATAAAGGGTGAGTGTCTTTGGCCTCCAGACGAAGGTCGAGGCTAAGTTATATACCCGGGAAGGAGGGTAGGTGATGGCTTATGATTCCTGTGAATGTTGTATATTCTTGTACTCTTATCTAAGTGTTTGTATGAATTGCATTGCTTAGAAGAATTGTTTAGAATGTCTAAGGGTCCTGTTTTACAGTGTGTGAATTGAACGGTGTGTTGCTTGTTGGTTTTACAAGTTGTTTGTTCATTATTTGATTATGGATTGATTGACATTCGGTTGTCTCGGGTACCACGCCTGGTACGGGTATAACAAATGGTTGGCTCGGGTACCACATCTGGTACGAGATAATACTAACGGTTGACTCGGGTACCACGCCTGGTACAGGATATACTAACGGTTGGCTTGAGTACCACGCCTGGTACAGGTATAACAAATGGTTAGCGCGGGTACCATGCCTGGTACGGGATATTACTAACGGTTGGCTCGAGTACCACGCCTGGTACGGGTTTATTTTACTGCATCATTACATTGATATTGTTATATTGCATTGACTGTTATTGGTTTTGTAAGTGAATCGGGCTATTTTATTGAAATGTGATATTTATTGGTGGTCCTTGAGTGATCGGAAATCCTGCTATATCTATTGACTTGGTCTTGGTGTAGGCCTGGTTGTTATAGCATATTGTGAGTTTGATCTTGGTGTAGAACGAGTTGCTATATTATGTTATTAGTTTGGTCTTGGTGTAAGTCGGGTTGCTATAGCATATTGTGAGTTTCGTCTTGGTGTAGGCCGGATTGCTATACTATGTTATTAGTTTGGTCTTGGTGTAGGCAGGGTTGTTATAGCATATTGTAAGTTTGGTCTTTGTGTAGGTCGAGTTGCAATATTATGTTATTAGTTTGGTCTTGGTGTAGGCCGGGTTGTTACGGTATATTGTGAGTTTGGTCTTGGTGTAGGCTGAGTTGTTGTAGTATATTGTGAGTTGGTCTTGGTGTAGACTGGGTTATTACATTGGTGATTAGTTGATCTTGGTGTAGACTGGGTTTGTCATGTTAACACTAGATGTGTGAGGGGCGATTCGAATGGGTCCGGACTATTTAAAAGAGGTTATGTGCTCATAAATTGATGTCATTAAGTGTAATAATGGCGGTCATGAATTATCATGGTTAATAAGCTAAGGGTGGGTCTTGGTATAGACCGGGGTAGTCTGTTGAACACTTAAGTGTGAATGGAGCACCCTTGGAGGGTCCAAGTTATGTAATCCAAGAAGGGATTTAGATGTAGCTCTATGGTGGTCGTTGAAGGTGTCAATGGTTGTTAGGTGAATTGCATGTGGTTGGTAAATATAGAGGAAGACTGAAAGTCTGGGTGTGGTTATTGTTTAATATAACCAGGTGGTAAAGCTGTCCTAGAGGTCCGGGAAAGTCCGAAAAATGATAGGTAATACTTACGTATAAATGATTTGGTTGGGCAGTGGGCCGTATTTAGTCTGGTTATTTAGTCAAGGTAGTTAACTGGGGTAAAGATTAAAGGTGACTTGGGAAGTCCACGTGTCAAGGTGACTTGGGAAGTCTAGGGGACAAGGTGACTTAGGAAGTTTGGGTGATAAGGCGACCTTGAGAAGTCTAGTTATGAGTGAGACTTGGGAAGTCCTAGATGTCAGGGTCAAGGCTAAAGGTGAAGGAGGGAGCTATAATGTTTATTTTCATGTTTTTTCCTATTTTCCTATATGATGGTACTTATGGATTTGGGTCGACCGATGATACCTACCAATACGTGTGGTTGTACTGACTCTACTTTTGCTATACCTTTTTAGTATAGTCTGGTTGCAGGGTTGGTGATGTTTCATAGGTACATGACGATGGTGATCTCTAGCAGCTTCTGTCCTTCGATTCCATGACGGAAGTTGTGTCTCTTTTACATGTTCTGTATAAATCTTGTAGTAGCTCTTGTACCTGCTTAGACTAGGTCCTAGGGAGGGTGTTTTTAAATGTTGTAAAGGTTTTCCGCAAATTCTTTAAGTCGTCTATTTTATGAACATTTTCTGTAAAAGAATTTCTCATGTATACAAATGGACTGATTAATGGTTTACTTTAATTTCCGCGAGTTACCTGTTGGACGGGTGGTGAGGGTTCGTCTATCTAGGTGGTTAGAGCAGGCTCCCGCACGACCCGGTAGGTTGGGTCGTGACACAAGTCCAAATCAATCACACCCAATGAATAAACATACTTGTAAGACCAACAAGCAAACAAAGAAGTTTATTTCACAAGACTGATTACCGGACAACTAGACATTCACAAAACATTCCCTAAACATGCAGCTCATACACTACTACGGAATAGTATATAAACACATAATGCATATTAGAAATCAACAACCATCATCTACCTTGAAATATTCCAAGCTCTACTCAACCGGAGCTTTCCCATTTCTCGAAGTTCTTGCCAGTTCTTGGTCTAAAACAACACACAATAACCAAAATCAATCTTTATGGCCTATAATTTACCCGGATTATGCAAAAATTCCAAACTCCAGGCCAATCATGATCATCCCGCCCTTTTCCCGGGCTTTCCCACCATTAATTCACCTATTCCTACAATTTTTATGGATACGTTTAGGGAACTAAGGTCACATGATCATAATCTAATGAAATCATCAACATCCAAAAACTTCTACACCTTAGAATCCCCTATTTTCCCGGATTCTATCATCCTAGGTCATTCCAACCCTTTCCCCAAGTTCACCCCTAGCAATTCTATAGCGTAGGAAAAATAGTATAGAGTTTGGAGAGTAGAATTCTTACCTTTAGGACGAAAATTGGTGGAAAAGTGATGAAAATATCCCAAAATCGCCTTGCCCTTCTCCCAAAACGTGTTGAAGAAAACGGACTATTTTTGGAGAAGTTTCTGCATTAAATTCTGTCACGCTTTGCTATAGCGGTCCGCTCCGCTATAACGGTACCGCCGTAGAGGAATCGACCGCTATGGTGGAAGTTGACCGACGTTGACTTTCGATGTAGCGGTATTTTCTCCACTACGGCGGAGGTCGCTATGGCAGTTTGTCAATCGCTACGGCGGTTGACACGGGACAGAAAATCGTAAAATCCCCCAAATTAGTCTATTTTACAACACACTCATTTTCCTAACACTCCGGAATAACCCCTTCACGTCAATCTCGATACCGGGAGTTCTACTTACGCGAATTCGATTCTGAAAAGTCTCCCGGACTCCTTTATGTCTTAGCTAAACGAAAAACTAGCTCAAAACATGACACGTTACCCAATCCTTACCCGGATTGTCCTAGATCATACCTCGCTCCAAAACCATCTGAGACTAGCCTAGCCCAGAATTTTCAATTCGCAAACTCGGAAGTTTTCTGACTACACTTGGGATATATGCACAATTGTCCAAATAACTTTGTATAAAAAGGACACGAATTTATTTATCGATTTCCTTTGAACAACGGGTGGAGGGGGAGGGATATTGGAGAAATGGCATTAGCACAATCTTGTCCAAATAACTTTATAGGAAAAGGACTGGAATCTATTATATTGCAGCACGGGGAACAATTGTTGCTATCACAATGCATGTGACATGGCTCATGGACCCTTTTGGCTTTTTCATTAATGTTTTAATACTATTTTCATGTTCAAGTGGTCATATGCCCTTTTTTCCACCCTTATCCTCACTGCATATGTTTCTCACATACTTCTTGGTTTTTCGGGTATAATAATAATATATATATTCGGTGTGATATTATAAGTGAGATTTTTGAAAAGGTGAGTGTACGCAAATCTTATGTAAATTAAAGAGGTTGTTTCTGATAGATCTTCGGGTCAAGAAAAAAAAATTAAAAATAGGTTAGACAAATACAAAATTAAAACTACGACGCATGAAAATGTTGTAGAAAAGAAAAGTATTAACAACAAAAAATAACTCAAGTAACAGTAATAATACTAATATTGAAGAATAACTGGTTGTTGTAAGTTATATTGACATGACTAAAACCTGTTAGGAGAGTAAATTCAGTTTCCTAAAAAGCATCTTTTCAGATTAAATTTTTTTTTACATGTTGATGATGGATGGATGAGATTCGTTTATCTTTGGTTAATAGTTACGAATTCAGAGTTCTAAGAATGAGGAAAAAACTTTATAGATTCTATACGATATGAATTTAAATTAATTGAACATGAATTTTAAATAACAGAAAAAAGAATGAATTAAATTTCCTAGAGGCAAAGATGACTTAGCACTATATAAACCTTTCTCGTGAGTGACTTGAATTTTCAACTTATAAAAAGTTGAATGTGAAGTGCACATTACGAGCCATCTTGTTTGTGACTTGGGTATGGTGTTTTATTAAAATGTTAATCAAAAAAATAAAAACGAAAAGTGATAAGTATTTTTTTCAATAAAAAGTTATCGTTTCTAAATTCATTATCCAGTAGTCAAAACAAGTTTTACACCATTTCAACACGAGAACTTTATTTATATACTTGATTTTTGCACTAGTCTATAAATATAGGAGTGTCTTTAGAGTACTTGCTTCTATGTTTGGTTTGATGGAGTAGGATATTAACCCTCCTTCTCTCATTACTAATATACTCGTGTTTAATTTAAATAATACATGATGAAAAAATCATTTAAAAAAAACAAAATATGAATGTCTTTTATATACAATTATCTATCACTTTATCATAATTAAACAATATATTCACATTCCATTTTGTCACTAA
The DNA here is from genome assembly GCA_003996215.1 of Jaltomata sinuosa. Lineage (NCBI taxonomy): Eukaryota > Viridiplantae > Streptophyta > Magnoliopsida > Solanales > Solanaceae > Jaltomata > Jaltomata sinuosa. Next base: position 244,310 of record QJPP01000069.1, read on the forward strand.
CAATAGTAAATTAATGTAGTTTAGTAAATAAAGTCGTGCGTAATATTTTTCCATCAATCACGCTCATTTGAGCACAAATAAATTAGTAGTAGTTATAACTTTTAAGTAATTATTATGGAAATAATACCTTGCCATATTTTAATTCATATTTTTATAAAATAGAAAGAGTCATACAATCAATCACAGTACCGTCTGTTTCGATATTTTTTAATTTTTATAGTGATTGATTGTCATATACTTATATTAACAATTGAAGTTTGAATGTTATTTGATTGTTATAGACAAAAACTATCCAAAAAATAATTTTAATTTTTTTAATGTTATAAAAACTAAACAAAAATATTTAAATTTAAAATCTCAAAAGATCTGCATATTTTAACAATTAAATTAAAGAAAGATAATAAATTATTAATAAATTCATAATTAAATGTACAAAAATTTAAACTCTAAGGCTACACATTTTAAAGTTACTTGAAAATTAAATTCTTTTGAGATTGATAAACGAAATATAGCGCTTGATTATAGGTATTCGTTAATTCAGGAATTATTTATTTCATAATTTATGCTTTAGTGATGGAATAAGTTATTCCATAAATATGATTAAATAACTAGTTCCATGAGATATCTCAATTCATAAAATCAGATAACTTTGTTTATCCCATTCCTCATATCAAACAATCTCAATCCAAGTAACACTAGGTATTCTTAGTAGAAGCAGAGTCTACTAATTTGTTAATAACAACAGTGACAAATGACAATAATAACATATCCAGTATATCGCACGTGTACAAAGGAAAACAAGAAACAGGAAAAGTGTGTGAACCTACTATGATCAATTAGTTGAATTACTAACTATTTTAAATTATGATATCCATCCAACTTGATTATGCCATGTTATGATTATAAATTTGTCTTTTGACTTCCCTTACACCATCAAAATCACCAAAAGTTACTTTTTGCAATTAAAAGCCAAAAATAATTGATTTCTTTTTCATATCAGAATGTACAGTTTATATTTTTGGAATTTAGTCCTCTCTTTTCATTTCAATCTGACTAAGATACAGTATATGAGCAATAATTTTCTTTTGTCCAGTTACAATTTTAATAGAATAAAATAACTTTATAAAGATTTTAGGCATTTTATTTATAAATTTTTTTATGTTATTTTTATTAATCACATGCAAGAACAATCATATATAACATTCATAATGGACAATAAAAAATCTTTTCAGTCGTTACCATAAATAAAGTTTATACAATCGAATTGGTTAATTGTGTTTGTGCAGTAAGATATCAGTAAAATCTCCTCTAAATAGGAAGCTTAAAATTCATACTTGCTACTAAAATTTTTGAACTGGAACTTAAATGTAATTTCCTGCCATATACTCCCTCCAGTCCATTTTAGTTATCGTTCTGCTAAAAGTACTTGATTCAAAATAATTATTATTTTAAAAAATTAAGATATAACTTATTAATTGTTTTCACCTTTATCTTACTAAATAAATAATAAATCTAGAAAGAGTAGTATTAAAATAAGATAAAGAGTAAATAAGAATTATTTTTTTAATTAATATTTTTTCAAAGAGCGTGAAAAAAATAACATGATAAGTAAAATAAATCGTAAAAAGTATCTACTAAAAATAGATATATGATGAATATGAGTGTCTATTAAGCCCCTAAACTTCAGATCCAAAAAGTGGTACAGTTGATAAACTTGAGAGTTAAGTAACGTGAGGATTCATTTGGAAATATGTATTGAAAAAGGCTACACAATTTTTTTTTATGAAAGCAAGGGATATACACTAAAGTGCATGACAAGCTCACTCTTTTTGAAGTGTATGTTATATGATTTGACAGTTTTAAAAATATTACACACAATTATATTACTAATAATGGAATAATTACAAGTAAGTGGTAAGTAACATATTAAAATGATAATTAAATTACTATTATAGGCTAAAATGTTACTGATAATGTAAAGGATCTTTATATTGTTGGTTGTATATAGCTTGAAATGGGAGAACTACACAAATGCTCATTTAAGAGAGTGGCTTTGTATTTTTTTTCCCCATAAGAAAGGTCTTGTAAAAATAGCTTTTTTAATTCTTGATTTATTTTCGGATAAAATTACCCTTTTATAACCTATAAACAGCGTCCATCTTTTGGGAGATCTTTTCACGCTCTCTTATTCAAAAGCAATGATTTCTTCTCTTTCCAAAGTAACGATTTCAGTTATTCAACTACGATTTAAGCGATTTCAGCGTCTAACTTGGTTGATTTCAACGATGACAAGACATTGAGTGCAGTCAGCTTTTTCAACTTCCAAACCTTTATATTCTATCGAAGAATATAGAGGTTTTACAAACTTTCAAATTGAAGACAAGAACACACTACTCATATCTTGTCATCTTGATGTTTTCTACTTTAGAATACAGAGGTTTGGAAGTTGAAAAAGCTGACTGCACTCAATAAGCGATTTCAGCTACATTCTTGTGTGACTTACATTGGTGAAGGTGGTGCTGGGAATTTTGTGAAAATGGTGCATAATGAAATTGGGTATGGTGATATGCAGTTGATTTCTGAAGCTTATGATGTGTTGAAGAATGCTAGGGGTTTGAATAATTCTGAATTGGGGGAGATTTTTGATGAGTGGAATCGCGGAGAGCTTGAAAGTTTCTTGATGGAAATTACCGCGGATATATTCCATGTTAAGGATGAAATAACAGGAAGTGATGAATTAGTTGATAAGATTTTGGATAAGACTGGAATGAAAGGGACTGGTAAATGGACTGTTCAGCAGGATGAAATAACATGAAATGATGAATTATAACTTTTGCTTTAGAGGCAAAACGTAGGTCAAGGATTTAAAAAAATAACGTATGCCTTAGAAGATACCTTTTTTGAGGTCAATCTTGTAAGTACCTGCACGTTGAACTCAGGCTCTGTTGCCTTCAAAGTAAGCTTTTGAACAAATTTTTTTAAAAAAACTTAACACATGCTTAATGGGCAATTGTTTACACTATTTAATTAAGTTTAAATTGTGGGATACCCTGTTACTTTTGCCTTAGAGGTAAAACGTAGGTCAGGAGATTTTAAGAAAAATAATGTATGCCTCACGGGCAATAGTTTACACTCTTTCATTAAGTCAAACTTATAGGATACTCTAGAACCCTTGTCTTAGAGGCTTAAACAAACATAACATATATGCTTCATGGTGTCAAATTACTTGATAACCTTTGATAAATTACTTGCTCATGTATACCTACATACCCAGTATATTCCCACACAGTGGGAGTTTGAAAATGGGAATGCTCGTATATAGCTCAATCTTATAAATAAATCGTTTAAGTTTGGTCTAACATTTATAATAACTTACACAAATTTAGACTGTCGTTTAATATTTTCTCATAAGATTTTTAGTTAGCTCATGTTCTTTCAAAGAACAAGTTATATCGCACGGGCAAGAAATAACACTACCTGATTAATTGTGTCTTGATTTATCGGATGCTCTACACACTTGCCTTAGAGGAAAACACTTGGCCCAAAGACTTTTTAAAGAACAACCTACGCCCCATAAGCAAGAGTTGAAGGTACCAGACTCTGTCTTTATTTAATAGATACTTTACATCTCTTGCCTTAAAGGCAAGACTTAGCCTAAAAGAACAAGTTACGCTCCATGGGCAAGACTTGATGCTACAAAATTGTTAATAAATATGGTTCAATTAATCATGAGTTTTTTTAGATGACTCATAGGCAACAGTTTACACCATTTTCAGTGAATCTTAAGTTGTGAGGTACATTATAACTGTTGCCTTAGTGACAAAATTTTGTTCACAGGCTTTAAAAATTCAAACAAAAAAATCAACTATAAGAAGACATACCCTCAGATTAGTAACATCATTGTACTTCATATTATCGCATCAAAAACGGTCAATTCAATTTCAAAAAATTGTATGTACTTTACATTATTGCATCAAAACAACAAAGTCAATAAAAAAATCTTGATAGGTCCAGTGATTCTACATTAAAACTAAAAAAATTAAATTACTTTTCTTCACATCCCCTCTTCCTTTTCCCGAAAAACTTGTCAACCTTTTTTGTAGCCTCGCTTGTTGCACCAGCTTCTTATTTTTTTCTTCCATAATCCTACAACAGAGCTCCATATCTCATGCGAACTGCCCCAATGTCAAGTTCTTTTGGAATTATCTTATCATTAACAAAGTATTCAGCAAAGGCGGCAACAAATGCTCCACAATCACTGTAAAAAAAAAAAAAACATATTATACATGAGTTGAAAATAAAAATTAGTAAAAAAAAAAAAGTGAAGCAAAATGAAGATTTAAAAAAATATATAGAAAAAGATACCAATTGATTTGTTGTGGTAGGTCATCAACCAATTCAATCTGCAAATCGCCACAATCAGATTTGTCAATGCCCTTCTCAACATAGAAATTGACCCTTTCCAAAGAGTATGATATCAATGTTTCGTAATGCAATACCATTTTCTTAATACTTCTGTTACGATGACGATTTACACAATTGGAGTCACAAACATAAATGCATCAGTCATTGAAGGTAAATATTCTCAAAATTCAGTGTCCCATTCCATCACCTCCTCTCGGGACATAAATTGGAAACAACACGTGGTCAATCTTGTGCCACGCCACATTTGCATCGCAAATAAAGCCTCTAATATACTCCTCGAGTTCATGATTTTCGGGGATGACAGAAAAATCTTTCTGATTTGTCTCAAAGTCCTTATAAAGAGCGACAAGTTTGTTATCAAAAATAAATTCCGTTGTAGTAAATTTAACGAGACCAGGTTCATATTTGGCCTTCTTTCTCAAATAGTAGAAGATAACATCCAAGTGCTGAGACAAAAAAAATTAACTGTTAAAATAAATATCATTTTCATCAAAAGAAGCAGCCTAATATTTCGCGCATGTGCAACTCACATATAATCGAGTAAATTAGCCAAGGTACGTACTAGTACAAACCAAAATGTCCTCTTCAATCTTCAAGTTTTCTCACTTAAGAGAAGAAGTTAGGCCCCGTGGGCAAGAGTTGATGCTACCAGATTGTGTTTTTATTTATTAGATGCTCTACAACTCTTGCATTAAAGGCAAGGTTAGCCAAAGAACTTAAGAGAACAAGTTAGGCCCCATGGGTAAGAGTTGATGCTACCAGATTAAGTCTTATTTAATATATGCTCTACAACTCTTGTCTCAAAGGCAAGCTTAGCCAAAGGACGAAAGTGAATAAGTTAGGACCCATGGGCAAGAGTTGAAGCTACCAGATTAAGTCTAATTTAATATATGCTCTACAACTCTTTCCTTAAAGGAAAATTTGGCCAAAGGACTTAAGAGAACAAGCTGGCCCCATGGGCAATAATTGGTGATACTAGATTGTATTTTTACCTATTAGATGCTTTACAACTCTTGCCTTCAAGGCAAGCTTAGCCAAGGGTTAAGAGAACAAGTTAGGCACAATGGGCAAGTGTTTGTGCTACCAGATTGTGTTTTTGCCTATTCGATGCTCTACAAATCTTGCCTTCAAGGAAAGTTTAGCCAAGAGACTTAAGAGAACAAGCTAGGCCCCATGGGCAAGAGTTGACGCTTTCAGATTGTGTTTTTACCTATAAGATATTGTACAACTCTTGCCTTCAAGGCAACCTTAGCCAAAGGACTTAAAAGAACAAGTTAGGCCCCATGGGCAAGAGTTGATGCTTCCGGTTTGTGTTTTTACCTATAAGATGCTCTACAAATCTTGCCTTCAAGACAATCTTAGCCAAAAGACTTAAGAAAACAAGCTAGGCCCCAAGGACAAGAGTTGATGCTTCCAGTTTGTGTTTTTACCTATAAGATGCTCTACAACTCTTGCCTTCAAGGCAAGCTTAGCCAAAAGACTTAAGAGAAAAAGCTAGGTCCCATGGGCAAGAGTTGATGCTTCTAGATTGTGTTTTTACCTATAAGATACTCTACAAATCTTGCCTCCAAAGAAAGCTTAGCCAAAGGACTTAAAAGAACAAGTTAGGTCCCACGGACAAGAGTTGATACTACCAGATTGTATTTTTACCTATAAGATGCTCTACAAATTTTGCCTTCAAGAAAAGCTTAGCCAAAGGACTTAATAGAACAAGCTAGGTCCCATGGGAAAGAGTTGGTGCTTTCAGATTGTATTTTTATTTATTAGATGCTCTACAAATCTTACCTTCAAGGCAAGCTTCTCCAAACTTAAGAGAATAAGCTAGGCCCCATGGGCAAGAGTTGATGCTACCAGAATGTGTTTTTACCTATTAGATGCTCTACAACTCTTGCCTTCAAGGCAAGCTTAGCCAAAGAAATTAAGAGAACAAGTTAGGCACAATGGGCAAGAATTGGTGCTACCAAATTGTGTTTTTACCTATAAGATGCTCTACAACTCTTGCCTTCAAGGAAAGCTTATCCAAAGGACTTAAGAGAACAAGCTAGGCACAATGGGCAAGAGTTGATGTTACCAGAATGTGTTTTTACCTACTAGATGCTCTACAATTCTTTCCTTCAAGGAAAGCTTAGCCAAAGGAATAGTTAACACTACCAAATTGTATTTTTATTTAGGAGATGCTCTACAACACTTGCCTCTAAGGCAAGACTCGCAAAAGGACTTCTAAACACCAAATTATGTCCCATGGGCAAAAATATATGCTACCATAAGGGTTTTTTATATAATGGATGCTTTATAACTCATGCCTTCTGAGTTTGTGAATTTCAAACAAATTATGTCCTTGTGCAAGAATTGACACTAGCATATTTGAATTTTATTTAATAGATGAGTTATAACACTTGCCTCAAAGGCAAGAATTAGCCCTAGAAAAACAAGATACAACAACAACAACATACCCAGTGTATTCCCACAGCGTGGGGTCTGGGAAGGGTAGAGTGTACGCAGTCCATACCACTACCTCAGAGGTGAGGTAGAGAGGCTATTTCCGATAGACCCCCGGCTCAAGACAAAACAGTCTAAAAATAGGCTAAAAAGGACGTAACAATGATACAGGGTAAAAATACAAGATAAAACTACAAGAGGCGATAGGAAGTAATATGTAGTAACAAACAACAGATAGAAATAGAGCACTGCCACAAAATACTACCACGAGGAATCCAAGAACAAGAAACTATAAGCGTAGCACTACGATTACTAGTCGGGACAATAAGGAAAAACACTCCTACCTACTAGCCTACACACACTTCTACCTACTACTCTTCTACCCTAATCCGCGTCCTCCACACCTTTCTATCTAGGGTCATATCCTCGGTAAGCTGCAACTGCGCCATGTCCTGTCGAATCACCTCTCCCCAATACTTTTTCGGTCTACCTCGTCCTCTCCTGTAACCATCCATAGCCAACCTCTCACACCTCCACACTGGAGCATCCGTGCCTCTCCTCCTCACATGTCCGAACCATCTCAACCTCACTTCCCGCATCTTATCTTCCACCGATGCCACACCCACCTTATCTCGGATATCCTTGATGTGCCGCTAATTTATGGCACTTTTGACTCCTTTTTACTAAGAACAATCGTACGTTTTCAAGCAACCGTTGTTGTTTTTGATGTTTTTATGTTGTATTTGTAGGAAATGGAAACAAACACGGAAACGGAAGGAAATACGCGAAAAACAACATTCTGCCTAAGAGTGACGGCCTGAGTGACGGCCCGTCACACATGTGACGGTCCGTCACAGTGACCGTCACACCAAGGCAGCTGAGGCAGCATCACTGGTTAGCAGTGATGGTCCAGGCGATGGTCCGTCACTGGATTGACGGTCCGTCAGCCTGGCCATCAAGTTAAGGCAGACGCGCGACGCGGAACCCGAGTGTTTTTGGGATTGGTTTCCTAGACTCCTATAAATACCCTATGTTAGGTTTATTTTACATATCACCTTTCCAATAGTTTTTACACACGGTATTAAATAATTTTAGGAGTTTTAGTCGACTTGGAGAGCAAGAAACACGTTTTCTACTTCTTGAATTCGTGTTCTTGAATCGTTCTTGGGATTTTGTTGTTCTTGTTCTTGGAATAATTAAAGATTGTTCTCAATACATTGTAAGGATCTCTTTTCTTTATTATGAATATTACTTTATTTTGTTCTTCTACAAGCATGAGTAACTAAACCTCCCACAACTAGGGTTGTGGGAGCCATGGCAAACGTAGCAATATAGATTCCGGGTAGCGACGGGTTCAATATATGTATTGTCACGTTGTTAATCATACATTATTTAACGTTTTCTAGTGGTTGCAAACATTAGAACATGCCTAGGTTTAATTTGCTTGAGTAAAGAGATTAAAACCGAGAAACTTGATTAACAACAAGGATTCGAGACTACTAACTCTCGTCTAATGATTAATGTTGTAACTAGATTAATCTACTTGATGTTTAGGATTGAAATCTAAAAAGCACATCTTTTTGAGGTCGAGAGAATAGAAAAGGAAATTTGTCTATTTGGTTGAGAAACGTTTAGACGATACCATAAATTCAATCACATCGTGACACGCATATAAAAAGAACCCGATTAAGCCTAGAATCGACATTGTTACCAACTCCATGGTAAACACTTCCCTAGTTCATTCTCCTACTGATTATTTCTCATACGTTAATTGTTTGTTTTGTTTACGCATTGTTTACTCAAAACCCCCCCCAATTTACCGGAAATTATTGGCGACTAGTCACTTAATTCACTAAAGGCTTAATTCTCACCATATTCTCTGTGGGATTCGACCCCAACCTAGTTGGGTTCTATATTTGACTACGACCGCTTACGCTTCGTTAATTCGAGGTGTAGTTTGGGCGTTATCAAAAAGTGGCGCCGTTGCCGGGGAATACGGTTGTTAATTAAGTCTGGTGTGTTTATTTGACTATTAGTCATACTTTCCTGCTTTACGTTTTTTGTTGTTTTTGTAATTGACAGGGTACATAGTTGTGCATGCCAAGTACCCGGAACTCGGGTGAATCAATATTACCTTACGACCCCGAGCTTTCTAGAACTTTAAGGCGAGATATGGCCGCACAACTAGAGGCAGCAAGGATAGCTGCAGAACTGCAGGCCCAACAAAATCTGAATGCTGGTGGTCTGCAGGATGAGATCGCACGGAATGATGAGGATCTCGACTTAGATGGAGCTGGCGCTACGGGCGCCATTGTTGTTCCACCACTACCGCCCGGAGCCAAGTTCAACATCACTAGCACGATGATACAGCTGTTGAACTTGAGAGGAGTGTTCCGAGGTGTCGCTGGGGATGATCCAAACCAGCACCTAATGAATTTCGTGGGCATATGCAAGTCGTTTGAACTGCCGGGCGTGAGTCAGACAGCGATCAGGCTCAGGTTGTTTCCGGTGTCTCTGTCTGATGAGGCAGCATTGTGGTTGACAGAGCTGACCCCCGACTCTATCGCAACGTGGGGAGAGTTGAGAGGAGCTTTCCTAGAAAGGTTCTTTCCTCCCTCTCGGATGATACAGTTGAGGGACGAGATCAGCAACTTCAGGCAGCAACTGCACGAAGCACTGCACAAGACTTGGTTGCGATTCAAAAAGAAGATAACGCAATGCCCGAACCATCAATTGACCGAAAATTTTTTGATGCAGACGTTCTACCGGGCACTGAATTCGGCTACCAAGCCGATGTTAGACAACGCAGCAGGTGGTGCATTCATGGGTCTCACCTTTAATGAGGCCACAACTACTTTGGACAGGCTCACCAAAACCAACAGGGCCTGGCACACACGAGATTCTGAGGTTGCAGCTAGCACCTATACCGTCGGTATGTCAGCAGAGCAGCGTAGGAAAGAGGAGGAGCGCGACCAAGACATGGCGCATCTGAAAACGCAGTTGGACCTACTCACCAAGCACTTGTTCTCAGGAGGTATGGAGAAGGTACAAGCTGTGGGGTCCCAAGGTATGGAGACTGAGGAGGCGAATTACGTGGGGGGTTTCCAGGCCAATGGCCAGGGAAACCAAGGTCGGAACTACCAAAGAGACAACCACTATGAGAAAGATGGTTATAGAGATCGCGATCACGGAAACTGGAGGAATAACAATGATAGAGGTGGGTTGTATATACCACCTGGTAATCGGGACAAAGCTGGCAACGAGACTGAGAAGTCCAAACTTGAGAACATGATGGCGAAGATGTTGCTGAAGGTGGAATCGACTGACTCTGGGGTAAAGGCAATGCGGACTGAGTTATCAACATTGAGTCAGGTAGTGGAGTCACACTCAACCGCGATCAAGCAATTAGAGCAGCAAGTGGGTCACATCTCGGCATCTCTAAACCCAAGGAAGACAGGTACCTTGCCGAGCGACACCACTTATCCGAGGAATGACGCAAGTTGTATGGCGATCACCACAAGAAGCGGAAAAATATTACCGGAATCACATCCGGTAATTCAGACTCAAGGTAATGTTGCGGATGATGAAGAGGCGGTAGAGGAGGAAACTCCAAAGCCCGCGGAGAAAAGAAAGGAAACTGAAAAGCTTCCAACTATGATGCCTCGACCACCACCTCCTTTCCCACAGCGTTTGAAGAAGAAAGCTGACGATGGTAAGTTCCTGAACTTTATGACCATGTTGAAGCAGATTTCAATAAACATACCATTGGTGGAAGCGCTGGAACAAATGCCCGGTTATGCCAAGTTCATGAAGGACTTGATTACAAAGAAGAGGTCTGTAAGCTTTGAACCAGAAGATAACCTTCACCACTGCAGCGCTATTTCTTCAAGATCATTAGTGGAAAAGAAGGGAGACCCAGGTGCGTTTACGGTTCCCTGTACTATCGGGAAGCTCAACTTTGGAAGAGCTATATGTGATCTTGGTGCTAGTATCAACTTGATGCCGCTAGCAGTTTATAACCAATTGGGTTTGGGAGCTCCTAAACCAATGACCATGAGAGTGATGATGGCTGGCCGTTCAATAAAGCGACCCGTAGGGATATTGTCTGATGTGCTAGTAAAGATCGGTAAGCTTATCTTCCCGGCTGACTTTGTGATCTTGGATTGCGAAGTGGATTTTGAAGTTCCCATAATCTTGGGACGACCATTGCTAGCCATGCAAGAGCATTGGTCGACATGGAGAAAAAAGAGCTGACCTTCCGATTAAACAATGAAGTGGTCAAGTTCAATGTGTCCAAATTGATGAAGCAACCAAGTGATATGAGGGTGGTCGCGGTCATCAATGCTATTGAAGAAGTCCCTGCGGATGCGCACCTTGAGGAGAAGGGTTTGGTCGAAACTCTAGCTGTTGTAAGAAGGATGATGCGAGAAGAGAAACATGTAGAGGAAGGCGGTGAAAATAGATCAAAGAAACGAAAACAACGCAAGAGAATCTACAAAGAAAGAGCGAAGAAGTTATCGCGACTGGCGATGGAGCCCAAAGAGGAAGCTGGAACGCCACACTCCATCGAGTTCTCTTGTTTTGGAGACCCTGGCGGTCTCCAACATCATTCCAGAATCTGAGTCCGATCGACTTCACAGGTATTCCTAATTCTCACAGTTTTTAGCTTTCATATGGATGCATTGGGGACAATGCATGAGTCTAAGTTGAGGGTGTGGGGAAACCTGTGAGTCACCACCGAGGGTTTTTTTTGCCGAGTTCTTTTCCCTCCGGTGTGCTATCTAGTAGAACCGGCATGTTTAGGTTGTTTATTTTAAATTTTTTTTAGTGTCTATAGCAAAGCATCATGGCGTTTTCTTGACTAAAAAGAGGCCCCTTTAAAAATTTTCTGGTTTTGCACTTATTGTTGAAACGATTGACTATCTGGATCTTTGTATGTCATTGTGTGATTATGATTAGAACGAGTATGCTTAAGCCGAGCGGTTGTTTGATAGTTGGTAGCGATATAGTTTCTTGGTGCCAAGAGCGTGTGAGATTATTGTCATAAATTCTTACTCTGTGCATGCATCTAGAACTTGCCCGGTCTATTTTGTTAAGTTTGAAGTTTGGTTGCGTAGGAAATGATCACAGGCCCTTTTTGTGTGCAGTCCACTTAACCTAAAAGACCGTCCAAATATAAATAATCCCTTTTTGATCCCTGTTTGAGCCATAATCGACCTTGTTCTTTCAATAACCTGTCACCGTTCCTGTTTAACTTTGAATCCCTATTTTGGCCCTGGTCCTTCCTTGGACATCGTGCACCTCAACCCAGGCAATCAGCCTAAGTTGAGGGTGGCTACTATAGAGGTAAACCCTGTTTTGGCCCTGGTCCTCCCTTGGACATTGTGCACCTCAACGCAGGCAATCAGCCTAAGTTGAGGGTGGCTACTATAGAGGTGAATGATAAGAAAAAGAGGATGGAGAAAATTGGTTGTGAATAGAACGAAAATTTGGGTGTGTGCCTAAGAAAAGAAAAAAAAAGAGATGAAAAAGATCGAAAAAGAAATAAAAAGAATTGTCAAAATAAAGAGGTCGCACCTGTATCTAGAAAGAAGGAAATAAAAAGGTGAATAAGGATGGACAAGTAAGTTATGTGGTAATAAGACGTCGGTAGTTCCAAGGAGGGCTTAGTCACTAACCCCTAAATGTATCCTACCTGCACCTGAAGCCTCATTACAAGCCAAAACAAGTCCTGTAGTGATCCTGAGCGGCTTTCTGAAGAACCGAAATAGAATAGTAAGGGCAAGCCTATGGTATCGCATGTGCATTGTTTGAAATCGTTTGTGAGTGTGAGCGCTTACCTAGTCCCAAATCTTGTGTGAGGGATTTCTTTGTGGTGAGGGCACCAAGATGTCTGTATTGTCTATTGATTGTTAGGATAGCTGCGCGTGTGTATGTAGAATGTTCTATCATATCGGAATGACATGTTTGGATCCTTGCAAGTTAGTGTTTCATACATTCGTGTGCTACGAGGGAGCTTGATTTAATGGAATAAGATGTTGAATGACCATGAGTTGCTAGAGACATGAGTTTGTGTTCTTAGTTGAGTCGTTTTATTGTTTTATGTTATGTTGCTTGAGGACAAGCGAACGTTTTAAGTTGAGGGTGTTGATGTGCCGCTAATTTACGGCACTTTCGACTCCTTTTTACTAAAAACAATCGTACGTTTTCAAGCAACCGTTGTTGTTTTTGATGTTTTTATGTTGTATTTGTAGGAAATGGAAACAAACACGGAAACGGAAGGAAATACGCGAAAAACAACATTTTGCCTAAGAGTGACGGCCTGAGGGACGGCCCGTCACACATGTGACGGTCCGTCACAGTGACCGTCACACCAAGGCAGCTGAGGCAGCATCACTGGTTAGCAGTGACGGTCCAGGCGACGGTCCGTCACTGGCTTGATGGTCCGTCAGCCTGGCCATCAAGTTAAGGCAGACGCGCGACGCGGAATCCGAGCGTTTTTGGGATTGGTTTCCTAGACTCCTATAAATACCCTATGTTAGGTTTATTTTACATATCACCTTTCCAATAGTTTTTACACACGGTATTAAATAATTTTAGGAGTTTTAGTCGACTTGGAGAGCAAGAAACACGTTTTCTACTTCTTGAATTCGTGTTCTTGAATCGTTCTTGGGATTTTGTTGTTCTTGTTCTTGGAATAATTAAAGATTGTTCTCAATACATTGTAAGGATCTCTTTTCTTTATTATGAATATTGCTTTCTTTTGTTCTTCTACAAGCATGAGTAACTAAACCTCCCACAACTAGGGTTGTGGGAGCCATGGCTAAAGTAGCGATATAGATTCCGGGTAGCGACGGGTTCAATATATGTATTGTCACGTTGTTAATCATTCATTATTTAACGTTTTCTAGTGGTTGCAAACATTAGAACATGCCTAGGTTTAATTTGCTTGAGTAAAGAGATTAAAATCGGGAAACTTGATTAACAACAAGGATTCGAGACTACTAACTCTCGTCTAATGATTAATGTTGTAACTAGATTAATCTACTTGATGTTTAGGATTGAAATCTAAAAAAAGCACATCTTTTCGAGGTCGAGAGAATAGAAAAGGAAATTTGTCTATTTGGTTGAGAAACGTTTAGACGATACCATAAATTCAATCACATCGTGACACGCATATAAAAAGAACCCGATTAAGCCTAGAATCGACATTGTTACCAACACCATGGTAAACACTTCCCTAGTTCATTCTCCTACTGATTATTTCTCATACGTTAATTGTTTGTTTTGTTTACGCATTGTTTACTCAAAACCCCCCCAATTTACCGAAAACTATTGACGACTAGTCACTTAATTCACTAAAGGCTTAATTCTCACCATATTCTCTGTGGGATTCGACCCCAACCTAGTTGGGTTCTATATTTGACTACGACCGCTTACGCTTCGTTAATTCAAGGTGTAGTTTGGGCGTTATCAAAAAGTGGTGGAAAGTATGACTAAGAGTCAAATAAACACACCAGACTTAATTAACAACCGTATTCCCCGGCAACGGCGCCACTTTTTGATAACGCCCAAACTACAACTCGAATTAACGAAGCGTAAGCGGTCGTAGTCAAATATAGAACCCAACTAGGTTGGGGTCGAATCCCACAGAGAATATGGTGAGAATTAAGCCTTTAGTGAATTAAGTGACTAGTCGTCAATAGTTTTCGGTAATCATTAGACGAGAGTTAGTAGTCTCGAATCCTTGTTGTTAATCAAGTTTCCCGATTTTAATCTCTTTACTCAAGCAAATTAAACCTAGGCATGTTCTAATGTTTGCAACCACTAGAAAACGTTAAATAATGTATGATTAACAACGTGACAACATATATATTGAACCCGTCGCTACCCGAAATCTATATCGCTACTTTAGCCATGGCTCCCACAACCCTAGTTGTGGGAGGTTTAGTTACTCATGCTTGTAGAAGAATAAAAGAAAGTCATATGCATAATAAAGAAAAGAAATCCTTACAATGTATTGAGAACAATCTTTAATTATTCCAAGAACAAGAAACCAAAGATCCCATGAACGAATCAAGAACAAGATTTAGGAGAAGGAAACCGTGTGTAGCGCGTTTCCTCTCTCAAAACTCGCTCAAAAACTCCTAAAATTATTTAGTAACGTGTGTAAAAACTATTGGAAAGGTGATATCTAAAATAAACCTAACATAGGGTATTTATAGGAGTCTAGGAAACCAATCCCAAAAACGTCCGGATTCCGCGTCGCGCGTCTGCCTTAACTTGACGGCCAGGCTGACGGACCGTCAAGCCAGTGACGGACCGTCGCCTGGACCGTCACTGCTAACCAGTGATGCTGCCTCAGCTGCCTTGGTGTGATGGTCACTGTGACGGACCGTCACATGTGTGACGGGCCGTCACTCAGGCCGTCACTCTTAGGCAGAATGTTGTTTTTCGCGTATTTCCTTCCGTTTCCGTGTTTGTTTCCATTTCCTACAAATACAACATAAAAACATCAAAAATAACAACGGTTGCTTGAAAACGTACGATTGTTCTTAGTAAAAAGGAGTCGAAAGTGCCGTAAATTAGCGGCACATCAATCCTCATTCCTAATCATATCTCTCCTAGTAAACCCGCACATCCATCACAACATCCTCATCTCCGCCACCTTCATCTTTTGAATATGGGAGTTCTTTACTGGCCAACACTCTACTCCATACAACAGAGCTGGTCGGACCACCACTCTGTAGAATTTGCCTTTAAGTTTAGTAGGCACCTTCTTATCACACAAGACTCCAGATGCGAGCCTCCATTCATCCACCCAACACCAATACGATGAGTGACATCCTCATCAATCTCTCCATTTTCCTGGATAATAGACCCAAGATACTTGAAACTCCCTTTCTTTTGGATAACCTGTGTACCCAGCTTCACTTCTACGTCATCATCCTGAGTCGCCTCACTGAACTTGCACTCCATATATTCAGTCTTGGTCCTGCTCAACCTAAACCCCTTAGACTCGAGGGTCTGTCTCCAAACCTCCAACTTAGCATTAACTCCTCCGCGAGTCTCGTCCACAAAAACTACAGCATCCGCAAATAACATGCACCATGGCACCTCACCTTGTATTTGCCGCGTCAATACATCCATTACCAAGGCAAATAGAAACGGGCTAAGGGTCGATCCCTGGTGCAACCCCATTAACACGGGAAAGTGCTCTGAATCTCCTCCCACAGTTCTAACGCGAGTCTTGGCCCACTCATACATGTCCTTAATTGATCTGGTGTACGCCACGGGTACACCTCGAGCCTCCAAGCACCTCCAAAGGACCTCCCTAGGGACTTTATCATACGCATTTTCTAGATCGATGAACACCATGTGCAAGTCCTTCTTCCTTTCCCTGTACTGCTCCACCAGTCTTTTAGGAGGTGAATAGCTTCTGTAGTCGAGCGTCCTGGCATAAAGCCGAACTGGTTCTCTGAAATAGGCACGATCTGTCTCAACCTCAACTCCACCACCCTCTCCCAGACCTTCATAGTGTGGCTTAGCAATTTGATACCCCTATAGTTGTTGCAACTCTGAATATCGCCCTTGTTCTTGTACAAAGGAATCATCGTGCTCCATCTCCAAGCTTCATGCATCTTTGCCGTTCTGAAAATACCATCAAACAACTCGGTTAGCCACTTCACACCTGTCTCACCCGAGCTCTTCCAAAAATCAACGGGAATCTCATCTGGCCCCGTCGCCCTACCCCTTCGCATCTTACGAATCGCAACCTTAACCTCTTCAACCTTTATACGGCTACAATAATCATAGTCACGACGCCTCTCTGAGTGTGCCAAATCTCCCAGCATAAAGCTTTTGTCCCCCTCTTTATTCAAGAGTCCATGGAAGTAAGACTGTCATCTCCTCCTAATGAGTACCTCATCTACTAGTATTTTGCCATCTTCGTCCTTGATGCACTTCACCTGGTCAAGGTCCTGAGTCCTCCTCTCTCTAGCCTTTGCTAACCTGTATAACTTCTTATCCCCACCTTTATCCTCTAAAGCCGCGTATAAGCTTTCAAAGGCTGCCATTTTAGCTGCCGTTACCGCTAACTTGGCCTCCTTCCTAGCTATCTTATACGCCTCCCTATTCCTTCGCTTCTCCTCCTCATCCTTACTCTCTACCAACTTCGCATATGACCCCTTTTTTGCCTCCACCTTTCCTTTTACTTCTCCATTCCACCACCAGTCCCCTCGATGCTTGCCAGAACGACCTCTCGAGATGCCCAACACCTCTCTAGTCGTCTCCCTTATGCATCTAGCAGTCGTATCCCACATATTATCCACATCCCCACTACTCCCCCAAGCCCCCCTAGTCATCAACTTCTCCCCTATTTCCAGTGCACTGGCCATAGTCAAGCTACCCCATTTAATCCTAGGCCGGTCATCCACAATCCGCTTCTTTTTCTCCTTCTTGATCTCTAAATCCATCACTAAGAGTCTATGTTGGGTCGAAAGATTCTCACTTGGGATAACCTTACAGTCTTTGCAAAGACCTTTATCACCTGTCCTAAGGAGCAAAAAATCTATCTGAGTCTTGGCCACCGAACTACGGAAGGTAACCAAGTGCTCCTCCTTCTTCGGGAAGCTAGAGTTAGCTACTCTCAACCCAAAGGCTCTAGCGAAATCCAAGAGTGCGGTACCCCCTTCATTCCTATCCCCGAAACCAAAGCCTCCATGCACATCGTCATAACCCCTCGAAGATGCCCCGATGTGCCCATTGAAATCTCCTCCAATGAAAAGCTTCTCAGTATCAGGCAAACCTTCCACTACCCCGTCCAAAACCTCCCAAAAGCGTTTCTTCTCCTCCCCATCCAAGCCCGCTTGTGGTGCGTACGCACTAATAATGTTCAAAGTAGACCCTCCAAGGACTAACTTAATTGTCATCAACCTATCGTTGACCCTCCTAACCTCCACCACTTGCTCTCTCAACTCCTCATCCACTAGGATACCTACCCCATTCCTATTCCTCACACCTCCTGAGTACCACAACTTATACCTGTCTACCTCTCGCACCTTAGTGCCCACCCATTTAGTCTCCTGGACACACGCTATGCTAATCCTCCTCTTCCTTAGAACCTTCACTAGCTCTATGGACTTTCCGGATAACGTCCCTATGTTCCAAGACCCTATTCTCAACCTAGATGCTCCCTTAACCCCCTTACCTCTCCTTCCCCTCGCCCCCGCCCCCGGCCCCACCCCCGACCATGCCCCAAAACCCGAGTGCGACCGATGACATGACCCTACTCGACCATCATTCACCAAAGCCACTAAAACGTGCGCTATAATCAAGGATAAACCAACTCCACCAACTACTCTATACTAAACAACTATATCACAAGAAAAGCAAAATAAAGTACAAGAGACAGGAACTACACTGCCAAACACGATATAGAGCCAATAATTTGCTTCCCGAATACATTACACGTCAAAATCAATATAAAATGTAAAATGTAAAAAATGTAAAAAGAACTAGACAGCGAGTGTTAAAGCAATGGCAGAAATATCAACCTAAATAGGCTATCAAGAATGCGATAAAAATTAAAAAAAAATCCAAGCAAATGTCAACTACTGGGGACGAAAATAAAGCCTAGGGATAGAAGTCACCGGGGTCAAGCTGTGAGGAGAGAAGGACGGTCTGCTTGCTAAAGTGGTTGGATTCCGACAAGATGAGGTGTCAAAATTGGTCGCCGGAATCTGGTTGGTCGCCAAAATTTATGCTAGATCTGACTCGGGAAAGGAACCTGCAAGAAGAAGAAATCGAGATAAAAGAAAAAGAAAGGAAACAAAACCGAAGGATAACGTTCTCGCCGGATTAATGACGTTGGATGAGGTGAGGTTGTAGTGTTGTTCGTTGGTTGCTCCGTCGGAGCAGTGGCGTTTGGCCGGAATTTCGTCGGGAAAGAGAGGGGTTGTAGTGGGTTTTGGGGTTTTGGGGTGGTCTGGTCGTGGTTGTTGGGTTTAGGGATCGAAGGGAGAACAGAGGGGGTTTGGATCTGGTTGTGGTGGCTTCAGGGAGGTTGTTGGACAGAGAAAAGGGAGACGTGGTTGTTGCTAGTGGTGGCCAGAGCTCGGAGCGGCTGGTAGCAGCGGTGAGGCCGATTCCGAGAAGATCAAGATAAAACAAGATAACATAAAAAATGAATGACAGGAACAATGGAAAATGAAGACTTATAGTAAAACTCACGATTTTTTTTCTTCGTTCCATTGATAAGATGACGAGATGAAGTGAAGAGATTGAGCTACAAAACAATCTGGCAGGCAGAGAGATGAGAGTCGAGACACACCATGAGAAACGGAGAGAAATCACAGAGATACACCATGAGAAATAGAGAGAAATCGCAGACAACTGAAAAAGGAAAGAGAACTACAGAGAAATCAAAAAGAAGAAGAAGAGCGACAGAAAGAAGCGACTGAAACAGACGCATTGAAGAAGAGGCGACTGAAGGGAAAAATTGTATTTTCAAATATACCTAAAGCTAAAGGAGGGTATTCTTTGAATACTTTTTTTATGGGGGGAGGGGGAATTGAAGACCAGTCCCTTTGGGGGACACCCCATGTAATTTCCTGGCTTGAAACTCTTTTTTAAAAGAAATTTGTGAATTGGGCTAAATATCGACAACTATTCAGCCCATGTCATCCAAATGATATTTTGGTGGGTTTTTTTTGGATAAATTATCTAAAGAACTATACATCCCTACTATATTTACTATTCCTTTCATCAGTTTATTTTAATTACTTAATATACCATATATTATCATAAACTCCCTCTTTATATTAGATACATAAATAAAGCATATTTCTTCTTCAACGGAGTAAATTACGCTCCTCTCAAATTCAAATCACCCAAATTATGGTTAATCTATCTTCTCCCTTTTCCTTCTCTTCTCTTCTTCACAAACACTCAGAGAGCTCAACAATGGTTGTCACCACTGTTTCTGCTTCCTTCACCCTCTCAAAACTCCTCTTAAAACCCTCAATCCCAAACTCTTTTTTTTCTTTTGGAGAATTGCATCTTCAAATAAGGGAGGAATTTGGGAGAGCAAAATCTGGATCTGTCGTTATTTCCAACATCATAAAGGGCATAATGGGTGTGATCCCAAGTTGTAATTGCGGTTGAAAGACTCATTCTTTAGATCTAATTTCTCAATTCTTTGGAGCTTAAAGCAAAAGGTGTAGGGATCTACATACTCCAACTGGACGTATAGTCCAAGTCAGAGAGTTTTTCGGCCAGATCTGTGTTTCTTCTTATTTTGCATCTTCTTCTTCTTCTTTTAAGCATGTATCTATGCACAAATATATGTATCAAAAGTTTTGATGGGTCGACTTGATAGTAGATACATGTATTTTAGATTCACTATATAAAATTTATATTAGATACATCAAATTAATATTGAATTTAGTGTATTTCGTATATAATGTATGAAATTGGTACTGGATACATCCCAAATACATGTATCAAAAATATATGTGCATAGAAATTTATATTGGATACGTCAATTTAATACTGAATTTATTGTGTTTTGCATATAATGTATGAAATTGGTATTGGATACATCAAACTAATACTAGATACATATAAACATATACATGAAATTAATATTAGATACACATAAATAAATATATGAAATTTATACTAGATACATATAAACATATACGTGAAATTAATAATTGATACATATTAAAATATACATGAAATTAATACTAGATACATATAAAATGATACATTAGATGAAAAATAATCAAATTGCATAACCAAGATATACATGTTTTCGTCTTATATTAATGAAATTAATGAATTTATTATTTTTAAAAGGTAATAAAATAAAATTAATTAAACACATATACATGCCTTAATTTTTGCCTTATATTAAGGGATTTGACTAATTAAAATTTTCATAATTAGTTATCCATGTATCTGAGATACATACCATCAGCGTAAAATATGCATGTATTCAAAAGCATGAAAAGTGATTAAAAAAAAAATGTAATAAGGTAAACTAGTGTCTTAAAGAGTAATGGGATTTTAAAGATGTGTGTTTTTATGTAAAATGCCCTTCTTTTTTTTAAAGACATAAATAGCTTCTTGGGCCAAACAAATGCAAGCGTATAGCCCTAAAAAATATTTTCATTTTGTAGCCACATTTGTTGACTTTTGCTTCGTTGTTACTTTTTCTCTTTTCACTGATTTATTGTTGTTGCTCTTATCTTCTTTTCTTTTTTGTTGTCATTTTATTTGTTGTTCTTTATTTTCTTTTATTTTATTTCGATGTTCTTTTCTTTTAATTTTTTTTTACTATTTTAATTGTTATATTTTTAATAATCAAATACAATTTGATAGTTTTTCTTGTTTTTTTAATAGAATATATTTTTATTTTGCTACTCTATTTTTTGTTTTTTTGTTTTTTAAAAATCTCTTCTAATTATTGCTTTTCTTTTTAATATTCAAATATAATTTTGTAGTATTGTAATTGTTGCTCTTTTTTTAAAAAAAATTAAATGCAAGAAGAGTGTATTTTTCAAATACAATCAAAAATTAATAAATAAAAATGTATCAATGCCTATTTGATAGCAGATACATGTATCTTTGATACCAGATACAAATATATATTTTAGATAATAATTATACAGTTTTTATAAACATTCTATACAAATACATATTCTATACAAATAATGATACAGTTTCTATACACATCATAACAATAATTATACAATTTTTATACATTTTTTGTACAATCTTTAACTACAATAATTATTCAGATACATATTCTATACAACAATGATACAATTTCTATATGCATCATACACAGATACATATTCTATACAATAATTATACAGTTTCTATACACATCATATACAAAATACATATTATATATAATAAGTATACAATTTTTATATATTTTATACAATAACTATACAGTTTCTATATACATCCTATATAGATACATATTTTATACAATAATTATATAGTCTCTATACAATTATATTTAATTATTATTATTTTTTTTAAAAATAGAATTTTTAGCCCCCCAAAAAATTATAGGGAACAAAAAAATAAATCAAAATAAACTATTTTAAAATGGGCCAAAAAAAAAGAACTAAAACTACGGGCCTAAATGGCTGAAGAAGGGAAAGGGTCATGGGAGAGAGTTATTATGGGTTGAATGGCCACATAGTGGAATAAGTTTGAAAAGGCTATTTTAGGTGACATTTCTTTGCTAGAGTGGACAACCCATGTCATTTTCCCTTTTCTTTATTTAAATATACCAGCGATAAAAAATAATTATAATTAAAATGATCGCTTGTATATGCAATGTATCGATATTGTATAAATAGTTATGTAATGTGTTGATATTGTATAAATGGTGTAATAAACATACATATATGATGTATAACTATGTATTAGAGATGTCTATACATTCATATACATTTTTATATAATATTTATACACTAGATTGTTAATATAAATTTTTTTATATACAATCACTTTTATATGAGATGATGATGATGATAATAAGGAGGAGGAGTCATTAATGGCAAAAGATGGAGGAAGAAAAAGAAGGAAGAGAAGAAGAAGTCATTAATGGCAAAAGATGGAGAAAGAAGAAGAAAAGCAAAGGCCGGATAGCCAAGTTTGGTAATGATAAATGGTCGAATAGTCAATTTGAGTAATAAAAATAAGTGAACTATTTTTGTTCAAAATATTTAATTCAATGGACATTTTATTCATTTTTCCCTATTTTGAGTGTTCGGTATGGAGGAAGACCATTTTTCAGAAAAAAATAATCTAACTTTTTCATGTTTGGTTAGAAAAATAAATTTCATAAGAATGAGAAAAATGACTTTCCTAGTGGAAGTACGAAAAATAAGTTTCGCAAATGGTATTTCATATTGATTGTGTCTCCCCCATTGAAGTTCCCAATGCTTATCCACGCTCAACGAGTTGCGTCAATCTTGAGATGCTTTACTCCTAATCCCACAAGGTTCCGAACAACGATAAAACTCCTGCCTCCACCACACCTCATCTTCATCTCACCTTCATAACCTCCCATCCCCACCACTCCCACAATTTCTGCCCCACCTCACCTCCCGTAATATTTGTTTAGATTATATATAATGCTTTTAAGATAGTAATATTTATTGGACAACTATAGTTGTTGTTGGGACTTTTGTACTTGTCATGCAGATGTTCAATTATTTCTTTAAATAACTTTAGTAATTATCCGGGTAATGTGAAACAATCAGGTTGAATTCACGAAATCATATTGAAGAATGGACACAAGTTAATCTTTGTTCACTTGTCAATAATGATCTTTTGAGTTAATTTCAAGCTCAAGAATGAAATAAATACAATCCAAAAAAACTCAATAATATTTTGATATTCTTTTTTCACAATTTTTTCTCAATAAAAATACAATTACAATCGTGGATCAACTATTGAAAAAATATTTTGGGAAAGATTAGATTTCTAATAAAAAAGAAGAAGAAGAAGAAGGAAAAGGAGGGCGATGAAGATAAAAAAATCAACGACGGTTGGAAACGAGGGAAGAAAAAGGTTAATTTTTTTGTGCATATTTTGATAATTTCAATTATTTTAAGATAATAATTATAAAAGTTAAAGTGTAAAAGTAAAAGGTTTAAAGAGCGCTGAAAAAGAATTCTTAATGAGATTTGACCTCCCTCATTAACACTAATCATTTATTTATTACTTTTATCTAATATTTAAAATTTGAAGGACCTTCACTTAATAGACAAACCTATTTATCCTTTTAAATTAAGAGTCCCAACATCTTGGTGCATAGATAGTTGTAGCTTGTAGGCAAGTGTAATTGTCCATAAAAATCATAATATGAAGGTAAGAATAATTAATTTAATAGACAAAGATGTAAATAAACAGACAAAAAAAAATTGCTTGATTTTTATGAATAGTTATATATTTTTTCCTATCTAGAAAAAAAAATATTCAAATATACTTTTTCTCTTCACTAAATTGTTCAACTTTATTCTCCACTAGTGCACTTGTTCGCGCTTTGCGCGGTTATAAAAAAAGATAATATATACTCCCTCTATCCCAATTTATATGACTCACTTTTCTTTATAGTCAGCCCCAAAAAGAATGACACATTTCTATATTTAGTAACAATTTTAACTTTAAAATACATATTTTATTCTTAATGAAATAATTTATGGTCACATAAACATCTATGACTCATTTTAGACCATACCTAATTTTTAGAAAAGAAAATCAACTTTATAAAATCAAACGACTTTCTGTAATTCTTTCAACATCCTATTTTCTTTGAAAGAAAGAATGTGAAGAAATATTTCATGTAAATAAAAATAACCTATTTACCTTGGTATATAGAAATAACAATAAAATATATAGAAAATATACAATAATTTAAAGATATGAGATATAAATCTGAGATGTAACCCAATTTTTTTATTTGGGGATTAAATTTCGGATTTTAATACATCCTTTTTCTTTTCTTCATTTTTTTTTTGTAGAATTTCATGTATCGAGATTTAGGTGCATGTCTTCTTTCTATTAAACTGTATTTCTTGTAGATGGGAAGTCTAATTTTTTATTTTTTTTTTTTGTTCCTTCTTTTTTATTGCTAAATAAAATAACAGCTTGGTATTTCATGAGAAAACAGAATAAAAAGCCTATAAAGTAAAACGTAGAAGTAAAGTAAGTACTTAACTCTTTTGCTTATATATTGTTATAGCAGTGACATAAATCACAGATAGCTATCAAAAAATTATATTTTACTTTTTTCTTGCAGCTTGTGTGATGAATAAAATATCAAAGTTAAAAATAAAAAATAAGGTCTTGTTCCTTTTCAAATGATGAACAAATACATGTATCATGAACAACCATAATCTGACATGGGTTGTGACGGGATGGTTGAGATCTCTCCACCCTTAAGCTGAGTCTCGAGTTCGAGTCTTGAGAATGAAAAAAAATCTTGTTGGATGGTGCCCCTAGAAATAGGCCTTACAAAGCGGGAATCTGAATTCAGTCGGGCTCCAATGCGAGTATCGTACACTAAATGGAAAAAGGAGAGGGGGGGGGGAGGGGGGGGAAGACAACTACGTATTTCTATCTTTTAAATCATAATTTTGTAACTCCCCTTTTCTCCTTAGGAAGAAAGAAAGAAATATATATTTAACATATGTATTTGTAGAAAGAGAAAGAAAAGTTGAAAGAGTGTGGTAAACTTACTGTCAATCTTAGCTTTACTATCCAATCTAATATCCAACAAATTCAAAAAGATGAATCATTGTTTTGAGATGGCAAGGGAGTGTATACTATATATATATATATATATATATATAAAGAAGGGTTTTAGACTTGATGATGTGGCACCTCCCTATGGTCTCTATTTGTATTTATCTTTTTTCTTCTTTTTTTGACTTTTTTTTTATCACATATATTTTATGTAAAAAACTCAAAACCACTCATTTAACTCTCTTAAATCTTAATCATGTATGTTAAATGTGTTTAAGTTTTTTTCTTTCAAAGACAAATGAAATCACTCATTTAACTCTCTTAAATCTTAATCATGTATGTTAAATGTGCTTAAGTTTTTTTTTTTCAAAGACAAATGAAAAGTTTTAACTATTAATGAAAATAATTATTGACTATTGAAAGCATGATGTGATAAATTACTGAATTAAATGGATGACATTCATACTAGGCCAATATGTGCACACTCTTCATCTTCCCACCTTAATTTTCATCCAATATTCTTCATCATAATTGTTTTGTATATGTGTGTCAGTGTGTGTATGGACAATACACAAATTGAGAACAAGAACGAGTAAGTCTTCTTGCTATATGTATTATCTTTCTACTTCATTTCAAAACAAGTAAATACATCTATGCATACAAAAATTCTATGTTATTTATCAGTTTTACACTTTATATATGATCGGGTTTATAATATAAGGTGAAATCATTTCTTCACTATTTTGGTTGACATATGCTGTTTACTTTAGTTTGTTATTCAGGTGATTTTAATTTGGTAGCTTCTTCAAATGAATATGTTTTTTGGTGAAGCAGTCAATCATCTCTGAAGATGGTAATTATTAATGTTGCTTCTTTTGATCTTTCTATTTTTTACTCTTCAGTCTTTTTTTCTTTTTATGTAAAATTTTTAAGCGCATCTTAACGTTTTAGAGATGTAATTGATATTTTTGTAATTAAGCACAATATTATATTGAGAATGTTGGATAAATTCATAAATTTCAAATCTTAAATTCGCCTCCACATGCCAGGTTTTGTAATGGAGAAAATAAAACCTATATTTTTGTGACTACTTTCGGTCCCTTGACGATGACCAATATTATTGCTGAGAAAATTTTTATTGGAGGTAAAAAAAAAATTATTTCACCTTTTATAAGTATTCTTACTTATTCACCTTATCTTATTAATTTTTTTCTTTTGATATAAGCCTTCATCAAAATGAAGGCAAAAGAAAAGTGATATGACACATGTCTTTATTGGAGATAAGTTTATTTTCTTTTATTCCACCTTTTATAAGTATTCTTATTTATTCACCTTATCTTATTATTTTTTTTTCTATTGATATAAGCGTTCATCAAAATGAAGGTAAAAAAAAAGGTGATATGATACATGTCTTTAGCAAGGATCATATTTATCACTTTTTCCTCCTCAATATGATATTATAAAATCTTAGAAGTCATTTTTTAATTGAATTATCTTAATTATTTATGTATTTTGTTAGTTTAGAAAGCCCACAAGTCACTCCTACTAATTTAGCAATTTGTGATAATTTATATCATAAATATGAATCATATAAACGATAGGAACACGATTTTGAGAATATGTTAAGTATTTTTTGCTTTTTATGCATTATTGTTTCTTTTCTTTTCCCCTTCTCCTATAATTATTTAGTATATGATGATGATCTTATAACATTGTGTAATTAGTTTGTATTTGAATTGATTCTTTTTATCTTTCAAATAGTTTGTTTTTTAATTAATTTATTTATTTTTAAGCTCTATTTGTTTGAATTTTTTTCTTATTCTAGACTAATTAAATTGGATAATTAATGAGGAGATAGTTTAATATTTCTTATGTTTTTTCTCTTTTATATTTTTTTAGTAATTTCAATAATTGAGCACTTTCAGAGTTCTCTTTAATCGACAGTTTCACTATAAATAATTTTTTTATTTTTGGTAGAGAATTGTGATCATTAACGGATATTAACTCATGATATTACTGAAAATTGTTTAGTATGTTTTTTTAGGGATTTGTTCATTAATTTTAAGATTCAAATTCAATACTTTTAACTAAATATGAAAATCATCTCATCACATTCCTTCATTATAATTTTATTGATAAGATATGAATATATAATATTTGTAATTAATTCAAATATGCTCTTATTATTTTTTAAAGTTTACTAATTGGGAGGAAAAAAATAAGACTTTAGTAACTTAAAAAATAATTACAGAAATCATAAGTTAAGGTTAATTGTTGACACATTAAAGTCTTTAATGTTGTTATTAATTTGTCTTTAGTAACATCCGTTATAAATTATAGTTACTATTATATAATAATCATGTTGATTTTTTCTATTCTTTCAATATTATCTTTTTTCTATATTCTCATCTCAACTTTAGTAATTTAAATAACAGTTACCAAAATTATAAGTTAAGACTAATTATTGGCACATTAAAGTATTTAATAATATTATTATTAATTTGTCTTTAGTAACATCGGTTATAAATTATAGTTATTACTATATAATAATCACGTTGATTCTTTCTATTCCTTCAATATTATCTTTTTTCTATATTTTCATCTCACTATTATTATATATTTTTAGTTCTTTCTTCATTTTACAAGTATATGTATTTATAAAAAAAATTATGTACTGTGTTGGATCATATATTTATAACAACATTAAACTATAATTTTGATCAACTAAAGACAAGTAAAAATAATTGCGAAACATTTATTTCGGGAAGAAAAAGAAAGAAAAATGCCTATTTTCTTCATTTTTTTTTATTTTTATAAATATATTTACCGTATTGATTGTTGATAACTCAATAATTATTTGTAAATAATTGTAGAAATTAATAAGGATCATGTACAATATTTTGAGAATTTTAGCAAGTTATAATTTTATGAGAGATAGTTGTTATTTTTTGAGATAATGCACAAGTACCCTCCTAAACTATACTCGAAGTTGCTATGACATACCTAAACTTTACAGGGGTCCTATTACCCCCCTAAACTCATTTTTTCTGTATTTTTGTGCTTCTTTTTGCTGACGTGGCTGCCAAGTAGCAGAATATTTTTGTGCTCCTTTTGTCCTGACTTGGCAGCCATGTCAGCACAAAAGGAGCATAAAAATACAGAAAAAATGAGTTTAGGGGGGTAATAGGACCCCTGTAAAGTTTAGGTGTGTCATAACAACTTCGGGTATAGTTTAGGGAGGTACTTGTGCATTATCTCTTATTTTTTTTTATAATTTTATTCTCGCACCTTTTAAAATATCACATTACTTTAATGTTTATGTAAAATTTCTTAATTTTTTTTATTTTATAAATATGTCTCTTCCTAGCAAAATTATTTAAACAGGAAAAGAGGAAAAACATTAATATTTCTAGAAGTTTAAATATTTTCAAAGAAGAATTAATTTATGTATATTGCAATATCATTTCTTATTAAAATTCTTCTGAGTAAAAAAAATATCAAAAACAAAAATAATTACAAATAAAATATGTATTTTTTAACATAATTTATTTACAATAAATCTATTTTTTTTAGTTTATCTTATTTATATAATCGCGCGTAGCGCGAATTTATTCACTAGTTATTAATATTTATAGGCTTGCTATGGATGGGAAATCGTACGTTTCCATTTACACTTAATGCATTAATGAGATGTAATAGGATAAGAACGTGTGTAAAGATTTAAAGGGGAAAAAAGAATAGGAAAAATAACTGAGCAATAACGTAATTACTTATTTCAAACCGTTATAACTCTTTTAATTTCAGTTTTTCATTAATTGCATAGTAAATAAATTATGATGGAGAAGAGGTATTTAGTAGAAATATTAGATAAGAAATGAAGAAAAAATGTCAAAAAAGTGAGAAAAAAGATAAATATGAATGGAGGTTTTTGAGACATGCCACATAGACAGAGCTAAAACCCTCTTTTATATATATATATATATATATATATATATATATATATATATATATATATATAAGAGAGAGAGAGAGAGAGAGAGCGCGAGAGAGATTATACTATATGTCCAATTTTAGCTTGCTATTACTAAACTTTATTTATTATCAAATAAACCCCCACTTAAGGTTTTTTCCCCAATCTAACTGAAATTGCTCAATTTTAATAAACTTATCTATTTCGAATTGATCTAACCCGAGTCGCAGCTCTTTCTGAATTTCCAATCAATCCAACTCGAGCCGCAACTCTTTTTGCGTTTTCTTCAACTGAAAAGGGTCAAAAATACCCTCGAACTATTTGAAACAGAGCAAATATACCCTCCATTTCATTTTTGGCTCAAAAATACGCTTGCCGTTAACATTTTGGACCACAAATACCCTCCAACTTAACACCCCATTTAACTTGATGACATGGCGTACACGTGACCGTCCAACTAGGAAAAGGCCTGCCACATGGCTGCCATGTAGATCACAAATCTAGTCCCATTATAATCCTACCCATATTCAATTCAATACCCCCGAATCTCCCGATCCATCCCAATTAAAAGGTCCTTTTTTGTTTTTAGGAACCTCAGCAGAGAGGTCTACTTACATTGTCCACTTGGACAAGTCTTTTATGCCCAAAATCTTTGCTAGTCACCAGTCATCACAACTAGCGTTCTTCCATTATTGATACCATCAAGATTGAGGTTCCCACTACACAAAATGGCCACCATCCAGTTCCAAAGCTTCTTTATTCTTATGACAATGTGCTTCATGGCTTCAGTGCTGTTTTGTCTAAGGATGAATTTGAAGCTCTCAAGAAGTCACCATCCCAATAAATGTTCAAATAGAACTTACTAGTTGCAGTAAAATTTCGTGCAACTCTGTGTTAATGTCCAATATTATAAGTCTACAACCATCAAATTTTATCAAATATTTTAACTTTACATATTTACAACATTCTAGTATACTAGAATTTGAGAACCCAGCAATTACCTAATACCCTTTAATTGGAATGGGTCGGAGAATTCGGGGCGGATATTGAATTGAATATGGGTAAGATTATAATGGGACTAGGTTTATCATCTACGTGGCAGCCATGTGGCAGGCCTTGTCCTAATTGGACAGCCATGTGTACGTCATGTCATCAAGTTAAATGGGGTGTTAAGTTGGAGGGTATTTGTGGTCCAAAATGTTAACGGCAAGGGCATTTTTGAGCCAAAAATGAAACGGATGGTATATTTGCTCTATTTTAAATAGTTCGAGAGTATTTTTGGCCCTTTTCTGTTTCTTCAATTGCATAGTCGGAAGTTGAAGAAGAGCTCATAGCTAGAGGTGACAGTTGAACAGGTCAAAATGGATCAACACTCAATCCAATCAAAATTTATTTCGATAATGGGTTAGATAACCGGTCATAATCCAATCCATTAAATTTTTAATAAGTTTTAACTGTTTTATTCATTCTTTTATAAATTTTTAATACATAATAATTTTATTATTATTATGACCACATATAACATTTCAAACAAAAAAAGTCTTTTAAAAATATTTTGACAATATTTCTGATAAGTCAATTTGGGCTTCATAAAAATAAGCTAAAATAAATTGAGCTGATATTAAATATTCAGGTCAATAACTCACCTAAACTTAAATAAACTGAACAAATTAAACGAGTTGGGTTTGATTTTGACACCCAAAAATCAGTCTCATCAGTGGTGAGTCGTAAATTGGAGCAGCTACTATATATTTGCTTTAGTAGACCCACTTTTTCTTCTTCACTTGTGCCCTTATTGCTGATAGGCTTCCACCAGAAGAGGTACTTCATCTACTACTTCAATTTTTTGGTGTTCCATATTACTTTTTTATATGGTATTGGGAAATTGGGGTTAAAGTTAGGCTCCAGCTCTATAATTATTTTTTTCAGTTGACACTACTTAAAAGGCTTTGTAAGTGAAGAAAGGAAATTTGTGGGATCAAGATTGTTCTTTTATGTTAGTGTTTTGATTTTGTTACTCACATCAGCATTGCATTTTATTGGTTTCGGATGTTTTTTGAGTGGAGGGATGGAATTTCAAGTCTATCTGATAGTTTCTCTTTTATGCTTACCATTGTGCAAAGAAAATTGTATTGCTGATTTATCTTGTCAGATTTGCATTACTTGTAGGAGGTGTGCAAAAACCGGTTTAACCGATAATTTGAATGAAAAAAATTGTTATTGGTATAATTGGTATCAGGTTATTGAGTTAACGGTTTTTAAACGGTTTTGTAAATTTTTTTATTGGGCTATTAGTTTAGTTTTCAGTTACAAGGTTAACACAATAAGATTACATTAAAACTATATTTCTATCCTTAATTATATAATAATGGCTTTAGATTTTAAATACAAACTCTATTTTCTTCCGCATTTTATAGTAATTGTCTTGGTGATGCTGTTTTGTTCTAAGTCGCTAGCTTGGTGGGTTTCTACCCATCAATGTGAACTATGAACTAGCCTCGTTTTTTCATTTTGAGAGGTGCTACATGCTTCTACATCTATGTTTGCTACTTAAGAAGAAAGAAAATAAGTTTTGTTTAAACAATAACATATTTGAATTTTCTTCTGCTTGTAATTTGTGTAGATTTTTATGTATGAAGCCAGTATATATTTGAACAAATAAAAATAAGAGAAAGCAAAAAAAAATTAAAAGAACATTTTCTTATCGGTTAAACTAAAAATCGAACTGTTAAGAACCAAAAATCGATAACGAATATTTTATGGGTTTTGGTTATCGATTTAGCGTGTTTACAAATAGAAATCGAATCGGTAATACACAAAATCAGACTGAACCAACTGATAAGCACCCATAATTACTTGTCCCCAAATTTGGTGGGTCGCAGATTGGGTTTGAATGGGGATCCATTTCCTTCAAGATGGGTCATTTTTGTTGAAATTGGGCCATTTTATCAGATTGGGGAAAAACGTTAATTGGGAGTATATTTGATAAGTTTAGTAACTTGAGGGTAAAAATTGGCCAGATAGTATAACGGAGAATAAAGTTGAACAATTTACTTAAGTAGAGGGGTATATTTAGCCCCTTCCCCCTATTTATTATAGATCTGATTTTCTAATGTTAAGAGAAAACTTTTCCTTTTCTTTTTCTTGTGTTTTGAAAATTAAACGGAACTGACAATAAGGGAGAGCCATAAAGGATACAAACATTAACAAACAAAAATACCATTTTTTTGTGCTAGAGATGGTGATCCAAGATTAGGTTTTTTGGTTGTCAAACTTAGTTCCATTCAAAAGGGGTTTTGGTAGCTTATGGGAAAAAGAACAAGAGGAAGAAATTTAACAATGACCCAAGTTGAGTTCTTGTTCCACCTTACTTCATAGGTAATTTAATAATGACCCCACAACTTCTATGTTTATGAAGATGAAGTGCAGTTAACTTATTTATATGTTATGGTAAAGAGTTTCATATATATTGCTTGTATATTTTATACAATTACTTCGTCAAGTTGTATAAGTCCTTGTGTTTCGAAGAACTTGTGCTGTTTGGTTTGGTTTGTTGCTGTTGTCTTGACCAATTCTTTTGAATGAAACAGTAAGATGATTAATTTGCTTGTGTTGTTGGTTAATTGTTGTTTTTATAAATGTAGAAGCTACATGTAGTGCCAAGATGCAATTTTTCACATCTTAAAAGTAACAAGAAAGTTTGAGGAGTTATGATTTTTAAAAAATATTGAAGTTTGATTTGCCTAAACGCGAAAATGACATTCAATGTGGTAAAGAACACTTCTTTTTTGATAAACCTCTTAGTTATTTGTAAACTTCATAAAGTTGAGATGGCGCTGATTTGCAACATTTTCCACTTCTCCATGTACCTCTCCTCCAGACCCCACTATGTGGGAATATACTGGGTATGTTGTTGTTGTTGTTGCTGCCATGTACCTCTCCTCTTGTCTTTCCATCTTAACTAGGTTGTCTTTTGCTTTTCTCTTTGTTATTATTTTCTTTTTGGAGTGTAGCGATGTTGTTTGGCGAAGATAAAGAGGAAAACAGGACTAGTTTCGGAGTTAATGCCTATGTAAAGCTAATTTTAAGAACAATATGGAGAAAGGACAAGAGTAGGTTACACAGAAGGGCCGAATAAGTGGTTTTATTGGATAAAATATGGTGTTATTTTATGTGACAGAGGCTTTTGTAATATTTGCAGTTATGTGGGACTTCTATGTGATTGACCTGATGATGAAAGAAAAACTTGTACTTTATTTGAATCAGCTATAAGTATCGACAGTTTCGTTTTTGTCCTCTGCCCTTATTCGCTGAACCTTTCGTGCAGGTTTATTTGCTTGAGTGAAGGACCTTTTAGATATAAAAGAGATGCGCTAGTACATGAGAACTTCCCTTCGTACGTGGTAAATGGTACCAGAAATTCTTGGTTCACTATTGCATTATTGCTCTAAGACCAAGGCATTCCATTATGGACTCTCTCTTCATGCAGCTGCAATCAAGTCAGGCTTACAAGGTGATGTTTTCATATCCAATCACATCCTCAACATGTATGCCAAGTGTGGAAATATTAAATTTGCCAGTCAGATTTTTAATGAGATGCCCAAAAGAAATCTCGTTACCTGGTCAGCCATGATCTCTGGTTATGATCAAGACGGGAAACACCTCATGGCTATCAATCTCTACTCCCAAATGCCACTAGAGCCCAATGAATTTGTCCTTGCTAGTGCTCTTAGTTCATGTGCTAACCTCTTGGCCTTGAAACTTGGTAGACAAATACATGCCCAGTCTATCAAATTAGGCTGTTCGTACATTTCGTTTGTGTCCAACTCTCTGATCTCAATGTACATGAAAAATGGTCAATGTAGTGACGCTCTATCAGTTTTTGCATTAACACCCAGTGTTACTGATGTCTCTTACAACACAATCATAATGGGTTTGGTAGAAAGTAATCAAAGAGAGAAAGCATTTGAAGTCTACAAAAGTATGTGCCAACAAGGGTTGGTTCCGGACCGCTTTACCTTTGTCGGCTTATTAGGAACCTGCAATACTGTACATGATTTGGGGAAAGGAATGCAATTGCATAGCCAAACAATCAAGCTCAAACTTGACGGAACTGCTTTTATAGGCAATATAATAATGACAATGTACTCAAATTTAAACTTGTTAGATGAAGCTGACAAAGTTTTCAGATCAATCGAAGAGAAAGATGTCATTTCATGGAATACTCTCATTGCTGCTTGTTCTCGTTGTGATGATCATTCAAAGGCCTTGGTTGTTTTCAAAGAGATGGCAGAATATTTTGATGGAAGGCCTGATGAATTTACATATGCTAGTCTGCTTTCTGCATGTGCTGGCATGGGTTCTATGCAATTTGGGCGGCAAATACATGCTCATCTTATTAGAACAAGCTCAAGTGTAGATATTGGTGTTGACAATGCCCTTGTGAACATGTATGCTAAATGTGGCAGTATTCAGTATGCATATACAGCTTTTAGGCTAATGACTCGTCATAATCTTGTCTCATGGAATAGTGTCATTGCTGGATTTGCTAACCATGGCCATGGAAAAAAAGTTATAAATTTGTTCGAGGAGATGAAGAGTGTTGGTTTAAAGCCTGATTCTGTCACATTTCTTGGACTTCTAATCGCTTGCAATCATGCAGGGCTTGTAGATGAGGGCCTACATTACTTCAATACCATGAAGGAGATTTATGGGGTTACTCCCGACATTGAACATTTCTCTTGCCTCATTGATTTACTAGGACGAGCTGGGAGACTGAAAGATGCTGAAGAATACATGCAAAGGTACCCCTTTGGGCATGATTCAGTTGTTTTAGGTTGCTTACTTTCAGCTTGTCGGCTACATGGTGATGTTGTCATTGGGGAAAGAATGGCTAAAAAGCTCCTACAGCTTCAGCCAGTTTCTACTTCGCCTTATGTTTTGTTATCAAACTTATATGCTTCAGACGAGAAGTGGGATAGTGTAGCAGAGGCAAGAAAAATGTTGAAGAGCTGTGGTTTAAAGAAGGAGGCTGGTCATAGTCTCATTGAAGTGAAGGGATCTGTTGAAAAGTTCACAATTGGCAATTTCTCTAATTCAAGGATTGAGGAAATCGTGAATGTGCTTGGAACTTTAGGCTGTGGATGGGATGAAGAAATTATTCTCCTTGATTCAGCATAAGAAAGGCAGATCTGTTCCTCCCACCACTGCTTCAGCACTATTGTGAACATTAAGCTTTGCATGTACGAAGGGTTTCTGAAATGACAGATTTTACTGAACTAACAAGGGTATGAGTTATCTTTTCAATCTGCTTCTTTCAAATTGCTTTTGGTCTTTCTAAATTTGATCCTTGGAGATGAATGTTGTTGTGGCTTCCTTCATAATGTAATCGGACAGCTTGGTTATCTAGCTGTTGTTCTGGATATTAGTTTAAGAGTTTATATGTTTAGTCTGACAGGTCGGGTTTTGTGACTGCAATCACCCTATGCTTTGGTAACAGCTGATTTTGTTGCCCTCATTCTTTAGGGATAGATTTGGCATTTTGATCCCCACTGATTGAAATTTTCCTATTAAAGTTGCATAAGAAAGTTCCAAATTCTTTGACCTTTGTGGCTTATTTTGTTACTCTAATTCTTTAAGGATAGGTTTCACAGTTTGATCCTACTGACAGAAATTTGCCTCTAAAACTGCATAGAAAACTCTTAAAGTTCTTGACCTTTCTGTACCTGAATTTGTTAAAAATGAATAAAGGTATCTTGTTAAAACTAGTTTTCTCGATGGAGATGCAGTTGTACTTTACCTGCATTCCGTACTTGAGTTTCTACGATCTTATGCATAATTGCTTTGACAAGTGAATGTACTGTCATTTCGCTTTTGGGATTTCTTTTCTGTGACTATTAATTTTGAGCTACAAATAAACTCTAATGTGCTACTTTTCCAGGTTACATAGGAATATGTCTCAAATCACTTTTGAGAGCTTAAATATCATGTAATGTAACAAATAAGTGGTTCTTTGAATGCTAGTTGTCCTGGTACAATGTCTGTATCTATTTATCTACAAGCAGCTATACTTTCTAATTTCATGTACACACTTCTATTTTCTTCAGAAACAGCGATTCTCATGCTTTTTCTATCACATGACTTCTTCCAGCATCTAAAAAACAGATATTTTTTTCGTCAAAAGAAATCTGTTTTGGTGAATTCAATTAACCAGCAGAGTACACTTTTCTGTTGGCAAGTTTTTGATAGGATGAATTTCTGTTGATTAAGATATATGTTTATGCTTTTAGGGCATAAACATAAACAAAAAACACTAGGTGATTTTTTCTCATCTGTCCTAGCCTTGGGACAAGGCTTGGACAGAGTTACTACCTGTTGTTGCTGGTGGGAGGTGGCAGGTATCCAGTGGTTGGTCGAGGTGCATGCAAGCTGGGAAGGACACCATATTATTTAAAAAAGGAGATATATGTTTATGCTATATGGTGCTACTACTTTGTGGGTGTTGCCATTACCTGATATCCTTGCCTTGTCTGCTCTGTTTTGTTCTTTCAAAATGTGTCTTTTATTATATCATATAAATAAACAAAAGTATCACACCCTCACTCGGTTTTGCTTTCTGTTCAGATACACATGCCAATACTCATGGAAGTACATCGTCCATAAGCGTCAGCGGATCGTTAAAGATGAAGATGAACTATGTTTGTATTGTTTAAAAAGAATCTGCAGCAATAAGCCGCTGGGCCAAAGGGAAGCAAGCTGCGAAAATTCTATGCCCTTGCAATATACTTGATACTAATAGATAATTGGAAGTTACAAAGTGAACTCCTGGTGGTGCCTCTCTAGCCATGGGTGTTTGTCTAAGAAATGCCTCAGAGATTGTAGGAGTTGCAGCAAAGGTGTGAATTTTTGGTGAAATATTCTTGAAACACAATGGTCTGCGTTGATGGGCAATGAAACATAATTTTACAAGGCTGAAGCGTGAATTGCACGTACTCTGGAATTGATATCAGCAAGATGGATCCCCTGTTTTTGACTCTTCTAAGGCGACTTTCAAGGTTCATTGTAAGAAGTAAGAAAATTTTATGATTTCTCTAGATACTCTGTGACACTTCTTATCTTACTATACTCAATTTCACACACTTAAAATTTGCATTTTCAGTGTTTCTATTCCTTTAAGTCCGAGTTATTGAAGGTTTAAGTATTTCCATTTACTTTATTTAACTGT
Source organism: Jaltomata sinuosa (assembly GCA_003996215.1). Lineage (NCBI taxonomy): Eukaryota > Viridiplantae > Streptophyta > Magnoliopsida > Solanales > Solanaceae > Jaltomata > Jaltomata sinuosa. The sequence goes on from QJPP01000069.1 coordinate 281,644, forward strand.
CCATTATTTCTAATATGGTTATTTCACTAACCTATCTCCTGTGGAGAAGAAATATTGATGCATGTAATTGTTCTCTTTCTACAGCTAGTGAATAAATGCTGTTGTCTCATTTTGTGTTTTACAATAGTAAGTCTTGAGTAGAGACCACACACTCTTGGGTGTGGTCTGGTGATCAATGAAGTGAGTGAAAATGTTGGAATTCACAGTTCGAATTTCAGGAGAGACAAAAAACACCAACACTAGGTGATTCCTTACCTAAGCCTTGGGTGGACAAAGTTACTTGGTACCTGTGTTGGTGGGAGGTATCCGGTATCCGGTGAAATAGTCAAGTTGCGAGCAAACTAGGCCATACAGAACTGTCAACAAACTGCCCCTTAACCTCAATAGTGAAGTCTTGAATAAGATGGTTTTGTCCATCATTCTATTTCTCTAGCATTTGTTATTTAGAGAGCTAAGTTGCTCCATCCCGAAATGTATTTCTAGCCCCATGTGAGCATCTAACAACATATTGTCAAACTAGAACTAACCCGCCTTCCCCAAATGAAAACCTGTTGAAGTGGATGTGCTTCCCTCTCCTGCCTCTTAAATTTCTATCTCTAATCTTTACTTAATTATCATGATTTCGATACTAATATTGATCTGAGCATTATTTGTTGGAATTGATTCTCTTCTCATACCTACTGAAGTTTTTCTATTTGGAATCGTGTTAGGTCTAATTCCTATTACTTTGGCTGGATTATTTGTAACTGCATATTTACAATATAGGCGTGGTGATCAGTTGGACCTTTGATTAGTTAACATTAACATCTCTTTTTGATTGACCTCCTCCTTTCTTTAATTCACAGGCACAGGAGGTCAAATTCCGATTGTTGTGAAAGTTACTGAATGAATCTATTTTATTCTAATTCGATCTAAGAAGATTTTTCTTTTGTCAATGTTCCAGTTCTTACCAGCTCAGTCAATGTAGAAGCAAACAGAGTCTGCTTTGGTCTGCATATTTAATGTTATAGTTTTGGAAATCGAGATGTATCGCTTTTGCCTCCACAAATGACAATTCTATCCAAGTTGAACTTTTTTGTTTTTGTTTTTGTTTGTCTGCAGGAGACTAGTGGTATATATTTCATGATAGCTTTGGGTCAGAAAACTATCTTGGAGACGTACTACAAGCAGGGAATTGCTCCAGTACAGCTGACAGTAACTACTGTAATAGTGGCCCTTTAAGATGCCGAAATGTTTGCATCATGGATGCAAAACTTGCAGTTTTTTATATTTTTGTAATAGGTCTTTCCAACTTACTCCATGATAGTAAGTTCGCACTTGATCCATTTTTTGATTTCCCTAAATATTCTTATTATTTTCTGACCTACATTAAAAGTAGTGACATTTTTGTCATTTCAACAGCAAAACCATGCTGCTTCTTTCCATCTACTTTGCTTTTCTCCGATTTTCCAGCGAACAGGTTAGCAAGTTACTATATATATATATATACACACTTGGTGTCCAAAAAATTGACCCAAATAAGTGTACGTACCATCCGTTGCTGCAATACTTGATTCTTGTCCTTTGGCTAAGAGCTTCCCTTATTGGAAGTCATTTAATATGCAAGAAGAACCCAACATTTGAGGCAAGAATCTTTTAACTCTTTCTTATCCCAAACAAGAAGACGAACAGAAGAAATGCAAGTAAAATTAGATCAACTCAACCAACATACAAATTAACAATGTTTTGTAACTCAAACATGTCTTTGTAACTTATATATGTCATGAAAATACTTCAACCTTGTGTTAACATTGTTTTGTAGCTCAATGTCAACGTAATTTTCTCTTCATTTTTCACTTTTATTGGAATATTTTTTCCTTCGAGAAGACTTGGGTATTCTATAAATGAAGAAGTTTCTCTCCGATATAACCACGAATGCCAACATCCTATATCTGTAATCTCACACTTAACCAAATGGCCAAGAACAAACAAAGTTTTGTCATACCACAATTATTTCATTCACCTAAACCTTACGCAGTTTAGTTATATTGCAGCTCTCCGCATATAAGAGCTCCTACAGCTGTGGGATTTAAGGGAAAATCAACACCCAAAACAAAATTTTCTTCCTCCTACAAGCATCCTTTTGTTTGGCCGCAAGAAAAGCACTCAGTGGCAACAAACTACAAAATCATTTCATATATTTACAACTTGTTTTCTAAATATCACCGGTCACTACACTATTACAGCTGAAACATACAGGAACACATAAGTAAACATTCAATTCGACGTCCCAAATGACTTGGGGGAAATCCAACATATAAATGTTTCCCCCAACATATATTTGAATAGCCGTATTTTATGTAAATGTATCCTCCCGATCTGCCTCAGCAGTATCGCCTTCCTCCATATTGCTGAATTCCAGGAAATGCGTTGGTCTGTGATCCTCATTGTAGTACTCACGAGGTGTGCCTAACTTCACTCCATACTTCATGCTAACAGTGTGCTTCACTCCCATGAAGTTGTAATTCCATGGTCCATTATCAGGTATCTGCACAAAATAAATCAATTTAGATTTAGATCTAGACGGAGGTAGCAGGGAAGGAAGCATTGCAAAGATGCAGTAAACATTGATGCAGCAATCAAAAATCTAACTGAATAATATCTGTAGGCCAGTACACTTACCATGTAAAAGCCAAGGAATCGGTCACTCAAGAGCATCTGGACCTTCTCGTAATGAGTCGGCAGGTAACCATGAGGGTTGCTTCCTGTATCTTTGTTAGCACGTCCCCACTCATACCCAGTTGGCGTCAACTTATATGCAGTTAACGAACAAGACCCCGGAGTGAAACTGCATGTCAATATGATGCACTTCTCTCCATCCCAGTGTTTGTTGTTCTCCAGGATCCGAGCATGTGAAGTCACATCCTGTTAATCAGGATAATTTACACATTAGAAGAGCTATGCATAGAGGAAATAAACAAACCCAACCTAATGCCCGGAATAACTCATTACAGCTAAGCACACAAAACGAAGATCATTTGAAGTTAACCTGTGGCGATAACTGAGGAAGCTCATTTGGTTGTGTGTGCATCCATCCCAAAGGCTCCAAGTCGGTGAGAAAATCATGCTCAGGAAGACCAGAAGGTAGATGCACCTGCTGATGTGTCCCCCACTGTGGAGGCATTGCAATACACCGGATTTCTTTCACCTGAGGATTATCTGGTGGACTTACACCATACAAGTAACCAGAAATTTGTGTCCGCAGATCGGCAATGCAGATGAACTTCTTCAGAATATTTTTCGGCATGATGTAAGTATATCCAGTCTCCTGATAAATGGTTAAAACCGAAATATATAAACGGAAATTTTATTGGTAACAACAATGATTCTAGGTAAAAGGCAATAAAAGGTATAGTATTTCTGGTTGAGCAAAAGAAGGCGAGAAGATGAGCACCTTTATGTCCTCTGAATTTACATATATGTGGTTCACACGGAGATAGAGATTTGTGGCAGAAATTGCTCTGACACGCCAATCTGTTTTAGAGCCAAAGGCAGCTTGCTCATAGGGACTTGTTGTAGTAACAATCAACTCATCACCATGGACATTAGTGGTCTTTGTGGTAACAGCGGTCAGTTGACTTGCTTCCTTGGCCTGAAAGAATATGCATATTAGCAACAGCAGCTCTAAAAACAAAGGACTATTTTGCCATGTATGAGAAGAACCAAGATCAAAACCTGTTTCTCAATCTCAGCTATCTGTTGGCGCTGCTGTGATGGAGGAGTTATCTCAGCTCCAAGTATAATATCACGGATCTCAGACTGCGTCAATGCTGATGTGTTCACATTGTTCTTTTTTGCATAGTCTGAGAGAATGAGATCTCTGAGCGCTACCTCAACCTGACACAACAATTCAGAATCAGAAATAAGTCCACCAAATCAAAATCCACACAACCTCACAGGTGTGCCACCAAACAAGCCAAAGAAAGATTATCCTTATGAAGTGCTCATAAAGCCATCAACAAAAGTTCCTTTCACAATATCAAGGTATGGCAATACCAGAGGAAGCATAGGTACATTTACTTAAGCATACCTTCATCCACTGGTCATCAGTAAGTGAAGGCCAGATGTGGTGAGGCTCAGTAACGACCGACTTGTCAGGCTTGAGTAACATCTTAGCCTTTTCATTGTTCACATGGAGTGCACGCAGGATGAGGATGAGCCTGGAGAATGCTGTATAAGATGAGATGCTCTTCAACCAATCATCATATATGTTGAACAGAACCATTTGTGGCTCCGTAGCCTTCAGAATCAGATCACCAAATTTCTCTATCTTCAAACAAGCCTGGAATGGTAATTGCAGCTCACTTCCTTTGATAACAATATTTGGAAAATCGAGCAAGTGGACCTCCAATGGATCAAGCATTCCCTTCCGAGTCACAATAATTTGCTTTGGTTGTTCTTCAACAGGCAAAGACCTCACAAGCGCAGCCACTTCTTCGGCTGTTTTCCACTTAGCCAGCTGGCCAAGACGCTTTTGCCCTGCCCACACACTTGTGTGAATGACCTGTAAATGGGAAGCACAGGACACACATTAGCTACTGGATAATGGAGTTCTCCCAAGAGTTCACGAGAAAATTATAGTCGAACTGCACTTACCTTCAAAAACAGTTGACCTGTCCTGGGATTGAAAATGAAAATTGCACCATTTATGGGCTTTGTTGTCAGATTTCCCTCGAAGGTCTTGTGAATGGTCACACGGTACACATTTGTGTCATCAACAAACCATATGATTTGATTGCTGAAAATCTCTCCATAGTTCTGAGATGATAAATATGGTTCTGTGGGCTCTGAAGAATACAGTTGCAACCCTTTCCTTATGCGTTCCCTCAGCACATAGAGGGCAGGATTTGACTGCGTAATGGAACATAAGGATGTTAAGAAACTTTCAGCCATAAAACATACTGTATGCACACCAGTTTATGAAAATAATGGATGATTGGAAGAGGAAAGATACCTTCATAATCTTGTTCATGGCTTGGGCAAGCAATGGTTTTGAACCAGGGAACCAGTTTCCAAAGGCGGAATGCAAGTTGTAAGCAAGGTCAAGTCCAATCATCACACCTGAAAAGAGAACAAATAAATAAAACTTGTCTGGCAAAGGGAATAAATCCGGTTGATCACCAGATGCACACGTGACATACCAGTAGGCGATGGATAAATAGACATGTTGTCTGTTGTGTAATCCATGAACTTTGCTCGTGTATAACGCTCAATATCATGAGAATCGTAGTCACCCCATCGAAGCTGCACATCTATCCAGTACTTGTTACTAGCTTTTTGGTCAAACACATCCTTTGATTCAGCCACAAGACTAGGTTTTGACATTGGCCATCTATGAGCAGCAAAGAGGAGGATGTCAGCGCACGAGCTATTCATTTTGTAACTCTTTCTTGGATGGATTGTTTCCTTTTGTACAGTCTCAATTTCCAATGCATCCAACTCTTGATCCAAAACTTGGCAGAGATCCATGACAACACTCTCATGGATCTTCTGCCACAAATGTGCACGGAATATCTGTATCAAAGATATCTTCAGAGTTGGAATCTTCCCGTGCATAAATATCCCAGTCAGGTCCAGCTGTACTTGGAAACCAACATAGACATTTGCCCTATTTATAGTTGGTGACCACCAAAGAGTAAACCTACGATTAGGAATTTGATTAAGCCCAGATCGTTGAGCATTGGTCAGCTTCTTGTACTTCATGGATTCCTCAAAACCTGAAGCTTTCTCCCAGAAAAGACCCTCCCAAGTAGGGAAACTGAAATATCAGAAGGAACTGAGTTAGCAAAACCTGCATCAAGGAGGTTATGCAAACCGAGACAAAAAAATCCAGTACTGAGTTAAAAAAAATTGCCCCCCTCCAAAAAAAAAAGAGCAGAATCGCCCCCCCGCCCCCCGAGCCCCTCCTTAGAAGTATGGGGGGGGCGAGTAAAATTGCTAAGCCAGCACAAAAGATTACACACCAACTAATGACAGACTTAGGCGTCATTGGATACATTGTTTCAAAGCCTAATTTATTGTTACTTCCCAATACGAAAAGGGCATAACAAACAATAAAAGAAACTAGACTGAAACGGAGAGAATAAAGACGCAAAACACAGCTGCTGTGGCTGTACTATCAAGATATGAAACCACTAAACAATAAAAGAAATCCGAAGAGCAATGAGGAAGAGAGCATACTATGTTCCTTTGAATAATGTATGCTCAAGAATTCCTTCAACTCCTCCAAGAGCTTGAATAACATCAGTACGATAGTTATTCAGGTTCCATAGCTTTCCATCATGCCTCTGGTGTGTCCACCAGAATGGATTCTGCTTAAGAACTTGGTACTGTTTAAAATCTGTTCTCACTCTCCATCCTTTGTCATATGCAAGGGTGTGGCGATCCTTCTGGAACAACGTATTGATTCGAGGTATTCCACGATCCCATGAATCCTAATGAATTAGGAGAGGCAAGTTAACAAAATGAGCAAATAACCAATTACCCAAAATAACATGAAAGCTGCAAGTAACACATAACAGCCCCCCCCCCCCCCCAAAACCAAAAAAAAAAAAAAGGAATGTGTTAGGTATGATTTCAGCATCACCCATTGGCTTTTGTATTTGTCTTTTTTTGGAGCGACAAATAAAGGAAATCCCAAATATCACAAGTTGAGAGAGAATGGACACGATTTTATCATCTCCCACCAGCTTGTGTTGGAGCCACAATCAAAAGGAATCCAAAGTAATTACAAATGATGTGATTTCGGCTTGCCAGTAAACCCCTTAAGAGAGAATACAGCACAGAGTGTAGAAAAATTCTACTAATCCAGAGGACACAAGAGAGATATCAATGTAGCAAGATAACTCACTTCCAAATCTTCAAGAGTCAAACGTCTATTCTGTGCCTGGGCTTCCTGCCTCTTCAAAGCATACTCGGCCCAAACTCTCTGAGAGTCTATGAACTCACTTTCCCAAGGCTGTCAAGGAGTAATAAAGTGGTATTTTATTAGTAAAAATAAGTGAGGACAAACGAAAAGTCAACCAGCATAAAAAATCACCTGTATGTATCGGTAGAGATTTGGGATCAATTGGTCCTCTTCATGGCTCATTCCACTTCTGAAATGTGTCACACCAACATCTGTTTGCTGACTATACCTAAGATCACTCTGTGGGATCAATATGTGACCCATTGACAACATTCCAAGCCCTCCAATTTCCTTTGGTGTGTAGAAAATAACAGGAGGAAACCTAAAACATATTCAACAAAAAGAAAATATAATTACTGAAAATTTAGCTAATCCCAAACATAAGGTTATCAAGAATTTACCTGCTGGGCATTTTTGAGTTCAAACCAATCTTAATACGAGTTTGTATCTTGTTTTCACATTTGACCAGCAGGTCCAGCAACTCTTGCGTATGCACCGTCGCTTCACGGAAATATGTCATAAGGCCTACAAGAACAAACCAAAAAACTTTAGTTACAAGGATCCACTAACAAGACCAAAGTTTATGCTGGAATAATTTTGGAATAATTCTTAGACAGATATTCAGGACAAGATGTTACCAATAAGAGCAGTGTTCCATTTGTTAACGATCTTTGTGAATGTTGTAGAACCAGAGGACATAAGGATCTGCCTAACACGATTCTCAAATACCTTCATGTGCTCGTCATCTACACGCAAGAAGGCAACAGCTGTTCGTTCCTTAGTCTGCTCATTTTGTAAATTCCAGACTCCATCTCTTGTATTGCTGAATGCCTCTTGGGTCATTCTTATCTTAGGCAGTATCCGAACTTCAAACCCACACCTAAACAAACATATCAAGGTAAGCATATTCAATGACAACACTGTCTTCAATAAAGAGTAAGCCGTACACCACTCTTCATGAAAGAATATCCAGCTAACCACAGGAGTAAGCCACAAACTACTCTTCATGAAAGAATATCCAGCAAATCATTGAATTTTAACAAGTCCAAGGTTTAGGAAAAGCAAGACACAAATAAGTTTAACTCCTATCTAGAGATCCTAAACACAAATGTTTCCTGGAAAATTCAGCATATAGAATCATCCAGTCCCATTGCCACCCACCCCAAAAAATATCTTTTATGCAACCTACAGGAGTAGACATCACCACCCAAAAAAAACAACAGAAAACAAACAGAGAGATGTACATACATGCTGAAGAGCAAGTTCGGATTATCTTTGCTATAAACAGAGACAAAGCTGTTTTCCCACTCCAAAGTAGTGATACTTCTAGGCAGTCGATTCTTCATGTCCCAGAAGACACTTCTCCCAAGATTAACTGAAATGTGAATTAACCAAATGGGAAGTCAAGTTTCACAGTAAAATGAAAATAAATCAACACTCAATAATATTTACCTGTAATCAGAAAAACACTAACTATACAAATTCAAAATTAAGGAACAACATGGAAAAAACTAAATGAAATTACCATCATGCTTCATGAGCCTCATTCTTGCGTCCCTTGGCCAGCATTTCTTGTTGTTATAACCAACCATGTTTTCATTGTTGGGATCAGGATGCTCAGTAAGATATCTTTGGATAAGGTCCCGAGCCTCTTCATGAGTGAAGCGAAATAATATATGCACCTTCTCAATGTATCGAGAGTATAACCGGATTGGATGCCTTGTTTCCACTCTAGAATCACTATAGGTTATGAACTCATTAGGCATCTGTGGTGGACCCGCAATTTCACTAGCTCGAGTTAAACCAAGGAGCAAAAGATCCAACACAAGCCCGTAGTACTGTACAACAAATGAAGCAAACTGAAGACCGCGTATCAGCCCGTATGAATTTGTATGGCTCATATCTTTGTAAGACAGTACGACATTGTTTTTTGCAGTGACATAATCAGCAATATTGTGGTCCAGCACCAAACGCAGAAGCCTACAAAAAGTAAAAAGTAGGTTAACAAATATCACAAAACCTATTATGAAATTTAAATACCAGTAGCTCCAACACCAATACCTGTTCAGCATGGTCAAGTCGATCTTTTCAAAAAATTTCTCAAACTTCGTCTGCAGCATCACCACACACTGTCCTTCACTGGTGTCCCATACTCCTTGCAAATTGTTTATGCCTTGACACCATTTATACACTAATAGAGGTGGTGGCTCTGAGTCGGCAGGCTTAATCCAATTTGGAAAGAGATGGCGCTTATCGCCTTCATACCACAGGTACTGGTCCAGATATGCATCAGTAATCTTCTCAAGTGGCTCAATCTCATAAACAGGAATCAGGTAACTGTACAAGTCCATAAACTCAATGCCAACCTGTGAAACGCAATCATCAGTACATTCTTTCAGAAAGACATTCTTACAGAAACAACCAAACTAAATTTGAAGGGCTCTGTTTAGCAACTTCCCAGAAAAGATCAGAGCACGCATCTAATCTTTGTTTAAACTAACCCGAAAACCAATCAACTAACACCTGCTTAAATTCAATTTATATTTAATCCAAGCGAGAATAAAATGAAACAGAATCTCAACTTATCCAAAACTTAGCTAAGATATCATTAACCTGGGTTTTCTTAAGCAGAATTTGCATGATATTGACTAATTGGATCGGTTGTGGTATGGCAGCAGTAGTAAGAGTGGTCTAAGGGGTCGTTTGGTTTGAAGACAAGTTATGCTGGGATTAGTTATGCTGGGATTAGTTATGCTGGGATAAGTTATGCTGGGATAAGTTATGATGGGATTATTTCTTATTGAGTGTTTGGTTTGTTGTATTCAACATAATATACATTGCATAATTTTTAAGAATAAGTTGTTTGTTTACAAAAATACCCTCCACCTTATTTAATTTTATTTTTTTATATTTTCTTGCAAGCTTTAGTTATTCATTTAAAAAAAATTAAACTTCCATCTTATTTAACTTAAATATTTTGTGTGTGCATTCCCATGATTGTTCAGTGTGTATTTAAAAATAAAACTTCCATCTTATTTAGTTTAAAAATAAAACTTTCATCTTGAGATTGTTAAAGTAAAAGAAGATTTATTGTTTATGTCTCTTCATTTAAGCACATATCACTCCTATATTGTAAGGTTTAAGGTTATCTTCATTTTAATTGATATATAAAATACAAACTTTCAAGTGATTAAAAGAATATTTAATTAAAAATATGTAATTCAGCGTTAGAGAAATCAAAATATGAATAAACATAAAAATTAGTCAAATAAATTCAATATGTAATACGGCGTTAGAGAAATTAAAATATGAATAAACATAAAAATTAGTCAAATAAATTCAACGTATAATACATTCATAAATAAAAATTATATTTATATAGTGTAATTTTTTAATTAAAAAATATGAAGAATTATCATAAAATATCAAGTAATGAAGGTTGTAAATGTTATTATACATGTTATTAAAAATGATGTAAATATACATGGATATAAAAGTGAGGTATAAAAAGAGTTTAAGAGGATAACTTTGTCTTTTTACCTATTTTATCCCGGGATAAGTTATCCCGGTATTACTATTCCATCCAAAGGTAGGAATAACTTATCCCAACACTAACTATTAATCCCGGGATAAGTTATCCCATGCTTTGTAACCAAACATGGGATTAAGTGGTACTAAAAATTTATCCCGGGATTAACTTCTCTTATCCATCACACCAAACGACCCCTAAGTATTTCTCGATTTGGGGTATTTGGATTAAGTAAATCCTAAGATATATACTTTCTCAACATAGGATAGTGCAACAAGATCTTAGTCGCTCCAACCAACTCAGTTTATTGATCAATTACCACTCAAAAAATATTTTTCAAATAGTGAAACTTACTTCTTTGAAGGCACGCTGAGTAAGCAGATGACGCTTAATCCGTGATAATGCCTCATGTGGATTATCATAAGCTTGCTCAATGAGGCCCAACTCTTCCCTTTGCTGCTGGTTTAACCTCACAGCCACACTGTAAGATTCTTTCAATCTCTCAAGTGCAAGGATAAGTAGCTTTGTGTCATGCTTGTATGACAATGGAGGGAATGGTATAGGAGAAAACTTCCTTGACTCCAACCAATGCACAGTGGTAGTATATATGGCTACTGCTTCTTCTGGAGTAACATATGGACCGTCTTTCAAGTAGTTATGTTGCCGCTCCTGTTAATTGCAAGAAAATGGCACAGCAGCATGAATTACCCCAAGCTTGTCTCCAATAAGCAAATGTAATAGAGGGAAAACCAAAAACACTTTTATGAGTTAAGAGTAACCCCAGATTAATAACAGTAGTTATTACCTGTTCAGCCTTCAGCCAAAGGCGAGTCAATCTTCCAAGGTTTTTTCGACACACAGTCTTGTCAACAGTAGCTCCTCTTCTTATACGTTCACGATTGTAGTGAGCAACATTTGTCCACCAATCAGCTTTGGATTTGACATAGCGGAGAATCATGTTCTCAATAGGAACAGGCAAACCAGGGACCTAACAAAACAAATAGCAAAAAAGCAACTGAATGCCTCGCCTTAAGCAAAATTCATTGTTGCAGGAGACGGGAAAAAGGATAAGAATAATACCTTCCAAGGAATATTTGCCTTCCAACAACGCCATGCTTCACTTAGATGCTGCAAGATGGTTCTTGCTTTATTTTGCTTGATCCCCTCTGCAGAAAAGAGACACTATATTAGCAAAAAGCATTGGTCGAGTAACGGAATGAAATATAAACATCCCAAAAAAGACAGAATCAACAATAGAGACGTGTTAACCTGGCATAGCATCAAGGACATCATGCATTACTGCAGCACGGAGCTCCAAATCAAAGTGGCTTTCAACACGTTGCTTTGTGACAGTTTTGGCCACCCCCTTAGAATGGCGACCCTCAAATTGCCTTGCCAGTAGATTTCCTAACCAACGTTCCAAAAGAGGTACTATTCCCCGAAGAAAGAATAACCACACCCTCCACATAGGTGCCCAAAAACCACAACCAGGACCTTTTCCAACCGGCCCGGTATTAAATCGATAATAGATCAAATGTTTCAGATCCTTGCACATCCGAATCTGCCTCATAAGCCTGTACTTGTAACGATACATACCCGTCAACTGACCAACATGCGAAAAAATGTATTGCAAGCCATCTGCCAGTTGAAATGCATCAACATTTCCCAGCCGAAACTGGACATTGGCATCGACAACAAGCTTTGTCAAACGCAGAATTTCACGACACAGGTGGAAAGCATTTCCAAACCGGGATTTCTTTCGTTCCTTTGTAGTTAGTGTCTTAACAGGCTTCAAATTAAAATTGTAATCAAGGTGAAGATAATTTAAGTTCTTCCTATGGATCAAGAGATTCAGCATATTATATCCCTGCTTGCAAACTTGAAGACCAGCCTCAGCCCAATCAAGTTCAGTGGTTTGGAAAAATTTTGTGGCTTGAAGTGAGCGGAAGAGGTGCTTCTTCTTCTGGGCCTTAGGGGGTCTATGATGCAACTCGTTCAATACAAAACATTTCAACAACTTTTGATAACTGACGCGCACCTTGACAGGATATGATGGAGGACTGGAGGAAGCCAAATAGATAGTTAAATATATTTGAAGTATAAGGATAAACTTACTATAACAAATAAGATGAGCAAAAGCAAAGATGAAAGCATACCAATGCTCCTTAAACCAATCTGACACAAGGGGAATATCTTCAGCACGTCTTGTTCGACCAGATCTCATGTTAAATGGGCGTGGGGCAAACAATAGGGAAATGCCAGCAGCGGTAGTATCAGTATAGATGGGAGTCTCGGTCAGCAACGGTTCCACACCCTCAGGCAAGGCAAAATCATCATCATCGTCATCTTCAGAAACTTTCTTCTCTCGGCGGTCCTTGGTGACTATGGGATGTATAAGTGGATCATAATAAAAAGCAGGTAGATCGGGATCCTCTGTTTTTATGTACATGATCATCGGAGTGTGATATATGCCAAGCTTCACCTTTCTCGGCCTGTTGTTATAGAGGTGAGGGAAGGCAATTCTGTACTCCGTCCTAAGTGGTGACCTGATGATCAATTTGTTGATATCATTGAACTCATTCCAGTCCTCGTCTCCTTTCTCCATGTCACGATATAACGGTTCAAACTTTGGACCACCTGCAGAAAAGAAGCTTCTTAGTGAAAGAAGTCCACCAACCATGAGGATACATACCATGAAAAATAATTCCCCTCTCTAGACCAGGAAAAAGGAGAGAACTATTGATATTAGAAGGAAACCATGCACGAATATGACACATTACCTATTACCTAAATTAGAAGAGGAAAGCCAAATATTGAGGGTGATCATGGAAATACCCAAACAAATATTGAACAGATGTGATAACTCAGAAATATCATAATAATTTAGGTTCCTGAACTACCAATCACTCAGGTATACCTTCTGGATAAGGTTATGCAGGTAATAGGCAGAATAAAGAACATCTAGAATTCCATCGGAGGATAATCTTCAGCTAGGCAAGCAAGCAGTTCAGACCACCAGCATTTTTGCAGCAGACCAATTAGCTAAGAAATTAGAAGACAGAAACAGAGAACTAAGGACTCATTGAGCATATTCCTTACCAGGTATGCACATGTTCAATGCTTTGGCGGTGAAAAAGGACTCCATATCAAACAAGTAGAAATAATTGCGATCAGTCAGATCTGAAAGAAGCTGTCCAGCCAGGCGGTGAAGTGTTGCCATTATAGGAAGGGACAAATGCCACCTGCGGTAACTAGGACCGTTAATAAGCTTTGTTTTCACCAATGGCTTATGGTCATAAAACCAGTTATAAACTGCAGAATCCTCTTCTTCATCCAACTCCAACTGGATTGGCTCCAAAGGATCAACATCCAAAAGATTATCAGCATAATCTAATGGAGGCTCCTCATCGTCAAAAGGAGGAAAACGCATTCTCTTGAAATGCCGCCGGTCTCTCTTCTCCCTTCTCATCATGATCCACATTGTGCCCCACTGCAAGATTTCATGATTATGGATCAGTCTAACATATATGGCTCAGTGGAGTTGGAAATAAAACCAAAGCAAAGCAGAGTCCAGTAGAATAGTAGCATACCTGAGCCAGATATATAGGTTCGACAACCCATGGAATCTCATTAACAAATGTAATAGCACCAGTAATGTGGTACAGGATTTTGACATCTCGAACCTGTTAAAATAAAAGTATTTTACAACAAGCTGAAGATTTGACTAGTGGAACAAGACACAGCACAATCAGAGAATAAAGAATCAAAAAATCTGTACGAGTACCTGCTCCCACGGCATAGGCATGTTCTCAAGGAGTTTGTAAACAGCATGCGGGACAAATTTAAGAGCTCCGAGGTACACACGTTTATCATGACGGTACTTTTTTGATGACATATCCCCATGGTCCCTGTAATATGTATGAGCTCGATAAGCAAACGAGAGCAAAGCAAAGCACAACAAATCACATTTTATAAAGTTGAGGGAACATTATCAACAAAGTCGTGAATTATATTCGTTTTTTATGGTTCACCAAAGTCATGATTTCTAAGTAAAAGTGATGTTGAGACAATGGAGAAAAGCCAGTTTTCTTTTTGCTGACATCAGTACTTTAAGGAGATTACAGATATTGAGCAAAGGAATTTGAATTGAACAACTATACATTCTCAGATAACACGCTCTTTTTTCTGTCATTTCTCTTCTTAATTCTCAACAGTCCTCGTCCCTGGATTATTACAAGGTTCTACTTCCAAGGTGTTCATTGAATTCATTTGCACACAATTCGAAACAACAAAGATGGTCACGAGGCCCCACAAAATATCAGAACTCAACAAACCACATTGTTAACACCAATTTACCACTCCTTTCATATTCCCTCTAATTAAACAAAGTACAACCTCATTTCTGAGCATCAAAAATTCAAGTAAAATGCGAAAAGTACAAACCACAATAGCTCGTACACAACCAACAAGTGTTCTCAGTAAATAATAAACACTTGGATTACACGAAACAAAAACCAAGGGGAAACTTCCCCAAACGTACAGCATTAACAATTTTCACTAAAGGTACTTCTCAGACAGCTCTCACTCTAATGCTATCAATAAACTAAACAAGGAAACCTACAAATAGATTTGAAACAATTTCTAACCATATACACCTAAGAATCCATGTACTGTATTCTGAAAAAACCTCAGGCATACAAATTGCAAGAAAAATCCCAGCATATTACCTAGTAAATTAAGCTACAACATCTCCTAAATATATTAGCACACTTTCTGATACTACTTATTCACAGCACAAAAACCTTTAGAATTCAAAATGAAATTACATAATAAACTAAATCCAACAAATAGATTACATATTATACACCTGAAAGTGCAAAAAAAAATACCTAATAATCTTCCGGACATGTTCGGGAGGCATATCCTCCTTTTGCGTTTCGACAAATCCAAACTTGCGCTTATCACTATACCGCTTAGAGTTAAGCTGCATCCATTTCCTAGCTTTCTCTTCAAGCTGAGCCTCAGTCGGCAAAACAGTATAAGACGGCGGTGGCAGCGGCGCTCCAGAACCACTAGCACTTGTACCAGGAGGCATCATAGACGGCGGTCCTGAACTAGTACCAGGTGGCGGAGGCATCATAGACGACGGAGGAGGAGGAGGAGGCATCATTGAAGGCGGCGGCGGTGGTCCTCCGCTAGTACCTGGTGGTGCTATGTTACTATTGTTCCACATATCTTGTCCGTTTCCACTCCACATAACTTCGGGAGAACTCGAAATCTCAAACTACAAGTATTAGTTTATCTCTCTGCATAGAGCAACGAATTACAAAACCCTAATTAAGGTATACAAAACCTCGGATGTAAAATGTCTCTGGAGATTTGCAAATTGAGTACTCGCCGGAGACTGACGGTGGTAGTGTGGCCGTGAAACTAGATTCACGGAGGCTTACGACGGAGATGGAAGGAGAGACGGAGGGGGTGGGGTAGTAGAAGTGAAGTAGAAAACTTTCTATTGGGCTGCTTTATGGGGGTATATAACAAATCAGGGAAACACCGACTGGAAGAAAAAAAAATTTTCTGGGTGTGGATTCTGGGGTACCGACTTCGAGTCTCAACTAAAACCTAGCATAAGATTTAGCTAGAATATGTATTTGGATATTTTAAGATTTAAATATTAAACAATTAGAATTGATTATTTTTTAATATCTGAATTTTAAATGAATCTGAATGTAAAACTAACATCAAAACTGAAAATTAACTTCTATGTGTGAAAGCCTCTATCTGAGATGAGTTACTGGGACAAGCCTCCAGCTAACTCTGAAAGTCTGAAAACTAAAATAAAAAACGAATAAAAATAGCATAAGTCTCGTCGTCGAAGTATGAGGACTCACCAACTGAAACTGTCGCGAAGTCTGAGAAGACGGCCTAAGCATGGTCTGGGTGTGGAGCGCCTGAACCTGCACCGTGATAGGATACAGCATAAAAATATGCGTCAGTACTTCGAATGCACTGAGCATGCAGAATATGCACTAATCTACACAGCTGGATATGATAAAATAACTGAACGAGAAATATAAACTCAGACATGAACTAAAAGGTAAATTGATGCAATGACCAAGCATTTAAACATGCAATTTTATAATGCTGAACTTAACTGAATATCTGAATACTGAATGCAAAGTCATGCAATATTGAGTCTAAACTGTGGGAGCTATTGTTAACTGACATACCTCAAGATGAGCTAACTATGGGGCCAACCTGTATCCCTGGCTGGAAGGGTTCATACCTTGCTAGGGATACAAACATAAGTTGGCGTGGATCCACTAATTTGATGTCCAACAAGGGACTAGGGTATCAAGCCTGAACTGACGGGTGACCCCTATAGAACCTACGGTGGCGCCGTAGTTCTGGGACTTAGGGACTTCTACTAAAGGTCTCAGCCTAAACTGACGGGTGAGCCTTCATCCCTTTGTCCGCTCGGTGCTAAGTCTACTCCCAACTGAATATGTAAATAAATAAATAAACTGGCATACTGAATAGCTCAAATACTGATTATTCTAAGAATGCATAAAATACTGAAACTGAGAGCATTCAAATCATGAAATTCTGACTGACTGAATATCTGACTAAAATGCATGAATCTAGGGATTAATCGGGTGTTCATAACCCACCATTCTAATGAATTTAACTAACCTTAACACTACCACAACCTAACTGAAATATGGTAGTTCACATACATAATTCAAAATTCAAGAAAGATATTACATAATCAGGGTTTTAGGGTTCAGAGAACATAATAGTACCTGGCCCGCCATGTCACTATGCCACATAGGCACCACATGGCACAAAGTTGCCCATGTGGAAGGCTTACATAAGAAGACTAGCTCTTAGTGGAATAATCTAGAAAAATAAGGAGATTTCTCGTGGAAGATCCTAGAAACTCTTCCAGTTTTGTAGAGTGTTCTAGAGAGAGGACTATTTTATAAATATTTAGGAACTATGCAATAATTATTATTTGCACATTAACCCCTAAGTGAGTAGTATAAATAGAGGGGCATTCATTTGTAAAGGCATCAAGCAAATCTTCCAAATCTTGAGCAATATAAAAGCTTTCTTTAGCAATTCTCTTGTGTCTTTCTTCAATTTAGCATTCCCCTAGCGATCTAGTGTTAAAAAGGCTTACTTGAGCTTGCAAGATCGTGAAAGATTCGTGAGCGAGTTGTCAAGTACCGCACGGTGTACTTAGTGAAAGTCTAAGTTCGTGACAACGTGGTATCAGAGCAAAGTTGATACTAAGGGAATGGCTGATACGCCCAAATTACGACTCCAAATACGAAGCGTAAGCGGTCGCTGTCAAATATAGAACCCAACTAAGGTTGGGGTCGATCCCACAGGGAATAAGATGCAAATTAAATCGAAAGTGAATTAACTGACTAGTAGTCGATAGTTTCTGGTAAATTGGGGGGTGTTGTGTGAACAATATTTTAACCAAAGCAAATAATATTGTGCAATTAATAATCAATATGAGAGTGAACTAGGGAAGTGTTCACCATGGCGTCGTAACAATTGCGACTCAAGGCTTAGCCGGGTTCTCTCTATATGCATATCATGATGTGATTGAATTCATGGTGTTGTCTAAACGTTTCTCAACCAATTAGACGAATTTTCTTTTCAATTCTCTCGAACTTGAAAAGGTGAACTTTATTATTTCAATCCTAAACATCAAGTAGATTAATCTAGTTACAACATTAATCATGAGACGAGAGTTGGTAGTCTCGAATCCTTGTAGTTAATCAAATTTCCCGGTTTTAATCCCTTTACTCAAGCAAATTTAAACCTAGGCATGTTCTAATGTTTGCAACCACTAGAAAATGTTAGTAAGTGAATGATTAACCACGTGACAACATAAAGATTGAACCCTACTCTACCCGGAATCTATATTGCTACTTTTGCCATGGCTCCCACAACCCTAGTTGTGGGAAGTTAGTTACTCATGTTTGCAAAACGAAAGCATGAATAAATAGTATTCATAATAATAATAAGAAAGAGTTCTTACAAAAGAGATGAACACAAGCTTCAAACTTTTCAAGAACAAGAGTCTAAAATCCCAATAACGATCAAGAACTAGATGATCAAGAAGAAAAACGTGATTGTGTAGTGTTTTCCTCTCAAATTCTCGCTCAAAATAATCCTAGAACTATTGGGTCATGAACTTGTAATGAATGATGATGAAATAACCTAACTTAGGGTATTTATAGGAGTCCTGGAAATAACCCAAAAAACGTTCGGAATCCGCGTCGCGCATACTGCTTCAACTTGACGGGCTGGGTGACGGACCGTCACATGCTTGACGGACCGTCACAGTGGCCGTCGCCACTAGGCAGTGTGCTGCCTCAACTTGACGGTCTACTTGACGGACCGTCAAGTGTGTGACGGCCCGTCATGGTGGCCATCACCACTAGGCAGTGTGCTGCTCGACTTGACGGTCTTCTTGACGGACCGTCACATGGGTGACGGCTCGTCATGGTGGCCGTCACTCTTAACCAGTGGCGCTCTTTTGATCGTATTTCCTTCCTTTTCTACGTTTTTTGCTATTTCCTGCAATTCCAACATAAAAGCATCAAAAACGATGACTGTTGCTTGAAAACTCACGATTATTCTTAGTTAAAGGAGTCAAATGTGCCGTAAAATGGCGGCACATCAACACCCTCAACTTAAAACGTTCGCTTGTCCTCAAGCAACATGACAACAAAAACAAAAAGATGACTCAACTAAGACTTGTGTCACTAGCAAATCATGGCCCTTCAACAGTTCATCCGATTTTAAATCAAGCCACCCCCCGTTAGCACACAAATGTATTCAACATTAACTTGCAAGGATCCAAACATGTCATTCAGATATGATAGAACATTATGCATACACACGCGCAGCTATCCTAACAGTCAATAGATAATACGGAGATCTTGGTGCCCTCACTACAAAGAAGTCTCACACACAAGATTTAGGACTAGGTAAGACGCTCACACTCACAAACGAAGTCAAACGATGCACATGCGATGCCATAGGGTTGCCCTTACTATTCTATTTCAGTTTTTTCAGAGAGCCGCTCAGGATCACTACAGGACTTGTTTAGGCTTGTAATGAGGCTTCGGGTGCAGGGAGGATACGTTTGGGGAATAGTGACTAAACCTTCCTTGGATTCACCGACCTACTATTTCCACATAACTTTACTTTGTCCATCCTTATTCACCTCTTTATTCCCTTCTTTATAGCTACAGGTGCGGCCTCTTTATTTTGACAACTCTTTTTTATTTCTTTTTCTCTCTTTTACATCTCCTTTTCGTTTCTTTTTCTTTCTTTTCTTAGACACACACCCGGAGTTTTCATTCTCTTCACAACCAATCTTATCCATCCAAATTTTCTTATCATTTACCTCTATAGTAGCCACCCTCAACTTAGGTTGATTGCCTGAGTTGAGGTGCACGATGTCCAAGGAAGGACCAGGGCCAAAATAGTGATTCAAAGTTTAAACAAGGAACGGTGACTGGTTATTGAAAGAACAGGGTCAATTTTTTTGGCTCAAACAGGGATCAAAGGGATTATTTACATTTGGACGGTCTTATAGGCTAAGTGGACTGCACACAAAAAGGGCCTGTGATCCTTTCCTAAGCAACCAACTTCAAACTTAACAAAATAGACAGGGCAAGTTCTAGATGCATGCACAGAGGAAGAATTTATAACAATATGCTCACACACACTTGGCACCAAGAACCCATACAACTACCGACTATCAAAACAACCGCTCGTCTTAAGCATACTTATTCTAATCATGACCACACAATGACATTCAAGGATCCCGAACAGTCAATTGTTTCAAACATAAGTACAAAATGAACAATTTTCAGAGGGGGCTCCTTTTAGTTCAATTTTCAAAAAAGCCAAGCCATGCTTGCTAGGGGCATCACAACACAATTTTAAAATTTAAACGACAACCTAGACATGCCAGTTCTACTAGATAGCACACCGGAGGAAAAGAAACATGGCAACAAAAACCTCCGGTGGTGGTACTCCTACCCCTAGCAAAAGAATGTAGCATTGTCCTCAATGCTCAAGTAAACAAATATTCAGAATAGAGGAATAGGGGTACCTGGGAAACCTAGGTTTCCGTACGCGGCTCATCAACATCTGGGGTCTTTTCAGACTCTGGTGCCGTACTGGATGATGCCCCACCTGCTTGGGCACGCACTCTCTCCTGTCGCAGCTGCTCATCTATTACCGACCGCTGCTTCGCGACCTCTAACTCATCCTCCTCAGCTGATGTCTTTTTGTGCTTCCTCTTCTTTGATTTCTTTACCCCACTTTCACCTACTTGGGGTTCACTAATTTTCAGAGGCCGACCCATCAAATCCACAATCGTGGTTTCTTTGTCCAAGTCCACGAACTCCGAAGTCTCCTCATAAAGCGTTTTTTCTTGCTTGAGGAATGTGATATCATTTTTCACCTTTTTTAGCTCCGCATCAAATCTCGCCAAGTCCGGGATGCTCATTTCGTTTAGCCTTGCATCCATCCGGGTTTCCATCACATCGACCCTTGCGCGCAGCCCCTCAAATGGCTTCAGAGCCTCCCGTATTGCTTCATCAATGGTGGGCTTGAACAAATCTGTCCAAGCGGCAATTTGTTTATCCAACTGTTTCTGCTTTTGCACCATTTTAGCAAAATTTCGGGGGTTCATGTGATATTCTGGTGGTAGAGGGGGCCTTGCCGCAGTGCCCGAGCCTTCAGCAGTAGCTCTCGTTGTCTGTGAAGTTTTTGGATCAAACACCGCAAGTGGCATTTTTGTACCTGATGGGGTGTCGGTTGCCTCGGAGGTGGATGTGGTTGGCTCTTCGAAGATCTGAGGCTTATGAATTCTTATTTCAAACTTAGTGTCATCCCTGGATTTGTCGATATTTTGCTTTGATGACGCTGCCACTTGCTTATCAATATCATCCCATATCGGCACCTCTGCACGCCTGCATAACTCAGTCACTAGACACGAGAATGGCAAAGAAGAAGTAGTTTTGATGGCCCTGGTCCGCATCTCGTCTGCAATTATCATTCCAAAGTTGATGACGTACCCGGCTATCAAGCTTTCTACAAGGATGGCTCTTCCCTCATCCAAATTATTGTCTCCTCCTGTTGGAAATAACCTGAGCCACACAACCGCCCACCAAAACTTGGCTACGAAGCTTAGTGATTGCTTCGATATCCGTCCCCTCTGAGTTAGCCAAGAAGGTGAGCCATCAGTCAATATTCGGGCCAACGACGGTCTCTGCAAGGAGGCATTGGAAATCTTGTCATGGAACTCTGGCATGTCAGGTGGAGGGATGTATTCCGGGCCAAAGAGGACTCTGTTGATCATTTCCCATGAGATGTCCACTTGTTTACCCCGAACTGGTACCCTGTCCTGCCTTGGTGCTGATTTGACCCCTTTTTTCGGCTCACATTTGCTTTCCAATAGTGCCAAATAGTTGGCATAAAATTCCCGGATTAGTTCTGGATAATAGAATCCCGAGGGCGAGCTCATCCACTCGAGCTGATACCTCTGGTACTGTGTCTGAAGAACTGGGTATTCAGGCAGATCTGTGGTTATGATTTGCACTTCTTCAGCTATCGGTCTTTTGTGGCTTCTCGACATCATTTTGGTAAGACCGTCAAAATAGTGCTTCTGAGCCTCCTTAAATGCCCACCGGATCGATTCTCTGTCCGTGGGGGCACTCCCTGCAATTTTGGTGGTTTCGGGACCACCTACATCCTCCGGATTGGGGCTGGAGCTACCACTTTCATCCGATCCACTACCGCTCCCCGACTCACTGCTAGATGACCCACTCTCCTCTTCAGACTGGGAGACTTGGGTGGTTCTTCGTTTAACTAGCCTGGTTTGGTAAGTCGGGGCTGCAACTATTTCTTCGTCGCTAACAAGATCAAGGTATGGTTCTAAACTTTTCCTAGTTGGAATTCGTGAGTAACACGGGGTGAATTATCAGAGGAAATTGTTGGGCTTGTATATTTGTGAAAGTATAATGTAAAATGTTGTTGGGTAGAAATGGGGTGTCATTGTTGTTTGAAATCATAAGATTGACATGGGTGAAGTCTTGAGTAACCCATGAGATTAATTATTGGTTGAATGGTGACCGTGTGAAATCAAATACCACAAAAAATAGCAATATCCCGCAAAGAGCACAAGGTGTTCGACGAAATGCCTCAAAGAAGGAGAAAATTTACTGTCTAGCAGTGACGGTTGGCGTGACGGCCCGTCGCATGCGCGATGGTCCGTCAGGCAAGCCGTCAATAATAGACAGACCAACTGTCTCAAAGTGACGGTCGGTGTGACGGTCCGTCACACCTGTGACGAACCGTCACCCAAACCGTCACTGCTAGACAGTACGTATTATATTGTGTTCTCCTGTTCTCACATGTTTGAACTCGTTCACGTGCAGGTACATGGCCCCAAAACAACAACCGCGTCGCGGTCAAGCACTAAAGAAGAAAGAAAGGATCGCTACAACTCGGACCCTAATTGATGAACCGAGTAGCGACGAAGAAATAGTTGCAGCCCCGACTTACCAAACCAGGCTAGTTAAACGAAGAACCACCCAAGTCTCCCAGTCTGAAGAGGAGAGTGGGTCATCTAGCAGTGAGTCGGGGAGCGGTAGTGGATCGGATGAAAGTGGTAGCTCCAGCCCCAATCCGGAGGATGTAGGTGGTCCCGAAACCACCAAAATTGCAGGGAGTGCACCCACGGACAGAGAATCGATCCGGTGGGCATTTAAGGAGGCTCAGAAGCACTATCTTGACGGTCTACCAAAACGATGTCGAGAAGCCACAAAAGACCGATAGCTGAAGAAGTGCAAATCATGACCACAGATCTGCCTGAATACCCAGTTCTTCAGACACAGTACCAGAGGTATCAGCTCGAGTGGATGAGCTCGCCCCCGGGATTCTATTATCCAGAACTAATCCGGGAATTCTATGCCAACTATTTGGCACTATTGGAAGGCAAATGAAAGCCAGAAAAAGGGGTCAAATCAGCACCAAGGCAGGACAGGGTGCCAGTTCGGGGTAAACAAGTGGACATCTCACGGGAAATGATCAACAGAGTCCTCTTTGGCCCGGAATACATCCCTCCACCTGACATGCCAGAGTTCCATGACAAGATTTCCAACGCCTCCTCGCAGAGACCGTGGTTGGCCCGAATATTGACTGATGGCTCACCTTCTTGGCTAACTCAGAGGGGATGGATATCGAAGCAATCACTAAGCTTTGTAGCCAAGTTTTTGTGGGCGGTTGTGCGGCTCAGGTTATTTCCAACAGGAGGAGACAATAATTTGGATGAGGGAAGAGCCATCCTTGTAGCAAGCTTGATAGCCGGGTACGTCATCAACTTCGGAATGATAATTGGAGACGAGATGCGGACCAGGGCCATCAAAACTACTTCTTCTTTGCTGTTCCCGTGTCTAGTGACTGAGTTATGCAGGCGTGCAGAGGTGTCGATATGGGATGATATTGATAAGCAAGTGGCAGCGTCATCAAAGCAAAATATCGACAAATCCAGGGATGACACTAAGTTTGAAATAAGAATTCATAAGCCTCAGATCTTCGAAGAGCCAACCACATCCACCTCCGAGGCAACCGATACCCCATCAGGTACAGAAATGCCACTTGCGGTGTTTGATCCAAAAACTTCACAGACAACGAGAGCTACTGCTGAAGGCTCGGGCACTGCGGCAAGGCCCCCTCTACCACCAGAATATCACATGAACCCCCGAAATTTTGCTAAAATGGTGCAAAAGCAGAAACAGTTGGATAAACAAATTGCCGCTTGGACAGATTTGTTCAAGCCCACCATTGATGAAGCAATACGGGAGGCTCTGAAGCCATTTGAGGGGCTGCGCGCAAGGGTCGATGCGATGGAAACCCGGATGGATGTAAGGCTAAACGAAATGAGCATCCCGGACTTGGCGAGATCTGATGCGGAGCTAAAAAAGGTGAAAAATGATATCACAGTCCTCAAGCAAGAAAAAGCGCTTTATGAGGAGACTTCGAAGTTCGTGGACTTGGACGAAGAAACCACGATTGTGGATTTGATGGGTCGGCCTCTGAAAATTAGTGAACCCCAAGTAGGTGAAAGTGGGGTAAAGAAATCAAAGAAGAGGAAGAACAAAAAGACATTAGCTGAGGAGGACGAGTTAGAGGTCGCGAAGCAGCGGTCGGTAATAGATGAGCAGCTGCGACAGGAGAGAGTGCGTGCCCAAGCAGGTGGGGCATCATCCAGTGCGGCACCAGAGTCTGAAAAGACCCCAGATGTTGATGAGCCATGTACGGAAACCTAGGTTTCCCAGGTACCCCTATTCCTCTATTCTGAATATCTGTTTACTTGAGCATTGAGGACAATGCTACATTCTTTTGCTAGGGGTAGGAGTACCACCACAGGAGGTTTTTGTTGCCATGTTACTTTTCCTCCGGTGTGCTATCTAGTAGAACTGGCATGTCTAGGTGTCTAGGTTGTCGTTTAAATTTTAAAATTGTGTTGTGATGCCCCTAGCAAGCATGGCTTGGATTTTTGAAAAATTGAACTAAAAGGAGCCCCCTCTGAAAATTGTTCATTTTGTACTTATGTTTGAAACAATTGACTGTTCGGGATCCTTGAATGTCATTGTGTGGTCCTGATTAGAATAAGTATGCTTAAGCCGAGCGGTTGTTTTGATAGTCGGTAGTTGTATGGGTTCTTGGTGCCAAGTGTGTGTGAGCATATTGTTATAAGTTCTTACTCTGTGCATGCATGTAGAACTTGCCCGGTCTATTTTATTACGTTTGAAGTTGGTTGCTTAGGAAAGGATCACAGGCCCTTTTTGTGTGCAGTCCACTTAGCCTATAAGACCGTCCAAATGTAAATAATTCCTTTGATCCCTGTTTGAGCCAAAAATTGACCCTGTTCTTTCAATAACCAGTCACCGTTCCTTGTTTAAACTTTGAATCACTATGTTGGCCCTGGTCCTTCCTTGGACATCGTGCACCTCAACTCAGGCAATCAGCCTAAGTTGAGGGTGGCTATTATAGAGGTAAATGATAAGAAAATTTGGATGGATAAGATTGGTTGTGAAGAGAATGAAAACTCCGGGTGTGTGTCTAAGAAAAGAAAGAAAAAGAAACGAAAAGGAGATGTAAAAGAGAGAAAAAGAAATAAAAAAAAGAGTTGTCAAAATAAAGAGGCCGCACCTGTAGCTAGAAAGAAGGGAATAAAGAGGTGAATAAGGATGGACAAAGTAAAGTTATGTGGAAATAGTAGGTCGGTGAATCCAAGGAAGGTTTAGTCACTATTCCCCAAACGTATCCTCCCTGCACCCGAAGCCTCATTACAAGCCTAAACAAGTCCTGTAGTGATCCTGAGCGGCTCTCTGAAAAACTGAAATAGAATAGTAAGGGCAAGCCTATGGCATCGCATGTGCATCGTTTGACTTCGTTTGTGAGTGTGAGCGTCTTGCCTAGTCCTAAATCTTGTGTGTGGGACTTCTTTGTGGTGAGGGCACCAAGATCTCCGTATTATCTATTGACTGTTAGGATAGCTGCGCGTGTGTATGCATAATGTTCTATCATATCTGAATGACATGTTTGGATCCTTGCAAGTTAATGTTGAATACGTTTGTGTGCTAGCGGGGGGTGGCTTGATTTAAAATCGGATGAACTGTTGAAGGGCCATGATTTGCTAGTGACACAAGTCTTAGTTGAGTCGTCTTTTTGTTTTTGTTGTCATGTTGCTTGAGGACAAGCGAACGTTTTAAGTTGAGAGTGTTGATGTGCCGCCATTCTACGGCACATTTGACTCCTTTAACTAAGAATAATCGTGAGTTTTCAAGCAACAGTCGTCGTTTTTGATGCTTTTATGTTGGAATTGCAGGAAATAGCGAAAAACGTAGAAAAGGAAGGAAATACGATCAAAAGAGCGCCACTGGTTAAGAGTGACGGCCACCATGATAAGCCGTCACCTATGTGAAGGTCCGTCAAGAAGACCGTCAAGTCGAGCAGCACACTGCCTAGTGGTGACGGCCACCATGACGGGCATTGATGTGCCGCCATTCTACGGCACATTTGACTCCTTTAACTAAGAATAATCGTGAGTTTTCAAGCAACCGTCGTCGTTTTTGATGTTTTTATGTTGGAATTGCAGGAAATAGCGAAAAACGTAGAAAAGGAAGGAAATACGATCAAAAGAGCGCCACTGGTTAAGAGTGACGGCCACCATGACGGGCCGTCACCCATGTGATGGTCCGTCAAGAAGACCGTCAAGTCGAGCAGCACACTGCCTAGTAGTGACGGCCACCATGACGGGCCGTCACCCATGTGACGGTCCGTCAAGAAGACCGTCAAGTTGAGACTAAAAAGGATCAAGCACTGGATAGTCGCGACGGCTTGGAGTGACGGGCCGTCAAGCTTGTGACGGTCCGTCGCCCGAACCGTCAAGTTAAGGCAGAACACGCAACGCGGATTCCGAACGTTTTTGGGTTTATTTCCTGGGCTCCTATAAATACCTAAGTTAGGTTTATTTTAGAATTATTCATTTTTACAAATTCATCTTTACAAAATAGTTTTAGGATATTTTAGAGCGACTTTTGAGAGGAAGAAACACAACAAATACGTTTGTCTTCTTCTTCAATCTTGTTCTTCCATTGTTCTTGGGATCTTGGATTCTCGTTCTTGGATAAATTGAAGCTTGTGTTCATTATATTGTAAGATTCTTTTCGCTTTATTATGAATATAAATCTTTTCTCTTTTCCTAATAGCATGAGTAACTAACTTCCCACAACTAGGGTTGTGGGAGCCATGGCAAAAGTAGCAATATAGATTCCGGGTAGCATAGGGTTCTAAGGCAAACCATGGCTGCACAACAAACGGAGGCAGAAAGGCTCCCTGCGGAACAGCGGGCTCAACATGATCAGCATCACTTGAATGCCGAAGATATAGAGGATGATACTGCATTAGACGGAGTTGGTGCTACGGGCGCCATTATTCTTCCTCCACTAGCGCCCGGGGCTAAGTTCAACATAACTAGCACAATGCTCCAGCTGTTGAACTTAAAGGGATTATTCCGAGGTACGGCCGGTGATGATCCAAACCGACACCTGATGAACTTTGTGGGTATCTGCAAGTCATTCGAATTGCCTGGTGTGAGTCAGACAGCGATCAGGCTCAGGTTGTTTCCGTTGTCTCTGTCTGATGAGGCAGCACTATGGTTGACAG
The DNA here is from genome assembly GCA_003996215.1 of Jaltomata sinuosa. Taxonomy (NCBI): domain Eukaryota; kingdom Viridiplantae; phylum Streptophyta; class Magnoliopsida; order Solanales; family Solanaceae; genus Jaltomata; species Jaltomata sinuosa. The sequence continues at coordinate 309,396 of QJPP01000069.1, forward strand.
AGCTGACCCCCGACTCTATCGCAACTTGGGGAGAGTTGAAAGGAGCTTTCCTAGAAAGGTTCTTTCCTCCCTCTAGGATGATACAGTTGAGGGATGAGATTAGCAATTTTAGGCAGCAACCTCACGAAGCATTGCACGAGACCTGGCTGCAATTCAAGAAGAAGCTGACACAATGCCCTAACCATCAGTTGAACGACGAGTTTTTGATGCAGACATTCTACAGGGCACTGAATTTGGCTACCAAGCCGACACTAGATAATGCAGCAGGTGGAGCATTTATGGGTCTCACTTTCATCGATGCCACATCTATTCTGGACCGGCTCACTAAAACCAACAGGGCCTGGCATACACGGGACACCGAGATGGCTGCTAGCACTCATACAGTCGGTATGTCTGCAGAACAGCGCAGGAGAGAGGAAGAGCGGGATCAAGATATGGCCCATTTGAAAACACAAATGGACCTACTGACAAAACATTTGCTGTCAGCAGAGATGGAGAAAGTGAAAGTTGTGAGTTCCCAAAGTAGAACAGCAGAGTTCGAGTCTGATGAGGAGGCAAATTATTTGGGGGGTTTCCAGGCCAATGGCCAGGGAAACCAAGGTCGGAACTATCAGAGGGACAACTACCATGAGAAAGCTGGCTACAAAGATCGTGATCAGGGGAACTGGAAAAATAACACTGATAGAGGTGGGTTGTATGTACCACCTGGTAACCGAGAAAGAACTAGTAATGAGACAGGGACGTCCAAATTAGAGAATATGATGGCAAAGATGTTGTTGAAGGTGGAATCTACTGACTCCGGAGTCAAGGAAATGAAATCTGAATTAACATCAATGAGCCAGTTAGTGAATTCTCATTCCACCGCAATCAAGCAGTTAGAGCAGCAAATGAGTCAAGTCTCGGCGTCTCTAAATCAAAGGAAAGCTGGAACATTGCCTAGTTACACCATTCAAAACCCGAGAAATGATGCAAATTGTATGGCAATCACCACCAGAAGCGGTAACGCATTATCGGAAACACATCCGGTAATTCAGACCCAGAAAGATGTTGTAGCTGAGGATGATGAGTTAATAGATGCTGAAATTATGGTCGATGAGGGTGTGAAAGTGTCTGCTGAAAAACTCGGCGCGGAAGAAGATGCTACTCAAGTGCTCACAGATAAAAGCAAGAAGGTTGAAAAACTTCCAACTATGATGCCTCGGCCACCACCTCCTTTCCCACAGCAGCTGAAGAAGAAAGTGGAAGATAGAAAGTTCCTGAACTTCATGACCATGCTCAAACAGATATCAGTGAACATCCCTCTGGTGGATGCGCTTGAACAAATGCCCGGTTATGCCAAGTTCATGAAAGACTTGATCACAAAGAAGAGGTCGGTAAGTTTTGAACCGGAAGACAACCTCCACCATTGTAGCGCCATTTCATCAAGGTCGCTGGTCCAAAAGAAAAAAGACCCGGGTGCGTTCACTATTCCTTGCACCATAGGGGAGTTTAACTTTGCCAAGGCTCTTTGTGATTTGGGGGCTAGCATAAACTTGATGCCGTTAGCCATCTACCGGCAGTTGGGCTTAGGAGCCCCCAAACCGAAAACTATGAGGTTATTGATGGCTGACAGATCGGTGAAACGCCCGGTTGGTATTTTGTATGATGTACTTGTGAAGGTGGGGAAGTTCATATTTCCGGCAGACTTCGTGATTTTGGACTGCGAGGTGGACTTCGAAGTCCCTATTATTTTGGGACGACCCTTCTTGGCAACCGGAAGAGTATTGGTAGATATGGAGAGCAACGAGTTGACTTTCAGGTTGAACAAAGAGGTAGTGAAGTTTAATGTGTGCAGATCAATGAAGCAACCGAGGGACATGAATGTCGTCTCGGTTATTGATGTTGTTGCAGAATCTGATGTGATCATTTCTGTTGAAGAGAGACTTGCTGTAGAGACATTGGCAGCAGTTATGATGAATTTCGATGATGATGGCGTCGAAGATTTTGAGGAAGTTGTAAATGCGGTGGTTGGAATGGGGTCATATGGTTATGCCCCAAAGAAATTGGATCTCGATTTAAAGAACAGACCAACACCTCCTGCAAAGCCTTCTATTGAGGAAGCGCCGGTATTAGAGTTGAAAGAGTTGCCAGGCCATCTGAAGTATGCATTTCTAGGTGACAAAGATACCTTACCGGTAATCATCGCGACAGACCTTGTGCAATATCAAGTTGAAGCGTTATTATCCACTCTGAGGAGACACAAGAGAGCAATCGACTGGACCATTGCAGATATTATTGGCATCCCACCAGGTATTTGTACTCATAAGATACAGCTAGAAGAAAATTGCACTCCCACCACCGAGCACCAGCGGAGACTGAATCCGTCAATGCAAGAGGTGGTGAAGAAAGAGATCATGAAATGGCTCGATGCTGGAGTGGTTTACCCAATCTCTGATAGCAAATGGGTAAGCCCAGTGCAATGTGTTCCTAAGAAGGGAGGAATGACTGTGGTAGCAAATGACAAAAATGAGCTGATTCCATTAAGACCTGTCACGGGCTGGCGAGTCTGTATGGATTACCGGAAGCTAAACTCCTGTACTCTCCGTGATCATTTCCCCATGCCCTTTATGGATCAGATGCTGGATAGATTAGCTGGAAGAGGTTGGTATTGCTTTTTAGATGGATATTCGGGGTACAACCAAATATCTATAGCCCCGGAAGATCAGTAGAAGACCACGTTCACCTGTCCCTATGGTACGTTTGCTTTTAGACGCATGCCCTTTGGTCTTTGCAATGCTCCTGCAACCTTCCAAAGATGCATAATGTCTATCTTTTCTGATATGGTGGAGAACACATTGGAGGTCTTCATGGATGACTTTTCGATAGTGGGTGATACATTTGATGATTGCTTGGCTAATCTGGGTCAGGCATTGCAAAGGTGTGAAGAGTCAAACCTCGTGCTGAATTGGGAGAAATGCCATTTCATGGTGAAAGAAGGCATTGTACTAGGGCACAAGATATCTATGAGAGGTCTAGAGGTGGATAGAGCCAAGATTGAAGTCATCAAGAAACTACCTCCACCCATTACAGTAAAGGGTGTGAGGAGTTTTCTTGGTCATGCCAGTTTCTACCGAAGATTCATCAAAGATTTCTCTAAGGTTGCTACCCCATTGTGCAAGTTGCTTGAAAAAGAGGCGAAGTTTGTATTTGATGCTGAGTGCTTGAGGGCGTTTGAATGCCTGAAAGAAAAGCTAGTGGATGCTCCTATCATAATTGCCCCGGATTGGTCCAAACCGTTCGAAATAATGTGCGATGCAAGTGGTGTTGCACTCGGAGCTGTGCTGGGAATAAAGCGAGACAAACTTTTTCATCCCATTTATTATGCTAGTAAAGCATTAAATGGGGCGCAAAAGAACTACACAGTGGCAGAACAGGAGCTGCTGGCGGTTGTATACGCTTTTGAGAAATTCAGAGCGTACTTACTTGGCACAAAAGTGGTGGTGGACACTGATCATGCAGCTTTGAGGTATCTGATGACCAAAAAGGATGCAAAACCTCGACTAATCCGTTGGGTGCTATTGTTGCAGGAATTTGACTTTGAAGTCAAGGATCGAAAAGGGTGTGAGAACCAGGTAGCGGATTATCTGTCCAGGCTTGAGAGGGAAGAGAACGTAATAGATGAACCGGAGATTAATGATGCATTCCTGGATGAGCAGGTGATGGCTGTGTCACGTGATATGGTGCCTTGGTACACTGACTTCGCAAATTATGCGGTAAGTGACATGATCCCGGAAGATTTGAACTTCCACAAGATAAAGAAGTTCCTCCATGATGCAAGTAAGTTTTTTTGGGATGAGCCGTATTTATTCCGGTTGTGTGCTGACAATATAGTAAGGAGGTGTGTACCGGAAGCGGAAATGACAAGCATCTTGCAAGCTTGCCATTCATCCCCAGTTGGAGGACATCATGCAGGTAATCGAACTGCCCGAAAAATCTTACAGTGTGGGTACTATTGGCCGATAATCCAGAAAGATTCCTATGAATTTGCCAAGTGCTGTGACCAATGCCAACGAAGAGGAGCAATCTCTCGCCGACAAGAATTGCCCATGTCAACTATTTTGGAGGTTGAGTTGTTTGACGTATGGGGAATAGATTTCATGGGCCCTTTTGAAAGCTCTTATGGGAACCATTACATCTTGGTAGCGGTGGATTATGTTTTAAAGTGGGTAGAGGCGGTTGCTTTGGCCGATAACGAAGGTAGAAGTGTGGTGGCGTTTTTGAAAAGGAACATATTTTCTCGGTTTGGCACCCCTCGCGCAATCATCAGTGATGGAGGTTCACATTTTTGTAATAAGGTGTTCCGGGCTGCTCTAGCAAAATATGGAGTGAAACAACACAAGGTAGCCACACTTTATCACCCCCAAACCAGTGGACAAGTCGAGGTGTCGAACCGGGAAATTAAAGAGATCTTGGCTAAGTCTGTGAACGTGAACCAGCGAGATTGGGCGAGGAAGCTGGATGACGCACTCTGGGTGTACCGAACAGCATTCAAGACGCCAATAGGTATGTCTCCTTACCAATTTGTTTTTGGTAAAGCTTGTCACTTGCCCGTGGAACTTGAGCACAAGGCCCTTTGGGCGCTCAAAAAGTTAAATCTCAGTTGGAAAGAGGAATCGGAACTAAGGTTGGAACAATTGAATGAGATGGACGAGTTCCGATTGCGAGCATATGAGAGATCCGCTCTCTACAAGGAACGAATGAAGCTGTACCATGACAAGAAGATTGAGAAAAGGGAGTTTAAAGTAGGGGACTTGGTATTGTTGTTCAACTCCAGGTTCAAATTATTTCCCGGGAAGCTCAAATCCAAATGGTCCGGACCATTCAAAGTACACCAAGTGTTTCCATCTGGTGCGATCGAACTAGAAAATAAAGATGGTGAGTTATTCAAAACCAATGGGCAGAGGGTGAAGCATTATCTGGGCCTCCCAGACGAGGTTCATGTTCTGTTTTTGGTGTATCTTGATGAAGTCTGAGTAATCAAGACACCCGCGTCGTGCCGCGACGTTAAATCAGGCGCTGTATGGGAGGCAACCCATAAAATTGTTGTTGTATTATAGTCTTAGAAAACATTTGATTTGTTAGAATTGGTTAATTTGTGCGTTGAGTGTGCAGGTACAAAAAGTGGACGTAACAGCGTATTCTGTCTAAGAGTGACGGTTTGAGTTGACGGACCGTCAAGAACATGACAGACCGTCACTACGGACCGTCACTGGGAGACAAATATTCATAACCACTGGTTAGTAGTGACGGGGTGAGGGACGGACCGTCAACAAGTTGACGGACCGTCATCTCAGACCGTCACTCATAATCCTCACAAGGGCTCACTGCCTAACTGTGACGCCCCAAGTGACGGACCGTCGAGGCTTTGACGGACCGTCACTCCAGGCAGAGCATCAGGTAAGCTTTCTTTGTTTATTTAAGTGCGACCCGACCCAAAACCAAACCGACCCGTCCGAAATATATCAAAACATCTTGTTCATCATCCAACTCACATTCCACTCAAAAGCTCCACAACCTCCATTAATCTACGATCCGCTTCTTTCCCCAAGAAATTCCCACATCCCCATTGTCCTTTCTCCACCTTGTCCAAAACGCAAGAAACCACCAAGTTCCCGCTAGTTGTCCATCGGTTCTTATAAATCAAAGGGAATAGCGATTTATTCTCACTAATAAGATCAAGGTATGATTCTAAACTCTTCCTAGTTGAAAGTCGTGATTAACACGGGGCGAATTATCGGAGGAACTTGTTGGGTTTATATATTTGTGAAGTTGTGATAATGGGAGTAGTGTTGGGTATGAGTGGTAATTGTTGTTTGAAATCAACGGTGTGACATGGGTGAAGTCTTGAGTAACCCATGAGATCAAACACATGATTGGTGGTGACTTTGGGAAACCAAATCCCACATAGGAGGAGAAAACCCGAAATCGAGCACAAGGTGTTCGAAGAAATGCCTCAATGAGAATGAAACAGGCTGTCTCAACTTGACGGTTGGCATGACGGCCCGTCACACATGTGACGAACCGTCAAGTAAACTGTCAGGATGAAACAGTTCACTGTCTTAGAGTGACGGTCGGTGTGACGGTCCGTCACACGTGTGATGAACCGTCATGCCAACCGTCAAGTTGAGACAGTAGGTATCGTTGAGTGTGTTCTTGTTCTCACATGTTTTGACTTGTTCACGTGCAGGTACATGGCACCCAAACAACAACCGCCTCGCGGTCAAGCGCAAAAGAAGAAAGAAAGGATCGCTACAACTCGGACTCTAATCGATGAATCGAGTAGCGACGAAGAAGCAGTTGTAGCCCCGACTTACCAAACTAGGCTAGTTAAACGAAGAACCACCCAAGTCTCCCAGTCTGAAGAGGAGAGTGGGTCATCTAGCAGTGAGTCGGGGAGCGGTAGTGGATCGGATGAAAGTGGTAGCTCCAGCCCCAATCCGGAGGATGTAGGTGGTCCTGAAACTACCAACATTGCAGGGAGTGCACCCATGGACAGAGAGTCGATCCGGTGGGCATTTAAGGATGCTCAGAAGCACTATCTTGACGGTCTTACCAAAACGATGTCGAGAAGCCACAAAAGACCGATTGCTGAAGAAGTGCAAATCATGACCACGGATCTGCCTGAATACCCAGTTCTTCAGACACAGTTTCAGAGGTATCAGCTAGAGTGGATGAGTTCGCCCCCGGGATCCTATTTTCCAGAATTAGTCCGGGAATTCTATGCCAACTATTTGGCAATGTTGGAGAGAAAATGTGAGCCAGGAAAGGGGGTTAAATCAGCACCAAGGCAGGACAGGGTGCCAGTTCGGGGTAAACAAGTCGACATCTCACGGGAAATGATCAACCGAGTCCTCTTTGGCCCTGAATACATCGCTCCACCAGATATGCCAGAGTTTCATGATAAGATTTCCAACGCCTACTCACAGAGACCATGGTTAGCCCGAACATTGACTGATGGCTCACCATCTTGGCTAACTCAGAGAGGACGAATATCGAAGCAATCACTAAGCTTCGTAGCCAAGTTTTGGTGGGCGGTTGTGCGGCTCAGGTTATTTCCAACAGGAGGAGACAATAATTTGGATGAGGGAAGAGCCATCCTTGTGGCAAGATTGATAGCCGGGTACGTCATCAACTTCGGAATGATAATTGCAAACAAGATGCGGACCCGGGCCATAAAAACTACTTCTTCGTTGCCGTTCCCGTGTCTAGTGACTGAGTTATGCAGGCGTGCAGAGGTGCCAATATGGGATGGTATCGATAAGCAAGTGACAGCGTCATCAAAGCAGAATATTGACAAATCAAGGGATGACACTAAGTTTGAAGTGAGGGTTCATAAACCTCAGATCCTCGAAGAGCCAACCACAACCACCTCCGAGGCAACCGACACCCCATCAGGCACAGAAATGCCACTTGTGGTGTTTGATCTGATAACTTCACAGACAACGAGAGCTACTGCTGAAAGCTCTGGAACTGCGGCAAGGCCTCCTCTACCACCAGAATATCACATGAACCCCCGAAATTTTGCTAAGATAGTGCAAAAGTAGAAACAGTTGGATAAACAAATTGCTGCATGGACGGACTTGTTTAAACCCAGCATTGATGAAGCAATACGGGAGGCTCTGAAGCCATTTGAGGGGCTGCGCGCAAGGGTAGATGCTGGAAACCCGGATGGATGCAAGGATAAACGAAATGAGCATCCCGGACCTGGCGAGATTTGATGCGGAGCTAAAGAAGGTGAAAAATGACATCACAGTCCTCAAGCAAGAAAAAGCGTTTTATGAGGAGACTTCGGAGTTCGTGGACTTGGACGAAGAAACCACGATCGTGGATTTGATGGGTCGGCCGCTGAAAATTAGTGAACCCCAAGCAGGTGAAAGTGGGGTAAAGAAATCAAAGAAGAGGAAGTACAAAAAGATATCAGCTGAGGAGGACGAATTAGAGGTCGCGAAGCAGCGGTCGGTAATAGATGAGCAGCGTAGACTGGAAAGAGTGCGTGCCCAAGCAGGTGGGGCATCTTCCAGTGCTGTACCGGAGTCTGAAAAGACCCCAGATGATGATGAGCCGCGTACGGACACCTAGGTTTCCCAGGTACCCCTATTCCTTTATTCTGAACATATGTTTCCTTGAGCATTGAGGACAATGCTAAATATTTTTGTTAGGGGTAGGAGTTCCACCACCGGAGGTTTTTGTTGCCGTGTTTCTTTTTCTCCGGTGTGCTATCTAGTAGAACCGGCATGTTTAGGTTGTCGTGTAAATTTTAAAAAAAATTGTGATGTCCGTAGCAAGCATGGCTTTTTGAGAATTTAACTAAAAGGAGCCCCCTCTGAAAAAGATTTTTGTACTTATGTTTGAAACGATTGACTGTCTGGATCCTTGGATATCATTGTGTGGTTATGATTGGAATAAGTATGCTTAAGACGAGTTGTCGTTTTGATAGTTAGTAGTGGTATGGTTTCTTGGTGCCAAGTGTGTGTGAGCGTATTGTGATAAATTCTTACTCTGTGCATGCATCTAGAACTTGCCCGTTCTATTTTGTTAAAGTTTGAAGTTGGTTGCTTAGGAAAGGATCACAGGCCCTTTTTGTGTGCAATCCACTTAGCCTATAAGACCGTCCAAATGTAAATAATCCTTTTGATCCCTTTTTGAGCCATGATTGACCCTATTCGTTCTATAACCTGTCACCGTTCCTGTTTAACTTTGAATCCTTGTCTTGGCCCTGGTCCTTCCTTGGACATCGTGCACCTCAACTCAGGCAATCAGCCTAAGTTGAGGGTGACTACTATAGAGGTGATAAGAAAAATAGGATGTATAAGATTGGTTGTGAATAAAATGAAAATCCCGGGTGCGTGTCTTAGAAAAGAAAGAAAAAGAAACAAAAAGAGATGAAAAAGAACGAAAAAGAAATAAAAAGAATTGTGAAAATAAAGAGGCCGCACCTGTAGCGAGAAAGAAGGGAATAAAGAGGTGAATAAGGATGGACAAAGTAAAGTTATGTGGAAATAGTAGGTCGGTGAATCCAAGGAAGGTTTAGTCACTATTCCCCAAACGTATCCTCCCTGCACCCGAAGCCTCATTACAAGCCTAAACAAGTCCTGTAGTGATCCTGAGCGGCTCTCTGAAAAACTGAAATAGAATAGTAAGGGCAAGCCTGTGGCATCGCATGTGCATCGTTTGACTTCGTTTGTGAGTGTGAGCGTCTTGCCTAGTCCTAAATCTTGTGTGTGGGACTTCTTTGTGCTGAGGGCACCAAGATCTCTGTATTATCTATTGACTGTTAGGATAGCTGCGCGTGTGTATGCATAATGTTCTATCATATCGGAATGACATGTTTGGATCCTTGCAAGTTAATATGGCATACATTTGTGTGCTACCGGGGGGTGGCTTGATTTAAAATTTGATGAACTTTTGAAGGGCCATGGTTGGCTAGTGACACGAGTCTTAGTTGAGTAATTTTTTTTGTTTTTGTTGTCATGTTGCTTGAGGACAAGCGAACGTTTTAAGTTGAGGGTGTTGATGTGCCGCCATTCTACGGCACATTTGACTCCTTTAACTAAGAATAATCGTGAGTTTCAAGCAACCGTCGTTGTTTTTGATGTTTTTATGTTGGAATTGCAGGAAATAGCGAAAAACGTAGAAAAGGAAGGAAATACGATCAAAAGAGCGCCACTGGTTAAGAGTGACGGCCACCTTGACGGACCGTCAAGCGGGAGTTTGTCGGTTTCTTGCGTCTTGGACGACGGTGGAGATGTGAAAATGGGGAAATGGGACTTGCTTGGAGAAAATGATGAGTGGGAAGATGATGAGTGGGAAAAAAATGGGATTTTGATTTCAAATAGGGGTTTGGAGCTTTGAGAGTAGAAGATGAGTGGGAAGATGATGAAGATAATTTTTTTTTTTTTATATCTTCGGACGGGTTGGTTTGGTTTTGGGTCGGGTCGCACTTAAATAAACAAAGAAAACTTACCTGATGCGCTGCCTGGAGTGACGGTCAGTCAAAGTCTCGACGGTCCGTCACTTGGGGCGTCACAGTTAGGCAGTGAGCCCTTGTGAGTATTATGGGTGACGGTCTGAGATGACGGTCCGTCAACATGTTGCCGGTCCGTCACTCACCCCGTCACTACTAACCAGTGGCTATGAATATTTGTCTCCAAGTGACGGTCCGTAGTGATGGTCCGTCATGTTCTTGACGGTCCGTCAACTCAAACCGTCACTCTTAGACAGAATACGCTGTTACGTCCACTTTTTGTACCTGCACACTCAACGAACAAATTAACCAATTCTAACAAGTCAAATTTTTCTAAGACTATACTACAACAACAATTTATGGGTTGCCTCCCATACAGCGCCTGATTTAACGTCGCGGCACGACGCGGGTGTCTTGATTACTCAGACTTCATCAAGATACACCAGAGACAGAACATGTACCTCCTCTGGGAGGCCCAGATATTGCTTTATCCTCTGCCCATTGGCTTTGAACAACTCACCATCTTTATTTTCGAGTTCGACTGCACCGGATGGGAACACTTGGTGCACTTTGAATGGTCCGGACCATTTGGATTTGAGTTTCCCGGGAAATAATTTGAACCTGGAGTTGAACAACAATACCAAGTCCCCTACCTTGAACTCCCTTTTCTCAATCTTACTGTCATGGTACAGCTTCATTCATTCCTTGTAGAGAGCGGTCCTCTCATATGCTCGCAATCGGAACTCGTCCATCTCATTTAATTGTTCCAACCTTAGTTCCGATGCCTCTTTCCAACTGAGATTTAATTTCTTGAGCGCCCAAAGGGCCTTGTGCTCGAGTTCCACGGGCAAGTGACACGCTTTACCAAAAACAAATTGGTAAGGAGACATACCTATTGGCGTCTTAAACGCTGTTCGGTACGCCCAGAGTGCGTCATCCAGCTTCCTCGCCCAATCTCGCTGGTTCACATTCACAGACTTAGCCAAGATCTCTTTAATCTCCCAGTTCGACACCTCGACTTGCCCACTGGTTTGGGGGTGATAAGGTGTGGCTACCTTGTGTTGCTTCACTCCATATTTTGCTAGAGCAGCCTGGAACACCTTATTACAAAAATGTAAACCTCCATCACTGATGATTGTGCGAGGGGTGCCAAACCGAGCAAAGATGTTTCTTTTTAAGAACGCCACTACACTTTTCCCTTCGTTATCGGCCAAAGCAACCGCCTCTACCCACTTTGACACATAATCCACCTCTACCAAGATGTAGCGGTTCCCGTAAGAACTTTCAAAAGGGCCCATGAAATCTATTCCCCATACGTCGAACAATTCAACCTCGAAAATAGTGGACATGGGTAGCTCTTGTCGGTGAGAGATTGCTCCTCTTCGTTGACATTGATCACAGAACTTGGCAAATTCATATGAATCTCTATGGATTGTCGGCCAATAATAACCACACTGTAAAATCTTTCGGGCGGTTCGATTACCCGCATGATGTCCTCCAACTGGGGACGAATGGCAATCTTGCAAGATGCTTGTTATTTCCGCTTCCGGTACACATCTCCTCATTATGTTGTCAGCACACAACCGGAATAAATACGGCTCATCCCAGAAAAACTTACTTGCATCATGGAGAAACTTCTTTTTCTGGTGGAAGTTCAAACCTTCCGGGATCATATCACTCACCGCATAATTTGCGAAGTCAGCGTACCAAGGCACCATATCACGTGACGCAGCCATCACCTGCTCATCCGGGAATGCATCATCAATCTCCAGTACTTCCATTACGTTCTCTTCCCTCTCAAGCCTGGACAGATGATCCGCTACCTGGTTCTCACACCCTTTCCGATCTTTGACTTCAAAGTCAAATTCTTGCAACAATAGCACCCATCGGATTAGTCGAGGTTTTGCATCCTTTTTGGTCATCAGATACCTCAAGGCTGCATGATCTGTGTGCACCACCACTTTTGTACCAAGTAAGTACGCTTTGAATTTCTCAAAAGCGTATACAACCGCCAGCAGCTCCTGTTCTGTCACTGTGTAGTTCTTTTGCGCCCCATTTAATGCTTTACTAGCATAATAAATGGGATGAAAAAGTTTGTCTCGCTTTTGTCCCAACACAGCTCCGAGTGCAACACCACTTGCATCGCACATTATTTGGAACGGTTTGGACCAATCCGGGGCAATTATGATAGGAGCATCCACTAGCTTTTCTTTCAGGCATTCAAACGCCCTCAAGCACTCAGCATCAAATACAAATTTCGTCTCCTTTTCAAGCAACTTGCACAATGGGGTAGCAACCTTAGAGAAATCTTTGATGAACCTTCGGTAGAAACCGGCATGACCAAGAAAACTCCTCACACCCTTTACTGAAATTGGTGGAGGTAGTTTCTCGATGACTTCAATCTTGGCTCTATCCACCTCTAGACCTCTCATAGATATTTTGTGCCCTAACACAATGCCTTCTTTCACCATGAAATGGCATTTCTCCCAATTCAGCACGAGGTTTGACTCTTCACACCTTTGCAATGCCTGACCCAGATTAGCCAAGCAATCATCAAATGTATCACCTACTACCGAAAAGTCATCCATGAAGACCTCCAATGTGTTCTCCACCATATCAGAAAAGATAGACATCATGCATCTTTGGAAGGTTGCAGGAGCATTGCAAAGACCAAAGGGCATGCGTCTAAAAGCAAACGTACCATAGGGACAGGTGAACGTGGTCTTCTCCTGATCTTCCGGGGCTATAGATATTTGGTTGTACCCCGAATATCCATCTAAAAAGCAATACCAACCTCTTCCAGCTAATCTATCCAGCATCTGATCCATAAAGGGCATGGGGAAATGATCACGGAGAGTACATGAGTTTAGCTTCCGGTAATCCATACAGACTCGCCAGCCCGTGACAGGTCTTAATGGAATCAGCTCATTTTTGTCATTTGCTACCACAATCATTCCTCCCTTCTTAGGAACACATTGCACTGGGCTTACCCATTTGCTATCAGAGATTGGGTAAACCACTCCAGCATCGAGCCATTTGATGATCTCTTTCTTCACCACCTCTTGCATTGGCGGATTCAGTCTCCGCTGGTGCTCGGTGGTAGGAGTGCAATTTTCTTCTAGCTGTATCTTATGAGTACAAATACCTGGTGGGATGCCAATAATATCTGCAATGGTCTAGCCGATTGCTCGCTTGTGTCTCCTCAGAGTGGATAATAACGCTTCAACTTGATATTGCACAAGGTCTGTCGCGATGATTACCGGTAAGGTATCTTTGTCACCTAGAAATGCATACTTCAGATGGCCTGGCAACTCTTTCAACTCTAATACCGGTGCTTCCTCAATAGAAGGCTTTGCAGGAGGTGTTGGTCTGTTCTTTAAATCGAGATCCAATTTCTTTGGGGCGTAACCATATGACCCCATTCCAACCATAGCATTTGCAATTTCCTCATAATCTTCGACGCCATCATCATCGAAATTCATCATAACTGCTGCCAATGTCTCTACAGCAAGTCTCTCTTCAACAGAAATGATCACATCAGATTCTGCAACAACATCAATAACCGAGACGACATTCATGTCCCTCGGTTGCTTCATTGATCTGCACACATTAAACTTCACTACCTCTTTGTTCAACCTGAAAGTCAACTCGTTGCTCTCCATATCTACCAATACTCTTCCGGTTGCCAAGAAGGGTCGTCCCAAAATAATAGGGACTTCGAAGTCCACCTCGCAGTCCAAAATCACGAAGTCTGCCGGAAATATGAACTTCCCCACCTTCACAAGTACATCATACAAAATACCAACCGGGCGTTTCACCGATCTGTCAGCCATCAATAACCTCATAGTTGTCGGTTTGGGGGCTCCTAAGCCCAACTGCCGGTAGATGGCTAATGGCATCAAGTTTATGCTAGCCCCCAAATCACAAAGAGCTTTGGCAAAGTTAAACTCCCCTATGGTGCAAGGAATAGTGAACGCACCCGGGTCTTCTATCTTTTGGACCAGCGACCTTGATGAAATGGCGCTACAATGGTGGAGGTTGTCTTCCGGTTCAAAACTTACCGACCTCTTCTTTGTGATCAAGTCCTTCATGAACTTGGCATAACCGGGCATTTGTTCAAGCGCATCCACCAGAGGGATGTTCACTGATATCTGTTTGAGCATGGTTATGAAGTTCAGGAACTTTCTATCTTCCACTTTCTTCTTCAGCCGCTGTGGGAAAGGAGGTGGTGGCCGAGGCATCATAGTTGGAAGTTTTTCAACCTCCTTGCTTTTATCTGTGAGCACCTGAGTAGCATCTTCTTCCACGCCGGGTTTTTCAGCAGACACTTTCACACCCTCATCGACCATAATTTCAGCATCTATTAACTCATCATCCTCAGCTACAGCATCTTTCTGGGTCTGAATTACCGGATGTGTTTCCGATAATGCGTTACCGCTTCTGGTGGTGATTGCCATACAATTCGCGTCATTTCTCGGGTTTTGAATGGTGTCACTCGGCAATGTTCCAGCTTTCCTTTGATTTAGAGACACCGAGACTTGACTCATTTGCTGCTCTAACTGCTTGATTGCGGTGGAATGAGAATTCACTAACTGACTCATTGATGTTAATTCAGATTTCATTTCCTTGACTCCGGAGTCAGTAGATTCCACCTTCAACAACATCTTTGCCATCATATTCTCTAATTTGGACATCCCTGTCTCATTACTAGTTCTTTCTCGGTTACCAGGTGGTACGTACAACCCACCTCTATCAGTGTTATTTTTCCAGTTCCCCTGATCACGATCTCTGTAGCCAGCTTTCTCATGGTAGTTGTCCCTCTGATAGTTCCGACCTTGGTTTCCCTGGCCATTGGCCTGGAAACCCCCCAAATAATTTGCCTCCTCATCAGACTCGAACTCTGCTGCTCTACTTTGGGAACTCACAACTTTCACTTTCTCCATATCTGCTGACAGCAAATGTTTTGTCAGTAGGTCCATTTGTGTTTTCAAATGGGCCATATCTTGATCCCGCTCCTCCTCTTTTCTGCGCTACTCAGCTGGCATACCAAATGCATAAGTGCTGGCTGCTACCTCTGTATCCCGTGTATGCCAGGCCCTGTTGGTTTTGGTGAGCCTGTCCAAAGTAGTTGTGGCCTCAACAAAAGTGAGACCCATGAATGCACCACCTGCTGCGTTGTCTAATGTCGGCTTGGTAGCCGAATTCAATGCCTGGTAGAACGTCTGCATCAAAAAATTATCGGTCAACTGATGGTTCGGGCATTGCGTTATCTTCTTTTTGAATCGCAACCAAGTCTCGTGCAATGCTTCGTGGGGCTACTGCCTGAAGTTGCTAATCTCGTCCCTCAACTGTATCATCCGAGAGGGAGGAAAGAACCTTTCTAGGAAAGCTCCTTTCAACTCTCTCCAAGTTGCGATAGAGTCGGGGGTCAACTCTGTCAACCACAACGCTGCCTCATCAGACAGAGACAACGGAAACAACCTGAGCTGGATCGCTGTCTGACTCACGCCCGGCAGTTCAAATGACTTGCAGATGCCCACGAAATTCATTAGGTGCTGGTTTGGGTCATCACCAGCGGCACCACGGAATACTCCTCTCAAGTTCAACAGCTGGATCATCGTGCTAGTGATGTTGAACTTGGCTCCGGGCGGCAGCGGTGGAACAACAATGGCGCCCGTAGCGCCAGCTCCATCTAAGTCGAGATCCTCATCATTCCGTGCGATCTCATCCTGCAGACCACCAGCATTCAAATTTTGTTGGGCCTGCAGTTCTGCAGCAATCCTTGCTGCTTCCGTCTGTTGTGCGGCCATGGTTTGCCTTAGCGTTCTTGCGAGCTCGGGGTCGTAGGGTAATATTGGTTCACCCGAGCGTCGGGTACTTGGCATGCACTACTCAGTACCCTGTAATAAACAAAAACAACAAATAAAAGTAAAATCAGGAAATATGACTAAGAGTCAAATAAACACACCAGACTTAATTAACAACCGTATTCCCCGGCAACGGCGCCAAAATTTGATACGCCCAAATTACAACTCCAATTATGAAGCGTAAGCGGTCGCTGTCAAATATAGAACCCAACTAAGGTCGGGGTCGATCCCACAGGGAATAAGGTGCAAATTAAATCGATAGTGAATTAAATGACTAGTAGTCGATAGTTTCCGGTAAATCGGGGGGTGTTGTGTGAACAATATTTAACCAAAGCAAATAATAATGTGCGATTAATAATCAATATGAGAGTGAACTAGGGAAATGTTCACCATAGCGTCGTAACAATTTCGACTCAAGGTTTAACCGGGTTCGCTCTATATGCATATCACGATGTGATTGAACTTATGGTATCGTCTAAACGTTTCTCAACCAATTAGACAACTTTCCTTTTCAATTCTCTCGAACTTGAAAAGGTGAACTTCCTTATTTCAATCCTAAACATCAAGTAGATTAATCTAGTTACAACATTAATCATGAGACGAGAATTGGTAGTCTCGAATCCTTGTAGTTAATCAAATTTCCCGGTTTTAATCTCTTTACTCAAGCAAATTAAACCTAGGCATGTTCTAATGTTTGCAACCACCAGAAAACGTTAGTAATTGAATGATTAACCACGTGACAACATAAAGATAGAACCCTACGCTACCCGGAATCTATATTGCTACTTTAGCCATGGCTCCCACAACCCTAGTTGTGGGAAGTTAGTTACTCATGCTATTAGGAAAAGAGAAGAGATTTATATTCATAATAAAGCGAAAAGAATCTTACAATATAATGAACACAAACTTCAATTTATCCAAGAACAAGAATCCAAGATCCCAAGAACAATGGAAGAACAAGATTGAAGAAGAAGACAAACGTGTTTGTTGTGTTTCTTCCTCTCAAAAGTCGCTCAAAATGATCCTAAAACTAATGGGTAATGAATTTGTAACATGAATGATTCTAAAATAAACCTAACTTAGGTATTTATAGGAGTCCAGGAAATAACCCAAAAAACATTCGGAATCTGCGTCGCGCGTACTGCTTCAACTTGACGGGCTGGGTGACGGACCGTCACATGCTTGACGGACCGTCACAGTGGCCGTCGCCACTAGGCAGTGTGCTGCCTCAACTTGACGGTCTACTTGACGGACCGTCAAGTGTGTGACGGCCCGTCATGGTGGCCGTCACCACTAGGCAGTGTGCTGCTCGACTTGACGGTCTTCTTGACGGACCGTCACATGGGTGACGGCTCGTCATGGTGGCCGTCACTCTTAACCAGTGGCGCCCTTTTGATCGTATTTCCTTCCTTTTCTACGTTTTTTGCTATTTCCTGCAATTCCAACATAAAAGCATCAAAAATGACGACTGTTGCTTGAAAACTCACGATTATTCTTAGTTAAAGGAGTCAAATGTGCCGTAGAATGGCGGCATATCACATGGATCTATTGAATTCTTCAACTTTTAATTTAATAATTAATGGTTGCAAACTTTAATTTAGTCCTCTAATTTCACTTTTGCTTGAGAGAGAGAGGTGGAATTAGGTACGAATTTAATAGTAGGGATTTGGGGCTAAAACCTTATCTATAGGCTAGAGCGAGAGATAGTCTTAAGCCTACCCAAGCAATTATTTGGTTAATTATCGATTATGGTTTTGGGGTTCAAGAGAACCCAAAATAGACACACTCTTGGATTGAGAAACCTTGAGTGTAGCTAAAACCAATGATATCCATGCTATCATTTGTTCTAAGGCATCTAGCAATACCTATCAAGGCTACTCCTCATAAAATACACACCCCTAGATCCTCTAATCTTGATACCAACAATCGTGTTATGTCGTTGTTATTGCAAACCAAATTTGTTACTTGTTTAAACATGTTCCCCCACTTTACCTTCTTGTTTATTGTAATACGCTTGTCTGTGTGATTTGATTTACAAGACTTGGTGAATCTAACATCCAATATATGTGAGAAAATTGACCCCAACTCCTTGTTGGACACTTATTTTGTGAACGGCCGTTTCCACCTCCTTCATTGGAGAGTAATTTTAGATGTTACCAACATCTCAGTATGTTCTCATATTCGACTATCTCTCAGGATATTACCAAGAAAAGCACAGAATATAACAAGTGCACTTTATAATCATAAATTATTTAAAGACAGGCTTTAAAACAATTATAAGCTTATTTAAGCAAGCATTATCAAGACAAACACATATTAAACTAAAGATTATGTTCGAAGACCAAACAACATGCTAGAAAGTGTTCATCTACACCTTAGAAGCATTTTAGATGATTAATATATTTATCCATAGGCTTTTCCACAATTTTCATAAACCTAGGGTTCTACCCATAAATTCCATCATCACAATCTCCCTAGCGATTCTACAATAATAATGGATTACTAAGCGAAGATTTTGATGGAATAACTTACCTCAATGAAAAAATCTATCTTAGTCTTGGAAAAATCACCTCTCTGAGGCTTTAGAACAAATTTTTAGAGTTTATGATGTGAAACTCAGAATAAGTGACTTAAACAGGCATTCTGCCTCTAGTCACGTGCTACAGCGGATGGCTTATTGCTGCGGTAGAATTGCTACGGAAAAATTTGGCTCTCTATGGTGAGCCCTAGAAATATTTTGGGTTCCGCTTTGGTGGCAATCCAACCTCTACGGAGGTCTCGTTGCAGCGAGAATCTTTCCACTGCAGCGGTGCCTAAAATAGTAACTCAGAAAATTTGTTCAGCAACCCCATTTCACAACACAATTCTTGAACTTAAGACAACACGAAACTACCTCAATGCAATAACCACTAAAACCACACGCTACAAACTTACTCGTAATCTCAGAAATTTCTACGAAGGTCTAGATTACTAGGTCACCCCCTGATGGAACACAATACCATAAAACACAACACCATGAATCATAATTCACCATAGTTAACACAATATCATATTTTAGTGTTACACCACTCCGCTTTGAGATTTTATTAACTCAACTTACTATGGGAACTCTCACAAGGAACTTATGGCCCCCTATAACGACTGGGAGAATCGTTACACATAATTAAAAGATCTACTATTTTTCTAACTCACAGTGTTTATATTATGGTCATTGTCTTTCGATCCTCAAATCGTCTACCTAGATTAGCCTTCTAACTACATAGTTGATTGGAGATAGTCAAACTAATTCGAATGTGTTATATATCTTCCTGTATTTGAGCCAAGTAGGTCAAAATAGGTACATCTTTGTCCTAACTTATAATCTATCTATAGACAAACCCTAATCCCCTTAACTCACATTCTATTTCTAGTTTACCTCTCTCGAGTTCCACCAAAAATTATTTGTTTATCATATTGGTAGCTGAGCCACATAATAGTAAGCATAAGATTAAGAGAATAAAACATGAACGATAGAAGTCCACAATACCAATTTATATAATGAATATGACACTCATATTATGGCTACAAACCTAGAAAGAGGACTTTAGTCACTCAACATCTGATTAGAAAGCTTTAATATAAATAAGTACAAGAAATAATGATTCGTAAAGATGATCTTAGGCATATTTATACACCTAAGTATCATTGTCCATGCACGTTTAGCTTAGTTTTGAGGATAACTTGAGGCACTATTGAGGTATATAGTGTGTAAAGGGTGTACTTTGTGGGTAACATACTTGTTTATAGTGTTTAAGGTGCATTTGGAACAAGTAATGAAGCAAAACGATCAAATAAAGTTTAAACAATGAAACTAGTATTGCTAACTTTAGCTATGCCTATTCTAGCATACTTTAATGAGATTTATTGTGTTATATGGACTTATGTATGTTGTGAGCTATTGTAGGAGATCTTTGGAGGAGCTATGGAAGCTAATTGAAGCGTACAAATAAGCTACAAGCCATTGGAACTCAAATCAAGGTGGAAAGAGTTTGTGGGAGCGAAAATGGATAGCAAAGAAGCACCCCCGTGCCATGGAGGCTAAGATCCGCTCTATGCAGCGTGACACGGAGGTGGAGCAGCCTTGAAGCTGCTAATTTCAAGTGGAGATCCATGTTGAAGGCATGCCATGCTGAGAGGACCAGTGCGTTGAGGGCCGTGGCACGCTACCTAGCCTCCACAATGGGTAGGGTGTCACGGACCCTGTTCCCAACGGGTGAAATTTGTCATACACTATAAATAGGATGCCTAGTTTCAATTGTACACATACTTGGACCTCTTTGGATTGCAAAAACATAAGGAGGAGGCTACTTTAGTGTTCTTATTATTTTCTTTTTCTTTACTTAATTTTTATATGAACTACATCAATTTTGTAATCACGAATTAGATTATGAGAGGCTAAACACCCTCTTTCTAGGGTTGAGGTTACAACATGATTGCTTGATTATGGGTTTATAGTTGGTTTAATTGTTTATCATATCTTATGGTTGTTCTTACGTTCTTGTCTTAACTATTCTAAAGCGTCATGAACTTTAGGATATATCTAAGTCACAAAACGAATTGACCATAGGAGTCAAGAGACGGAATGAAGAACGTAGGAGGTGTGGATCATATCTTTTGTTGTTAGTTAGAAATTGTAAAGAATGATTTGCGGTTAGGATAGAGATATACCTAAACTCCCCACTTGGTTAATAAAACAGGAAGATAGTTGAATGCATCTGAAGTAAGACTCATATCCCCGCTTAATGATGTAGTTGTTAGATTACTTTGCGTAGATGATTTAGAGGATGATCATTCCCGGGTTATAATATCAACCCCGTAAATCAACAATCACGATAAACACCAATACTGACTATAAACTATAGTTAAGCATGAATGTGCAGTGAATGCCTCAAACCTAGACCTCTCCATATATTGTGTACAATCTGAATTCTATATCATCATTATTTCTAGCATTTAGTTTATACAGGCAAGACTCAAACTCTTGGTTACAAATCACACTTGTTTAACTTTAATAATAATAATTAAGTTGGATCATTTGCTAAACACAAAGTCCCTGTGAGATCGATATTTAGCTTGCAACAACCACTATATTACTTGCACGACCATGTACACTTGTGTGTGCACTTGGAATGCAACAAGTTTTTGGCGCCATTACCGGGGAACTTGAAAATTAGCAACCGTCTAATTTTTCTTTTAACTATTTTGTTTGATAAGTGCTAACAACTTGATCTTAGCTACTGAACTTACAGGTGCAGTTTCTAATCTTGAGCAAGCTGGAAAGGGATAAGGAATTGGTTGACCTATTTCCTGAACATGAGAAACACTTATACCAAGCATTGAGAGAAGTAGCACTTCTCAATCAAAATCGGTAGGTTCAACCTGCTGAGACTATTCCTGCAGTTATGGTGGAGGAACCACCACTATCTCGCAGGACAATGCATGAAGTGGCAATCCCACTCATAACTAGCGTGACCTCCTACATCCAAAAGCCAGATACAGGAGGCAGATTTGAACTGAAACAAAATATAGTGCAATTATTGCACACAAGCAGGCAGTTTACAGGCCTGCCACATGAGGATCCACATGTTTATCTACAAAACTTTCAGGAGATTAGTGACTCTTTTATTCCCGCAGGAGTCTTCACAGACTACGTGAGGCTCACGCTTTTCCCATTCTCACTGTTGGGAGAAGCAAAGAAATGGTTGAAGGTAGAACCTTCAAATTCAATCACTACTTGGGATGATTTAGGAAAGAAGTTCCTCATTTGATTCTTCCTTTCAGGCAAAACTGCAAAGTTGAGAAGTTAGATTTTAAGCTTCAAGAAAAAACCAGACGATAATCTCTATCATGTATGGGAGAGATTCAAGTCTCTTCTCGGGGATTGCTCACATAACCAGCAGATGAATGAGGTATAATCTCACACTTTTGTAGAAAGTCTTGACCATAATACAAAGATTTTGCTAGATTCAGCGGCAGGTGGTGAAGCTTTGGAGAAGACCTACGATGAGTTGTATACTCTCCTCGACCGTATTGAATAATTTAATCTAGAGTGGAATGGTGACATGTATAGAAATATGGTGAAGAATCCTGCAGTTATGATTAAGGTAGATGGTGTCACAGCATTAGCGACATAATTGGCCAATTTTCAGACTCATATTATGGCTCAGTTCAACAAGTTCAGTGCGGCTCAACCTCAAGCTCAGGTTAATACAGTGTAGCAGGTTCAAACTTGGTGCAAAACTTGTGGTTTGAGTGGTCATTAGGTAAACTTATATGGAGAGAATCTGGAGTCGGTAAACTTTATAGGCAATGCACAAAAAGGCAATTTAAACTATGGTAATGCCTACAATCGAAATTGGCAGAGTCATCCCAAACTAGGATAACAGAGAGGTAGTCCAGGTTGGACTAAGTTCTTGGGAAGTTAAGGCTAAGGTAACATGGAAAGTCTAACGTTAGTGTGACTTGAAAGTCTTGAGAACGAGGGAGTTGGCAATGGAAGGAGCAAGAAGGGTTGAGGTCTGGATTGTAGTTAGAAGGGTGAAGTGATGTTGGGTCTGGATAAAGGAGGATGTTGGAAGATGGAACTATGTTGGTTATTTTCATGCTTTCTCTATTTTTCTTATATGATGGTAGGAGTGGATTTGGGTCGACCGATGATGCCTATCAGTACATGTGTTTGTACTGATTCTACTCTTGCTATACCTTTTTGGTATAGTCTGGTTGTAGGGTTGGTGATGTTTCATAGGTACATGAAGATGGTGATCTCCAGCTGCTTCTGTCCTTCAATTCCATGATAGAAGTTGTGTCTCTTTAGCATTTTTTGCTAAATCCTATAGTAGCTCGTGTACCTATTTAGACTAGGTCCTAGGGAGGGTATTTTAATGTTTCAAAACGGTCTTATTGTATTCTTCATAAAGTGGTATTCCTGAATAAAAGGTTTTCATATATCAAAAATGAAGTTTATGGTTATACTTGAGTTTTTCTATATTTACCTATTAGGATGGGTGGTAAGAGTTTGTCTATCTATGATCATAAAGTAGGAACTCGCACGGCCCAGTAGGTTAGGTCGTGACATTGAAAGTCTTCTCTTTTGATGTGTATGCTTTATTGGACCCCAGTTCCTCCTTGTATTTTGTGACCCCTCATGTAGCTTGTAAGTTTGAGATTTGTCCTGATCAGCTTTTAAAACCCTTTTATGTTTTTACTCTTGTTGGTGAGTCAGTCTTAGCCAAAATAATCTACTGAAATTACCCTATCTCAGTCCTTCATAGAGTCACTTCAGTGGATCTAGTAGAGTTGGAGATGACTCGAGTCATCAGTTTCAAGTTTCCAAATGAACCTGTCTTAGAGTTGCAAGGTAGTCCTCCATCCTAAAAGGGTCATTTCATATCTTATCTCAAAGCTAGGAAGATGATCTCTAAGGGTTATGTTTATCATATAGTTCGGGTTGTGGACACAAAGTCCGAAACCCCATTCCTCCAGTCAGTTCCTGTCATAAAAAAGTTTCTCAAAGTGTTTCTCGATGATTTACTTGGAGTCCCTCTCGAGTGGGAGATCAACTTTGGGATAGATCTTCTTCCTGATACAAATCCTATCTCTATTCCTCCCTATAGAATAACTCCCGTGGAGCTTAAGGAATTGAAAGATCAGTTGAAAGACCTCCTTGATAAGGGTATTATCTGACCCAACATCTCTCCATTAGGTGCTCCAATCTTATTCGTGTGAAAGAAAGATAGTTCCCTTAGAATGTGTATCGACTACCGTCAGTTGAACAAGGTCACAATCAAGAATAAGTATCACATTCCTAGGATTGATGACTTGTTTGATTAGCTTCAAAGTTCTAGTTTCTTCTCTAAGATTGACCTTAGATCCAGTTATCATCAGCTTCATGTTAGAGAGTGTGATATTCCAAAGATAGCCTTTCAAACTCGGTATAGTCATTATGAATTTGTGGTTATGTCTTGTGGTCTAACTAATGCTCCTGCAACCTTTATGGATTTTATGAATCGGGTGTTCAAACTGTATTTGGATATGTTTGTGATTGTCTTCATTGATGATATCCTTATCCATTCTCGGAGTGAGGAGGAGCATGCAGACCATTTGAGAGTGGTGTTGCAAACTCTCAAGGACTGGCAGTTATTTGCTAAGTTTAGCAAGTGTAAGTTTTGAATGTAATCTGTTGCTTTTCTGGGTCATATTGTGACTAGAGATGGTATTCGAGTTGATTCTCAAAAGATTGAGGCAGTAAAGAACTGTCCTAGACCCACTTCCCCGTCTGATATTAGGAGCTTTTTATGTTTGGCTGGTTACTACAGGAGATTTATGGAAGGGTTTTCTTCCATTGCTTCCCCCTTGACTCGGTTGACTCAGAAGAAGGTTAAATTTCAGTGGTCTGATCTATGTGAGAAGAACTTCTGGGAATTGAAGACTAGGTTGACCACCGCTCCTGTGTTGGCTCTACCCGAGGGCCTAGATGACTTTGTTGTGTATTGTGATGCTTCTAGGATTGGTTTGGGTTGTGTGTTGATGCAGCATGGCAAGGTGATTTCTTATGCTTCGAGACAACTTAAGATTCATGAGAAAAACTACCCTACTCATGATCTTGAATTAGCGGCTGTGGTTTTTGCTTTGAAGATTTGGAGATGCTACTTGTATGGTGTCCACGTGGATGTATTCACTGATCATAAGAGTCTTCAGTATGTGTTCACTCAGAAGGAATTGAATCTTTGTCAAAGGAGATGGCTTGAGCTTCTAAAAGATTATGATATGAGTATGCTTTACAATCCGGGATGCCCTTAGTAGATTGTCTATAGGTAGTGTGTCTTTGATTGAGGACGGAAGGAAGGAGTTGACCAAGGATGTTCATCGACTTGCTCGATTAGGAGTTGTCCTTATGGATTCGACAGAAGGTGGTGTTATTGTTCAAAATGGTTCCAAATTATCTGTCGTAGCTGAAGTGAAAGAAAAGCAAGATAGTTATCCTATTTTGCACCAGTTGAAGGGTGCGTTCCATCAGCAAAGGGTAGAGGTTTTCTCCCAAGGGGGAGATGGTGTGATCTAATATCAGGGTCGATTGTGTGTTCTTGACGTTGATGGGTTGAGACAACAGATTTTGGTAGAGGCTCAAAGCTCTAGGTATTCTATTCACCTTGGTGCCACTAAGATGTACCGTGACCTATAAGAAGTCTATTGGTGGAATGGCATGAAGAGAAACATAACAGGTTTTATGGCTAAGTGTCTCAACTGTCAACAAGTGAAAGTAGAGCATTAGCGACCAGGTGGTATGACTCAGGATATTGATCTTCCTACTTGGAAGTGGGAAGCAATCAATATGGACTTCATTACTGGTTTGCCTCGTACTCGTAGGCAACATGATTCTATTTGGGTGATTATCGACCGGAGGACTAAGTCATCCCACTTTTTGGCTATTAAGACTATGGATTCAGTGAATGATTATGCCAGACTCTACATTCGGGAGATAGTTAGAATGCATGGTGTTCCATTGTCTATCATTTCTGATAGGGGTACTCAGTTTACATCCCAGTTTTGGAAGTCTTTTCAGAAGGGCCTTGGTACTCAGGTTAAGCTAGCAGAGCTTTTCACCCTCATACGGATAGCCAGGCCGAGCGTACTATTCAAATTTTGGAGGATATATTGAGATCTTGTGTGATTGATTTTAAAGGTAATTGGTATGATCACTTACCTCTTATCGAGTTTTCCTACAACAACAACTTTCATTCTAGCAACCAGATGGCTCCTTATGAGGCACTATGTGGGCGGAGGTGTAGGTCTCCTATTGGTTGGTTTGAGGTAGGTGAGGCAGCTTTGATTGGTCCAGATTTCGTTCATGAGACTATGGAGAAGGTTTAGATCATTAGGGAGAGGTTAAAGACCGCTCAGAGTTGTCAGAAATCATATGTGGATGTGAGAAGGAGAGAGTTGGAGTTTGAGGTTGATGATTGGGTATTTTTGAAGGTGTCACCCATAAAGGGTGTGATAAGGTTTGGTAAGAAAGGGAAGTTTATTCCCTGCTATGTAGGTCCTTATCAGATTCTGAGGAGAGTTGGTAGTGTTGCTTATGAGTTGGATTTGCCATCGGATTTAGAAGTGGTTCATTCGGTTTTTCCATGTTTCCTTGTTGAAGAAGTGTGTTGGTGATCCAACCTTGATTGTTCCTTTGGAATATGTGAGTATGAAGGATAACCTTACTTATGAGGAAGTTCCTGTGGCGATTTTTGATCATCAGGTTTGGAGATTGAGAAACAAAGAAGTCACTTCGGTAAAGGTCCTTTGGAGAAATCAGCTAGTTGAGGGAGCTAGTTGGGAAGCAGAAGCAACCATGAAAGCCAAGTACCCTCATCTATTTCCTTCCGACACAATTTCAGCTTGATGTATTAGTTTCCTCCTTAGTATGTTCCTCCGATCCTATTCCATCAGTTTTCCTCGTGATCCTAGCATGCATTCATGTTTTCTGATGTTAGTTCAGTAATATTTTAAGTTGAAAAGCTCAGTTTTCATGCTTATCCTTGAGTTTTCATGTTTTGATGTGTGGTTGGGCTATTTTCTCTCCAGTTTTCCTTTATTAGTCTTCATTCGAGGACGAATGATCCCAAGGGGGAGATATTGTAACACCCCAGAATTTGATTATTTACCTTAGGATTTGAAGGCTAACCCTAGCTAAATTTTGCATGCATGACTTGATTTAAGGAAAATTGCATGCATTGATATTATGATCTCAAGTATTTATGAAATTGCATGCCAAATTCTTCAAGTTATGAATTTAGAAAGAAAAGTGAATTATTGCTATGCTAAGCTTTAAGACTTATGATTTGAATTTTTCATGACATTAGATATGTCCTTATGCTTTTCAAATAGATTTGAAATCAGATATGTCACAAGTATATATGAGCTATATGTATGCATGTTTTTGGGAGTAGTATTTAGCACCGAGCAATGAGGGTTCAATTACCCAAGTCCAAAACTACGTTTCCAGTGTAGGTGAAGAGGGTCCTTGTTAGTTGAGAGTGTCTCCTCATAAAGATGGGTCCTCGTTAGTTGAGAGTGTCCCCTCATGAAAGTGGTTCCATACTATGATATGTATAGTATCCCATTCCTTGGCAATGTTTGGGGTAGATTTGCTAACTAGGGTTATATAGTTGGATTCCATGTAGCTCACATGGTCTATTGTCGGTTATAAGAAACTCTCCTAATAAAGTTTTATGCATCAAGTTATCCTATTTCATGATTTAAGCTTTACTTATGGTATTTTCTCACAATATCTCTTTTACGCATGATTTCGAATTTAAGAATGTTTTAAGTATATTATTTATTTCTCACATACTCAGTACATTCTATAGTACTGAAGCATATCTTGTGCTGCATCTTTTTGATGATGCAGATTCAGGCTCTTTCTCTCCGGCTCGTGGCTAGACGTTGTCAGTCCTCCAGACTTGGTTGGTGAGTCCTCATTACTCGAGGACCATTGTTATGTTAGTTACTGTCTTGTATTTTCTCGAGTTAGCTGGGGTCTTATCCCATCAACTCTTATGTTAGTTTAGAGGCTTGAGACATAGCTAGACTTGTATTCCGTTTTATGGATTTGATACTTCTTAGACCTTGTTCTTATTTAAGTTATGGTTGCCTATCTTTATCTAGTATGCTTCCACTATGCTTCTTGTATTGATCTGAGTATGCTATGACCAAGGGTTAACTTGGGACACTTGTGGTCCCGGGTCCCGTGTTATGCCTAGGGAGTAGTCTCGGGGCATGACATCTTGGGTGCTCACGCTCGAGGTCTAGGGCCTTCCTCATACCTACCTTTTTAGTTTTTCGTTTAGGTCCTTCAGGTTCAGGTTCAGGATCTTTTAGCACTTTGGGTAGCACAATGAGAGAGTCCTAAGAGGTAATTAGAGGTACGCTCTTCTCTACCCCACACTCATCCACTTTCATAGGTGTAATCATGCATAAATCCTTGTAATGTGAGGATGTGTTGAGTGTTGTGTACACTCTGAAGACCACCTCTTCATTATTCAGTCTCATCTTGAGCGTTCTCTCTCTCACATTAATCAGTGCTCCACCGGTAGCCAAGAATGTATCGGTACCCTTTCATCTGTATCATAATCAAGAACAATAAAGTCAGCAGGAATAATGAACTTACCAACCTTGATTAGAACATCCTCAATGATTACTTTGGGGACCACTCTGGTTCTGTCCCCCATCTGAGGAAGGCCTTGGCTTCCTCAACCCAAGAGTCTTAAAAAATGAAAAGGGCATCAGGTTGATGCTCTCCCCCAAGTCACTCAAGGCTTGAACAATATCACTTTCACCAATTTGTATAAGGAGGGTGAAACTCCCAGGGTTCTTGAGATTTTTGGGCAACTTGCTCATGACCACCGAACTGCACTCTTCAGTAAGTGCCACAGTCTCAATATCCGCCTACCTTCTTTTGTTCGCCACCACGTCCTTTAAGTACTTAGCATACTTGGGCATTCCCTACAAAACATCTAAAAAAGGAAGGTTAATGTGACGTTCCTTGAACGTGTCAAAGAACTTCTTGTAATAGGCATATTATTTTTCTTTCTTAAGCCTTTGGGGGAAGGGTGGTGGTGGTCTGGTTTGAGGCTGCTCAATTGTCTTTCCATTAAGGTACTTAGACTTTCTCTTTTTGTCAGCTTCTTTGGACTCAACCTACTTTTCTGTCTTATTTGAAGTGATCAACTCTTCTTGCACCTTATGATTTTTCTTTGGAGGTGCATCAGTCAAATCTCTACCACTCCTCAAGGTGATTGCCATCACTTGCTTTGGATTTTCTGTATCACTAGGCAAACCCCCTTGAGGTCTTGTATTATGTGTCTGAGCTAGCTGTCCCATATGAACTTCTAATGTCTTTGTGGCTAATTGCTAATTTTTTATGTCAGCAACTATCTTTGCTTGCTCAACAACAATTTGTTCTTGATTAGCCATGATCTTCTTCAACATTTCCTCAATATTGGTGGCCTGAGTGTTGTTCTGTGGTACCTTGCTACTTTTGAAACTGCTGTGGTTGAGCCTGATTACTGCCCCAAGAGTAGTTGGGATGAATCTTCCAATTTTAATTGTAGGCATTACCAAAGTTTAAATTGCCTTTTTGTGCATTGCCTATAAAGTTTACCGACTCTAGATTCGTTCCACATAAGTTTGCCGAATGACCACTCAGACCTAAAGTTTCGCACCAAGTCTGAACCTGCTGCACTGCATTAACCTGAGCCTGAAGTTGAGCCGCACTCAACTTGTTGAACTGAGCCATAATCTGAGTCTAAAAATTGGCCAACTGTGCCGCTAATATTGTGACACCATCTACCTCAATCATACCTGCAGGCTTCTTCACCATATTTCTGGACATGTCACCATTCCACTATAGATTAAATTGTGCAATACGGTTGAGGAGAGTATATAGCTCATCATAGGTCTTCTCCAAAGCTTGACCACCTGTCGCTAAATCTAGCAAAATCTTTGTATTATGGTCAAGACTTTCTACAAAAGTGTGAGCTAATACCTCATTCATCTGCTGGTGATGTGGGCAACCCCTAAGAAGAGACTTAAATCTCTCCCATGCATGATAGAGATTCTCATCTGGTTTTTTCTTGAAGCTTAAAATCTCACTTATCAACTTTGTAGTTTTGCCCGAAGGGAAGAATCAGATGAGGAACTTCTTTCCTAAATCATCCCAAGTAGTGATTGAGTTTGAAGGTTCTGCCTTCAACCATTTCCTTGCTTCTCCCAATAGTGAGAATGGGAAAAGCGTGAGCCTCACATAATCTGTGGAGATTCCTGCAGGAATGAAAGTGTCACTAATCTCCAGAAAGTTCTATAGATAAACCTGTGGATCCTCATGTGACAGGCCTGTAAACTGCCCGCTTGTGTGCAATAATTGCACTATATTCTATTTTAGTTCAAATTTGCCTCCTGCAGCTGGCTTCTGGATACAGGAGGTCACGTTAGTTGTGAGTGGGGTTGCCACTTCATGCACTATCCTGCGAGATGGTGGTGGTTCCTCCGCCATAACTGCAGGAATAGTCTTAGCTGGTTGAACCTACTAGTTTTGATTGAGAAGTGCTACTTCTCTCAACGCTTGGTGCAACACACATGTTCAGGAAGCGGGTCAACCAATTCCTTATCCCTTTCTAGCTTTCTCAATATTAGAACCTGTACCTGCAAGTTCAGTAGCTAAGATCAAATTGTTAGCCCTTATCAAACAAAATAATAAAAACAAAAATTAGACGCTTGCTAATTTTCAAGTTCCCCAGCAACGGTGCCAAAAACTTATTTCGTCCCAAGTGCACACGCAAGTGTACGTGGTTGTGCAAGTAATATAGTGGCTCTGGCAAGCCAAATATCGATATAACAGGGACTTGGTGTTTAGCAAATGATCCAACTTAATTATTACTGATAAAGTTAAACAAGTTTGATTCGTAACCAAGAGTTTAAGGTTTGCTAGTATAAACTAAATGCTAGAAATAACGATGATATAGAATTCGGATTGGAAACAATATATAGAGAGGTCCAGGTTTGAGGCATTCACTGCACATTCATGCTTAACTATGGTTTATAGTCGGTATTGGTTTTTATCGTGATTGTTGATTTACGGAGTTGATATTATAACCCGGGAATGGCCATCCTCTATGTCATCTATGCAAAGTAATCTCACAACTACATCATTGAGCGGGGATGTGAGTTTTTACTTCAAATGCATTCAACTATCTTCCTGTTTCATTAACCAAGTGGGGCATTAAGGTATATCTCTATCCTAACCGCAAATCATTCTTTACAATTTCTAACTAACAACAAAAGATATGATCCACACCTCCTACGTTCTTCATTCCATCTCTTAGCTCCTATAGTCAATTCATTTTGAGACTTAGATTTATCCTAAAGTTCATGACGCTTTAGAATAGTTAAGACAAGAATGTAAGAACAACCACAAGATATGATAAACAATTAAGCCAACTATAAACCCATAATTAAGCAATCATATTGTAACCTCAACCCTAGAAAGAGGGTGTTTAGCCTCTCATAATCTAATCCGTGATTACAAAATTGATGTAGTTCATATAAGAATTAAGTAAAGAAAAAGAAGAGAATAAGAACACTAAAGTAGCCTCCTCCTTGTGTTTTTTCAATCCAAAGACGTCCAAGTATGTGTACAATTGAAACTAGGCATGCTATTTATAGTGTAGGAAAAATTTCACCCGCCGGGAACAGGGTCCGTGACCCCTACCCATCACGGAGGCTAGACAGCGTGCCACGACCCTCAATGCACTGGTCCTCTCAGCGTGGCACACCCTTAACATGGAGCTCCACTGGAAATTAGCATCTTCAAGGCTGCTCCACCTCCATGTCACGCTGCCTAGATCGGAGCTTAGCCTTCGTGGCACGGGGGTGCTTCTTTGCTGTCCATTTTCGCTCCCACGAACTCTTTCCACCTTGCTTTGAGTTCCAATGGCTTGTAGCTTGTTTGTAGGCTTCAATTAGCGTCCATAGCTCCTCCAAAGGTATCCTACAATAGCTCACAACACACATAAGTCCATATACCACAATAAAGCTCATCAAAGTACGCTAGAATAGGCATAGCTCAAGTTAGCAACACTAGTTTCATCGTTTAAACTCTATTTGATCGTTTTGCTTCATTACTTGTTCCAAATGCACCTTAAACACTATAAACAAGTACGTTAGCCACAAAGTACACTCTTTGCACACTATATACCTCAATAGTGCCTCAAGTTATCCTCAAAACTAAGCTAAATGTGCATGGACAACGACACTTAGGTGTATAAATATGCCTAATATCATCTTTACGAATCATTATTTCTTATACTTATTTATATTAAAGCTTTGTAATCAGATGTTGAGTGACTAAAGTCCTTTTTATAGGTTTATAGCCATAATATGAGTGTCATATTCATTATATTAATTGGTATTGCGGACTTCTATCGTTCATGTTTTATTCTCTTAATCTTATGCTTACTATTATGTTGCTTAGCTACCAATATGATAAACAAATAATTTTTGGTGGAACTCGAGAGAGGTAAACTAGAAATAGAATGTGAGTTAAGGGGATTAGGGTTTTTTTGCAGATAGATTAGCAGTTAGGAAAAAGATGTACCTATTTTGACCTACTTGGCTCAAATACAGGAAGATATATAACACATTCGAATTAGTTTGACTATCTCCAATCAACTATGTAGTTAGAAGGCTAATCTAGGTAGACGGTTTGAGGATCGAAAGACAATGACCATAATATAAACACTGTGAGTTAGAAAAATAGTAGGTCTCTTAATTATGTGTAACGATTCTCCCAGTCGTTATAGGGGGCCATAAGTTCCTTGTGAGAGTTCCCATAGTAATTTGAGTTAATAAAATCTCAAAGCAGGGTGGTGTGAGACTAAAATATGATATTGTGTTAACTATGGTGAATTATGATTCATGGTATTGTGTTTTATGGTGTTGTGTTCCATTAGGGGGTGACCTAGTAATCTAGACCTTCGTAGAAATTTCTGAGACTATGAGTAAGTTTGTAGCGTGTGGTTTTAGTGGTTATCGCATTGAGGTAGTTTCGTGTTATCTTAAGTTCAAGAATTATGTTATGAAATGGGGCTGCTGAACAAATTTTCTGAGTTACTATTTTAGGCACCGCTGCAGTGGAAAGATTTTCACTGCAATGAGACCTCCAAAGCGGTTGGAGTGCCACCAGAGCGGAACCCAAAAAATTTCTAGGGCTCACCATAGCGAGCCTAATTTTGCCGTAGCAATTCCACCGCAGCAATAATCCATCCGTTGCAGCAACTGACTGGAGGCAGAATGCCTATTTAAGTCACTTATTCTGAGTTTCACATCATAAACTCTAAAACTTTGTTCTAAAGCCTTAGAGAGGTGATTTTTCCAAGACTAGGGTAGATTTTCTTATTTAGGTAAGTTATTCCATCAAGATCTTCACTTAGTAATCCATTATTATTGTAGAATCACTAGGGAGATTGTGATGATGGAATTTATGGGTAGAACCCTAGGTTTATGAAAATTGTGGAAAAGCCTATGGATAGATATATTAATCATTAAAATGCTTCTAAGGTGTAGATAAACATTTTCTAGCATGAGTTTAATGTTCCTTAACATGGATTTGATTATTGGAAACCTTGAGTTCTATAAAAATGGGACCTTTAGCATAAAAACTGCTTTAAAGAGGAAAATTAGAGTAGAAACTCTATGAATGATGATAAGTAGATATTACGGAATTAGATTACGATAAATTGACCCTTGTGTAATGTTATAGACCTCAAATAGGGGTAGAACTAGTGGGTTTGAATTCTTAAAGCTTGAAATTAAAGAGTAGATAATTAATTACTCTTGTAATTATTATTTTTAGACTTTGAACCTTCTAAAGAGATGAGGAAAGGAAAAGCTCCAGTGATTAAGCTTGCTTGATTTGGGTTCTTTGTTTGAGGTATGTTACAGTTTCTATGTGGAGTTAGACTTAATATAGTCTCTCATATATGTTATTAAATTGATAAGCATGTTGGTTGATCTTCAGGCATAATCTGTAGTTGAATATGTGTTTGTCTTGATAATGCTTTCTTAAGTAAGCTTATAATTGTTTTGAAGCCTATCTTTAAATGATTTATGATTATAAAGTGCACTTGTTATATTTTGTGTACTTCTTGGTAATATCCTGAGAGATAGTTGAATATGAGAACATACTGAGATGTTGGTAACGTCTAAAATTACTCTCCAATGAAGGAGGTGGAAATGGCCATTCACAAAATAAGTTCCCAACAAGGAGTTGGATGTTAGATTCACCAAGTCTTGTTAAATCAAATCACACAAACAAGCGTATTACAATAAACAAGAAGGTAAATTGGGGGAAATGTTTAAACAAGTAACAAATTTAGTATGCAAGAACAACGATATAACACGATTGTTGGTATCAAGATTAGAGGATCTAGAGGTGTGCATTTGATGAGGAGTAGCCTTGATAGGTATTGACTAGATTCCTTAGAATAAATGATAGCATGGATATCATTGGTTTTAGCTACACTCAAGGTTTCTCAATCCAAGAGTGTGTCTATTTTGGGTTCTCTCGAACCCCAAAACCATAATCGATAATTAACCAAATAATTGCTTGGGTAGGCTTAGACTATCTCTCGCTCTAGCCTATAGATAAGGTTTTAGCCCCAAATCCCTACTATTAAATTCTTACCCAATTCCACCTCTCTCTCTCTCTCTCTCTCAAGCAAAAGTGAAATTAGAGGACTAAATTAAAGTTTTCAACCATTAATTATTAGATTAAAAGTTGAAGAATTCAATAGATCCATGCTTATAATCAATTCTAAGAATAAATAGTCAATACCCAATCAATACTAAACACCCATCATTTAGACACACCCCTAGAAGAGAATATAGCTACTCATACTTAAGAAAAGAAAAATTATACCATAAAAGAGTTTCTCAATTCCATTCATCATGAGAAATTAATATTAATTCCAAGCTTTTCAACCTTCAACAATGGTGTTTTCACAATTCAAGAAGAAGAAAATGCTAAAAGATGTACTTCTTCAAGTGTACTCTCTACAATCCAAAAATTAAGAAAAACTAGGAGTAATATTCTTTGCATAAATCCTATAATCATCATTGGAAGCTTCTCAAATACGTTGATGAAGTTTGGACAATTTTACCCCTTGGGTGACTTATGGCTCACATGCGTTAGCACCTGCGGTCGCATGTGAGGACTTGCGACATGCAGGTGCCCATAATACCGGCCAGTGTCCAAGTTGCCCCCAGTGCATCACTTGTGAAATGCAGGTGGGGACTTGCTGCACGCAAGTCCAGCGCATGCTCTTGTCAGAATGCTTCTCTTCAGTTCTTCTCTCGACTTGGCTTTCTTCCATTGCCTATTTGGGTTCAAATCCTCTTCTATCTTTAATTTACACAAATGCCTTCACTTAAGAGAACATAGGCCCAATTTCTTTTTAAAAGCACAAGATTGAGACAATAATTCATGCTTAAGAAGCCTAATAAGTTAGTAAATAAGCAACTTATCAAACCCCTAAACTTGAAGTATTGCTTGTCCTCAAGCAAAACATTCACTAAACATAGGATTGACTCAAGCTTTCCAAAACACAATGATTGCACATAGGATTACTATGACTCAAATGGACTAAAAAAACAAAAAGACTCAAAACAAAAGGACTCAATCAAAAGCACTAATCTCAATTGGTGACACCACAAGCTCAAGGCAAACACAATCACTTTAAAATTCTTTTCAAAAGACTTCTCTTCATTGTTCAAAAAACCGGGGAACTTTTTCACTCAAAAGAAGAACACATAGCATCTCAAGTCATTGACACAAAACCTTTAAAGCTTGCCTCAAAGTACACTTTACAACTTATCATATTCATTCCCCTCAATTGAGGTCAAGACTTCACTGTTTACTCATAGGTTGCCATGCCACTCACAACAAGAGAGAATCACACTCACAATTATGCAATTCACAATATAGAGATTATAAGAAAACAAAAAGATGCCCACTCTCTCAAAGAAGTTCGAGTGCACATACATATAATTATATGCTTTCCCTTTATGTAATTTGTCACTAATGTAGAGTTCCAAAGCTTGAAATTACTATGTACTTGCGGGAAAATATGTAGGTTAGGATTAGGGGAAGGACATCATTTAGGTTAAGTGACTAAAATCTCCCTAATGCTATCATTAGACATTCAAGTAGACCGCTCACATTATTGATTTAACTTCACCTTATTTCTCCCTCTCTCAGCCCATGTTTTCGGCAAACCATTCATCCTAAAACCTTTGTTTATCCATTAATTATTCACTAGGAAAGAGGTAGCATCACTTAAGTCTTTTTCTTTCTTTCTTCCATTCTTTGATAATTCTAAGCAATTCACAAGATAAGCATTATGTTCTACCCTAAATTTATGCTCAATTCCTCATTCAATTATTAATGCACACACCTCCAAACTTAATATTTTGCCTACATAAATCATCCCAACATGTCCCCCCCAAACATAGGCATTTAGTTTACATCTTCATTCACTAGAAATTAGGGAGGAAGGGGTTCAAAAATAGAGGATTAAAAAGGTAAAGGTGTGTAACATGGTTGCCAAGGAAAGGTCAAAGGCTCAAATGTGTTAACTAGGATCAATGTTAAGGGAAAGAGATTTTTGGTAAAATGACTTCAAAGAGGGCCTAAGTCATCTTCCAAGCTAAGCAACATCTAGAATTTTTCCTTGAATCAAATTTGAGGCTAGTTCTAGATGACAGACATGCACAAGAACATATTAAACCTTACCACATAAGGCATTACAACACTAGGATTCAATAACTATTCTCAAAACCAATTGCAATGAATGACTTTTGATAAGCTATTCTGAGTTTAACACAACTCATTTGTGAACAAAAAGCCAAATGAAGAATGTAAAGATTATGACAAGAGAATGCTTTTCAAATTTATTTTCCCCTCTTTTCTCAATTTCAGAAATCAGTTGCCAAGAAAACTTTTGGTGGTCCCGTTTGAGACAAGTACAAAACATACTCAAGAAGATCTTCCAACTATGATGTTGCTTCTCCCATGAGGGAGAATGGGAATAATCTTAACCAAATAGACTCTTGGTTGATGTTATGGATGTTGAATGGTTAGCATCCTCGTGTCAAGGCCTCCGAACAATACCTTCATTTGGATTAGGTGTAGTATGGTGCTTGTGACATGGAAAACTGCATTCCCTACCATAGTAGGTAGGCGAATACCACCCGCTACGCCATGTCCAATTGGTTCATATTTATAATCCATGAATCCATCAATACTAGCTTGTTCTCTAGCTTGAATCATTTACTTCACCTATTCAAAACACAAAAACAACAAACAAAGTAAAAGAAAAACAAGAGGCAACACAAATGTGAATTAACAAATAAAAGATGGCAATCAAAAACCAAACCCCAACAATGACTCCATTTTTGGTAATGTCCAAAATTTCTCTCTAATGAAGGAGGTGAAAATGGTCATTCGCAAAACAAGTAACCAGCAAGGAATCAGGGTCGATTTTCCATAGATATTGGATGTTAGATTCACCAAGTTTTGTAAATCAAATCACAAAAGCAAGCGTATTGCAGTAAATAAGAAAGTAAATTGGGGGAATAAGTTTAAACAAGTATTCAATTTAGTTTGCAAGAATAACAACACAACACGATTGTTGGTATCAAGATTAGAGGATCTAGGGGTGTGCATTTGATGGGGAGTAGCCTTGATAGGTATTGACTAGATGCCTTAGAACAAATTATAGAATGGATAGCATTGATTTTAGCTACACTTAAGGTTTCTCAACCCAAGAGTGTGTCTATTTTAGGTTCTCTCAAACCCCAAAACTATAATCGATAATCAACTAAACAATTTCTTGGGTAGGCTTAGATTACCTGCAGCTCTAGCATTTAGATGAGGTTTTAGCACTAAATCCCCACTATTAAATCCTTACCTAATTCCACTTCTCTCTCAAGCAAAAGTGAAATTAGAGGACAAAATTAATGTTTAAACTATTAATTATTAGATTAAAACTCAAAGAATTCAATAGATCCATGCTTTATAATCAATTCTAGGAACAAATAGTCAATACTCAATCAACACTAAACACCCATCATTTACACATACCTCTAGAAGAGAAACTAGATACTTATACTTGAGGAAAGAGAAATTATACCATAAAGAAGTTCCTCAATTCCATTCATCATGAGAAACTAATATCAATTTCAAGCTTTTCAACCTTCAACAATGGTGTTTCACATTTCTAGAATAAGAAGATGCTAAAGTTATACTTTTTCAAGTGTACTCTCTACAATATATAAATTGAGTAAAAACTAGGCATAATATTCCTTGCAGAGATCCCAAAAAGGTCATTGGATGCTTCCCAAATACGCAAATGAATTCTAGACTATTTTACCCCTCGGGTGACTTATGGCTCACATACGTTAGCACTGGTGGCCATATGTAAGGACATGCGGCACACAGGTACCCATAATTCTGGTCAGTGTCCAAGTTGCCTCCCACACATCATCTGCAAAATGCAGGTGGGGACTTGCTGCATATAAGTCCGATGCATGCTCTCATCAGGATGCTTCTCTTCAGTTCTTCTATCGACTTGGCTTATTCCATTGCCTATTTGAGTTCAAATCCTCTTATATCTTCAATTCACATAAATGCCTACATTTAAGAGAACAAAGGCATAAAATTCTTCTAAAAGCACAAGACTGATACAATAATTAATGCTTAGGAGCTTAATAAGTTGGTAAACCAACTTATCAGATGTGTTAACAGAATGAAGAATATACATATTATTCTATTTTTAGGTGGCTCAAGTTTGATGTGAACTTATGGATGAGAAGTTATTTAGTTGAGCAGGTACCACACTGGTATGGTACATGGACCCTAGGTTGTCTCCTGCAGGTCATGACTAGTGGGGAAGAAATAAGACCCTTTAGCATGTGTGTACATATTGAGTGATTATTGTGAGACTGATGAGGTAAAGAGACTGCATATCCTAGAGACCAGTATGGACATGAATCTATGCTTGTGATGTGACAACAATATATTTGCATAGTTATTAATGACTTTTATATCTATTTTGATAACTTATATGTCTTTTACTTGTTAACATTAATATGTCTGGACTTGGGTGATTTATCTGGTTGATGTACTATTTGACTATCTGAGTGATTATGTGTTGATGTATCTGTCTACTTGTTTATTTGATTCATGAGATATACTTGCTACTATTTTGAGTCAGCCTATGATACCTACTAGTACATAGTGTTTGTATTGATGCTACTCTTGTACTTATTTTTCCAAGTGTAGAATGTGTTAAGGAGGCTTTGATGTGACCTTACTTCTAGCACTATTCGATGATCAATTTGAGGGTGAGCTACTCCCATGTAGGGCGCCACAAATCTTCTTAGTTACATATGTATTCTTTTCAAACAGCGTTATTTATTAGTGATTTTGGATTACTCTTAGACGCTGTTTAGTTAGTGTCATATGATGATTTTTTAATTTTGGGGATGTATTAGTTAGACTTTCACATTTATTTTACTATTTTTGAGATTTTGACTATTATATCTTGAATTATTTTATTATTGCTAAAAATGAATTAATTAAGGCTCTATTTGGTTGGTAATGCTTGGTTCACCCATCGTGGAGAGGGGGGGGGGGAGTTAGTCTGGGTGTCACTCACGGCCATTTGGGTCATGACAAAGTTGATATTAGAGCTTTAGGTTTATCGATCTCATCATACAAGGACATGTATAATAGAGTCTTGAAGAACAGTATAGAGACATTTGTACTTTTCTTTGAGAGGCTACATGACACTAGGAAAACTCTAATTCTTTCTTTACTTTGTGTTATTACTTGATTCCAATTGGTATCTGGTGATCCAAATTGGTATCTGACCTTTTCATTCTTTTCTCTTACAGATGGTGAGGACACATGCAATAGAGACAAGAGAAGTGGTACTCGAGTTGGCTGCTAAGGCCACAACTTATAGGAGAGGACACACGTGAGAAAGTGGTAGGGTAAGGGGATGAGGAGCAGCATCTGTCAAGGTCAAAAATCTAGTTGTTGGACAGGTTCGTGATAGGTTGGACTCTCCTCCACCACTAGAGGATCACGCTGGGGTAGCAACAGATTAAGAAGGTGTTGCACCTGCTCCAGCTTCTATAGATGTGTTACAACAGGTATTGACTCTACTAAGTAGTTTGGCAGGGACTGGGGTAGCACTCGCAATTCCAACCAGACAGAATTTGGGGTTCAACATGCTACTGTTGTGGCTCCATATATGGACAAGGCTTTTGAGACAAGGATATTTGAGACCAATGGCTGGGCCGGTGATGACTGGGGAGGAGTTTGGCTTATATTGGAGGTTCACTAAAATAAAGCCTTTGGTGTTTTATGGCATCGAGACTAAGGATGCTTGCAAGTTCATTATTGATTGTCATTAGAGGTTCCATAAGATGGGGGAAGTAAAGATATATGGGATGGAGTTTGTCACTTTCCATCTGAATAGGGATGCAAAGTTATAGTGGAGAGCTTATATGGAGTGTAGACTAGATGGGTCGCCTCCGTTGACCTGGAACCAATTCTATTCAGTCTTTCTTAGAGAAGTACATTTCTCATACGTTGCAAGATAAGAGGCAGGATGAGTTTAATAGTATTGAGCAGGGAAGTTATTTAGTTGTAGTATATGAGGCCCATTTCTATTCACTCTCCAAGTATTCATTGCAGCTGTTGCACACAAAGGAGTAAAGGATTTGTAGGTTTGTCAAAGGGTTGAATATGGGTCTTGAACTATCAACTTTACAAGTGGTGTCATCTGGGAAGACTTTTTAGGAAGTGGCTGAGTATGTCTAGAAAGTGGAAGGGGTAAAATAGGATAGTTATACTAAGTCTACTGAAAAAAGACCTGAAAGGGTGGTAGCTACAATGGCTCTTTCCCAAAAGGACCAGTTTCTCTGAGGTATTTTAGATGTCGCATTCAGCTAGCTATGTAGGTATCAATTGGGGGTACTCCAAGGGCCAATCATCCTTCTTCAAATCACAATGGCTACATTACTTCCTTGGCTTTGACTCAGCGGTCCACTTTGGATAAGGCATGCTATGAGTATGGTGAGATTGGGCACATTTATAGATGAGATCCCAAGTTTAGACAAACTATTTAATCATCTCAGCAACAGACTTTTCAAGCTCTAGGTCGAGTAAATAAAGGAGGTGGTGCAATATAGAGATCGTCCTTAGGGTGGGTGTGGTCACCACACAGCTGGCATAGGTGGCACCTAGCCTAACCAAACGGTGGACATACTGGTAGAGATGGTACTCATCCTAGTAGGGTGGCATGCAAACAGGTAGTTGGACTCATTTCTATTCTTTCTCGAGTAGACCCAAGGTAGAGGTATCTGATGCAGTGATCACATGTACTATCATGTCTGTGACTGAAGAACTATGACCTTACTTGATCTAGGATCCACCTTTTCTTATGTGTATATATTTTGTTATGGGTTTGGACATGATTTATGATTTACTTGATGTGATTGTACATGTTTCTACTTATGTTGGTGATTCTGTGATAGAAGAAAGAGTCTACCGTTGTTGCCTTGTTACATTCATGGGGTATAAAACTTGGGTAGACCTAGTGATTCTTGACATGGTGGATTTTGATGTCATTTTAGGGATGAGTTGGTTGTCCCTATATCATGCTATATTAGATTGTAATGATAAGATTGTGACTATAGCGATGCCTGGTATGTCTAGACGTGAGTGGAAAGGTTACTATAGCCCTATTCCTAAAACGATTATATCCTTTATTCATACCAAGAAACTGATAGAGAGGAGTTGTTTGGAATTTTTAGCGTATGTTTGATAAACTAGTGCAGCAGTTCTATCCACAGGGTCAGTTCTTGTGGTTTGTGAGTTCTTGGAAGTGTTTCCCATAGATTTACCTGGCATGCCACCATATCAACTTCTTCATTGATTTAGTGCCCTGAACTCATCATATTTCTATTCCTTCGTATTAGATGGCACCTACTGAGTTGAGAGAACTTAAAGTTCAGTTGCAGGACCTGCTTCGTAAGGGGTTTATTCATTCGAATGCCTCTCTCTGGGGTGCTCTTATGTTATTTGTGAAAAAGAAAGATGGGAGTATGCACAAGTGCATTGACTACCATCAACTAAACAAGATCACTATTTGAAATAAGTACCCTCTTTCCCACATAAATGACGTGTTTGATCAGCTTCAGGATGTGTCAGTCTTCTCAAAGATTGACTTGAGGCCTGGGTATCATCATCTAAAAATTCAAGCTGAGGATATACCCAAGATTTCTTTTTAGACCAGGTATGGTATTATGAATTCTTGGTGATGTCTTTTGGGCTTAATAATGCCCCAGCTGCCTTTATGAGTTTGATGAATGAAATCTTTAAGCCGTATTTGGATTCTTTTGTAATTGTATTTATTGAAGAATAACGAAGATCATGAGAACCATTTAAGAGTGGTGTTGAAGTTGTTGAAAGAGAAGCAATTGTATGCTAAATTTTCTAAGTGTGAGTTTTGGATGTCTTTTATATCCTTTTTTGGGCATGTGGTTTCAAAGAAGGGAATTATGGTTGATTCACAGAATATATGTTACTCGCTCTGCTCTAATTTATGTGACATTGATAGAATTTTGAGAGTCAACCAAATTTTTTATGCCTTGTAAATATTTTAAGTTGTTATTTATTGTAATTTATAGTAATTTTTATATCAAAAGAAAATTTAAAGCTTATATATCTAAATTTAGAATTAAAATTTAGAAGTTGGAATCTCAAAATTCTAACCATATCACGTAAACAAAAGTTATATTTAAGTTTTGTTATTTGGCTCGCCCTCATCCATAATTTTTTTCTACTTTCTTAAATTTCATCCCGAGTTAAAATCAGATAAAAAAAATTAAAATAAAAAAATTAAAAAAATTAAAATATTATATAGAACCTAAAATTAAGACACAAATAAACCAAAAGAGTATGACCCATGTATTTATGTGCATGACTGTTGTGGGCCCTACCTTTCCACGTACACAACAACACAAGAGAACACACCATGTTCAAAACAAAAACTTAGTTATTGTGGGCCCTATCCTTTCCACGTGCACAACAACACAGGAGAAACACACCATGCTTAAACCAAAAAAATAAGGTAGACCATAGAGGCCGAACACAGGACATTCTACATAAAACAAGAAGCTTTAACCATTGAGGCAGAAGCAGACATGATGACCGTCTCCTGCTTCTGCGCTCTCCTATATATATGAACTAAATACAAAATCCCATGCTATGCACGAGCACACTATTAATACTCAAAAATTATAAGATATGCCTAATTTAGATATACATACATTATTATTTTATTTAGATTAATAAATTTTTTAGATATGTATACATTATTTTATTTAGATCAATGAAATTCATATAAGAATATTTTAAGTTGTTAGTTATTGTA
Source organism: Jaltomata sinuosa (assembly GCA_003996215.1). Taxonomy (NCBI): domain Eukaryota; kingdom Viridiplantae; phylum Streptophyta; class Magnoliopsida; order Solanales; family Solanaceae; genus Jaltomata; species Jaltomata sinuosa. The sequence continues at coordinate 352,355 of QJPP01000069.1, forward strand.
ATTTATAATATATTTAATGTAAATTTCTTATTGTGATTTATAATACTTTTAACGTAAGACAAATAAATTAAAATAAACAAGAGTAAAAAAAATTCTGGAGTGGGACCCGCCAAAGCAGACATGTCGTCCATGTCCTGCTTCAGCAACCCAAACCATGGCTTCTTATATAGGAGAAAGATAGTGATTTATAACACATTTATTGTAAATTTTTATTATGATTTATAATACTTTTAATGTAATTTTCAAATATATAATAAATTATTAATTATTGTGATTTATAATACTTTTAAATAAATTATTAATTGATATTGTCGTTGATGGTTCTAGGCCAGTTTTGAGGATAAAAATTATGGAGAGGTCTGAACAAGAAGAAGTTTCAACATCATCAGCCTCATCCCTACCCCCACCACCTCCCCCATCACAACTGGTAGTGGGTGAGGATCCAATTCAAAATGACGACATTAATGATCATGGAATGAATATGAACAATCCTTCAACTGAAGGTGCATACCTTGATGATTCTAGTGGATAGCCTAGTGGATCACAATCCAACCACAACTTCAATGATGGAATTAATATCTTTGACAAGTAAATATTCGATGACAAGCGACAATTGAAGTTATTATTGAAGAAAGTTTTGGTGATGAAGTCGTTCTGTTTTAAATCCGTAAAGAGCAATGTAAACTTCTACAAGGTAAAATTTGTATCTGATAATTGTGAATAAATCTTATAGGCCAATAAGTACGATAACTCGGATAGGTTTCACATCTTTAAGTATGTCAGTGATCAGACTTGTAGGGTTGAACATGTTACGAGAAGCCTCAAGCATGTCTCGGCAGATGTAATTGCTTCAATCTTGATGAATCAATATGTCAATAATAAAGGACAAACAATTAGAAAAATCGAGAGGACAATTTTTTCAAGGAGTTGCGGTGTAGTTCAAGTTATTGAAAGTGTTGGAAGGGAGGTGTGATTGTGAAAAACACAATTAGGGGAACCCTACATATTCCTACATGGTCAACACTTTAAACTCGGGTACCATGAATGTACTTACCATTAATGAAGAGGGGAGGTTCGCATATTATTTTCTACCTTATGGAGCTTCAATTCAAGGATACTCCCACATGAGCAAGGTCATTTCAGTCGATGAGACATTTTTATACGGCAAGTATGAGGGTGTCTTGTTGTCTGCCGTCGCACAGGATACTGTGAAACACATATATCCAATTGCATTTTATATGGCAGACAAAGAGTGTGATGATTCGTGAATATTCTTCTTCACCAAGCTAAAGTTGATAGTACCCGATGATCCAGAGTTGTGCATCATCTCCCATATGCACAAGAGCGTAGCCAATGATATTGTCAATATTTATGAGCATGCTCATCATGGTCTATGCGTGAGACATTTTAGTGAAAACCTCTAAAAAAATATTAATACGGAGATTACATTCATGTCTATTATAGTGTTCCAAGGCATATAGTCGCAAGAAGTTTAATGATCATTTTAGACAATTGAAGAGTAAGTGTCCTAAAGTCGCTGCATGTCTTGGAGAATTTGGGTTTGAAAGGTTGAGCAGAACATATTTTTCAACCAATTGATACAATGTGATGACGACAAATATCTCTGAGTCACGTAACGCTATGTTGAAGGATGAGAAGGAGTACCTTGTGTCCTATATATTTGATTCCAATGCTAGGAGATTTGCTGAAAAATTTAGATAGCTGCGTAAAGAAATCGTCAATTCAAACACTATGTTTACGCCTGTGGCTGAAAAGCTTATAAGAAAAAAGATGACTTTGAGAAACTCTTTACATATCAATAATATAAATAGGAATGCCAAGGAATTCACTGTAATCGCCAGTGGCCTGACTGTCCAAATCAATTTATTTGACAAGACATGCTCTCGTAGAGAATATGACTTGGTAAAATTTCTGTGTGCTCATGCAATGAAAGCCCTGAGATTGAATTATGGTGATGGTTATTGTTCAAACATATACGAGTACTCTTCCCCATGTATAAAATTGAAGCATACCTCCTTGCATATGTTGAAACTATATATTTAGTACCTCTAGAGTCAGAATGAATTGTGCCCAAAGAGTTGTGGAACGTGAAAGTTCTTTCACCCGATTACGATCCCAAACTTGGAAGAAAGAGAGTGAATCATTTTCATGATGTCACAAAACCTTCGAACCCCTAAGAGAAGAAACAAGTGTTCAATATGTAAAGACTTGACCATAAGAGAATAACGTACTCAATTTTGAGACAGTTTCTCACTTGATTACTTTTTGTCACTTCAACGTATATTGCAATTGTCTCTGAATGTTTAATGCTAGTTTTATTTTTGATCTATCATATATTTGGTTTATTACTCTACCAGCACTTTGTTTATATACCATGCATTACTTCTATAATGATATATAGTATATCAATTAGGTAATATATAATCACATACATCAATAGTCTATGCTCAATGGGCAAAAATTTTGTTGAACAAAATTAAAAAATGTAATAATGATAAATTCAAAATGCTGCACACCCATCCAATCAAAAGGCACGACGTTTATAACGTCTCTAACACACAAACATCACCTCCATGTGGCAATTGCTAGTTGGCCAATGGTTCTATTTTATCTCTCCTACTGGTTTATATATTAGACACACTTCTATGTCTTCTATAATCAAGCACACAAAAATCAAATTCAAGCTCAACTTCAACAATGGCAAGAAGAATTAAGGTATCTAGACTCCCAAGAGACCACCACCACCACCATCTATGCAAGACCTCCGATCACTATCAAATATAGAACCCAATCAAGAGTTGGGGTCGAATTCCACAAAGAATATTGAATAAATACATCAATAATGAATATTTAACTGATAATCTTTATTTTGAGAGGAATTCTGATATAAAAAGTAAAAGTAGACAAGTAGTTTGTGTATCTAGTAACCAATTGTATGACAGTTACTGATGTTTGTATTCAAATATAGAGAAGAAACTAGGATCGTGTGTTTTTGAGTTTTTTTAGATAAAGAAAATAGTTTTTGACTTTTAAAAATCATTTTGAAACTAAGAATTTTCAAAACAATTTGTGCAAAAGCAAGAGTCGCCACTTAATTTAATTTAAGGAAAAATTATAAAAAAAAAACTTGGAAAAATTTTAAAAACAGACAGACTTTAAAAGGCTAAGAGATTCAGGGTAAGGTTCATATTAATACTTTTAGAAGATTTTTATGGCATTAAAAGCATCTGTTAACTTACGATTATCCAATCTTGTTTTAAAACCAACTTATTTTGACTAACTTACTAAAATATTTTGCTCGTTTTCAAAAATAATCATAAAAGATATAATCAACTAGAGAACGTGAGAAATATTTGGTGACAATTTGAGAAAGACATAAAGATAAAGCAAAATATGCATGCTGGATTTTAAAGCTAAAAGTGTATTTATATGAAAAAATCAGTTCACAAGCGAGTAAAAATTTAAAGCGAGGAGGGTTCTTCTTTTGGGGAAAATCTAACTAAATTAAAGTTAGTCCAATTAAATACAAGATAATTCTAAAATAAAGTTCAAGGGCAAAAAATTGATTTAAGTTTTTCGGTCAATCGAAACCTGTCCTAAAATCTAAGTTTGGGCTTTGCCCATAATCTGCTAACTGTTGGACTTTTAGTCCAATTTGTTCCTTCAATTCTGGTCCGATTGGACCACTGTTGCTGCTGCTATGGTCATGAGCTTTGCCCATTTTAATCCTCGTATACCAACCTATGTCTGGACCGTATATCAGTTCCTAAGACACGTATCAGCTTTGTTGGTCTTGTGTATTAGTCTCTTTAGGACTTAGCTGTGGTTTGACTCGAAGCATGGTGTTGGGTTTTAGCCCAACAAAAAATGCAACGACGAGGAGTCCAAGTGGACTCCGAAACACCATATGCAAACAAGAGAAATAAAAGGGATTAGCATATGTCTACTATGTGATTCAAAGTTCATTAATCATAAATATGTGATTCCAAGTTCATTAATCATAAATATGTGATTCCAAGTTCATTAATCATAAATCATACTCAAAATGATTTTAACTGGTGCAATAAAATTTTAATTGACAAAGAAAGATAATTTTCCATCGTCTCAAAATCCCATAAAAAAAGACTTCAGCCACAAGGTAGTTGAAGAGAAGCAAGCTGATCCTAAAGGAAACATGCACAAATCTTTATCTTCCTAGTCAAGTTTTATGCAAGTTCACGCACGATCGCATGACAGGGTGAAGAAGACGACTGGACATATTATTTGCAGTAAAATAAATTGTCACATCTAAATCATTTAAAATGATCAGGAACGACGAAAGAAAATTAAGAACTAAACACATAAAGGTGAACTTGAACCACATGAACCAATCACACATCAAGATTCAGATTTTATAGAATTTTTACTAGTTAGATATTATATATAAGTTGTCCCTCGATGAGAAATAGAAATTGAACACAAAATAATCCTTTCAACATATAGCTGTATATGGAGACTTCTAAATTCAGTAATCTATTTTTAACACTTAATCTTTTAGGATATTAAGGCAGCTTTGAACTTGAAGGAACAAGACGAACAATGCAAAACTTAAACCAAACCAACACATTTACTTATCTTTAAGGAAAATAGGAAAGGAGTAATGATGAGATGGTAGAGAAAACAAATGATATACAGGGGTGAGATTAAACCAATAGAGAATCATATTATTTCTTTTTTAGAACATGCTTCAAGTGCTCAAACTAAGTGTAATCGACTGGACCAAATAAGCATATATATGATCTAACTAAGAAATCATGCTGAAACGTTCTTACCCGATCATACTCATAACTAATAATAGGAAAATATATTCAAAGCTGTACTTTAAGACTCAAATTTGACAAACCTATTTGATTTTCAAGTAAAGAAAAGATTTCAACCTATTCCGAGGCCGTCTTCTCCGAATGTTGACCAAAGTCAAGCTTTTAAGTTCAAATGGCTTGAAAACACAAAAACTAACACAAAACTAAACTGAAAGCTCCCAGACTCCGACCAAGGGACCATTTAGACCAAAATCCATCGGAGCTAACGGAATCGTCGGAATTTGATTTCGAGCGTGTTTACCAAGAATATTGACCGAAAGCAATGATATCCTAAGTTTCAGCTCTAAAATAGGGAACCAACCATAACGATCAAACGAATGACTGGAGCACCGAACCATCGGTCGCAGCAAGCCATAAATGATTTGGGGCTGCTACAAGCAATTTCTAACAGTACAAAGAAAGTGTGAACGCAAAAATGATCGGAAGGGTCATTACATCATCTACTTCTAAAAGAACTTTCATCCTCGAAAGTCAAGAGTAAGGGAGTACCTGAAGGCTCAAACAACTGTGGATACTGCACTCGCAACTCACCCTCAGTTTTCCAGGTAGCCTTCTCGACCGGATGATTCCTCCATTGAATCTTCACAACTGGAATCTCCCTAGATCTTAACCTCCTGACCTCTCTGGCCAAAATAGCAACCGGCTCCTCAACAAAGGTCAAACTCTCGTCCAACTGAACTGAATCCCAATGCAACACATGAGACTCATCTGAAACACACTATTGCAATATCGAGACATGGAAAATAGGATGCATAGCTGAAAACATCAGAGGCAAAGCTAATATGTAGGCAACACTACCAACCCTCTGTAGAATCTCAAACGGCCCAATGTACCTGGGCTAAGTTTGCCCCGCCTACCAAATCTCATCACGCCCTTCATGGGTGATACACGAAGAAATACCATGTCCCCAATATTGAACTCCAATGCACAAAGTCTACGATCAGTATAGCTCTTCTGCCTACTCTGAGCTACCCAAAGTCTATCCTGAATCACTCAAACTCAATCTTAGGAATCTCGAAGCAAATCTGTACTCTACGGTCTAGACTCTAAACCATCAAACCAACCAATCAGCGATCTGTAATGCCTACCATACAATCCCTCAAAAGGTGCCATGCCTATGCTCAAATGAAAACTATTATTATAAGCAAACTTGGCCAAAGGCATAAACTGATCCCAAGAACCTCTAAAGTCAAGAACACAAGCCCAAAGCATGTCTCCCAGGACCTGAATGGTCCTATTGGACTGACCATCTATCTGAGGGTGGAAAATGGTACTAAGCTGGACCTCTGTACCCAAATCTTGCCAACTTGCTCTCTAGAACTGAGATGTGAACTGAGTGTCGCTGTCTGAAATGATAAAAACTGGGACCCCGTGCAATCGAACAATCTCACAAAGGTAAATCTGAGCCAACCTCTCTGCACCATAAGCAGTCTGAACTGGAAAGAAGTGTGCTGACTTAGTCAGCTGATCCATAATGACCCAAATATAATCGAAACTCCTAGAAGTACGAGGCAATTCGGTTATGAATTCCATAGTAATCCCTTCCCACTTTCACTCAGGAATGGAAAGCCACTACATCAATCCACCAGGTCTCATATACTCAAACTTCACCTGCTGACAGTTCAAGAATGGAGATACAAACTCTGCCATGTCCCGCTTCATACCACTCCACCAGTAAAGCTGTCTCAAATCTCTATACATCTTCATTATGCCAAAATAAATGGAGTATCTAGAGTAATGTTCCTTACAGAGTATCAACTAAACCAAATCCCCAACTCTTGAAACACAAAGACGACTTTCGAACCTTAGAACACCATCAGAACCCAAAGTAGCCCGGCTGGCCTCACCCTGAACCACCTAATCACGAAGGTCACACAATCTCTGATCCTCAAACTGTCAGCTCTGAATCTGACAAACTAGAGTGGAATGAACCTCAATACTGGCAAGAACTCTGCTAGGATCCGATAAGTCAATCCTAACCAAACAATTAGCCAAAGACTAGATGTCTAAGGCCAACGGTCGCTCTAAAACTGAAAGTAAAGCTAGGCTGCCCATACTCACTGCCTTCCGACTTAAGGTATCCTCTACCACGTTTGCCTTGCTCGGATGATACAAAATAGTGAAATCATAGTCCTTCAGTAACTCAATCCATCTCGTCTGCCTCGAGTTCAGCTTGTGCTAAATCGTGATGTACTGAATACTATGATGATCAGTGAATATCTCACAGTGAACCCCATATAAGTAGTGCCTCCATATCTTGAGCGTGAAAACTACCGCCTCCAACTCCAAGTCATGAGTGGGGTAGTTGCGCTCGTGAACTTTCAGCTGCCTCGACGTATATGCTATCACTCGACCCTATTGCATCAACACACAACCAAGACCAACCCCGAAATCATCACAATACACAGAGAAGCTCCCACCCTCAACTGGCAAAGTCAACACCAGAGCTAAAGTCAATAAGGCCTTAAGCCCTTGGAAGCTATCCTCGCACTGATCTGACCACTGAAATGGAACATCCTTCCTAGCCAACATTATCAAAGGTGCTGCTATGAAAGAGAACCCATCGATGAACCTCCGATAGTACCCTTCTAGCCCAATAAAGTTGTGAACCTTAGTAGGAGTAGTAGGTATAGGCCAATTACAAACCATTGAAATCTTACCCGGGTCCACTCTAGTCCCATCCTTAGACACCATGTGTCCTAGGAATGCAATTGACTCAAACAAAAACTCACACTTTGAGAACTTGGCATAAATCCCTCAAAGTCTGAAGTACAGTCCTCAAATGCAGCTCATGCTCATCTCTACTCCGCGAGTATATCAGGATACTATTTATGAACACTATCACGAATAAGTCCAAGTACGGGATAAGCACCTTGTGCATCAAGTCCATGAAGCGACGGGGGCATTAGTTAACCCAAAAGATATCACCAGGAACTCATAATGGCCATAATGTGTCCTGAATGCTGTCTTAGGGATGTCCTCCGCCCTAATACTCAACTGATTATAGCCAGACCTCAGAAAAATCTTCAAAAACACTTTTGAACCCTGAAGTTGATTAAATAAGTCATCAATCTGTGGCATCAGATACCTATTCTTTACAGTCACTTTATTCAGCTGCCGATAATCAATACACATCCTTATCAACCCATCCTTCTTCTTTATGAAGAGAACAAAAGTACCCTAAGGTGACACACTCGGCCTAAAGAAACCCTTAGCTAACAAGTCCTGGTGCTGCTCCATAAGCTCTCACAACTCAGATGGAGCCATATGGTAAGGAGAAATAGAAATGGGCATGGTGACCAGCTCTAACTCAATAGCGAAATCAATATCTCTCTCAGGTGGAAGGCTTGGCAGGTCGGTAAGGAACACATCTTGGAAATATCTAACCACACGAACTGACTCAGGGAAATAAGTGTCAGTACTAGCATCTCAAACATATTCTAGGTAATCCAAACACCCACGAGAAATCAACTTCCTAGCTCAAAGACAAAAGATGATCCCAGACTGTGCGCGGCTGACAGAACCCTGCCACACAACTGGGGATACGTCGGGCGTAGCTATGGTAACAGTCTTGGCATAGCAATCTAAAACCGCATGGTAAGGGGATAAACAATCCATGCCCAGTATCACATCAAAGTCTAACATATCAAGAATCATCAAATCACCCCAAGTATCTAAATCACCAACATAAATCATACAAGATCTCACAATCCGATCTACTACTAAAGAATCTCCTATTGGGGTCAAAACTGATACATGTACAAATAATGGCTCACTAGCCAACCCCAAACAAGGCAAATAGTAGGCAGAAACATACGAGAAAGTATATCTAGGATCAAATAAAGCAAAGGCTGGCTAACGGCATACATAAATCATACCTATGATTACAGCATTCGAGGCCTCTGCCTCCAGTCTCCCAGGGACCATATAAAACTGATGATGACCACCACTTGACTAATCGCTATCCCTACCACATGTCCTACCTCGTGGGGCACCATCTCTAGCCTGACCACTACCTCCTCTAGCCAGTGGCTGAACTGCTCTCAATGGCTGAGCCGGCTGAGCGGCTGGCTGAACTGTACCTCTTTGGGGGCAATCTCTTGCATAGTGACCAATAACACCATAATCATAACAAGGCCCTGACGGCCTAGACTGGTGAGATAAACTAGCAGAACTTGTATAGCCACCATGACCTGATGCCCCAAAAGCTGCACCTCTCGATGATTGACCACTATAGCCCTGCTGACTACCCTGACCCTGCTCAGACTGAGGCCCACATAAAGACTGAAGTGATGCCTGAACTGGTCAACTAGACTGACCCTAGTGCTTCTGTGGCTAATAACCCTGGCCCCACTGGCCTAAACCTTTACCACCCTGACAAAAACCGCTGTAGCTACCCTGCTATCGAGGCCTCTTATCTCTGGCCCCAGAATTATGATGGTGGAAATCCTCTACAGTACGGGCATAATCTGCAATAGCCTAAAATGATCGACCACTAGCAACCAATATCTCAGCTGGCTCTCTAAACTCTGACCGTAACCCCCAAACAAACCTACAAACTCTGTCAGGCTTAATAGGCATAATCATGTCCCCAAATGGAGCAAGCTGGTGGAAATGGGTCTCATACTATGATACAGACATAGAACCCTGCATAAGTTTGGTGAACTGCTCCCTACGATGCTCCCTGTCGCTCTGTGGCAAGAACTTGGCCATAAAGGCCTCATAAAACTCAAACCAAGTCAACAAAGGTGATGAAGATAGCCTGCAAGCAACCTGGGGCCTCCACCACAACTTAGTTGGTCCCTCTAGCTGATACAACGTATATCCAACATCGTGAGTCTCCAGTAAGCCCAAATGATGCAACATCTCCTCACAAGTGGTAATAAAGTCATATGGATCCTGACTAGAGGTATCCAAAAACCTCGGAGGTGCCAATCTTAGGAATCTACCCAATGCATTCTGCTCCATCTATGTCATAGTTGCGCGAGGAGCAAGAGGATGTGCAATAGCTGGAACCAGAATAACCTCAGCACGGGGAGCCACAATTGCAGGATGTGCTCCTGAACTCTGCACACCCAGGGCTTCCCCCTGAGCGGATGTTTGTGCTACCTCAGAAGGCTGATCCCCGATCATGCCCAGAAGCTGTAGAAGCAAACCCCAAATACTTGGTGACTGAGCTGGGCTGGTGCTGAAGCTGGTGGCACCTAGGTTGTCCCTTGGTCCACATGCTGCTACTCGGGAACAAACTCAGGCTCATACTCATACTCAGGCTCGATCTCTGCTCTAGGAGCTCTAACTAGTGCCACTTCTCGGGCATATCCTTTAGCTCTACCTCTGCGACCTCCCCGGCCCCTGGCTGGAGTTGGAGGTGTAGGGGTCGAAGGCTCTCCCCCACCCGATGCCAATGATCTCGTATGAACCATCTGCGGAAGAGTGAATTAGAACAAGTGAGATTCAAGCGACTTTCAAAGATACTACACATGAGATAAAAGCAAAAAAAAGGTCCATGTTTCCTAAGATGTCACTGTAGCCTCCCAAAGATTGAGTACGGATGTCTCTGCCCCGATTCGTAAGACTCTACTAGAAATTGGCTCCTATACCGATGACATCGATGAACCTAGAGCTCTGATATTAAGATGTCACGACCCGATTTCTTAGTTATGATAGCACCTACAACCCCTCGATAGGCAAACCAATCCCCATAGCCCGGAATGGTTAGTAACGAGCTACTATCTACCAGCAAGTGGAAGAACAGTATAAATAGCAGAAGCAAGGGAACAAGATAAAGAAATACGCAATAAACATACATAAGCGAAAGATAAATGAATACCCAAAACTTGGTATCATGGTATAGAGCCGAGACTACATCAACAGAGTACCAAGGGATCCAAAATAATATATACAAATATCTTCGAGTAGTAAGAGAGTACATAATACAAAAGATAGACTAAAAACTAAGCTCCATTAGCCAAGAGCTCGCCCTTAGTCTGGGACAGTCCAAAACCTCCTCGCATGAGTCTATATGAGCCAACGATGATGGCCCACACTAAAATCTTCACCAAAAGATGCAAAAGTTTAGTATAAGCACCAATTGCTAAGCAACGGGTACCCAGTAGGTATCATAGGCCGATTGGGCACATATAAGATAAAAGAGCAGTAATAAGCAGAATGGAAGCAAGTAGTTACAGAAAGCAATGAATAATTACACGGAAGCTAGCACGGAAGGAATTACAAGTAGAAAATGACATGCAAGGCTAGCTACTAGAATATATATCACAGGCACAGGTGAAAGAAAGATATAATGCACCTGGGATCCTTGCAATAACAATATATAAAGATTTTTAGAAAATCAGGCGGTATACTGGTAACCTCAAGTAAAAGGGAAGAAAGAAAGGATAATAACGATACATGCTCAACCAAAAGATTAATAACCAAGTCATGCTGACGATACTACTCTCAAGTCAGGAAAAAATCAACTGGTAACCCATAGCAACTTATCAAGTGAACCACTGTATATAATACAACCGTCAATATCCAATCATCATAGGTAATCATAATAGTGACCAATATCTTGATAAAGTAATAATAAATCTACCTACAGTCCCAACGGCCGCCCATACAACTGAGAAACGCAATCAAGTAAAGACAAACCCTCTGGCATCCCATGCTACTAGAGCGTACACTCAACAAACAACAAACAAGATTGGAATCTCACATAAACGGATGAAATGATATGATATGTTATAACTAAGTTATAATAGTGTTGTATGTTACCCCTTCCAGTACCCCAAGGGCCTAATAGAGGCAAAATGCATGGAAGGAATGCTCCTAAGTACCTCTACTCTGTCGTACACCCCTCCTTCGGTCACCATCTCCCCGTAGCACTTGGTCCAAAATGGTAGGGTCCATGGAGGTCTAATTGTAGACCACATACTAAATCTCATAACTTTAATATAATTATCCAGAGTGTAGCCAAGTCCAAATAGTACTCCAATCTTGAAAATGCATGCCTAGGGTTCTACTCGGGTCTAAATCAATGGATCAAGTCTCAAAATCCTAACAAGGGTGCCCGGACGTAACCAGGTCTAAAACAATAGTAAAACCAATCTATAGCTCGGTCCGACCGAGTCTAGTACTATTTTAAATCAATATGAAGTCAAGTCTAGCACCACGGCCCAACCAAGTCTAGTATAAGTATGAAAACAGTGACAAAATCATCCTTTTAAATTTTTTACCCCAAGAAGATCCATAAAAGTCAGTTCCAAACCTTTTATAACCATTTTTATCAAAATAGGCCCTCGAGGCGATGCAAAGTTTAGAAAATCATCAAGTAGTAGAAAAAATCCAAAACTATAGTAAAACATGGAAAAAATTTCTTATATGCATGATAGTGTCATTCTCAATCACAAATAGTAACCCAATGACTCACAATTAACCTATCAGCCCTGCACATGCTCCAATCACTCTACAACACAGATAACCAACCTAAGATCACAATATAGATGTTTGGGACTCATGGATATTCCCATATAACCCATTATCTATGTTCCAGAGGCAACACAAGGTCACACAGGACCATAAGAGTAATAATATCATCTATAACAAATACTACAAACATCGTAGGAAGAAAATGAGTCAGACATGAAGAAGCGGCCAAGGTCTGTGGTACCAAGCTAATAAACCCAACCCAAGGATGCCAATTAGTACCATTTTATCCTATTTATGCAAAGTCTAAAAAGTTAAACCGTAACCTACCTGTCATCTGATGACAAGCTGCTAGAACGACGATGTCCAAGCCCGAACCACTTCGAGAAGCTCCGAATGGAAATCACACTATCAAGAACATAAACTACGTGTTAGGCGAGACTAACGATACCTATAATGCTATAACAATAGTTGGATCAAAATTCAGGTCACCTACGAGCTCGTGGGCCCCACATCCTGAAGCTGGAAATGAAAGAGCGCATAATGACCACCATACTCTATGAATGCATGCTAAGATTATTGGAATAAATTGCCCAAGGAAAATTATCAAAATATCCTACCAACTAGAGTAACAATTAAGGAATCAAAGAGGTGAATTTAATGAAAATTAAACAGATAAAAACTTACAATTGCGATGGAGAAATATTCACGGGTAAGAAAAGCATACCCTAGGACCAAGTATTGAAGTTACACTGAGGGAGATGAAGCTTGGAGCTTATATCAATGGAAGTTTTTGGTTTTTAGGTGAAGAAAATGAAGGGAGAAGTTTATATACTACCCAGGGGTTGATGTGCCGCCATTTTACGGCGCTTTTGACTCCTTTTAACTAAGAACAATCGTACGTTTTCAAGCAACCATCGTTGTTTTTGAAGGTTTTATGTTATATTTGTAGGAAATAAAGACAAACATGGAAACGGAAGGAAATACGCGAAAATGAGCATTCTGGATAAGAGTGACGGTTCAGGTGACGGTCCGTCAAGGGTGTGACGGTCCGTCACCCAAACCGTCACACCAAGGCAGCAGCCAAGGCAGCACCACTGCCTAAGGGTGACGGTCCAGGCGACGGTCCGTCAACCCTGTGATGGTCCGTCACCCTGGCCGTCACACTTAGGCAGTCCGCGACGCGGAATCCGAGCGTTTTTGGGATTGGTTTCCTAGACTCCTATAAATACCCTATGTTAGTTTTATTTTATTTATTCATTCAATATACAATAGTTCTCCCAATAGTTTTAGGAGTTTTTGAGCAAGTTTTGAGAGAGGAAACGCGCTACACACGGTTTCCTTCTCCTCAATCTTGTTCTTGATTCGTTCTTGGGATCTTGGTTTTTCTTGTTCTTGGATAATTGAAGATTGTTTTCACTATATTGTAAGAATCCATTCTCTTTATTATGAATACAATTCTCTTCTCTTTTCTTGATAGCATGATTAACTAAACCTCCCACAACTAGGGTTGTGGGAGCCATGGCAAACGTAGCGATATACATTCCGGGTAGCGTTGGGTTCAATATATGTATTGTCACGTTGTTAATCATTCATTATTTAATGTTTTCTAGTGGTTGCAAACATTAGAACATGCCTAGGTTTAAGTTTGCTTGAGTAAAGAGATTAAAACCGGGAAACTTGATTAACAACAAGGATTCGAGACTACTAACTCTCGTCTAATGATTAATGCTGTAACTAGATTAATCTACTTGATGTTTAGGATTGAAATCTAAAAAGCACATCTTTTCGAGGTCGAGAGAATAGAAAAGGAAATTTGTTTATTTGGTCGAGAGACGTTTAGACGATACCATTACTTCAATCACATCGTGACACGCATATAAAAAGAACCCGATTAAGCCTAGAATCGACATTGTTACCAACGCCATGGTAAACACTTCCCTAGTTCATTCTCCTATTGATTATTTCTCATACTTAATTGTTTGTTTTGTTTACATTGTTTACTCAAACCCCCCCCCCCAATTTACCGGAAACTATTGACTATTAGTCACATACTTCACTAACGACTTAATTCTCACCATATTCTCTGTGGGATTCGACCCCAACCTAGTTGGGTTCTATATTTGACTACGACCGCTTACGCTTCTTTAATTAGAGGTGTAGTTTGGGCGTTATCAAAAAGTGGCGCCGTTGCCGGGGAATACGATTGTTAATTAAGTCTGGTGTGTTTATTTGACTCTTAGTCATAATTTCCTGCTTTACGTTTATTTGTTGTTTTTGTCTTTGACAGGGTACACAATTGTGCATGCCAAGTACCCGATGTTCGGGGGAACAAATTTTACCTTACGACCCCGAGCTTGCTAGAACATTGAGGCGGAATATGGCCGCACAACTAGAGGCAGCGAGGATCACTGTAGAACTGCAGGCCCAACAAAATCTGAATGCTGGTGGTCTGCAGGATGAGATCGCAAGGAATGATGAGGATCTCGACTTAGATGGAGCTGGCGCTACGGGCGCCATTGTCGTTCCATCGCTACCGCTCGGAGCCAAGTTCAACATCACTAGCACGATGATCCAGCTGTTGAACTTGAGAGGAGTGTTCCGAGGTGTCGCTGGGGAGGATCCAAACCAGCACCTAATGAATTTGGTGGGCATATGCAAGTCGTTTGAACTACCGGGCGTGAGTCAGACAGCGATCAGGCTCAGGTTGTTTCCATTGTCTCTGTCTGATAAGGCAGCATTGTGGTTGACAGAGCTGACCCCCGACTCTATCGCAACGTGGGGAGAGTTGAGAGGAGCTTTCCTAGAAAGGTTCTTTCCTCCCTCTCGGATGATACAGTTGAGGGACGAGATTAGCAACTTTAGGCAGCAACCGCACGAAGCACTGCACGAGACTTGGTTGCTATTCAAAAAGAAGATAACACAATGCCCGAACCATCAGTTGACCGATAACTTTTTGATGCAGAGGTTCTACCGGGCACTGAATTCGGCTACCAAGCCGACGTTAGACAACGCAGCAGGTGGTGCATTCATGGGTCTTACCTTTGTTGAGGCCACAACTACTTTGGACAGGCTCACCAAAACCAACAGGGCCTGGCACACACGAGATTCAGAGGTAGCAGCTAGTACGTATGTAGTTGGTGTGTCAGCTGAGCAGCGCAGAAAAGAAGAGGAGCGCGACCAAGACATGGCGCATCTGAAAATGCAGTTGGACCTACTGACCAAGCACTTGTTCTCAGGAGGTATGGAGAAGGTAAAAGCTGTGGGTTCCCAAGGTAGAGCAGCAGAGTTGGAAACTGAGGAAGCGAATTACTTGGGGGGTTTCCAGGCCAATGGCCAAGGAAACCAAGGTCGGAACTATCAGAGAGACAACCAATATGAGAAAACTGACTACAGAGATCGCGACCAAGGAAACTGGAGGAACCACACTGATAAAGGTAGGTCGTATGTTCCACCTGGTAATCGGGATAGAGCTAGCACTGAGACAGGGACGTTGAAATTGGAGAGCATGATGGCAAAGATGTTGCTGATGGTGGAATCGACTGACTCTGGGGTAAAGGAGATGAGGACTGAGTTATCAACGTTGAGTCAGGTAGTAGAGTCACATTCCAGCGCGATCAAGCAGCTGGAGCAGCAAGTAGGGCAAATCTCGGCATCTCTGAACCAAAGGAAGACAGGTACCTTGCCGAGTGACACGACTCATCCAAGGAATGACGCTAGCTGTATGGCGATCAGCACAAGAAGCGGCAAAATATTACCGGAATCACATCCGGTAATTCAGACTCAAGGTGATGTTGCGGATGATGAAGAGGCGGTAGAGGAGGAAACTCCAAAGCCCGCGGAGAAAAGTAAGGAAGCTGAAAAGCTTCCAACTATGATGCCTCGACCACCACCTCCTTTCCCACATCGCCTGAAGAAGAAAGCTGACGATGGTAAGTTCCTGAACTTCATGACCATGCTGAAGCAGATTTCAATAAACATACCATTGGTGGAAGCGCTGGAACAAATGCCCGGTTATGCCAAGTTCATGAAGGACTCGATTTCAAAGAAGAGATCGGTAAGTTATGAACCGGAAGACAACCTCCACCACTGCAGCGCTATTTCTTCTAGGTCGTTAGTCGAAAAGAAGGAAGATCCAGATGCATTTACTGTTCCCTGCACTGTTGGGAAACTAAACTTTGGGAAAGCCTTGTGTGATCTGGGTGCTAGCATCAACTTGATGCCGCTAGCCGTCTATAAACAACTTGGTTTGGGAGCTCCTAAACCAACGTCCATAAGAGTGATGATGGCTGACCGTTCAGTAAAGTGACCTGTGGGAGTATTGTCTGATGTGCTAGTAAAGATCGGTAAGCTTATCTTCCCAGCTGACTTTGTGATCTTGGATTGCGAAGTGGATTTTGAAGTTCCCATAATCTTGGGACGACCATTGTTAGCCACAGCAAGAGCATTGGTCGACATGGAGAAAAACGAGCTGACCTTCCGATTGAACAATGAAATGGTCAAGTTCGATGTGTCCAAATTGATGAAGCAACCAAGTGACATGAGGGTGGTCGTGGTCATCAATGCTATTGAGGAAGTCCCTGCGGACGTGTATCGTGAGGAGAAGGGTTGTGTTGAAACCCGAGTTGTTATGAGAGTAAAGTCGCGTTCACAAAAGAACGAGCAGGTGAAGAAAAGCGGTGAAAATAAATCAAGAAAACGAAAACACCGCAAGAGAATCCGCAAAGAAAGAGCGAAGAAGTTGGCGCGGCTAGCTGCGGAGCCGATAAAAGAAGAAGCTGGAACGCAACAGAATGGTGTGGCGTGCACCTATTCCATCGATTTCTCATGCTTTGGAGACCCTGGCGGTCTCCAACATCATTCCAGAATCTGAGTCATATCGACTTCACAGGTATTCCTTTCTCTCACAGTTTTTAGCTTTCATATGTATGCATTGGGGACAATGCATGAGTCTAAGTTGAGGGTGTGGGGAAATCTGTGAGTCACCACCGAGGGTTTTTGTTGCCGTGTTTCTTTTTCCTCCGGTGTGCTATCTAGTAGAACCGGCATGTTTAGGTTGTTAGTTTTAATTTTTTTTTTAGTGTCTATAGTGATGAGCATGGCGTTTGACTAAAAACGAGGCCCCTTTAAAATTTTCTGGTTGTGCACTTATGTTGAAACGATTGACTATCTGGATCTTTGGATGTCATTGTGTGATCATGATTAGAATGAGTATGCTTAAGCCGAGCGGCTGTTTGATAGTTGGTAGTGGTATAGTTTCTTGGTGCCAAGAGTGTGTGAGCGTATTTTGTATAAATTCTTACTCTGTGCATGCATCTAGAACTTGCCCGGTCTATTTTGTTAAGTTTGAAGTTTGGTTGCTTAGGAAAGGATCACAGGCCCTTTTTGTGTGCAGTCCACTTAACCTATAAGACCATCCAAATGCAAATACTCCCTTTGATCCCTGTTTGAGCCATAATTGACCTTGTTCTTTCAATAACCTGTCACCGTTCCTGTTTAACTTTGAATCCCTATTTTGGCCCTGGTCCTTCCTTGGACATCGTGCACCTCAACCCAGGCAAACAACCTAAGTTGAGGGTGGCTACTATAGAGGTAAACCCTGTTTTGGCCCTGGTCCTTCCAAGGACATCGTGCACCTCAACTCAGGCAATCAACCTAAGTTGAGGGTGGCTACTACAGAGGTGAATGAGAAGAAAAAGAGGATGGAGAAGATTGGTTGTGAATAGAATAAAAAGTCGGGTGTGTGCCTAACAAAAGAAATAAAAAGAATTGTCAAAATAAAGAGGCCGCATCTGTAGCTAGAAACAAGGAAATAAAAAAAAAGGTGAATAAGGATGGACAAAGTAAAGTTATGTGGTAATAAGACGTCGGTGGGCCCAAGGAGGGCTTAGTCACTAACCCCTAAATGTATCCTACCTGCACCTGAAGCCTCATTACAAGCCTAAACAAGTCCTGTAGTGATCCTGAGCGGCTTTCGGAAGAACTGAAATAGAATAGTAAGGGCAAGCCTACGGTATCGCATGTGCATTGTTTGAAATCGTTTGTGAGTGTGAGCGCTTACCTAGTCCCAAATCTTGTGTCTGGGATTTCTTTGTGGTGAGGGCACCAAGATGTCTGTATTGTCTATTGATTGTTAGGATAGCTGCGCGTGTGTATGTAGAATGTTCTATCATATCGGAATGACATGTTTGGATCCTTGCAAGTTAGTGTTTCATACATTTGTGTGCTATAAGGGAGCTTGATTTAAAATTGAATAAGTTTTGAATGACCATGAGTTGCTAGAGACACGAGTTTGTTTTCTTAGTTGAGTCGTCGTAATTGTTGATGTCATGTTGCTTGAGGACAAGCGAACGTTTTAAGTTGAGGGTGTTGATGTGCCGCCATTTTACGGCACTTTCGACTCCTTTTAACTAAGAACAATCGTACGTTTTCAAGCAACCGTCGTTGTTTTTGATGGTTTTATGTTATATTTGTAGGAAATGGAGACAAACATGGAAACAGAAGGAAATACGCGAAAAAGAGCATTCTGGATAAGAGTGACGGTTCAGGTGACGGTCCGTCAAGGGTGTGACGGTCCGTCACCCAAACTGTCACACCAAGGCAGCAGCCAAGGCAGCACCACTGCCTAAGGGTGACGGTCCAGGCGACGGTCCGTCAACCCTGTGATGGTCCGTCACCCTGGCCGTCACACTTAGGCAGTCCGCGACGCGGAATCCGAGCGTTTTTGGGATTGGTTTCCTAGACTCCTATAAATACCCTATGTTAGTTTTATTTTATTTATTCATTCAATATACAATAGTTCTCCCAATAGTTTTAGGAGTTTTTGAGCAAGTTTTGAGAGAGGAAACGCGCTACACACGGTTTCCTTCTCCTCAATCTTGTTCTTGATTCGTTCTTGGGATCTTGGTTTTTCTTGTTCTTGGATAATTGAAGATTGTTTTCACTATATTATAAGAATTCATTCTCTTTATTATGAATACAATTCTCTTCTCTTTTCTTTATAGCATGATTAACTAAACCTCCCACAACTAGGGTTGTGGGAGCCATGGCAAACGTAGCGATATACATTCCGGGTAGCGTTGGGTTCAATATATGTATTGTCACGTTGTTAATCATTCATTATTTAATGTTTTCTAGTGGTTGCAAACATTAGAACATGCCTAGGTTTAAGTTTGCTTGAGTAAAGAGATTAAAACCGGGAAACTTGATTAACAACAAGGATTTGAGACTACTAACTCTCGTCTAATGATTAATGCTGTAACTAGATTAATCTACTTGATGTTTAGGATTGAAATCTAAAAAGCACATCTTTTCGAGGTCGAGAGAATAGAAAAGGAAATTTGTTTATTTGGTCGAGAGACGTTTAGACGATACCATTACTTCAATCACATCGTGACACGCATATAAAAAGAACCCGATTAAGCCTAGACTCGACATTGTTACCAACGCCATGGTAAACACTTCCCTAGTTCATTCTCCTACTGATTATTTCTCATACATTAATTGTTTGTTTTGTTTACGCATTGTTTACTCAAACCCCCCCCCCCAATTTACCGGAAACTATTGACTATTAGTCACATACTTCACTAACGACTTAATTCTCACCATATTCTCTGTGGGATTCGACCCCAACCTAGTTGGGTTCTATATTTGACTACGA
The DNA here is from genome assembly GCA_003996215.1 of Jaltomata sinuosa. Taxonomy (NCBI): domain Eukaryota; kingdom Viridiplantae; phylum Streptophyta; class Magnoliopsida; order Solanales; family Solanaceae; genus Jaltomata; species Jaltomata sinuosa. The sequence goes on from QJPP01000069.1 coordinate 372,320, forward strand.
TCGCTTACGCTTCATTAATTTGAGGTGTAGTTTGAGCGTTATCAGGGGTCCTTCATCGTAGTCGCGAAGGGACCTCACGCAATTGCTATGACCATGCTGGCTAGACCATCGCGGTTGCAATGACTAGCCACACAGCCATGAAGAACAAAATAGAAGGGGCCACATTGCGATCGCAACAAGGGACGCCGCGATCGCATAGAGCAAGGAACCACTAGCAATATCGCGGTCGCGAAGGGCACTTCATGATCGTGTAGAACAAATGTACCAGGTCCACAGGACCTTCATCGCGGTCATGTGAAAGGCCCTCGTGATCGCAATTAAGGCCTGAGGCCTGTACCTGCAACTGCCAACAGCAGAAACCAAGAGGGAAAAAGTTTTTGAGTGGGCCCACAAGGCTCATCCAGGACCCCACACGTGCAAATAAACTATGGTAACATACAAGAAACAACATTCTGGATTCAACAAAACATATGAAAAGCCCAAGGGAGGTCGATTTGACAAAAAGTGGGCCCAATGCCCAAAAACCAACCTTAAGCCAAGATGGAATTCAACACCGAAAAATGAGTCTAGAAGCCTTGGGACCCAAACCAAAGGTCCCTCTAGCCCAAAGTCGACATTCCAGAACTAACAGTGCTGATGGAAATTCCATCTGAGGCTGTCTTCTCCAAATGTTGACCAAAGTCACACTTCAAGTTCAACTGGCTAGAAAACAGAAAAACTAACACAAAACTAAACCAAAAGCTCTCAAACCCTGACCAAGGGTCCATTTAGACCAAAATCCATGCTCTAGAGCTAACAGAACTGTCAGAATTCAATTCTGAGTACATTTACCAAGAATATTGACCGAAGTCAATGATATCCTAAGTTTCAGCTCTAAAATAGGGAAACGACCATAACAACCAAACGAATGGATGGGGCACTAATAAACTCTCAAATTGTACTCCCTAAATATGGAGGCACGATGATTGTGAAGCAAAACATATTTATAAGTACCCAACAGGTGTCGGGGTCATACCCACAGAGACTTGATGCTAGTTATATAAAGAATGTATTGAAATGAGTTCACAAGGAGAGTAAATGCTTTAAACACAAAAGTTAAAGGTTGGGGGAATTGGGATTCTGTCACTATAATCGCAATTTGTAATGAAGCAAATAAGTAAAGTAGGTGTACCAAATTGAGTAGGAGACTAGGGATGTGAATCTAATGGGGCTTTAATGTGGGATAGGGTGATTATCAATTCACACTTATTCTCGCTTATTGACACAAGTAGCATTGGTCATGAGTATGGTTGTTTATCTCTCGATCAATAACCATATATCCGATAATCCCAGTTAGAGCATTATCGGTTAAATCAATAACAACCAATATCTAGCTTGGAGAGGTCACACTATCTCCAACTTAGACCCTTAAGTGGGTGATTCCATTTATATTAGCTATTTCTATCCTCAAAATTGTATGGAATCCTAAGTTCCCACTAGTAATTTCATATCTGAAACCATGAAATTCTCTTTCAAGCAACAACATAGTCAAGTAATGAAAATTAATGTTTGCAACCACCAATTTTAGGATTAAAACTTGGTGAAACTACTAGACCCATGTCAAATAAGCAATTATATGTGAGTATTAACAACGCCCACACCTATTTGTCAAGCACCCATTATTAACAAATCCCTAGATAAATGCAATTACCCACTCATAATAAAAGAGAGAGATATACCAAATGCATAAGTCACAATCCTCTTCATTCAAGCTTAATCTCAAGTTCTAAACTCAATTTGAGTACACAAATGGTTAACCAAGGTTTAGAAGAGAGAATAGATTGAAACCCTCTTCTCCTTAGAGAGAAAAACTTGTTCTCAAAGTAAAATGCTCTTCAGAATATTCGGGATTGAAGAATGTTATTTACAATTGTGCCTAAATTGACATTTTATAGTTTCCCAAAACGTCACTAAAATTCAAGACAAAATTTCCCTTCGGATGGTGTGCAACTGTAACACCCCAAAAATCCTAAACTAATACCCAAACCTTTTCCATGAGTGTAATGATCATTTTACTAGTGTGGTGAGTGCTTTAGATGCGAATCATATTCATAAGAAACTTCTATCATCAAGTTAAGTCGCAAGCACCTCACCCAAGTAAATTTTTATGTAAGACTATACTAGGGTCAACTTCAATCGATCATTCCTCCTAAAATATAAAGAGTTAGGCAGCCTAGTACCTATAAAATTAAAGTTTTTTGAGTCTTATTTCCAATGACACCGACCATGCATTAATTCGAGTCTGGAGTAAAACATTATGGGCAATATACTGCAGCACTATCATTGACTACGGACAAAGATGACGAACCGTGGTTCTGAACCATGGTCGGTGATGTGACTCGTGATTTCTGACCTGAACCTTAAAATTTTAATCTTCAAAACCACTGGTTGGTTCATGACCCGTATACCAAAACCACGGTCAGTAGAGTGACCCGTGCTTTATCAAAATTTAGCTTTTCTACCCAGTTTCCACGAATGACTTGATGGGTCATCATTTTGAACGACGGTCCATCCTGTAACCCGTGGAATCACCTTCAAAGAGGTACCAAGTCCTCTAAATTCCATGAGTGGGTTGATGACTCGTCAACCTATTCCACGACCCATTCTTCCACTGGTAATCCCTGAGGATCAGAGGATTCTCATATCCTAAAGTCAAAACCATGAGTCAACAGGACGGTCCATCATCCTGTACCAAGGACCATAGAGTGACTCATGGTGTTGAGTTCTAGTAGACCCCTAGAAGTGGCATTTGAAACCACAGATCAGTTGATGGCTTGTCCTTTAGGATGACGGACCGTGGACTGACTCGTGGTCTCTGAAGCTGACTTTTTATAGTTTTTTTCAAGTTTAAGTCCAGGGGTATTTTTATAATTTCCCACTCTTTTAACTCCTATACTAAGTTGTTTTAAGCCTATTTAGGAGAGATTTTATTCCTAATTGGCCTAAGTTCTTTCCCATTCTTTCAATCAACTTCCAAAAGAAGAAAATGAGTTCCATCTTCTCAAGCTTCAAGATAGGGTTTCAAGCTCCAAGTCTCAAGATTCAAGTTCAAGCCTCCTCTTCTTTTCAATTTTAAGTGGGTTAGCTTCAATCAAGGTATATGGGTACTCAACAATGGGTTTATTTCAACTTGTGCCCAAAATCCCTAATTTCTATTTTGATTTCATGAACTTTCAAATTAGGGTTCTTACCCAATTCTTATGGGTTTTGCTATAAATTGCCTTCTCATGATTTTATTATGAAATTACTACTAAATTACATGATTTTTCATGGGTTTTTACATATGAACTCCTATTTTTAATTGAAGGCTAATTATGGTAAATCCTACATGCATGGTTTGATTTAAGAAAATTGGGAAATTGATAACATGGATTCTCTTGAATTTTTCAAGCAAGTGCATGCCTAGTTCCTATGTTCTATGAAAATCTATGTTATTATAAAATTCAACTAGTGCCATGCAAATTTCTAAGTTATGAACTATTATGCAAGACAAGACACCTGATGTACCATCAATGCTCATGAATCATTTTCTAAAATGAAGATTTTTGAGTAGTATGAAGATCCGGGGTATGAACATGTTTATGAACACGTTTTTACATCTCTATATGTCACAAGTATGTGAGCCTCATGCTATATATATATATATATATATTTTTTAGGAGTTGTATTTAGCACCGAGTTAGACCGGGTGAGAATATCCTTAGTCCCAGAACTACGTGCCACCGTAGGTGCCCTCTGTGGCTTATGACAGGATTATGGTATGACATGGTTCTAACTTTGGCTGGTTAGGACAAACTTTTTCAGTGTGGGTGCATGACACTGGACTCCACGTAGCTCAACATGGTTTAATGTCGGTTAAGAAAAACTCCCGCATGTTTATTTTCAAGCTAATAAGTTATATGATACTCTACTTTGAATCCTGACTTTATTTCACATTTTATGCCTTATATCTTGATTTTTTTTATGCTATCTCTCTACATACACAAACTCATTTTAAGCATATTTTAAGTATATTTTTATCATGATTATGCATATCTCACATACTCAGTACGTTCCATAGTATTGACCACATGCTTTTTTGTGCTACATCTTATTGTGATATAAATTCTGTAGCTCGCTCCCTAGTCCGTGGCTAGTAGATCAGTAACATATCTAGTCAGCTTGGTGAGTCCTCCTCCTTCTAGGACTTGGAGTTTAGTTTCATTTCAGTATTTAGATTGTGTATTTAGTATTTCAGTATTTAGAGTTAGCTGGGGGCTTGTCCCAATAACTCGCTAGTAGTAGAGGCTTTCTGACATAGAGTTAGATGTTCAGTTGTAATTCAAATTCTCATTTTTAGTCTTATATTTATATAAGTGATCAAGTTTCTCATCACTTTAGTTATGCTTTCGTATTTATGTTTGTATAATTTTTAAGTCATGCTAATGCCAGAGGGTTATCTTGAGATCACTTGTGATCTTGGATCATGTGTTATGTCCAGGGGGTAGACTCGGGGCATGACAAACTTGGTATCAGAGCATTAGGTTCAAGAGTCCTAGGGTGTCTGAAAGCTACATCAAGTAGAGTCTCTTTTATGGGTGTGAAGCGCGCCACACTTATGAAAGGGAGGCTACGAGGTATTTTAGGAAAAAAATCACTTATTCATGTTCACTATCGTGCGATAGAGTTCGACTCTACTTACCCTTCTAATCCATTTCGTATGCATTTCAGATAATGTCTCCACAAAGAAACCCCACGAGGAGTGCTAATTCAACCACTCTATATCATGAGGTTACGAATGCAGAATTTTATGAAGCCATCTGTATGTTGTCTCAAGCCATGACAACTCAGTTGAATGAGAAAGAGAAACTAAAAAAGAGGAAGAGGAAGAGGAAGAGCAAGAAGATCGAAACATAGAACCAATCATCTTCGCAGCAGAGGTCATTCAGACCAACCCCATCTTTAGTTAGCACACCTTCCCTCGATTCTCAATCTTGTCACAATAGGGCTCTGAAGACCTTGAGGTACCCTCATTGTAGTAGATGCTGTAAGTTTCATCTAGGTGAGTGCGTTGCTGGCAAAGGGAGGTGTTTTGGTTGTGGTCAGTTAGGCCATAGGATCAGGGATTTCCCCTCATCTAAGTGGAGCAATGGTGGTGTTCAGCTCCAAAACCGATTCCCTTCATTGCCTATCCAGCCGGGTCAAAGTATTCCTCCAGAAGTTGAATCAGGTACGTTACTATATTTTCTTCCTTTATGCACCCATAGCCCCCGGACCCCTATTCTTATTTGGTTGTGAGTTGTCTTGACCTAGAATTTAGTGGAGATATGAGGGTTGAGGCCTAGCCTTTTAGGTGAAGGAGGGTCTTAGACTATAGAAGGAGGTAGGTATTCGTGCTAGATTCTGTAGTAGTGTATGTTTTGTTAGGGTAAAATGATCATAGTTCCTTTGAGAGGTTGGTGAGAGGTCCATAGACTTAGGAGGGTAGCATGAACCTAAGAGGGAGATGGTGGAATGTAGAATCGGCCAGATTTTGGAGGCTCAGGTAGCGATGCTTGTGGGTCTTAGAACAAAGTCAAGAGGGGAGGCATAAGCTTATTTCCATCCTAGCGTCCTAAGTATACTTTTGCCATTATGATACCTTTTGCATGACTTATGTGTCAGTGCCATGGTACAGTTTTAAATTCACGCTCATGTTCAGATTCTAGAATGGCAAATGATTGCTTCAGACAACGATTCTACTCTTATCCTGCGATTCTATAAATTCTAGCTTTATTCCTTGAGGTTTGTTATCTATGTAAACTCATGTCTCTCAGTATGCTCGGTCCTATTTTCTCAGTTCATTCTTCAGACATGCCTCTATGGCTAATCAAATCATGTTACGTTATGTATAAGATCTGACCTAATTCTTGAAAAGATTCGCGCTTATGTTTTCATTGCTCTAAAGCCCTTGACCTTCGCCTTTGATGATGAGGGGTGGTGATCCCTATCATTCATGCCTTACGTGCCCAATAAGTGAAATACTCATGCCTATTACGCTCGAATCCCCAAGCCTCACCTTGAGTGGCTTGATCATGCTAAGTGTAAATTAAGATCAATCTGTAATCCTTCATGCGTGACGCTCCTGCTCTCGCTCTTTTCTTTCAATGATTCTGGTTTATGTTGTTATAGGTGTTAGAGGAGAAGGCCTTGTAGTAGACTAGTTGGGAGGTAGCAGATTCCTTTTCCTTGTTAGTGTACTTGTTCCACCTTGACTTCTAGGTGTGGGTGAATTATGAGGTAAGGATTATTCATGCAAAATAATTAGATGAGGAAGTTTAGTATGTCCCTCTATAGAAGTTCTTGAATTTGTGATTCCTAGTTATGATAGGGAAGAGGAGAGAAGTCTTAAAAAGCTATGAATGCATAAGGTGACCATAGTTATAAGCTTGAATATCGTGATGGGATACATGTGGATATTTGTTTTGCGCAACTAGTGACCCTTTGGTTGGGAGCCCTAGATTAGTTGGTTGTTATGATAAGAGGGGATACTATCCTTAGAAGATGTTCTTGATGCAAGAGATCTGGTCCGGATAGGTTGAACATGGAGAATTGGGTAGTTAGACTTAGACCTTAGTACCTTTATGTACGCTGTTGAGGTTGTTAGTTGCAAATGGTAGGAGTGGTATTTAGAAGAGAATAGTTTTCCCGTATATCTACTTCTGTCAGTTTGGTGTCCCTTTTGGTTAACTACGATTTCTAGAGTATGTTTGTTCTTTATGAGTTTTAGCTGAGTTCCTACCCTCATCCCAGACCAGTTATCATGTTGGATATCCAGTTCCTGTCCTATTGGTTGTTCTTACATTCTCAGCATGTATACATGTCTCATGAAACCACCTCAGTTTTTATTTCAATCAGAAGTTGGATACCACGATAGTACTTTAGCTTTTACAACTCAGTTGAAGGAGCTACTTGGGAAGCAAAATGATTCATGAAGGCCAAGTACCCTCACCCTTCTCCTTCCGATCCGGTTTCAGCTTGAGGTAGTAGTTCCATCCTTAGTATGTCCTTCTAAATCTATTCCATCAGTTCTCCTCATGATCCTAGCATGTATTTATATTTTCAAGGTTGATTCAGCCATGTTTTAAGTTGAAAAGTTCAGTTTCATGTTTATTCTTCAGTTTTCATGTTTCGTTTTTGGTTGGGCTCTTTTCTCTCTAGAGTTCCCTTGCTTAGTCTTCATTCGAGGACGAATAATCCCAAGGGGGAGATATTATAACACCCCAAAAAATCCTAAGCTAATACCCAAACCTTTTCCATGAGTGTAATGATCATTTTCCTGGTGTGGTGAGTTCTTTGGATGCGAATCATGTTCGTAAGAAACTCCTATCATCAAGTTAAGTCGCAAGCACCTCACCAAAGTAAGTTTTCATGTAAGACTAAACTAGGGTCAAATTCAATAAATCATTCCTCATAAAATATAAAGAGTTAGGTGGCCTAGTACCCACCAAATTAAAGATATTTGAGTCTTTTTTCCAACGCCACTAACCGCGCATTAATCCGAGTCAGGAGTAAAAAGGTATGGGCAATTTACTGCAGCACTGTCAGTGACTATGGACAGGGATGACGAACCATGGTTCTGAACCACGGTCCGTACTGTGACTCATGATTTCTGACCTGAACCTTAAAATTTTCATCTTCAACACTACTGGTTGGTTCACGACCCATATACCAAAATCACGGTTAGTAGAGTGACCCGTGGTTTGTCAAAATTTAGCTTTTTTACCCAGTTTCCATGAATGACTTAATGGGTCATCGTTTTGAATGACAGTCCATCCTGTAACCCATGGAATCACCTTCAGAGAGGTACCAAGTTCTCTAAATTCCATGAGTGGGTTGATTACTCATTAACCTATTCCACGACCCGTTCTTCCACTCGTAATCCCTGAGGATCAGAGGATTCTCATATCCTAAAGTTAGAACCACGAGTCAACAGGACAGTCCGTCATCCTGAACCACGGATCGTAGAGTGACTCATGGTGTTGAGTTCCAGTAGACCCCTAGAAGTGGCATTTGAAACCACATATCAGTTGATGGATCGTCCATTAGGATGACGGACTGTGGACTGACTCGTGGTCTCTGAAGCCAACTTTGTCTAGATTTTTTCAAGTTTAAGTCCAGGGGTATTTTTGTAATTTCTCATTCTTTTTACTCCTATACTAAGTCATTTTAAGCCTATTTAGGAGGGTTTTTATTCCTACTTGGCCTAAGTTCTTTTCCATTCTTTCAATCAACTTCCAAAAGAAGAAAAGGAGTTCCATCTTCTCAAGCTTCAAGTTAGGGTTTCAAGCTCCAAGTCTCAAGCTCCAAGTTCAAGCCTCCTCTTCTTTTCAATTTCAAGTAGGTTAGCTTCAATCAAGGTATGTGGGTATTCAACAATGGATTTCTTTCACCCTTGTGCACCAAATCCCTAATTTTTATTTTGATTTCATGAACTTTCAAATTAGGGTTCTTACCCAATTCTTATGGGTTTTGCTATAAATTGCCTTCTCATGATTTTATTATGAAATTACTATTAAATTGCATAATTTTGCATGAGTTTTTACATATGAACTCCTATTTTGAATTGAAGGCTAATTATGGTAAATCCTACATGCATGGTTTGATTTAAGAAAATTGAAAAATTGATAACATGGATTCGCTTGAATTTTTCAAGCAAGTGCATGCCTAATTCCTATATTTTATGAAAATCTATGTTATTATGAAATTGAACTAGCGCCATGCAAATTTTTAAGTTATGAACTATTATGCAAGAGAAGACACCCGATGTACCATCAATGCTCATGAATCATTTTCTAAAACCAAGATTCGTGAGTAGTATGAAGATCCGGGGTATGAACATGTTTATGAACAAGTTTTGACATCTAGATATATCATATGTATGTGAGCCTCATGCTATATATATATATATATATATATATATATATATATATATATATATATATATATATATATATTATATATTTTGGGAGTAGTATTTAGCACCGAGTTGGACCGGGTGAGAGTACCCTTAGTCCCAGAACTACGTGCCACTGTAGGTGCCCTCTGTGGCTTATGACAGGATCCTGGTATGACATGGTTCTAACTTTGGCCGGTTAGGACAGCCTTTTTCAGTGCGGGTACATGACACTGGACTCCATATAACTCAGCATGGTTTAATGTCGGTTAAGAGAAACTCCCGCATGTTTATTTTCAAGCTAATAAGTTATATGATACTCTACTTTGAATCTTGACTTTATTTCACGTTTCATGCCTTATATCTTGATATTTTTTTATGCTATCTCTCTATATACACGAATTCATTTCAAGCATGTTTTAAGTATGTTTTTATTATGATTATGCATATCTCACATAGTACATTCCATAGTACTGATCGCATACTTCTTTGTGCTGCATCCTATTATGATGTAGATTTTGTAGCTCGCTCCCCACTTCGTGGCTAGTAGATCAGCAGCACATCCAGTCAGCTTGGTGATTCCTCCTCCTTTGAGGACTTGGAGTTTAGTTTCATTTCAGTATTTAGATTATGTATTCAGTATTTCAGTATTTAGAGTTAGCTGGGGGCTTGTCCCAGCAACTCGCTAGTAGTAGAGGCTTTCCGACATAAAATCAGATGTTCATTTGTAATTCAAATTGTCATTTTTAGTCTTATATTTATATAACTGAACAAGTTGCTCATCACTTCAGTTAAGCTTCCGTATTTATGTTTGTCCAGTTTTTAAGTCATGCTAATCTCATAGGGTTATCTTAAGATCACTTGTGATCTTTGGTCCCGTGTTAAGTCCAGGGGGGTAGACTAAGGGCGTTACAACAATATGACGTGTGATTCACACGTCGTGATGTGTGCGTTGCACACCATCTTTAGTTGAACCAGTGATTTCAGCTCATTTTGGAGGCCTTGTGCGAAGGTGGTGCAGTTCGCACCTTGGGTTGTGCACATTGCACAATGACCACACCTCTTAGCAGATTCTTCAGTAAGTTTTGTATCTCAATGTGGCATAGGTGCGTTCCGTACCATAGATTGTGCGCGTCGCATGGGCACCGCATCTAAGTCAGAATCTCCATCTTTTCTGATCCTTTCACACCACTCCTTTTGAGCTCTTTTTAGGTCCATTTCCTTGTTTTTCATCATTATTCAAAAGTACATGCATAGACATCAATAAAGGCCATATGAACCTCTAAATCTATTCAAAATATAACAATAATTCATGGATATAGGATCAATAAGTTGGTAGATTACCGACTTATCGAACCCCCAAACTTGAACTATTACTTGTCCTCAAGCAAGATACTCATAGGGCAAGGAATGAATTATGCTCTAGACTCAATCAAGGCACAAAATACTGATCTATCTAAAAATTAAGAAAAATAACAAACAAAAGACTCAAACAAAAGACTCAACTACGATGCTCATCTCAATTTGAACCACCACAAACTCAAGGCATTTGGCCATTTCAAAACCTTTCCAAAAGGACTTTATTTCTCATTCAAAATCAAGGGAATTTTGTCATTCAAAACAAGACATTTAAGTTTCTCAAGTCATTTGCATGGACCATCAAGGTTTTTTCCTCAAGATTCACCACAAAACTTGTCTCATTCATTCCTGTCAATTTAAATAAAGACATCATAATTCAATTTGAGTGCATGATACCACTCACCACAAGAGAGAATGTCACTCATAATCATTCAATTCACAAAACAACGGAATTATAGGAGAAACAAAAAGACTCTCACTCTATCAAGGAAGTTCAAGTGCACACACGTCGAACCATAGGCTTGCCCTTCATGTAAATCACTACTAATGTAGGGTAGCCAAACTCGGAATCACTAAGGACATGCGAGTTACGATGTTGGCTAGGGCTAAGATGAAGATTTCATTTGGTTCAAGTGACTACACCTCCCTAATGCTCTTTGTTCTCATTTCAAACACCACTCACATTTTCAAATTTCAACTTCACCTTATCTCTCCCTCACACAACCCAAGCTTCTCCTTTTCAATCATGATCATTCGACTCTTTGTATCGCCTTTATTTGGTAGCACCTATTTTTGCTTTTCATTTTCGCTCATTGGATTGACTTTTGGAGCAATTTTCAATTCAAACCTAAGGTGATACCTTGCATTTGAAGTGCATTCCTTTTCTTCTCTTCATTTGATCAGATACACCCCTAAACTTAGGCGTTTGCCTATGTTGTCTTTTCATTCCCCCCCTCCCCCCAAATTTAGGCTTTAGCCTATATTTCAATTTCAAGCAATTAGGGAGGACGAGTGCCAAGATAGAGATTCCAAAAAGGTCAAGGTGTTAACCAGGTGCCAAGGAATGGTTACAAGCTCAAAGGGATTCACTAGGATTGATGTCACGGGAAATCATTTGAGTGAAGTGGATATCAAAAAGGGCCTAAGGTCATCTTCAAAGCTCGATCACACCTAGAATTTTGCCTTGAATCACATTCGAGGCAAGTTCTAGATGACACATATGCACGTGAATCAAGGTAAAGCCTCACCACACAAGGCATCATGCCACACGACTTCTTTCATTAGTCTCAAAATCAATTGGGACAAATGATTTTCAACAAGCTATTCTGAGTTCATTACACACTCGTTTGTGAGTCAATCAAGCCAAAGCAAGAGTGTGCAAGTCATGACAAGAGAATGCTTTTCCTCAAAAATTCATTTCCCTTTTTCCTTTTATTTTCAAAAACAATTTGCCAAGAATTTTTTTTGGTGGGCCCATTTTGAGACAAGTAACTACGAACTTAATTCAAAACTAAAACTTGGAATTTTCCCTTAAGAAAGTCGCCTCTCAATCTATCATAGAGAAACACCAACCCGGTTCGATACAAAAACAAAGAAAAAGAAAGATAAAGAAAACTTTTGCTCCTTGGGAAAGAACCGTGGTATGAAGAAAACCCTTTAAGTTTATTGCTAAACTACTATTAACAAGGCTATATCCAAATAAAACAAACCCCCAAACTCAAATGGAGCATTGTCCCCAGTGATATTAGCTAGAGAAAATAGAACACTCCTTGAGGTAGTTGTGCGAAGCGCACTAATGCTGATGCGACCACACCTCCATCGCGTAACACATTGGTCAATTTAGATCGTGTTTCTATTTATCATTGTGCGAAGGTTATGTGCCACACACTTCTAGACAAGCAAAATACCCCACTGATCGCATGGTAGTGTGGATTTTCAGAGAAAACTGCCAATGTTCTTTCTGAGAGGTGTGAAACTGGTGTGCGATGTGCAATAATGCTCATGAGACCGCACACCAGTCGTAAGTTGTGGCACCCAACTTCTCAGCTTTCTGTTATGCCTGTGCGACCTGCTGTGCGATGCGTACCTTATGATATGCGATCGCATAAGGCACCGCACGTCCTGATTATTGCTTACACTGCCTTAGCTTAGTTCCCACTACAAGACTATCAAAAACAACATACAAAATAAAACTAGAAAGCAAACAGTACAGAAAGTAAAGTAAAAAAATTCAAAATGCTTGGGTTGCCTCCCAAGAAGTGCTTGGTTTAACGTCACGGCTTGACAATGCTACCTCAAATCACTCATTCTTTGGATTGGTGATGGTATCACTGGGCAGCGTCCCCTTTATCCTCGAGTTCATTTGGCTTGAGAGGTGGTTCATTTAGGCCTCAAGATGCTTGATCGAGGCTGAGTGAGAGCTCACGATTTGATGAAGTGTTGAAACTTTACTCTTTAGCTCACTCACTCTAGTATTTATCGTATCCACCTTCTTGAGAACCAAGGATAACATGTCCTCTATCTTGGAATGACCGGGGTTACTTGTGCCCAGTTGGTAGAGAGAGTTCGCTTTGTTCGAAGGTATATAGGGATTTGAGCTCTGGTGATTGAAACGATCACCATCTTTGTCTCTATCTCTCCAATTTCCATCCCTTTCCTTGTCTCTTATCCAACCTTTGTTCTCCTCCCTCAGGCAATAATACCTGGGATGAGAACCCGCTGACACAAAGCACAGTTTACCATTGACAACTGTCATCAGCTCATCATCACTCACTTTGATTTCTGGTGTACTCATAGCATTCACAGTCTTAGCACCACCAGCTCCCATTACATGCTTAGCCATCAAATCAATTTGTGTCATCATTTTTGCCATTGTTTCATCTCGCCCCTCAATACTCTTCCTTATTTCATTAACCAAGATGGATGAGGGTGTTCCCGAAGTTAGCACATATGCTTCTCTCGTAGCTAAGATTGGTTGGTTTTGGTCATTCACTCTAAGAAGGTCGAGACAATAGGAAACTCTAAGTCTATGAAGGTGCCACCTCCAAGGTTGTTAGCCACCGAATTATTCATGGAATTCAATGACCGGTAGAAGCTTTGAAGCAATACATTGTCCGATAACTCATGATTCGGACACAAGATAAGCTTCTTTTTGAACCTTAACCAAACTTTATGTAGAGGCTCATTCGGGAGTTGCCTAAAGTTGGTAATCTCATCTCGTATCTATATCATATGATATGGAGGAAAGAATCTTGAAGTGAATGCCTCAACCAACTCGGCCCAAGATGTTATAGACTCATCCGACAAATCTTTCAACTACGCCGTGGCTTCCCCCTCAAACAGAAGGGAAATAGGTGCAATCAGATGAATTCTTGGGAGATGTTTTGAATAATGTATGGTTGGCAAATCTCTACAAAATTCCAAATATGCCGGTTGGCATCTTCATGTGCTGATCCACCAAATAGGCCCTTCATTTGGATCAAGTGGATCATGATGCTAGTCACGTGAAAGACAACATTTCCCACCGTGGGGGGTAGGCGGATTGCACCCACACCCCCTTGCATCACAGGCTCAACATCATTGGCATCCATGAAGTCGCCAATGCTCTCATTGTCATCAGCTTTGCTCATAGGCTAGCCTGCTCAATCACAACACAAACAACAAACAAAAGTAAAAGAAATAAGTACTTTCAAAGTAACTTCAAATCAACAATCAAAAATAGCTATCAATTTCAAGTCCTTGTCAACGACGCCATTTTTGATAAACGCTCAAATCATACTCCCCAAATATGGAGGCATGGCGATCGTTAAGTAAAATACATTTATAAGTACCCAACAGGTGTCGGGGTCGTACCCACAGAGACTTGGTGCTAGATATATGAAGATTGTATCGAAATGAGTTCACAAGGAGAGTAAATGCTTAAAACACAAAAGTAAAAGGTTGGGGGAATTGGGATTCTGTCACTACAATCGCAATTCATAATGAAGCAAATAAGGAAAGAGGGTGTACCAAATTGAGTAAGAGACTAGGGATGTGAATCAAATGGGGATTTACTGTGGGATAGGGTGATTATCAATTCACACTTATTCTCGCTTATTGACAAGTAGCATTGTTCATGAGTATGGTTGTTTATTTCTCGATCAACAACTATATATCTGATAATCCCAGTTAGAGCATTATCGGTTAAATCAATAACAACCAATATCTAGCTTGGGGAGGTCACACTATCTCTAGTTTAGACCCTTAAGTGGGTGATTCTGTTGATATGAGCTATTTCTAGCCTCAAATCTAAATAGAGTCCCAAGTTCCCACTAGTAATTTAACATCTGAAACCATGAAATTATCTTTCAAGCAACAATATAGTCAAATAATGAAAATTAATGTTTGCAACCACTAATTTTAGGATTAAAACTTGGTAAAACTACTAGACCTATGTCAAATAAGCAATTATAAGCGAGAATTAACAACACCCACACCCATTTGTCATGCACCCATTATCAACACATCCCTAGACAGATGAAATTAGCCACTCATAATAAAAGAGAGAGAGATATACCAAATGGGTAAGTCACAATCCTCTTCATTCAAGCTTAATCTCAAGTTCTAAGCTCAATTTGAGTACACAAATGGTTAACCAAGGTTTAGAAGAGAGAATAGATTGAAACCCTCTTCTTCCTGGAGAGGAAAACTTGTTCTTAAAGTAAAAAGCTCTTCAGAATATTCAGGACTGAAGAATGTTATTTACAATTATGCCTAAATTGGCCTTTTGTAGTTTCCCAAAATGTCACTAAAATTTAGGACAAAATTGCCCTTCAGGTGGTATGCGATGCGACGTGCGATTTGCACGTCATGATGTGTGAGTCGCACACCATCTTCAGTTGAACCAGTGACTTCATCTTATTTTGGAGGCCTCGTGCGAAGGCATTGTGGTTCGCACCTTGGGTTGTGCGCGTCGCAGAGCGATCGCACCCCTTAGCAGATTCTTCAGTAAATTTTGTATCTCTATGCGGCATAGGTATGTTCCGCACCACAGCTTGTGCGTGTCGCATGGGCACCGCATCTCAAGTCAGAATCTTCATATTTTCCGATCCTTTCACACTTCACTCCTTTTGAGCTCTTTTTGGGTCCATTTTCTTATTTTTCATCATTAATCAAAAGTACCTGCATAGACATCAATAAAGGCCATAAGAACCTCTAAATCTATTCAAAACATAGTAATAATTCATGAATATAGGCTCAATAAGTTGATAGATTACTGACTTAGCAGGCACCGAACCACTACTCCCCGCAAGCCATAAATGACTTGGGGCCGCTACAGGCAAGCTCTAATAGTACAAAGAAAGAGTGAACACAAAAATGATCAGAAGGGTCATTATAGGTTCAGGATGAGTAACAAATAATCAAGTTATGAAAAAAAGGCTGGCAACCTCTCAACCATGAATGTGGAGCTCTTCACATCCATAGGTAAGATTTTCCCTGAACATAATTTTCAAAGCTCTAGGTATTCATCACCCGAATTGAAGAAAAGGGATGTTACTTCCAGCATGAATTTCAAAAATACCCTGTATGCGAAACTAAGACCCACTAATAGAAAAAGCCACATGACTTCTGATAGGAGTGTGGTTTGATAGCGGTGGAAGTCATCCCTCAACTCACGTCTAAAGAGTTTGATATTCCTCTTCAGACTATGTCCCAGTTTGTTGCAAAGAAAAGTTCCACACTGTGCTACATCTTTTTTGGCGTAGTTCACACCTGTGGTTTGTTTTGAGAATTTCATCCTCTCGGATGCTCTCGAAAATATCTAAAAATAAGATTGTTAGTGGTAACATAATTTTATCGTAGAGGTATTGTTATTTTCCATACCTCCTCCTCGGATTATGTCTGAATCCTATGTTGTGACGTCCTTTTGACGTGATCTACACCTATGGTTCTGTTTGAAATTTTCATCCTCTCGGATGCTCTTGACAATATCTTGAAACAAGATTATTTAGTAGTAAAGTAGTTCAATAAGGGGAGATAGCTTTTGTACCTCATTTCCGCATATGTTGATTCCTGAGAAAGATGCCATCCTTTCCTGTCCGTGTCTCAAGAAATAACAATTTTTGCTACAAATTAAACATGATAGCTTTTGTAGCCATCTGATAGGATTGACTTTGTGATGGTTGGATATGATGAGCTTTGAATATGATGACCTTTGTAGACCTTTATGATGTAATGGTCCTCGTAATCGCTTATAGCGTGCTCTTGATATGATAGCCCTCGCAACTATTAGTAGTAGTTTTTCCATATGACTTTAGGGTAAGTCTTATGCATTATCTGTATCGATGCGACTTATATATATCTCCTGAATTGTCACGCTTTGAGTAATCTAGCACATTATCCCACTTTGGATAGAGGCGGCTTATAGATGTCCTTCGAATTGTCAGCTTTTGAGTAATCTTGCACATCATCTGACTTTGGATAGAGGTGGATTATAGATGACCTTTGAATTGTTAGATTTTTGGGTAATCCTGCACTTTTATTCAATTTTGGATGTAGCGCGACTTACAGATTTTCCTTGAATTATTATCCCTTGGGTAGTCCTGCGCAATATCAACTTAGATATGTCGCGGCTTATAGATAACCCTTGGATTGTCAATTTTTGGTAGTCTTGCACATTTATCCAATTTCGGATATTGTTGTGACTTATGAATAACCCTTGAACTGCCAATTCTTGGGTGATCTTATACACTATCTAGTTTTAGATATCGATGCGTCTTACAGATAACTCTTAGTCTGTCAGTGTTTGGGTAATCTTGCACACTATCCAGTTTTAGACATCATTGTGGCTTATAGATGACTCTTGGCCTATGGATTCTTGGGGAAGTCTAGTTCATCATCAAATTTTGGATGGCATCTTATAGATATCCCTTGGACTATATGTTTTTTTCCTGACAACGAGCTTCATTTGATCATCAAGTGGTGATCAGTACTTTGCCACACGATAAAACATAGTTGCATCTTCTGACGATCGATTCTCTTGAATGTATAAACATCTTTCAACATGAGACTTTTTCATTTCTTTGCAATAATAAATAAGGATGCATAAATATCCTCGATGTCAGACTTTACCATCTCCATGCAATGATGGATATAAATTCTCTCAATGTTAGACTTTATCATCTCTGTATGATAATATAATAAAGATGCATAAATATTCTCGATGTTAGACTCTGCCATCTCTACGCGATAATAGATATAAATGCTTTCAAGACCAGACTCTGTCATCTTTGCGTGATAATAAAATAAAGATGCACAAATATCCTTGACGTCAGGCTCCACCATCTCTATGCGATAATGGATATAAATGCTCTCAACGCCAGACTATGTCATCTATATGTGATAATATAATATGAATGCATAAACATCCTTGACGTCAGACTCTACCGTCTTTATGCGATAATGGATATAAATGCTCTCAATGCCAGACTCTATCATCTCTGTGTGATAATAAAATAAGCATGCTCTCAATGCCAGACTCCATCATCTCTGCATGACAATAAAATATGAATGCATAAGTATCCTCGACGTCAGACTCTGCCGTCTCTATGCAATAATGGATATAAATACTTTTGGGTCGATCCTGTGCATCAAATGTAACTTAGGGACGCCTCTAGATGTCATCCTCATTAAGACCGGTCAGAGAGGGATATAGTCTTTGGAGCGAACATGTATCTGTGACATTTGATGATTATGGCCCTTGTAGCATAACCTTTGCGGTATGGTCCTTGCGACGTGGTCCTTGCAACATGATCCTAGCGATATGATCCTTGCGATATGATCCTTGTGCTATAATCCTCGTGATATGATCCTTGCAATATAATCCTTGCGATATGATCCTTGCGATTGATCCTTGCAATATGATCCTTGAAATATGATCCTTGCGACATGATCCTTGCAATATGGACCTTGTAATATGATCCTTGCGATATGCAAATATGATAATGATGTGGATGATCCTGCAATTAGGGGTGTTCACGGGTCTGTTTGGATCGGTTTTTGGTCAAAACCAAAACCAAACCAATTTAGTCAGTTTTTAAATTTCTAAAACTAAACCAAACCAAATAAAAAAATAACCGTCGATTTGGTTCTTGTCGGTTTGGTTCGGTTTGGTTTGGTTTTTTTGATTTTTTCGGTTTATGATCCTAACTAATGATAAATTGATAATACTATAAAAATGACAATAGCTAAAAGGCTTGCCTAGATAAAAGTCCTAGTAACACCAAGTAAATGTCTTTAACAAGCCTATCTTGTTTGGCATTGCAAACAATAACTTTGTCTCTTGAATTTGTGAATCAAATGCCAAAATAATAAGCATTAGTAGTACCGTCTATAGGATAAAAATCACAAATAAATATTTTGTGAGGAAGCGACCACCAAAAAAGCGAGACAGTAATCCTATAAATTCTAATGCATTAATTAGTATTACGGAAAGAACCCAAAATGCAACAATAAGCACTTGATTTGCTACCCATTATTTTAAAATTTAAATAAAAAGTGAGATCCTACGGTTAGAAATTAGACACCTAAAGATTAAAGTGTTGGGCTTGAAGTTGAGAATTGTCGGGTTTGGGCTAAAGTGTCGGGCTTGATAAATTATGATATGCTAAAGTTAAGTTCATGGTTAAAATATAATTTATAAATAATAAATAAATAACTATAAAATTTGTTTATATAATTTATCGGTTCAGTTCAGTTATTTTTATGGTATTTTTTAGTAAAACCATAACCAAATCAAATAATATCGGTTTTTAAAATTCAAAATCAAACCAAACCAAACCAAACGAAATGTCAGTTTTTTTATTCGGTTTGGTTTGGTTTGCGGTTTGGTTTGGTTTTTAACCAAACCATGAACGGCCCTACCTGCAATGGCATGTATGGCAGTTGCAGAAAATATCACCTTTAGTCTCTATGTTGTCATGTTGACTCCTTTGCGTGTACCTGCGCTCAAGGCAAATAGTAAGTAGACGCAGTATCGCTTTTACTAGCGACTACAATAAAATTTTGGTAAGCTTTAAAGAAGCATTTGTAACTTTAATCAAAATAACTTTGCTTCCATATGTCATCCTCTCTCGGGGTGGATAAACAAGCAAGGGATTATTCTGAATGTAAATAAATGATTGAAAACCCATTTTCTAGAGACGACTATAAATACTGCGTTGAACATCATATTTGCAGTGATCCCTGATTTGTTAGGGATTTGAGCAGGATGTCGTTGATCTCTCCTTATCTGATGGTCCCTGTAACCACAAGAAAAAGTTGTCAATTTTTGAAAAATTCTGCCTTTTTGGCTTTTTCCAATAGTCTTGGTTCTTTGTCGCCAATTTTGGGGCATCCAGTCTCGTCGTATTGCTATGAATACGCTGAATAATTAGAGACTTTCCTCGATCCTTAACACTTCTTTAGGATAACCTGTTGTCACGACCCAAAACTGAGCCATGATGGCGCCTACATAACCCCTCAGTAGGCAAGCCAAACCCAACAAGGCAGAAGACAAAATACAACAATAAAATAAATAAAGCAAAAGAGAATATAAGGAAGACAAGGGCCGAAATGCATAGATACATACCAACTGTAATAAATATACAAAAGTGGCCCTAAAGTGACCGAGAAACGAATATACACAAGAACCTACCCGAACCTGATGTCAGCGGTACAAGAACATCTAAAGTATGGAGTATCTATACAATAGGCTTTGTCTATCCAAAATACAATATACAGACATAAATGTAGAAGAAAAGCAGTAAGAGTCTCCAGAATGCCGGGAGCTCACCATGATCTGAATATCAGTCGGCCTCGAAAAATAAGAGGATCGACGAGGGTGGCTTGTACTAAGTACTGCATCAAAAAAAGATGCAGAGTGTAGTATGTCTACCAAGACAACGGGTACTCAGTAGGTATCATAGGCCGACCGAGCACACAAAGATAATATATAGTATAAATTATGGGAAAGTAAGCAAAATACAGGGATCCACCTAAATCTAGTTATAAAACCAAAAGCAGAAATAACCGGACCAACAAGAAGCCAATAATAACAAAATCAATACAGGCAACCGACAATCCAAGTGTATTTAAGCCAATGAAATGCGATGGGATATGATGTAATGTATGACTGCATAGTAGTATAAACGCAGAATATCGCATCGGGTGCCTGAAATACCGCATCGGACTATGAATATATATGTATGTATGCATATAGAATGAAAACACCCATAATAATGCATCGGGGGTCCAGAATACTGCATTGGACTACAAGTATATATTTTGAAAGTAAGACCAAAAATAATGCATCGGGTGTCTAGAATAATGCATCGGACTATAAAGTATATAAAAATATAGGTACAATAGAGAAAAAGATCCGGGAATACCCCTCAGACCGGCATAAAAAGTAGTGCTTTTCTTTCCCATTCCAAAACCAGTAATAAAACCCAATATAGCTCTTTTTAAATCCGAATTTCATGATAACCATAGAATTCTCAAGTTTCAAACCAAAAAGCCTCGAAAACCTTTCCTTTCTGTACCGCTAGGTACATAAATGCAATATGAACATGCAGTGTCCCAAAATCACAGAATAATTCACACCACAAGAAAATTCAGGGCAAAGCACCCTCCAACCAAGAAAACTGACCTGGAGTTTCATCCAAATTGAAGCTATGACTTCGGGCCCATAGTTACACACAAATAATAATTAAGGCAAAAATAGCAGAAAATAACTACGAAAACTAGTACAAGTATCTAATCTACCTCTAAAACCCACTAAAAGAATACTAAGGATTCTAGGCTAGCCACAACGATACTACAAGTTTCTAAACTAAGGGTGACATAAATAATTCTAATCTAATATCCAAAAGTAGCCAATTAATACAATTCACAAGATTTAAGCCTAATTATACATATAATATAACCTAAGGTTCCAGTAATAAACAAGATATAAAATCTAACTAATACTCAGTCTAGAAAATAAACCGTAACCTACCTCAGGGCTGAACTGTAAACATGAACCGTCACTCATGTGTCTTTCTTTTTTGAAAGGCCTCAGAAAGCTGCCACGCTATCAAGAACATAATCCATGTGTCAAGACGAGAAGAATGACACCCATATTGCTATACAGAACTTTGGGCCAAAAACCGAGTCAAAAAATGATCCTTGGGGCCTGCGCAATAAAATAGAAAATGAAAACCACAATTATGTTTGTAATGGGTTAAAGAACCCATGCCCAAGAATTGAGCGCAAACGAGACTCGTTTTAGGCCCCAAAACATCCCCGAAGTCCACTATTCCAAGGAAATCAAAAATGGAGATTTACGGGATTTTAAGGCGGAAGCTTACCAATTAGGAAGTAAGAAACGACCACGGACCGGAACTGCAACCACCACCAAGCTTGGGGAAAGTCAGAGTTGAAGAATGAAGCTTTTGGAGCTCAAAACCATAGAGGAACGAGTTTGGGAAATGAACAAATGAAGAAAAAGTTTGATTTAATATACTGCCAGGGATTTCCACAAATGTGGGATTTTTTAACGCAAATGCGGAGGCATGGAGGAATAGTGACCTCCGCAAATGCGGCAAAAATACCACAAATGCGAAACTCCGCAAATGCGGCAAAATCACCGCAAATGCAGAAAACTTCCGCAAATGCAGCAAATCACCACAATTGCGGTGGCCGCAAATATGACAAAATGTCCACAGATTCAGACCCACCAGCAACAACAAAAACCAGCAAAAAATAAAACATCTATGGGATGTTCCGGGCATAATCAGAACGTGATACTCACAAACCAAACATGCTACTAAACTGGAAATGATGCTCCAGACTCAACAAAATCAAAGAAAATCCCAATGGAGATCATTTTAATGGAAAGTAGGCCCTGCTCCCTAAACTAACCTTTAGGCCAACAATTCCAAAACGAAACCCAAGGGCTAATAGCAAGTCCATAAGCCTCGTCTTCTCCGAATATTGACCAAAGTCAACCTAACAAGACTAAATAGCCTGAAAACACAAAAACCAAGACAAAACTAAATCGAGAGCTCCCAGACCCCTACCAAGGGTCCAGTTAGTCCAAAATCCCTGTTCTGGAGCTAACGAAACTGTCGTAATTTGATTCTGAGCATGTTTACCAAGAATGATGACCGAAGTCAAAGATTTTTTACTTTAAGTTCTAAAACAAAGAAATGGTCATAACGACCTAAGGAACGGCCCATGCACCAAACCATAAGTCCCAGCAAGTCATAAGTAACCTATAGCCGCTGCGGGAAAGCTTGAAACATGGAAAAAGCATGAAAAATAGAAAATGACCTAGAGGGTCATTACAACATCCACTACTAAAAGAACTTTTTTCCGCAAAAGTTAAAGAAGGGAAAAGAAACCCAGAGACTCAAAAGAAGATGGATTCTAATCTTGCACCACACCCTCGGAAACCTGGGTAGCCTCCCGGACTGGGCGGCACCCCACGGAGCTAAACCAAAGGAAAACTGCCAACCCCCAACACCTTATAACTAGCCAAACTAGACTCCAACCTTTAACTCTAACAACTCCAAAGGCCTTACAACCTAACCAAACCTTCAGAAACTCAATCAGAAAGCACCGACCCAACACCGAAACTAGAAGAACCATGGCGATCAACACATGGAGCTTGAAACCACAACCAAGAACACCCAAAAATCCATCAACCAAAACTCTAACTCATGAATCCGTTGACCCACAAAACCCTTATGTCTAACCTGAATCACCTTTATCATAGCCATGAAGTTGTACACAAGCCAGACACTAGAGTTACCCTCGAAACATCAGTTAACCCACCAGAGATCCATAGTTATCGCTTATGCCCAACCTCGATTGAAATCACCTTTGTACTCGACTCTATCCAAGATATAATCTACTAGTCCTTTGACATCCGAAATAACTACTTGAAGCACCTTCTTGAAAGCTGTAGCAATCTGCCCTGACCAACCATCAACCAATGAACGGATACCTTTGCTAAGATCTCTCTCAATGTCTGAACTCAACTGAAACTAGCATACCAGGTTTGGGAAGGACATGGGTGAACACCCTGTGTCGAAGGAGAATCTTCCAAGATAAAGCAAAAACTAACCTCGCTAAACTATGCTAAGTCTGAATTGGCTGAAAGTTAACGAACTAGGGCAACCTGCCCGAGAAGACCCAAACACAAAAATCCAATCTCTGCAAGGAGTGTGGTAAGCCTACCATAAAGTCCGTAGCCATCACTAAGCTCGAAACTCTAGAAATATCATTGTTGCTCCAAATACTCGAATACCATTCAAATTCATGATCGTCTTACTACCCTCGCTACTTAAGATGAAACTCACCAAGTCACGAATATCAAGTCAAACACCCTGTAGGTAAAGGAAAGGATGCCTGAAGTCCAAGGTCACCACCTAGCTATTGAACATCTCAGTATCTCTCAATCACCCTCTGACTCAAAACACCCGCTCTACTGCACCAGCATACAAACAACTAATTCTGAAAGTATCCAACATGTTATACTCCTGTCCTATATTGGCAGAACCTAATCAATGCTAGAACCCCCACGCAATGGACAACCTCTCAGAGAATCACTAGTTTAAACCTCCAACCCTCGGAACACAAGGGCAACCAACAATCTCAACGTACCACTAGAACCTAAAGTAGCCCTGCCAGCTTCAACCCGCACAAACTGATGACATATAACGAACTTACGTCGCTGAATCTGTCCAACCAAGGTATAATGGACCCCGCACTGACAATAACACCACTAGAATCTGGCAAGTCCAGTCTAAACAAATGGTTAGCCAAGGACTGAATGTCTAAGTCCAACAACCATTCTGAAACTGAAATAGAGAGGCTAAGTGGTCCGCACTACTGCCTTACGACCTAAAGAAGTTGCAACTGGAGAGAACTTTCCATGAACCGCCTAAAGTAACCTGCTAGCTCACGATTTTGAAACCCAACTCTAATTTTTGTCCAATGCTCCTGTCAAATCCTTGGGTAGACTCGTACACTGCTGATGAACAATATAGAAACTGGAGCCAACTAGACTATGAATATAAAGTTTGCCCAAACTGTAGATGCTACTAAAACTTGGGTCCTCCAAAGAATGAAGCAAGTTAATCACAGTTGATGCAACAAGCCCCAAAAGGTAGTACTAGAAAAGCCTACCACCTCAATCTCTACTAGAAGGAGTCCTGCCCCCGAATTTACCTAAGTACAATTCCACTGCACTCTGTAGTCAGTTAAATCAAGTCATCAACCCAAAAACCAAAGCATATCCTTGTCGCAACCTCAGTCGGTTAATAGTAACCCATAACTACGTACAAAGAGCCATCTTCTCTCTTTTCAAATCAAATGGAACCCTTTCCAGAGATACACCGAAACTGACAAACTCTTCCCCAGAAGATCCTGGAGTTGTCCCTTTAGCTCTCACATCTCTACTGGCAACACTCTATGAGGTAGGAAGAAGAATAGGCCAAATACCCAACTCAACAAAATGTCACAATTATGACTCAACCGCAAAGCAAAAATCAAGACTCGACCACAATGCTACCGTTAAAATTCAACCATGATGCTACAGTCAAAACTTATCCACGGTGCTACAATCAAAACTCAACCAAATTGGAAGCTGATGGAAAACCATGAAAACAATCCAGTTACTCGCTATCCACCTAAACCAAACAATTGACAAAGGTTGATCCTAACCTCCCAAGAAAATCAAAGCCAACCAATACCCTCCTGCCATCAACCAACATCACTCTCCTTAAGACACAACAACCTCCCCTGACATAAGGCTACTCGAACCACACCATACCAACTGAAAGGCTACTAGTAAATGCTAGATAATGACCTAGGGAACAACTGCCTAAGGTCGCTAGAATAAGAAACACTCAACTCAATTCTAGAACCATAGCAAAAACTGGAAATTAAGCTAACAAGACCATCCCACGAGTCAAAACCCTAGGTAGTCACCTCCCAAGGTCAACACACCCTATCCACTACTAAAAGAATCAACTACTGAGAAAACACACACAAACACACCAAACTCACATGGATTTCCATATGATAGAATAAGCTACACCACAATTGATCGAAAGACCGCTAACCAACACTACAATACAATAGCATACACTACTTCTACCTACAGTCCCAATGGGCATCCCTACACTCGAGGAACACACATAAGAGTAAACAATCCCTCCAACACTCTGTACCACCAGAGCGCATACTGAACGACCAACAAACAAGGATCCGAACACAATGTGAATGATATGATGGAACTATGAGTGACAATAGTGCTATACGTACCTTTCTCGATACTCGTAGCACATAGCCCCTAGTCTGAATTGACAAGATCCATGTAGGTCTACATGACTATACTAAAATTTTAAAATCTCCAGGTATAACTGCCCAGAGTGTACCCGGCTCTAAACCAATAATAAAATCTCAAAATCCCAATAAAGGGTGCCTAGAGTATATCCGGGACTAAATCCGTGATAACAAATATGTCTAGTGCTACGGCACAGCCGAGCCTAGTATCAGTAAGAAAACCAGTGGTAACAACCACCCTCTAATCTCTTTCATCTCAAGAAAACTCATAAGGTCAGTTTCAAATACCTTTTTTGATCATTTTGCCAAAAATGGGCCCTCGGGGCCATACAAGGTTTAGAAATCCAATTATAGTAGGTCCGCAGCCCCAATAGTAGTAAAACATGCAGAAAAGAAAATCCTTTGCATGAATGATATGATCACAAACAAATAATAGCCCAATGACTCAAAATCAACCTAACGGCCCTACACAAGCACAATCAGCTCTACAACACAGATAACCAACCTACTATCATAACTCGATGTCCAA
The DNA here is from genome assembly GCA_003996215.1 of Jaltomata sinuosa. Classification (NCBI taxonomy): domain Eukaryota; kingdom Viridiplantae; phylum Streptophyta; class Magnoliopsida; order Solanales; family Solanaceae; genus Jaltomata; species Jaltomata sinuosa. Next base: position 398,512 of record QJPP01000069.1, read on the forward strand.
GACTTACAGACTTTCCCAAATATCCCACAATCTATGGTCTAAAGGCATATACAAAGGCCACACGGGGCCATAAGGGTAATACTACAACCCAAGCAAGAAGTAAGATGGTGGAAGAAATGGGCAAGGTCTGGGGTGCCAACCTAGAATACCCAACCCAAGGATGCCAATTATTACAGCTTCAACTGGTAAATACAAAGTCTAAGGTAGGGAAAGCCATAACGTTAAACTTAGCCAAAGCACCTCTCAAAGAATCGGGTGTTGCCCCTACCCGTGACACATATACACCCTCCAAAAGACTCAAAGTCCAAGCCAAAAGTGTCCTAAAGAACTATGGTAGCCATAAATCATATCGAAAGTTAGGCTAGCCCCAAAACCCCTTTAAACTAAAATGATAAGACCATACTCAGAAATCCTAGGATGGAAGGAAGCACTGAAGTAATAGGCACAGAAACCTCGTCGTCATCCATTGTCGTACTCATCTTAGGAATCTGAGAAGGAATGGAACAACTGAAGTTTAGAAGTCGATCGAGTCAAGAATGCATGATAAGGAGCCAAGAATGGGGAACCTTTCCTAACAATTCCCTGTAGCCTCCTGCAGATAGGATACAGACGTCATTGTATCGATCCACGAGATCCTACTAGACACTTTGCTCTTGTACTGGTGAGACCGGTGAACCTAGTGCTCCGATATCACTCTGTCACAACCTAAAACTAGGCCATGATGGAGCCTACATAACCCCTTAGTAGGCAAGAAAAATCGAACAAGGCAGAAGATAAAATACAATAATAAAATAAATAAAGCGGAAGAGAATATAAGAAAGACAAGGGCCGAAATGCATAGATACATACAAACTGTAATAAATATACAAAAGTGGCTCTAAAGTGACCGAGAAGACGAATTTACACAAGAACCTACCCTGGACCTGGTGTCACCGGTACAAGAGCATCTAAAGTGTGGAGTAGCTATACAACAAGCTCTGTCTATCCAAAATACAATATACACAAAGAAATGTAGAAGGAAAGCAGTAAAAGTCTCCAGAATACGGAGAGCTCACCACGATCCGACAACAGCTGACCTCGAACAATAAGATGATCGATGAGGGTGGCTTGTACTAAGTACTGCATCAAAGAAAGATGCAGAGTGTAGTATGAGTACCAAGATAATGGGTACTTAGTAGGAATCATATGCCGACCGAGCACAGAAAGATAATATATAGTACAAATTACGGGAAAGTAAGCAAAATACAGGGATTCACCTAAATCTAGTTATAAAACCAAAAGTAGAAATAACCGGACCAACAAGAAGGCAACAATAACAAAATCGATACAGGCAACCGACAATCCAAGTTCCCTCAAGACAATGCAATGCGATAGGATATGCTGTGTTATATGAGTGCATAATAGTATAAACCCGAAATACCACATCGGGCACCCAGAATACCATATCAGACTATGCATATATATGTATGTATTCATATAGGATGTAAAAACTCAGAATAAAGCATGGGGAGTCCGGAATACCGCATTGAACTATAAGTATATATTTTGAAAGTAAGACCCAAAATAATGCATTGGGTGTCTGAAATAACGCATCGGACTATAAAGTATATAAAAATATAGGTACAATAGAGAAAAAGATCCAGGAATACCCCTTTATCCAGCATAAAAAGTAGTGCTTTTCCTTCTCGTTCCAAAACTAGTAATAAATCCCAATATAGCTCCTTTTAAATCCGAAATTCATGATAACCATAGAAATTCTCAAGTTTCAAACCAAAAAACCTCGAAAACCTTTCCCTTCCGTACTGCTAGATATATAAATGCAATATGAACATGTAGTGTCCTAAAATCATAGAATAATTCACACCATAAGGAAATTCAGGGCAAAGCACCCTCCAACCAAGAAAACTGACTTGAAGCTCCATCCAAATCCAAGCAATGTCCTCGGGCCCACAATTACACTCAAATAATAATTAAGGCAAAAATAGCAGAAAATAACTACGAAAACCAGTAAAAGTATCTACTCTACCTTTAAAACCCTCTAAAAGTATACTAAGGATTCAAGGCTAGCCACAACGATACTACACGCTTCTAAACTAAGGGTGTCAGAACTAATTCTAATCTAATATCTGAAAGTGGCCAATTAATACAAGTCACAAGATTTAAGCCTAATTCTACCTATAATCCAACCTAACATTCCAGTAATAAACAAGATATAAGATCTAACTAATACTCAGTCTAGAAAGTAAACCGTAACCTACCTTGGGGATGAACTGCAAACACGAACCATCACTAGTGTGACTTCTCCTTCCGAACAGTCTCAGAAAGCTGCCACGCTATCAAGAACATAATCCAGGTGTCAAGACGAGAAGAATGACACCTATATTACTATACAGAAATTCAGGCCAGAAATTGGGTTAGTAAATGACCCTCGGGGCCGGCGCAATGAAACAGAAAATGAAAATTGTAATTATGTTTGCAATGGGTTAAAGAACCCATGCCCATAAATTAAGAGCGAATGGGACTCATTTCGGGGCCCAAAATAGCCCCGAAGTCCACTAGTTCCAAGAAAATCAAAAATAGAGAGTTATGGGATTTTAAGGCGGAAATTTACCAATTAGGAAAGAAGAAATGACCACGGACTAGAACTACAACCACCAACAAGCTTCAGGAAAGTCAGAGTTGAAGAATGAAGATTTTGGAGCTCAAAACCATGGAGGAACGAGTTTGGGAAATGAACAGATGAAGAAGAAGCTTGATTTAATATACTGCTAGTAATTTCTGCAAATGCGGGACTTTTTATCGCAAATGCGGAGGCACGGAGAAATAGTGACCTCCACAAATGCAACAAAATCACCGCAAATGCGTAACTCTGCAAATACGGAAAAATTACCGCAAATGCAGGACACTTTCGCAAATGCGGAAAATCACCATAATTGTGGTGGCCGCAAATGCGGCAGAATTTCCACAAATTCAAACCCAACAGCAACAACAAAAACCAGCAAAAAATAAAACTTCTATGGGATATTCTGGGCATAATCGGAACTCAATATTCACAAACCAAATATGTTACTAGAGTGGAAATGATGCTCCGGACTCAAAAAAATCAACAAAAATCCCAACGGAGATTGTTTTAACGAAAAGTGAACCCCACGCCCAAAACCACCCTCTAGGCCAATAATTACAAAATGAAACCCAAGGGCCAAAAACAAGTCTGAAAGCCTCGGGACCCAAACCAAATTTTGACTAAACTAACAATGCTAACAGCACTGACCGAATTTTGATACGAGGTCGTCTTCTCTGAATGTTGACCAAAGTCAACCCAACAAGCCAAAATAGCCTGAAAACACAAAAACCAAGATAAAACTAAATCGAGAGCTCCCAGACCCCAACCAAGGGTCCAGTCAGTCCAAAATCCCCGTTCTTGTCATGTTCCAAAATAGGGGAGGCGAAACCGGCACCCAGATCCCCAAAAGGCTGAGAGTACCAAAATCGAGTGTCTTTATTGAGCCTATTGGGGGTCTAAGACCGACAAGGTCTCTAAGTATAACAATTAGAAACACTGATATCTCAATAGTAGGTAAACAACTCAAGGTCAACAAGGCTAATATCATAGTAGATAGCTAAAAACAAGGCCGACAAGGCCATACCCAACACTGATATACATATACAAGTCGACAAGCCTCTACAAGTAATTATAACATCTCATATCTAGGACAGGGCTCTGGACTACCCATAAACTATAAATATACATAACCTGGTCTAAATATAAGCTAGACCTCTGACTCGTCAACTCCAGGAAGAGTGAAGCTTACCAAAATGGCTAAACTCTGCAACTCCTACTGAAGAGGTCTGTCTGGGTTTTTGTCTTGACCTGCAGGCATGAATGCAGTGCCCCCAGGCAATGGGGACATCAGTACAATAATAATGTACTAGTATGTAAGGTAGAAACATAATAGTAAGTTGCAAGTAGTAAATCTGAACAAGATATAATGTGAAACTTGTAAACTGTAATCGGTAAGACTCATTAAGCTTTTTTCTCCTTTATTCTTTTTAGAACACAATGCATGCATTAAATCACACCGCAAATCACTCTTTATAACACACACTAAACCACAATAGCTCCTCGGTGCATCCTATATATAATAGCCTCAATATGGCAGTAGCACCTCGACGCACACTATGTATATAATGACCTCAATATGGTAGTAGCACCTCGGTGCACACAATGTATATAATAGCCTCAATATGGAAGTAGCAACTCAGTGCACACTATGTATATAACAACCTCAATATGGAAGTAGCGCCTCGGCGCACACTAACACGCAATCCACACGTAATAAGTGTATTACTAGATTGACCTTCAAAGATATTCTTGTTAGTTATGAAGGTTCATTTAGATAACTTCCTTAGCCTTGACTTACTAGGTGTTGCACTCAATATACCAAACACATATGAATGGGGATTTTACTTGCTAACCTTCCTTTTATATTTTCTAAAGCTTGATTAGGGATCACAATACAAAAAAGAAACTCGACAAAAGGATAACTAATGTTTCGTGCAAAAAGAATCAGATTTTTATAAGAAGGAGACTTGAATCACCGTAATGTATCACTTAGTTCCTTATGACTTGTTAAGTTACCAAATCAGCTCTCTTACCACAAAATACCATCATTTTTTTGAGTACCCCCTACACATACACCAATAAGAGAAGATGAAATATCTTAATTGTTACACAATTTCTAAGTGTTCAACCTTAAGGAAGGGACTACCATAGTTCATGTATTTATTACCATAGGATATCCTAACTATATGTAGTAGATTAGTACCAAGATAATAAATTGTTTAACTCACCTTAAGCTTGAATGAATCTTGATCTTCTTAGAACCCTAAAGGGAGAGAGGGGTTGCCAAGAGGAAAGATGATAAGAGAGAATTTTTCCAGCTTTTTGTGATCAATATTGATCAACAAAAGGTCTGTATAAGGGGGGACTCTTTGGAAGACTTTTTGAGTAGATTTGGGCCAAAATGGGTCAAGAAATATGGGCCAAAATTATCCTTTGCTTGGGCCTCAAAAGGGTTATGTTTTGTGGCTGATTTTGGGTTTCTCTTGGGTCAAAATGTGGTCAACATTGGTGGCTATCTTTTATAGTTGTTTGGGCCAGATTTGGTTGTACTTTGATGGGACAACTTTAAGCCTCATTTGGGATACCATTATGTCTAATAATCCATGGTGTTGTTGACCATAATCGGCCCTTGGAACTTAGTTCGTTAGCGTAGGTAGGTGATGAACCTACTTGTCACCTAAGAGCTTAGATAAGTCGAGCAAGCACCTCACTTGTTTTATCTCATTTTCAAAACCCTCATACTTATACTTTAACTTAACACTTATATACATTTCACCATTTCAAATTCTAGGCCAAAGTACCCCTTCACAATCTCGAACTCAAGTACCTTCATCGATATTAACTTAGTCATATAGGTTTTGAAAGGTACGGGGTGTTACATCTTTCCCCCCTTAGAATCATTCGTCCTCGAATGAGGGTAATGCGTATAAAGCTCTAGTATTTTAGGATTTCTAGAAATTTTGGCATAGTTTCCTTTATAATTGGGACTATCCAAGAACCTGAAACTCAGCAAAAGTCCAGCACAATGCCTCACAGGGCGATACAATGATATTAAATTAAATGCAATCATTTGCACATGTTCAAACCTGATCCTATTGGCACAGTAGGAAGAATATCAAGAACATAAGGATATGACTTACCTCTATACTGTCTTCAGGTCATAAATAACTGGGGATACTTTTTCCTCATTTCTTCCTCGGCTTTCCATGTCATTTCCTCGACATTATTATTTCTCCACAACACCTTTACTGAGGCTAGTTATTTTGTTCTAAGCTTCCTAACTTGGTGATCTAGGATAGAAATTGGTACTTCCTCATAAGATAAGTCTTCAGAAAGTTGAACATCTTTGATAGGCATAATACGTGAAGGATCTCCTAAGCACTTTCGTAGCATCGATACATGAAATACAGGATGGACTGCCTCCAATTCTGTGGGTAACTCTAGCTCATATGCCACTTTTCCTACCCTCCGAATGATCCTGTATGGTCCAATATATATTGGACTAAGCTTTCCCTTTTTACCAAATAGTATAACGCCTTTCATGGGCGAAACCTTTAGGAAAACCCAATCACTAACACTAAATTCCAAATCCCGATGTCGCACATCTGCATATGATTTCTTCCTACTCTTGGATGTTAGTGATCTTTCTCGGATTAGCTTCACCTTCTCCATTGCCTGATTAACTAGGTCAGGCCCTAATAATTCTGCTTCCCTAATTTCAAACCATCCAATTGGTGATCTACATTTTGTCCTTATAAAGCTTCATCAGGAGCCATTTGAATGCTTGCATGAAAGCTATTATTATAAGCAAACTCAATTAGTGGCAAATGGTCATCCCAACCCCGTCTTCTCCGAATGTTGACCAAAGTCAACTCAATAAGCCAAAATATCCTGAAAACACAAAAACAAGGATAAAACTAAATCAAGAGCTCCCAGACCCCAACCAAGGGTCCAGTCAGTCCAAAATCCCCATTCTTGTCATGCCCCAAAATAGGGAAAGCAGGACCGGCACCTGGAGCCCTAAAAGGCCGAGAGTGCCAAAATTGAGTGTGTCTTTATTGAACCTATTGGGGGTCAAAGACCGACAAGGTCTCTAACTATAGCAATTAGAAACACTGATAGATTAATAGTAGGTAAACAACTCAAGGACGACAAGGCTAATATCATAGTAGATAGCTAATAACAAGGCCGACAAGGCCATACCCAACACTGATATACATATACATGTCTACAAGCCTCTATGAGTAAGTATAACATCTCATATCCAGGACAGGGCCTTGGACTACCAATAAACTGTACATATATATAACCTGGTCAAAATATAAGCTAGACCTCTGACTCGTCAGCTCCAGGAAGAATGGAGCTTACCAAAATGGCTGAACTCTACAACTCCTACTCAAGAGGTCTGTCTGTGTTTCTGTCTGGACCTGCAGGCATGAATGCAGCACCCCCAGTTAATGGGGACTTCAGTACGACAATAATGTACTGGCATGTAAGGTAGAAACATAATAGTAAGTTGCGAGTAGTAAATCTGAACAAGATATAATGTGAAACTTGTAAACTGTAATCGGTAAGACTCGTTAAGCTCTTTTCTCCTTTATTCTTTTTAGAACACAATGCATGCATTAACTCATACTACAACTCACTCTTTATAACACACGCTGAACCATAATAGCGCCTCGGCACACCCTATATATATTAGCCTCAATATGGCAGTAGCGCCTCAACGCACACTATGTATATAATGGCCTCAATATAGTAGTAGCACCTTGTTGCACAATATGTATATAATAGCCTCAATATGGAAGTAGCGCCTCAGTGCACATTATGTATATAATATCCTCGATATGGCAGTAGCACCTCGGCGCACACTAACACGCAATACACACATAATAAGTATATTACTAGATTGACCTTCAAAGCTATTCTTGTTAGTTATGAAGGTTCATTTAGATAACTTCTTTAGCCTTGACTTACTAGGTGTTGGACTCAACATACCAAACACATATGAATGGGGATTTGACTTATTAACCTTTCTTTTATATTTTCTAAAGCTTGATTAGGGATCATAAGACAAAAAAGAAACTCGATAAAAGGATAACTAACGTTTCGTGCAAAATGAATCAGATTTTCATAAGAAGGCGACTTGAATCACCATAGTGTATCACTAAGTTCCTTATGACTTGTTAATTTACCAAATCATATCTCTTACAACAAAATACTCAAATTCCCTCTTTCGGAGATTTAGAGTCTATTTCTAGATTCATGCCGATAAGGAATAAAGAAGCCTTAACATACCTCGTTCGTTCCGAAGATTGCGCTTACCACAACTTGGACTTTTATTTATTAAGTTAATATACAACACAAGGGTATAATGAATCTAATATTATCTCTTAAACCTAATGCAACGTTTCCAAAATAGTAGCTAAACATTTCCCGGGCAGATTTACGTATTGGGCATTAATTAAAGGGTGTATCATCACACCTTTCTCCCCCATTTCAATACACATCACACACACACACACAAATCTAATGCCTCCAACAATAAAAAACACATCAACCAATACTTACACAACTCACCATAGCAAAATACAATAGCAATACATTGAACCCACCGCTTTCGATCATCGTCTCGTGAGTTCTTAACAACAATTCAACAACATTTGTCCATCCTAACTTTAATACAAAAAGATGGTTATGGGCAGAGTACTTACCACACTTGAAGGTGTATTTTTATTCTCTTTTTATTGATGCCTTGCAAAGCTTAAGTACCTCCTACACATACACAAACAAGAGAAGAAGAAATCTCTTAATTATTACACAATTTTTAAGTGTTCAACCTTAAGGAAGGGACTGCCATAGTTCATGTATTTATTACCATAGGATATCCTAGCTATATGTAGTATATTAGTACCAATATAATAACTTGTTTAACTCACCTTAAGCTTGAATGAATCTTGATCTTCTTAGAACCCTAAAGGGAGAGAGGGGCTACCAAGAGGAAAGAAGATAAGAGAGAAGTTTTCCAGTTTTTGTGATCAATATTGATCAACAAAAGGTCTGTATAAGAGGGGCCTCTTTGGCCGACTTTTTGAGTAGACTTGGGCCAAAATGGGTCAAGAAATTTGGGCCAAAATTATCCTTTGCTTGGGCCTCAAAAGGGTTATGTTTTGTGGCTGATTTTGGGTTTCTCTTGTGTCAAAATGTGGTCAACATTGGTGGCTACCTTTTGTAGTTGTTTGGACCATATTTGGTTGTACTTTGATGGGCCAACTTTAAGATTCATTTGGGCTACCATTAGGTCTAATAATCCATAGTGTTGCTTCCCGTAATCGGCCCTCGGAACTTAGTTCATTAGCGTAGGTAGGTGATGCACCTACTTGTCACCTAAGAGCTTAGATAAGTCGAGCAATCACCTCACTTGTTTTATCTCATTTTCAAAACCCTCATCCTTATACTTTAACTTAACACTTATATACATTTGACCATTTCAAATTCTAGGCCAAAGTACCCCTTCACAATCTCGAGCTCAAGTACCTTTGTCGATATTAACTTAGTCATGTAGGTTTTGAAAGGTATGGGGTGTTACAGTTCTGGTGCTAATAGAACTGTCAGAATTCGATTTTGAGCACGTTTACCAAGAATGATAACCAACGCCAAAGATTTTCTACGTTCAAGTTCTAAAACAGAGAAATGGTCATAAAGACCTAAGAAATGGCTCAGACACCAAATCGTCAGTCCCGACAAGTTATAAGTGATCTTTAGACACTACGAGAAAGCTTGAAACATGAAAAAAGTACGAAAATAGAAAATGTCCTAGAGGGTCATTACACATGCATCCACAGAAAAATCATTATTTTTGGAAAAACTTATCTGTGTTGACCTCCTTCGATCTTCTGCTCCTTGCTCTGTCATTTCTAGGTGCATGCCATCCTTGGGTTCTTGTCATCCTTGACTCCTCAAATCACAGTAGATGTAAGAAAAAATCATGTTATAAAGGATCAAATTAATTTTTAAGGATATTTTCCAAACAAGTTAAGATTTGAAAAAGATGATTTGGAAAGGTCTCTACTAATCTTGTCATGTACTGTACTATCTCAACGAATGTCCTTTATTCGAGGCCTTGAAATATATGACACACTGGTGGCAGACTCTGGAGATCCTTCATCATCACAGCTGGGGCTTTTTGAAATGATCTTTCGAGAAATCTGTTCTAGCTGGGGCTAGTTTACTTTGGATTTTGCTGCAACTGGGGATTTCTGAAGCAGATTTTGATCTCCTGGTGCTGGGGAATTCTTGGAGTTGTCTTTGAACTTACAAATGAAGCTTGGTGAAATTTTTGAGGCCCTTCTAAAAATTTCTACCCCAGTTAGAGGTTTTATGATGAATCTTATTGTCACGCCCCTAGCTAGGAGGGGCGGACATTAGGGAGTTATACGAGTACCTGCTGAAAATAATACTAAACTCATGCTAAATTTGTAAACTGATAAGCAACAACATGGACATCAACATGTGTTTACATATACTGAAACATAAATAACTGAATGGCCCACTGGACTAGCTGTACAACTAAAACAAAACTAAGTCTAAAAAGCCTCTAAAGAGTCTGCAACTGAAAATCTAATAACTAGTCAGGACAGGGCCCCGACATACCCACTATATGATATGTACATGAATCCAAAACATATGACCTAGACATTTGATAGCTCTAGAGAGAGGTGGAGCTTACCAACTGATCAACTGAAAGGCACTGGTCTACTGTGGATGTCTGTTAGCCTGAGTACCTGAGCCTTCATTCATAAAAATGCAGCGCCCAAAAATAAAGGGACGTCAATATATATAAAACATGTACTGGTATGTAAAGAAGACTCAATAACAAGTAGACATGTAAAAATGCTCACTGAATTGAATAACAAAGATAGGAAAATCTGAGCATACATATACAGGGAATGTAATCTGAAACTGAAACTGAAACTGATACTATGACCAATATCAGGGGTCCTTATATAACGTCCTATGCATTACTTATTTACATATTTTTAAAATTCTTAGAATTTGCCTAGGTGACATCTTTAACCTTTTATATTGCTTCTCTCTTCTTTGTGTAATACTAACTATTAGAAAGTCATAAGATGGCCTACTGTTTGCAATCGGTGACACTTGTTTGGCATCTGTAGCCAACTATCACAACCATGTGTGAAATCTCATAGTCTAGATAACGTGGTATGTCAAGATACGCCCTCAAGGGCTCCTGTAAGGTCTTCCCGCGGGCCTGTGTAGTCAAGGGAATCCACGACGGGAAGTTCCAGCTGACTTTGCCTAAATTTTGTACACAGAATAGCATCGCACGTAGTGGCCCTAATGATACCCACCCTACACTGCAGAGTAGGCTATAATCTCATCTGGCTTGTAAAGGCTTATAGTAAGAAACTCATGAATCATATAACTCGTTATTTGAATATTAATTACTTTCTTTTAGCTGAAGAATCATATATCTATATGATCTATATACTCATGGCTAATTTGTGGCCAATTACTTCTTCTATATTTCATGACATATATGAAGCCTAATAACTTGCTGGTTGGCACCTCAAAAGCACACTTGGCAGGGTTCAGCTTTAGATTGTACTTCCATAGTTGATCAAAGAACTTCCTTAAATGGGTCAAGTGATCCAAACTCTCGCAGAACTTGATAATCACATCATCCACATATACTTTAATCTCCTTGTAAATCATGTCATGAAATATAGTCTTCATAGCCAACATGTATGTGGCACCTGCATTCTTAAGATCGAATGATATCACCCGGTAATGATAAATACCCCAGGGTTTAATGAAGGCCATTTTCTTTGCATCTTCATTATCCATCAGGATCTGATGATATCTAACAAAATAATCCATGAATGATTGCATCTCATGCTTCACACAGTTATTAATAAGGATATGGATATTGTACAAAGGAAAGTTATCCTTGGGACTGTTTTTGTTCAGGTCTCGATAATCAACACAGATCTTGATTTTCCCATCCTTCTTCAATACTGGGACAATGTTGGCTAACCAAGTTAGATACTTTGTGACCTATACCACTCCAAATTGGATCTGTTTGGTAGCTATCTTCTTGATTCTCAGACTCAGGTCTGACTTAAACTTCAGAGTCTTTTGCTTTACTGTATCAAATCATGTATTGATGGGAAACTTATGGGAGATGATGTATGTACTCAGCCATGGCATATCACTATAGGAATAGGCAAATATATCAACGTACTCTCAGAGCAATCTAATGAACTCTTGCTTAAAAGCTTCTGACATATGAACGTTGATTCTGGTTTCTTTGACCACCTCATCCTCTCCTAGGTTGACTACCTTAGTCTCCTCTAGGTTGGGATTTTCCCAATTTTCAAAGTCTTTTAATTCTTTTGTTAACTGCTCAGGAACCATAGTCTCCTCATTTTATTCTTCGAATTCATCATTATCTATCTCGATTTGTTTATTAAGCTCTTGACATGACATGACATTGGAAGGTTTTAAGTTATTATTACTGAAACCATAAACAAAAAAAGTTAAATATTAACAAGCAAACAAAAATGGCAAAGGTTTTCATAATAAGGGAGGCTTTTCATTGAAATTCGGAAATAATTACAAACTATGACTACAACTCGCATGAATATGAGTCCATGCCTTTTGGAAACTGATAACGACAGTACGAGTAAATTAAAACATAAAGGGTGGGTCACAGGCCTCATTCGGACCATCACCAATTTTGCATCAAAAAATAATTTTTTTGTTTACCCAGACAATCAGAGAGTCGTAAGAGGAGTAGAGGCCCAGTTCTATAACTGCTCGCCTAGCCCGACTTCCCTGATTATGGTTGTTTAAGGGATTTCTTCTATTATAGCATCGCATTCCTCAAATAGATCCCATATTCCAACCCCCAGACCATCGCTCGGGGGACCAGTTTGCACAAGGAATGACTAATATAAGTGATGCAGTGGTTTTGGCAACCCTGAATGCTCCTTTTATTTGGTTTCTGCCTTGCCTCATTGGAATACATACCCCAATCTGTTCTTGGACAATTGTCTTGGGACCCTTACTGGCTCAATTATACCATCAAAATTCTTTCCTAATCCGAACCCTGGCTCAAATCTACTCCTTAGCATTATGGTGGCGAGTATTTTATAAATTGGTGGCATTGGCACTTCTGGCGCGAGATCCTCTACGGTGGAATTCACAATCTCTACGCTGTAAATATTGCTTCCCCTTGAGACTTCATCTATTATGAGGACACATCCATTGGGATGGCTCAAGTGACTCCTCTCACCGTGAATGACTACTTCATGATCTTTCCACACAAACTTGACTATTTGATGATTAGTTGATGGTACGGCTCCATCCTCGTGAATCAATGGCCTCCCAAGGAGCAAGTTGTAACTGGTAGTAATGTCCATGACTTGGAACTCAGTGTGGAACTCAGCAGGTCCCATCTGGATGTTCAGATTGACCTCTGTGATAGTATCCTTTTGATCCCCATCAAAGGCTCTCACGTTAATCCTGCTTTGACAGATTTTACCCAGATCATAATCTAATTGGGTAAGTATGGACAGCGGGAAAATATTCAGACCTAAACCATCATTAATCAAGACCCTATTCACGATCTTTTCTTGATATTGGATGGTGACATGCAAGGCTTTGTTTTGCATTAACCCCTCAAAGGGAAATTCATCATCACCAAAATAGATGCGGTGGCCTCCCAAGACCCGGCTCACCATAACGGTCAAATTTTCTGCACTCATGCCTGTAGGGACATAGGCCTCATTGAGGACTTTGAGTAAGGCCTGTCTATGATATTAGGAGCTCATAATCAATGCCCAAATAGAGATTTGAGTAGGGTTCTTTTCCAAATTCTTCACGATGGAATATTTCTTTAGTTGCATTCTTCTCCAAAATTCTTTTGCTTCTCCTTCAGTAATTAGCCTCTTTTTCTTGTCCTTCTTGTAAGTATTTTTAACCAGATCATAGGGTTTATAACATCTTCCCGAACTAGTTATGCCATGGGCCATGGCAGCCTCTACTACTAATTCATTTTTCTATTGGCTCTAGAGCGTAAGCTTGATGAGGGCTGCTAGCACAATGAATTATAGCTTCTCAGCAATACTCAGGGAATCCACGACCTTATGAATTCTTGGGATTGTCTAGCACTATGGTCTTTCTCATAACCCATTCTTCGTCAACCTCTATCATATTAACAATGGCTCGCCCATGATTTGGGAGTAGGTTGTTAGTAACATTTGGCGGTGTTCTTTGCTGTGTGACCACCCTTTGATTAATTAAATCTTGGATCCTATGTTTCAAGTTAATACAATCTTAAGTATCATGTCCGGCTCCTCCAAAATTAAGTACAATATCAATTGGCCCTAAAGAATTAGGAGTTGGTGATACTATGTTTGGGTTGAATGGGCTGAATGAATCATGCCACCTTTAACCTCTCAAACAACATAGACCTGCCCTCTTCCAATTAGGTAAAAGTTCGAGGAACTTTCTTCCTATTTGTGAGCAACGACTGGGACTTTGAGTTCTTTGTCGGAGACTTCACACCACTGGAATCGAACTGAAATTATCAAAATTAGCTGGACTTCCTCTTTATGTGAGTAATTTCTTTACAATCCTTGGTTTCTTAAGCTAGAGAGTGGTTCTATAAAAAACTTAAGAATTTTTTCCAAAGACCAGCCCTTATTCCTTAAACCTTTGTGGTTTATATAGGGGAACTTAAGGGTGAGTTTGAGGGGGGGGGGGAACAGAGGGCAAAGACGGGCAAAACCCTTGGGAATTTTAAAATTGAAATCAATTCCACACAAGATGAGCCACGTTTGTACTACCTCAGTACAAATTTGAGGTGATTTCACCGAGATTCAAGGAAGATGAACATTGGAGAAGCCAACTGTCTCCTTCTAGAACCTTCTCGGTTCTTCAGCTTTGAGAAAACAGAGGATTTAACAGAGTTTTGGACGGGATTTAGATGATTTGGCATCGTTTGGAGTTGCTTCGATTGTCATTTTGGTGAGGAGTTGTTAGGGTTCATATGGTTCTGTGTGAGAAGAAAGAAGAAGAAGATGAAATGGGGGTGTGTACTAGGCTCTTCTGATGGGAGGGGTGCGTTCTTTCTCAAGAACAAAGAGGAGAGTGAAGAGCGTGTAGTGGAGTGTATTTGAGGGAGTAATATAATTATGTGTGTGTATCTGTATAAGAGGTAGTATAAGGGAAAGTGGGATGGGTCATGGGTGATTTTTGGGCTAGGGAATTGTTTCTTTTGGGTTAAGTGTGAGCTGAAACGGAGAGCGAAAATTGTTTTAAAAGATGGCCACATTTATTTACAAATGTGGCCGGATTCAATTTAAAGGCTGGTCAAATTGTATTTAACACATAACTTAAAATTAGAGAGTTTAGGACAAAATTGAAATACGTGTAGAAGGGTAGTATGAGTACCAAAATATGGGGTACACAATAGGCATCATAGGCCGACCAAGCTCACAAGACATAATATAATATAAAAGACATAAAAGTAAGATCCAAAAACTAACCTAGAAATCTCGTATATAAAAGGAATAAATGTGAAGATGATGATGATAATAATAATAATAATAATAGTAATAATAACAATAGTAGTACACTCAATATAGGGATACAAGGAGAATGTGGTACAATATAGGATGATGCAGTGCAGGATGTGACCAATACAGAAAAGTAAATTTCGGAAGGATCTCTCGGGCCATTGGAGCTCATCAACATATGCAATAAGGTAAATAACCCAGAATTTATCCCTCGAGCCACCCAGAATCGTACCTCGGACTCATCAACATAAAAGTAAATGGAGACAATATCCAGAAACATCCCTCTAAATGAGTATATAAAAAGTGATACCATCTTTCCAACTCAGAAATCAGTTATAAATCAGTGCAAATTCTTTCTGTAATCTGAAGACCGTAGTAAAAGTGAAAAATCTCTTTGAACCAAAAAGTCAATATTTTCCTCCAAATCATGTCATGATCCATGTATGTGTATGTATGAATGTATGCATACCATCACAGAAAATACACACACACACATACACACACACAAACATATATATATATATTTACACACACCAAATAGGGTAAAACTACCCTTCAAATAAGTCACACTAACCTGGAGTCCAGCTAATCCAAAACCACGACCTCGGGCCTACAATCTTATAATATAAGGAGATAAAAATAGAAGGTAAAGCGGGAAACATGTAAATTAATTAAAGGAGGTACTCTACCACAAAATCCTTCCCTAAGCATGATTAAGGATTTACTAACTTAATCATAATACTGACGAACAACCTAGACTAAGGCTTACGAAGGAAAACTAGTCTAAAGTCCTCGAAATAGGTTGTTTATTCAAAAAGTCATCATAACCTAATTTTACCTAGAAATACATCTTAACATTCATGTAACATATAAAAAATATACTATCTAACTGAGTTAAGTCTAAAGAAAGCAAACCGTAACCTACCTCGAAGCCGAACGACAGTTACGAATTGTCACTCGGGAGCCTTCCCCTTCGTAGTGCCTCATATTGCTGCCATGCTATCACAAACATAATCTACACATCAATACGAGATTAACGATACCCATATTAATCTTTCATAATTTGGGTTGGAAATTGACCCACAGGGCTCGTCAACAAAATAAAAAATGAACTATGCAATTACCTTCCCAACGAGGTAAGGATTGCATGCCCAAAAGTTGGCAAAGACGGGAGTGAATTCAGACCTCAAATGGTCCAGAATGCTTACTTTAAAGGTTGAGAAAACTAGGAATTTAACACCCAATTTGATAACAAAATACAGATTTACAGCTTAGACGAGCAATAGAACGAGATGGGGAAGAGAATTTACCTACAATCTCAGTAAATTTCCAAGAAGTGAAGAAAAACCTCCTTAACCGAGATCAAACTTTCAACGGGAAATGTTTTGACCTTAGAGAAATAATTGAGGAGAAGACCCTTTAAACACTCAGTGATCGTCGTACCTACGAAACGTTTGTCAAAAGTGCGACACCGTAGGATCAGAGACCTATTGTCTCCTTGAGCTCCGCAGAAGCGAGCCAAAGCTCGCAGGAGCAAGCTTGCAGCAGTGGCAAAATATCACAGGAGCAGGAATGGGTGCACAGTGCACCCTCTGTAGGAGCGGTCCACTCCCGACATGAGGGGGGGCCACTGACATCACCAGCCTTTGTCAGTGCGGCTGGCTCACCGCAGGAGCGACTTTCGTTGGTGCAAGCCAAGATCCACTGGAGCGGTTACACCAGCACCAGCTGCATCTATAGCTTTAACCAACTTCTAAAGTCTACAAATGGACCCTCGAGATTCATTCGGAGTCCCATGAACACAAACTAAACATGCTACCCAATTTGAAATGGTATTCTGAACTCAACAAAATTGATGAAATAACTAGTGGAGGTCGTCTTGATGAAATGTTGACCGAAGTCAACATTTTAACTAAAAACACTAAAAGTTACCTAAGTACCCAAAATAAGTTTGAAAGACTCAGGACCCAAACCAAAGGTTTCACTAGCCCAAAATCCACATTTCAAAGCTAACAACGCTAACAAAATTCTCATCCAAGTCCATTTACATAGAATGTTGACAAAAGTCAATCATTTCAACTTTAAGAGTTCCAAAATAGGGAAACTCCTCTAGAACCCAACCAACCACCTCGAGAAATATGCCATTCATCCCACCAATCCATATAAGTAATGTAGAAGCTATGAAAAGGGTCAAAATGGTAAAAATACACAAAAAAGTGAAAATGACCATGAGGGTCATTAAAACATCCACTACTAAAAAGGACTTTCATCCTTGAATGTTAAAGAACAGAAGGTACCTGAAGGCTAAGAAATGTGAGGATATCTGGTTCGCATGTCAAGCTTAGTCTCCCAAGTAGCTTTCACGACCCAACTGGTCATGATTAGCACCCACCCTAGCTCTACAATGGGAGAACTATCTAACCTAACCCTTAACCAACTATCAAGAATTCACCTAAACCATCTTTATTAATTCACCAATATTTAGCTTACTAAACACAATATTAATCAAACCAAATCGTTACTAACTCATTTCATATCCAAAATAAGAGAGTACAGAAGTATCTCTAATTATTACAACCCCAGGACCCAAAAATCACCGTACAAGAATCTAAAGGATTTCAAAAATTAAGACTAATCAATATCCAAAATACAGAATAAAAGGAATGTCTCTGTCCCAAAACAAAGGACATAACCAACATAAAGATGATCTAATGGTTTCCCAAACATGGTGCTCACCCTTGAATCGATGCCTGAATCATGAACTAGAGCCAAGGTCTTGTCTCAAATGCTAGAACATGCTCTGTACTCAACAAAAGGAAGAGTATAGGTAGTATCAATACAATAACTAAGTACTGGTAGGTATCATCGGCCGACTCAACTCAACACCATACAAATAAGCAAGTGAAATGCAAGTAATAGAAATGAAAACACAACTCACAATTAGTTGACAAACAAGTACAGTCATAACACTTCATCTCAACAGGATACAAATATACAAGTATTCAACTACACCTTGGTAGATTCCTTCAACAATAGTCATCACAAACATAAGTACAATGAAATGATGATTGCATGCATGCAAGATGTACACACATACTAGAGTCGGCAGAGACTCTCAGCTATGACCTGTAGGGGACGAGCTCTATCTATGTACTAGTGTCAGCATGACACCCATTTTAATAATAGTGTTAGCATGACACCCAATCCATATAACGGTGTCAATGTGACACTCGATCTATATATTACCTCAACACCATCTCAAAACTATATGTTCAATGCATGATACAGTCAATAAACACAAGTAATGCCGGAAAGCAAATCACAAACACCCCAACTTACATATAAGCACAGAGTCAAGCAAGTCCTTTACTACTACTAAACCATAACATAACTTGATTCCTTGCCCAAAAATAATATTACACCACAGTCTTGCCATTTCTTTCAATTTCTGCCCATTCTTGATCTATAAACAACAGATACACAAACTTTAACACAAAAAATCACCTATCCTAAGCATTAGAAACTCACATTTATCAAATTAACTCATGAACTTAACCTAGTTCATCACCTTAGGGTTTTCTACCCTTTAAACTCTTTGAATTCTTCATAATTCAACTAACAATCATGAATTCTACCATAGGAAGTATTTTCTAACCTCCTAGAATCAATAATAACTTATAAAAACATCATTCTCCACCAATTCCTACCAGTTCATAATTTAGATCTAAATTCCAAATTCCACCATGGCTATAATTCTTACAATCCTAAGAATCTAAAGGAGTAATTCAAGTCTGAAGTGTAAAGGAACTTTACCCCAAAGATGGAAAAGCCCAAAAGTTATGAAGAATTGCCTCTACTAAGCCCTTGAATGTTCTTTTAGAAGAGTGGGGATGAAAAAGGGGGTTTTCTGATATTAAAAACTGATATACTGCATTTCTGCCACTGTAATGACACATTTTTCAGTCCAGCGACACCGCTATAGTGGAGGATCTGCCACTACAGCGGCACCTAAGCCAAGAAGGGTTGTCGCTGTAGTGACACTTTATCGTTGTAACGACGACTACAGTGGCACTTATGTCATTGCAGTGACCCCAAACCAGTAGCTCAGGACTTGCTCTCAGATCTGACCATTTCATAACTCACCTCTCAAAATTCAATGTTACAAACTGATTCTTTCACGATAATCGCTATAACAAAAGTTCTACTAACCCGTTCTATGCTCCAAAACTTCCTATGCCTTCCTAAACTCATCCTCTAACACAAAGTACAATCAAAATACAAAGCGACATTTTAATAATTCCCAAATTTACCTAGACCACCATACACTCAAATTATGCATGAAACTAGGACAACCCAAAATTTTCAAATTTAGGTCTAAGGGGAAACTAGGAAAATGTTTTACTCTCTATTTTTAGCGTAACGATGATTTGGGTTATTACATTAGATACTAATTTACCCCTCGTTCATCCCTGAACAACAACTAATCAAAATGATGTAACAAATGAGCAAAAGAATTACCTGAGTCAATGAATAAATGTGGATAGCACTTGCACATATCCACCTTTATCTCCCATGTGGATTCCTCAATCGGATAGTTTCTCCACTAAACCTTTACCAATGGAATGAATTTGGTCCTCTGCTTCCTCACATTCCTATGCAAGATCTCAATTGGCTCATCCTTATAAGAGAGCTCCTTCTCTAACAATTTTGAATCCCAACGAATAATGTAGTCTCCATCTTTGTGGTACTTCTTGAACATTGACACATGAAATACTGGATGTGCCCGTGACAAACTAGGAGGTAGAGCCAACCTACACGCCACTGACCCTATATTATTCAAAACCTTAAAGGGTCTGATGTACCTCAGACTCAATTTCCTCTTCTTTTTGAATCCATTATACCCTTAATGGGTGACACTTTAAGTAAAACTTTCTCACCTTTATCAAATCGCACATCCCTTACCTTATTGTATGGAGTAGTAGATGTTGTTGTAGGCAAATTCACACAAAGGAAGATATTGGTCCTACTGACCACCAAAGTCTATCACACAAGCTCGAAGCATATCTTCAAGTACCTGAATTATCCATTTTGACTGCCCATCAGTCCGCAGATGAAAAGTTGTACTTAGGTCCAACCTAGTACCTAATTCTAACTGAAACTTCTTCCAAAAGTTAGAGATAAACTGCGTACCTCTATCTGGCACTATGGAAACAAGCACCCCATGAAGTCTCACAATCTATTTCACATATATCTTAGCCAATTTTGTTGCATTGTAGTCCACTCTTACCAGATAAAGTGTGCAGACTTGGTCAACCGATCGATGATCACCCATGTGGAGTCACACTTTCTTAGGGTATTAAGAAGACCCACAATAAAATATATGGTTATTCTCTCCCACTTCCATTCCGGAATGGACATCCTCTGAAAAGTGCCATCAGGTTTCCGATGCTCATACTTAACTTGCTTACAATTTTGACACTTGGTCACAAAATCCATAATGTCTTGCTTCATTATTCTCCACCAATAATGCTTCCTCAAGTCTCTATACATTTTAATTTCACCCAGATGTATAGAGCACTTAGAATTATGAGCCTTAACAAGAATGGTGGGAATCAAGTTGTCCACCCGAGGCATACACACAAACTCCCGAATCCTCAACACCCTTCTTTAACAAGAATGACCTCTTTGGTCTCGCCTTCTAACACTTTCTCTCTAAGGTTATTCAATTTCTTATCTTCAAACTACCTATTCTTAATCTTCTCAAACATAGCAGACTTAGCCCCCCACATAGACTAACACTCCTCCCTTGCTAGTTACCTGCAACCTCATACAACCATTAGTTAGAGTTTGTACCTCTCTAGCCAATAGGCGTCTCGACACCTCCAACGATTCCAAACTTCCCATGCTTGCCATCTTTCGGCTTAATACTTCTGCCACCACATTGGCCTTGCCCAGATGATACAAAATTAAGATGTCATAATCTTTGATCAACTCTATCCACTTATGTGCCTCAACTTCACATTTCACTGAGTAAACACATGCTACAATCTACGATAGTATGTGAACACTTCACACTTCACTCCATAGAGGTAGTATCTCTAAATTTTCAAAGCAAAAACCATTGCTGCCAATACCAAATCATGGGTGGGATAGGTTTTCTCATACGACTTTAGCCACCTCAAAGTATAAGCAATTACATTATGACCCTGCATCAAAACAACCTATAAACCAGACCGTGAAGCATCACAATACACAATGAAATCCTTACCTTCAATAGGCAAGGTAAGAATAAAAGCTGAAGTTAGCAAGGTCTTGAGCTTTTGAAAACTCTCCTCACACTTATCATACCACACAAAAGGTACCTCCTTCTAAGTCAGGCAAGTCATATGCGAAGCAATGGAGGTGACCCCTTAACAAACCGCCGATAGTAACTAGCCAACCCTAAAAAACTACCAACCTCTGTAACATTGGTTGGTCTAGCCAAGTTCTTAACACCTTTCACCTTCTGCGGGTCTACCATAACCCCTTCTTTAGATACCATATATCCCAAAAAGGACACTGAAGAAAACCAAAAATTCACACTTTGAATACTTAGCATAAAGTTGTTTCTCCTTAAACAACCCTAACATTGTACACAAGTGAACTTCATGCTCCTCCTTACTCTTTAAGTAAACCAAAATATCATCAATGAAAACAATAACAAATGAATCCAAAAATGGCTTGAATACTCCATTCATCAAGCTCATAAAAGTGGTTGGGCATTGGTCAAACCAAAGGACATAACCAAGAACTTGTAATGTCCATAACGAGTCCAAAAGGTAGTATTTGGGATGTCCTCATCCCAAATCTTAAGTTGATGGTAACCTAATCTCAAATCAATCTTTGAGAACATCGCGGCTCCCTGCAACTGGTCAAATAGATCATTTATTCTAGGCAAAAGATATTTATTACGAATAGTCACCTTATTCAACTGTCGGTAGTCTATGCACATCCGCATACTATCATCCTTCTTTTTCATAAAAAGCACAGGAGCACCCCAAGGTAAAATGTTCGGATGAATAAAACCCTTCCCCAATAACTCTTGCAACTGGGATTTTAATTCTTTTAACTCTTCTGGTGCCATTTTATAAGGAGGGATGTATATAGGGTGGGTTTTTGGATCTACGTCTATACAGAAGTCAAAATCATAGTTGGGTGGAATACCAGGAAGATCATCAGGAAACACCTCTAAGAATTCACACACTACTGGAACCGAAGCAATAGGAAGGACTGTCGAACTATCATCCCAAATGTGAGCTAGGAACCCCCTACAGCCCCGCTTAACTAACTTTTGGGCACAGATAGCTGACATAATTCTCTAAGGAGTAGGCTTAAGAATACCTTCCCACTTTAACTTATCCATCTATTGCATAGCTACAGTGATAGTCTTAGCATAGAAATCAAGAATAGCACGATGAGGAGACAACCAACTCATCCCCAAAATAATATCAAACTCCTTTATATCTAAGATCACTAAGTCTGCCAAAGTTCTATACCCCATAACATCACTGGACATGCCCGATAAACATGATAAACACAGAAATCCCAATTGGTGTAGACACATACATGGGTGCATCAAGGAATTCAGATTTTAAGTCCCAACCCAAGGCAAATTTCATAGACACATAAGAGAAAGTAGACCCGTGATCAAATAACATAGAAGCCATATGATCATAGACAAGAATAGTACCTGTGATCACAACATCAAAAGCTTTAGCTTTAAGACAGGCCAGAATATTATAAAGATGAGCCTTATCATCACCCTAACCATAATCTCTACAAGCCTCTGCTCCATCTTGACCAACATGTCCTCTACCACGGTTGGCTTGATAACCACCCTTCCCTGCATGGTGACCACCATGCCCACCATATAGATAACCCCTACCATATCCTCCACCACTGTGACCTGCCAGAACTAAAGCACTAGAAGCTAGCTGTTGAGTTACCTATCCTACGGATAAGTAGTTAGGACAAAACCTCCAATGACCCAATCCCCCACACTCATCGAATCTGATGTCTAAAGAAGGACGCTGGACTGAAGATGCCGATGGTGTATAACTATTTGCCTGAGAGGGTTGATAACTTACCCCTGATGGGGCCCCTGCAAATACACACATAGCTAAGTGAATGGCCGAGAAGAGTAACCCTGCAAACCACGGCCCCTCAAATAAGTACCACTGAAATAACCTGATTTTTGGGACTTCTTTTCCTCTACCTTCACCTCTTCTTGCTTCATAATCCCTTCCACCTTCTTCATAAACTCGCCCACTTCCAGAAAAGTCTTTCCGGACATAGCCATTTGCAGTGTACACACCTGAAGACCTGAATTCAAATATTTTATAAAATACCTGATCCTCTCCTCCTCTAAAGTAATCAACTGAAGTTCATAGTGAGACAATGCATGAAACTTGGCCTCATAGGCTGCCACAGACATATCACCATACTCCAGTTTCAAGAACTCAATCCTTCTTCATATCTTGGTAGGTGCGAGGAAAATACTTCTCAAGGAACACATTCCGAAATTGGGACCAAGTGAGTGGAGGTAAACCATCCCTACACTCAACAAAAGACCTCTATTATTGCTTGGCCTCCGCCTGCAACTAAAATGTCACAAACTCCACACCATACCTCTCCACAATGCCCATCTTGTGCAGACACTCTTGATAGTCAATTAAGAACTCAAATGCATCCTCTGATTTAGTATCCTGAAACACTGGAGGTTTCATCTTCATGAACTTATAGAACAATCCATGCTCATCATCAGTTATCACCGGTCTAAATACCTATAAGGGAAATACTCCCATCTCAGAGCCCTCGTATATCCGAGGTGCTATAGCAGCAGGATGCTGTTAGGCTAAAGACAAAAATGAAGGAACTATTGCAGTAGTACCAATGCTAACCAAACTAGTAAGAAACCAACACTTGCTGAATCAACTCTGCGGACATGGGCACCTGAGCTGCACCATTTGACATGGGTACCACATTCTCTGGAACTACCACTTATTCCTCCTCAACTATCACCTCCTCATTCTGGACAAAATTCAGAGCCTCTTTCTGTAGGGGAGGGGATGATGATCTATGCCTAGTCAGTCCTCTGGCTGCCCAGGCTCCACCCATGATAGGTGTTTCCCCTCATCCTCCCCTTCTCGCTTTGCCCCTAACTCGAGGCCTGCCCTAAACCACAACCTTAATGGCCAAAGCTGGTGTTGCTATTGCGGCTACCACATCTCTAGCTAAATGAGTGTTCACCATCTTCAAAGCAAGAGTGAAGGAGGTTATATACCTATTTGGATCACCAGATAGCAATTAGAATCAAGTACTAGCACGAAAGAAAGAAAGACGTGAAAGTTGCTTTCTAAAGACCTGTAGCCTCTCAAAGAAAAGTACAGACGTCTCCGTACCATTTTGCAAGACTCAACTAGACCTATTCTTGTATGATGATATCAAGGATCCCAGTGCTCTGATACCATTTTGTTACGACCCAACCAGTCATGATTGGCCCCTATCCTAACTCTACAGTAGGAGAACTATATAACCCAACCCTTAACCAACTATCAAGAATTCACCTAAACCATCTTCATCAATTCACTACTATTTAGCTTACTAAACACAATATTATTCAAAACAAATCGTTACTAATTCATTTCATATCCAAAATAAGAGAGTACAGAAGTATCTCTAATTATTACAACCCCCGAACCTGAAAATCACCGTACATGAACTCTAAAATATTTCAAAAACTAAGTCTAATCAATATCCAGAACACGGAATAAAAGAAATGTCTATGTCCCAAAATAAAGGACATAACCAACATAAAGATGATCCAATAGTTGCCCAGACATGGTGCCCACCCTTGAATCGATGCCTGAATTACAAACTAGAGCTGAGGTCTTGTCTCAAATGCTGGAAAATGCTTTGCACTCAACAAAAGGAAGAGTATAGGTAGTATCAGTATAATAACTAAATACTAGTAGGTATCATCGGCCGACTCAACTCAACACTATACAAATACGCAAGTGAAATGAAAGTAATAACAATCAAAAACACAATTCACAATTAGTTGATAAGCAAGAACAATCAAAACACTTTGTCTCAACGGGATACAGGTGTGCAAGTAATCAACTACACCTAGACAGATTCCATCAACAATAGTCATCACAAATATAAGTACAATGAAATTATGATTGCATGCATGCAAGATGTACACACATACTAGAGTCAGCAGGGACTCCCAACTATGACCTGCACGGGATGAGCTTTGTCCATGTACCAGTGTTGGCATGACACCCATTCTAATAACAATGTCAGCATGATACCCCATCCATATAACAGTGTCAGTGTGACACCCAATTCATATATCACCTCAACACCATCTCAAAACTATATGTTCAATACATGATACAGTCAATAATCACAAGTAATGCATGAAAGTAAATCACAAACACCCAACTTATATATAAGTATAGCGTCAAGAAAGTCTTTACTACTATTAGACAATAACCTACCTCGAATCCTTGCCCGAAAATGATATTACACCACAGTCATGCCCTTTCTTTCAATTTCTGCCCGTTCTTGATCTATAAACAACAGATACACAGAGTTTAACACCAAAATTTCACCTTTCTAAGCATTAGGAACCAACATTTATCAAATTAACTCATGAACTTAACGTAGTTCATCACCTTAGGGTTTTCTACCCTTTAAACTCTATGAATACTTCATAATTCAACTAATAATCATGAATGCTACCATAGGAAGTGTTTTCTAACCTCCTAGAATCAATAGTAACTGATAAAAACATCATTCTCCACCAATTCCCACCAATTCATAACTTAGGGCTAAATTCCAAATTCCACCATAGCTATGATTCTTACAATCCTAAGAATCTAAAGGAGTAATTCAAGTTTGAAGTGTAAAGGAACCTTACCTCAAAGATGGAAAAACCCAAAATTTGTGAAGAATCGCCCCTGCTAAGCCCTTGAAGATTTTTTAGGAAAGTGAGAATGAAAAATGAGTTTTTCTAATTTTAAAAACTAGTATACTGTGTTTCCACCACTGCAGCGGCACTTTTGTTGCTACAGCGGCACTACTACAGTGGAGGATCTATCATTGTAATGGCACCTAGGCTAAAAAGAGACGGCGCTGTTGTGACACTTCTGCCGCTGCAGCGACGCCACTGTAGTGGCACTTCTATCCTTACAGTGACCCTAAACCAGTAGCTCGGGACTTGGTCTCAGCTCTGGCCATTTCACAACATACCTCTCAAAATTCAACATTACAAACTGACCCTTTCATGGTAATTGCTATAACTGGAGTTCTACTAACCCATTCTATGCACCAGAAGTTCCTACGACTTCCTAAACTCGTCCTCTAACACAAAGTATAATAAAAAATACAAACCAATACTCTAATCATTCCCTAATTTCCTTAGAACACCATACACTCAAACTATGCCTGAAACTAGGCCAGCCCAGAATATTCAAATTAAGGTCTAAGGGGAATGTAAGCGAAGGTTTCACTCTTTATTTCAGCATAACAATGATTTGGGTTGTTATAGTAGCCTCTTTGACTGGACAATGCCTCTATTATACCTTAACGGACAGAATCTCTTTAGACCTCAACTTTCTAACCTGTCTGTCTAAAATAGTAATAAGCTCCTCCTCAAAAGCCAAATAATCGTCTAACTGAACTGAATCCCACTGAAGCACTTGAAACTCATCGGAAACATACCATCTCATCATAGAAACATGGAAAATAGGGTGAACACCTAAAAGAGCCAGAGGCAAAGCCAACTCATAAGCTACCTCCCCAACCCATCGTAGAATCTCAAATAGGCCAATGAACCTAGGGTTAAGCTTGCCCTTCTTCCTGAACCTCATAACACCCTTCATGGGTGACACATGAAAAACACCCTATCTCCAACCATAAACTCCAACTCTCGCACCCTTCAGCTAGTGTAGCTCTTCTGCCTACTTTAAATCGTATGGAGCCTCTCATAGATCACTCGCACCCTATCTATAGAATTACACAATAAGTTGGTACCCCAATACCTAACCTTGAAAGCATAAAACAAACCCACCAGAGACCTGCACCTTCTACCACACAACACCTCAAAAGAATCCATTTGAATACTTAAATAGTAGCTATTATTGTATGCAAACTCTACCAAAGACAAGAATTGGTCCCCCCGACCCCCAAAATCAATAACACATACCCGTAGCATATCTTCCAGACCCTGAATAGTATGCTCAAACTGACCATCAGCCTATGGGTGACCATCCATGCTAAGCTCAACTCAGGTACCCAACTCTCTCAGAATCGACTTCCAAAAACATAATGTACACTGAGTATCACGGTCAAAAATAATAGAGACAGGCACCCCGTGGAAATTAACAACCTATCAAATGTAGATCTGAGCCAACCTCTGTGAACTGTACGAAATCTAAACCAGCAGAAAGTGAGCAGACTTGGTCAACTTATCAATGATGACCCAAATAGTATCAAATCTCTAAAAGGTATGTGGCAAGCCTACCAAAAAGTCCATAGCTATCCGCTCCCACTTCCGCTCAAGAATGGGTAGCCTTTGGGTCAAACCACCTAGTCTCTGGTGCTCGTACTTCACTTGCTGATAGTTCAAGCACAAAGATATAAAATATGTGATATCCCACTTCATCCCACACCACCAATAGTGTTGTCTCAAGTCACAGTAGATATTTGTTGCCCTAAGATGAATGAAATATCTAGAACAATGGAACTCCTCCATAATGAATCTTACTATATCTCTAACTTTAGGAATGCAGATACGACCCTCAATCCTCAAAACACCCTCCAGATCAAAGGTCACTTTCATAACCTTGCAACTCAACATATTATCTTGAATCATCCTCAACTTCTCATCCTTGAACTGTTGTTCCTGAATTTGCTCCAATAATATAGACCTAGCCTCCACACAAGAAAGAATCCACCTAGGCTCAGAAATGTTAAGTCGAACCAACATGTTGGCTAAAGACTGGATGTCCAAAGCCAATGGCCGCTCCTCTACCACTAGAAATTCCAAACTCCTCATCCTCACCGCCTTTCGACTTAAGGCATCTACCACTACATGTGCCTTGCTCGGGTGATAGAGAATTGAAATGTCATAGTCCTTTAGCAACTCTAACCACCTACGTTATCTCAAATTAATTTCCTTCTAGCTAAAAATGTACTAAAGAGTACAATGGCTAGTGAAGATCTTATAATGAACTCCACATAGATAATGCCCCAAGATCTTTGATGCGAAGACCACCACTGCCAACTCCAAGTTATTAGTAGGGTAGTTTTTCTCGTGAACCTCCAGCTGTCTGGAAGAATACATAGTAACTTTGCCCTGTTGTATCAACACACAACCCAAACTATCTCTATAAGGATCATAAATATGGTAAACCCCTGGCCCTTAATAGAAAGAGTAAGAATCAGAGCTGAAGTCAATAAGGCCTTAAGATTTCAAAAGCTCACCTCACACTTGTCAGACCACTGGAAAGGGACATTCTTTTAAGTCAATCTAGTCAAAGGTGTTGCTATAAAAGAGAACACATTCAAAAACTGTCTACAGTATCCTGCCAACCCGATGAAATTGTTAACGTCGATAGGAGAAGTAGGCCTAGCCCAATCACAAACTACCTCAATCTTCACCAGATCCACTATAATCCCATCTTTGGACAGCACATGCCCCAAGAATTCCACAGACTCAAGATAAAACTCACACTTAGAGAACTTGGCATACAAGTATTGATTTCACAAAGTCTGAAGTATAACTCTCAAATGCTACTCATGCACCTCCCTACTCCTCGAGTGATTCAAGATGTCATTGATCAACACTATGATAAATGAATCAAATAGGCTTTGAACACATAGTTCATGAAATCCATGAACGCTGCTGGGGCATTGGTCAAACCAAAGAGACATAACTAGGAACTCATAGTAGTTGTATCGAGTCCTAAAGGCAGTCCTTGGAATGTCTGCAGCTCTGATCCTCAACTGGTGATAACCTGATCTCAAATCTATCTTAGAAAACATTTATGCACCATGTAGCTAGTCAAACAAGTCATCAATATGCAACATCGAATACCTGTACTTGATAGTCACCTCATTGAGCTGCTTGTAGTCAATACACATATGAAAGGATCTAACCTTCTTCTTCACGAATAAAATAGGAGCACCCCATGAAGACATACTAGGCCTAATAAACCCCTTACTCAGAAGATCCTAAAGCTACCTCTTAAGTTCATTTCATACCAAACTTTATTTGGGAGTTTTATTCACATAATCAATGGTTTAGCTATAATTGGAGGTATACAATTTTTATAAAATTAACTTGAATATAAACCAACATTAGTCAACATAATTTTATTATTTGAGACAATGCTCTTAAACTGGAGGAGTGAAAGCCACTTGACTATTAGAAAATGAGGAAAAGCCAAGATGGTTTGGTAAGAAAGCAATCCGTTATGTAGGCGCCAAGGGCTCTATTCTTGTGTATTGATTCCTTTTATTCGTTCATGGTTCCATCTCTCTCTGTGTTAGAGAATCATTCCTTTTATTCGTTCATGGTCCCATCTCTCTCTGTGTTAAAGAATCTTATCTGTCACTAGAAAAATTATATGTGGCTGAATTCTGGGTCATCAACATTGGACTTATGTTGGCATAGGAAGGGGGTTACAAGCAGCTCATCCACAAAATATATTTTGATTTCTAATCACCCTCAAGCACAACTGATCAAAACTTACAGGAATCTTGTTGAAAGAAATTGCAGTGCTTAGATTTAATAATTTGAGAAAATAATTTTGCAAAAATCAAATTTCAAGTTGATATTAAAGCACATGTGATCATACCATAGATGTATTTATTAAAATCATATCATAATAAATAGTCAACATGGCAGGTGAACGGGTCCTTATTCACATTTTTTATACATTCCAAAAATTCAAGGGATACAATCCCAACCTTAGGGGGTACAATGATAATTTTATTATGAGAATAAATAACACAAGAGAATTCCTGAACAACTTTTCATTTCTTCAATATATAACCACATGAATTCTCAATTATTTTTTTATCACAATTGAACCAGGATGGTCAACCGGTCATGTCAACTGATATTTATTTATGTAAACTTATAGTTTACTATTGCATGTGATTCCATCACCATGTCCATATTTGTCTACTATAAATAGAAGAAAAAGGAAAGTAATCTTTCATATAAACATTTTAACCAGCTTTGATTGTAGTAATATGAAGATATTAAATCTTTCTATAACTTATAGTCTCAATATAATTCATTTTTGGTCAATATCTTTGAAAATTAATAAGTTTTTTTGAAATTTACTACAATCACAATATTCCTCGGGGTAGTAACACTTTAGCTCTTCCGGAGCTCTCAAATAATTATGTACTACCATATATTCGATAACATCGTCCATATGTTGAACATCTCCTTCAAGGAGAAAATCATATTTTTATCGTCATGGTCAAACATTATTATAAGCAAGACTTATTTATTCATTTACTTTTGCCTTTAATAATAATTTTTGTAATAAGATCTGGCAAAATATTTATAATGTACCATAGGTATACAACTAGAAAGATTTATGCGGTCACACAATAATATTCATTCTGGTCAAAAATTTTATAGACAAGAGTTATTTCTTGATTTTACCCTTTGGCAGTTCATGACAAGACATGATATAGTACTTAAAGTACGTGACCAATAATCTTTGTGTCAATATAATTTTTCTTTATTTCTCTCAAACCTCCTGTAGAAGTGAGTTGTGACATTTAACCAATCATACATAAACACATCCTCATACATAAATTTTATCATATTTTGACACGTTCATTTTAAAAAAACAACTAAGCATTCATGATTTTTATCACAAATCACATTCTCTTTATGAAATTGACCATAATCATATGTACGTACTTCATACATTTTCATTATAAATCAATTATCATTCCTTGACATTTATCATATTCATATAACCCAGCTCCATATCCCTTTGAAAGGTCAAGTGCGGCTTCACTTTTTATTCTTTTCTTATGAAGGATTTATAGAATTTATCAAATTATAGGTTACACGACATTCACATGTCCAATGTCCTTTCATATCGTGCCCATTGATTGCGAAAATAACCTTTATCTTTTGAAGAACTATTTGGAGAACCCATAATGTTCTTTTTTTTATTTATTATTATTATTATTAGCATGTTAATGAATATTATTATTTTGTCACTCCACGTTCATGTGCATTCACTACTAAAAACAGCTCAAAAAAGGACGGATAGGAAAGGGACGGACAGCGTCGCTCCTGAAAAGCGACGGATAAAGCGATGTTGTCCGTCGCTTTTCTATTATTTTTTTACAAAAGCGACGGACAGCGTCACTTTGTCCGTCGGTCTTTTTGGCGACTTTTACGCCAAAATAATTTACAAATAATTAACCTTTTTTTATAAGCGACGGACAGCATTGTAATTATTAAAAAAAATAGAAAAGCGATGGAATGTGTCGCTTTTTTCCGTCGCTTTTTGATCAAAACACAGTCAACTCATTTAAAAAAGCGACGGACAGAAGCGACGGGCAACGTCACTTCTTTAATTATACAGAGACCCCGTCGGGTCTCTTTCCCCTCATTTCTCTCTTTCTCTTTTTCTCTCCTCCTCTCCTCCACCACTGCTCCCTCCACTGCCGCTCCCTCCACCGCCAGCCTCTTCCCATTTTGAGGTTAGTTATTTTGTTGATTTGAAGGTTAGGGTTTAATTTGGGTAGTTTTATTTTCGAAAATTGATAGTGTATTCTAGACTAGGGTATGTTGTTGTTGTTGAATTTAGACTATGGTGTATATGTTGTTGTTGTTGTTGTTGTTTTTGAATTCTAAACTAAGATTTTGAGAAATTGATATTGAAAATTGATATATGAAAAAATTGATAGTGAAAAATTCCCTTTTTAGATTATATTCTTAATTTATGAACTTTAATTAGTTTAGGCTTGCTAATTAGTTTGTGAACCTTAGTTTACGCTTGCTATTAGTTTGTGAACCTTAGTTTAGGCTTGCTAATTAGTTTGTGAACCTTAATTTAGGCTTTATATTAGTTTTTGAACCTTAGTTTAGGCTTTCTATAATTAGTTTGTGAACCTTATTTTAGGCTTGCTATTAGTTTGTGAACCTTAGTTTAGGTAATGCTTGCTATTAGCTTGTAAACCTTAGTTTAGGTTCTTTTTTGAACTTGAATTATATAGGTTCTTGAATTAAGTACTTGAATTAGATTATTAGTTTTCAACTTTAGGTTCTTTTTTGAACTTGAATTAGGTACTTGAATTTTGAACTTGAATTTGGAATTAGGACTTGGAACTTGAATTTGGAATTAGGATTTGGAACTTGAATTAGGATAAGGTTCTTGAATTAGATTATTAACTTGAATTTGGAAGTTGAATTTGGAATTTGAATTTGGAATTAGGATTTGGAACTTGAATTAGGATTAGATTCTTGAATTACGATTTGAAACTTGAATTTGGAACTTGAATAAGGATTAGGACTTGAACTTGAATTTAGAATTAGGTTCTTGAATTAGATTATTAACTTGAATTAGGTTCTTGAATCTTACTTTTTTTAAGTTAAGCTTTTTTAAGTTAAGTTTGTTAGTTTAAATTGTTAGTTTTGAGTTAAGAATTAGTTTTCAACTTTAGGTTCTTTTTTGAACTTGAATTAGGTACTTGAATTTTGAACTTGAATTTGGAATCAGGATTTGGAACTTGAATTTAGAACTTGAATTTGAAACTTGAATTAAGATTAGGACTTGAACTTGAATTTGGAATTAGGTTCTTGAATTACATTATTAACTTGAATTAGGTTCTTGAATCTTAGTTTTTTTAAGTTAAGCTTTTTTAAGTTAAGTTTGTTAGTTTAAATTGTTAATTTTGAGTTAAGAATTAGTTTTTAACTTTAGGTTCTTTTTTGAACTTGAATTTGGAACTTTAATTTGGAACTTGAATTAGGATTAGGGCTTGAACTTGAATTTGAAATTAGGTTCTTGAATTAGATTATTAACTTGAATTAGGTTCTTGAATCTTAGTTTTTTAAAGTTTTTTTAAGTTAAGTTTGTTAATTTTGAGTTAAGAATTAGTTTTCAACTTTAGGAATGATTTTTTAAACTAGAATTAGGTTGGTTATTGAATTTGGAATTAGGTTCTTGAATTAGATTATTAACTTGAATTTGGGAACTTTGAATTTGAAATAGGTTCTTGAATTAGTTTTGGATTTTATTTTAGAATCTTGAATTAGTATTTAACTTTAATCTTTTGAATTAGGTTCTTGAATCTTAGTTTTTTTGAAGTTAAGTTTTTTTAAATTAAGTTTGTTAGTTTAAATAGTTAGTTTTGAGTAAAGAATTAGTTTTCAACTTTAGGTTCTTTTTTGAACTTGAATTTGAATCTTTAATTTGGAACTTGAATTTGGAACTTGAATTAGGATTAGGACTTGAACTTGAATTTGGAATTAGGTTCCTGAATTAAGTTCTTGAATCTTAGTTTTTTTTAATTTAAGTTTGTTAGTTTTGATTTAAAATTAGTTTTCAACTTTAAGAATTATTTTTTGAACTAGAATTAGGTTGGTTCTTGAATTTGGAATTAGGTTCTTGAATTAGTATATTAACTTGAATTTGGGAACTTTGAATTTGAAATAGGTTCTTGAATTAGTTTTGGGTTTTCTTTTAGAATCTTGAATTAGTATTTAACTTTAACCTTTTGAATTAGGTTCTTGAATCTTAGTTTTTTTAAGTTAAGCTTTTTTAAGTTAAGTTTGTTAGTTTAAATTGTTAGTTTTTGAGTTAAGAATTAGTTTTCAACTTTAGGTTCTTTTTTGAACTTGATTGGAACTGAATAGGAATACTTGAATTTGAATTTGATTAGGTTTAAATTAGGTTCTTGAATTCTTAGTTTTTAAGTTAAAGTTGTTAGTTTTGAGTTAAGAATTAGTTTTCAAACTTATAGAATGATTTTTTGAACTAGAATTAGGTTGGTTCTTGAATTGGAATTAGGTTCTTGAATTAGTTTTGGGTTTGTTTTAGAATCTTGAATTAGTATTTAACTTTTAACCTTTTGAATTAGGTTCTGAATCTTAGTTTTTTTAAGTTAAGCTTTTTAAAGTTAAGTTTGTTAGTTTTGAGTTAAAAATTAGTTTTCAACTTTAGGAATGATTTTTTGAACTAGAATTAGGTTGGTTCTTGAATTTGGAATTAGGTTCTTGAATTAGATTATTAACTTGAATTTGGGAACTTTGAATTTGAAATAGGCTCTTGAATTTGTTTTGGGTTTCGTTTTAGAATCTTGAATTAGTATTTAACTTTAACCTTTTGAATTAGGTTCTTGAATCTTAATTTTTTTAAGTTAAGCTTTTTTAAGTTAAGTTTGTTAATTTTGAGTTAAGAATTAGTTTTCAACTTTAGGAATGATTTTTTGAACTAGAATTAGGTTGGTTCTTGAATTTGGAATTAGTTTCTTGAATTAGATTATTAACTTGAATTTGGTAACTTTGAATTTGAAATAAGTTCTTGAATTAGTTTTGGGTTTTGTTTTAGAATCTTGAATTAGTATTTAACTTTAACCTTTTGAATTAGGTTCTTAAATCTACGTTTTTTTAAGTTAAACTTTTTTAAGTTAAGTTTGTTAGTTTTGAGTTATGAATTAGTTTTCAACTTTAGGAATGATTTTTTGAACTAGAATTAGGTCGGTTCTTGAATTTGGAATTATGTTCTTGAATTTGATTATTAACTTGACTTTGAAAACTTTGAATTTGAAATAGGTTCTTGAATTAGTTTCGGGTTTTGTTTTAGAATCTTGAATTAGTATTTAACTTTAATCTTTTGAATTATGTTCTTGAATCTAAGTGTTTTTAAGTTAAGCTTTTTTAAGTTAAGTTTGTTAGTTTAAATTGTTAGTTTTTGTGAACCTTAGTTTAGGTTAATGCTTGCTATTAGTTTTCAACTTTAAGTTAGTGTTAGTTTTGAATTAGTTTCTTGAATTTGGAAATTTTGAATTAGTATTGGGTTATGCATACAGATGTCATCAGGTGATAGTGATCGAGGTCATCCTAATAAAAGTACTAAAAAGTCTAGTAAGTCTAGGAAGAGCTCTAGGAGGCCTATAGAGCATGACGATATTCCAGGTCATCTTTCATCTTCGCCACAGATTCTCTCTACTCCACTAGTGTCTGTCCCCTATGGAACTGGGAATACCACAGATTATCATGGTCCTAGACCCACTACTTCTCATCATCACATGACTTTCATGCCTACACCCTCTATGCCTCCGCCACATGGTACGCCATCCCCACGTGATTCTTCTTCCCTCCACTTATCAGGCTTGCAACTTAGAGATAACAGCTCTGAGTCTAAAACACAAACTTCTACACCCCCATTGACTCAGCTTTATAGACTTCCAGTATTACATACATCATCACTTTCTGAGGAGGAAGATGACGTGAATCTGAGACCCGGTGAGAAGGACGCCATTGGTAGAGTCATGATTTACCCTGATGGATCATCGTAAGTTTTTTTTCTAATTAACTGATAAGTTTATTTTTTTATATTAATTAATTATTTATCATTTGATGACATGCTTATTATGTTCTTTACAGGTGGTATCCCACGAAAGAGCCCCGACGTGATCTAAAGGAGGCAGTTAGGAGGCTTTTTAAAGAACCTTGGAGCTCCTGGTCAGAGGCAAGATCGATCCAACAGGCCATGTTTGATGAGTTTAAGGTATACATACATATATATATATATATTAACTTTTCATAATATACATACATATATATATATATATATATCATCTAATACTAATCATTTCTTTCTTTCAGACAATGTGTACTTGGAAGCGAAAGTACAGTAATATCATTTCCACTACTTTCGAGAGGAAGGCCAGTGC
This sequence comes from Jaltomata sinuosa, assembly GCA_003996215.1. Lineage (NCBI taxonomy): Eukaryota > Viridiplantae > Streptophyta > Magnoliopsida > Solanales > Solanaceae > Jaltomata > Jaltomata sinuosa. The sequence goes on from QJPP01000069.1 coordinate 434,734, forward strand.
CAGGCTACACCAATGGCTTAAAAAAATTCGAAATAGTAAGAAGTGTCGATCTTGGCTTCTACCTTATCTTCATGGGCAGCTTAAGAAGTATTGAGATTCGGAAGAGTTCAAAGCATTGTCTGAACAAGGCAAGAAAGCCAGAAGCAGTGTTAAAGGTGGATCGTTGCACACTATGGGTGCAAAAAGTGTAGCGAATGTTGCAAGGGAAATGGTAAGTAATATTAATATTAACCTTTTAACTTATATATACGTTTATATAAACTTGATTAAATAATATTAATTATATTACTTCAGTATGTTAAATTTATTTTGTTTTCAGGAAAAGGACTTGGGGCGCCCTCCGACTCAGGCTGAGCTTTTTAAGAAAGACCATATAAGAGATAAAAAAAATGAGTCAAATCCGGATGTATGGGTTGAACAGAGAGCTCAAGACGCCTATGTAAGTTTTAAAGTTTAAATATAATTAAAGTACATATATATATATATATATATATATATATATATATTTATTATGTATATATTATAATTTTTATTTTTTTATATGCAGGATGAGTTTGAATGTGTTTTGTTTGAGTACAACCAGACTCAACAAGGTCTAGGCTTACCGAACAAGCCTGCACACGAGGAAGCCACTCAAATATGGATCGAAAAAATGGCCGGGGGAAGACAAAGGGGGAGAGTCTATGGTCTAGGCTCTAGGAATGATTTGCGATGAATCCAATCACGACTGGATGGTATTGGATCCTCGCAGCAGGCTGAGGTGGTTGATGGTGTTCAGCTTGCACCTATGTCACAGCAGATCACAGATCTTACTAGGGCCTTGGTAGAATCCAAGAAAAAATGAACTGAGACCACTGATGATTTATCCAAGACTGTCCAATCTTTTCAACAACAAATGTCATCCTTTTGTTGGTCGTCACTATCGTAGTCATGTAGATCCTACTCCTTCCTCCTCGTCATCAAGTGACAACGTTACTGGGACTAGTGAAAATGAGGAGGAGTATGTGGAGACTACTCCCCATTAGGATTGACTCATTTCCTTATATATTTTGACACTTTTGAATACTTTATAGGTCCTTTTGGTGGACCTTTTATGTGTTTAATGAAATTTTTACTTCATTTTTAGTTTATTGTTGATGTTGTATTTATTTAGTGAATGTTGTGGCAACAATTAGTGCTGGTTTGGGCTGTATTGAATTAGATTTTTAAATGGCAGGTGATGCATATTGACAATGCAGATTTTTGCAGCTGGAAAAAATGCAGAAAAGCGACGGACAGCGTCTCTTTTGTCCGTCGCTTTTCTGGAATTTTTTTTAAAAATACCCAAAAAAGCGATGGACACCATCACTTTTCTGGAAAAAATTTACCAAGAAAAGCAACGTTGTCCGTCGCTTTGTTCTTCATGTTCAAGAATAAAGCGACGGCGTCCATCGCTTTTCTGGAAAAATAATTAAAAAAAATACGTCGCTTTTTACTTGGCGATGCAGTCCGTCGCTTTTAAAGCAACGTTGTCCATCGCTTTTAGAGCGACGCTGTCCTTCGCTTTTGGAAAAGCGACAGGCCATTTTCCCACGGAAGTGATGCCGTCGCTTTTTCGTCGCTTTTGGCCAAAAAAGCGACGGCCAACGTCCCTTTTGGCCGTCTCTCTTTAGCTTTTTTTAGTAATGATTTATGCAACCACTTGTCTTCTTTCAAACACATTTGTAATGCTTTAACATTCTTTTCAGAGAATGGAGCAAATATAGTGGGACGAGTTTCATAACTATTCATCTTTAGTCAATATTATATTATCACTATGGTGCACTCAATATCTTACCTATATAAAAGCATGTTAGGCCATAATACAATGGGACTTGAACCCAACATCATCATAGTGCACCAAGACTCAAACTCGATATCTTATCCTCTTGATGCAACAGAATATGAATTCACTGCCTTATCCTTAACCAATAGCATAATAGTACAAGGTGCAATATGACTCACCCTTGAGCTTTTAGAAATAATGTCATTTTATGATTGTACGGTAAATAAATTAACTCTTAATAAGGTGTGAAAATGAGGCCTTAAGAAAATCATAGTAATTTTCATAAAAATCATATGGACAAGAATATTTATAGAGAACCACATCATATGGTTTGCTCTTCATCAATTATTGAGGCTGGTTACTTTCAAAAGAATTACCATCAATTATACATATTTACTAGCTATAAAATAACAATTTAGACAAAGTAAATCAAAAAAATTTAAAACTTTTAAGGAACATGAATCATTGATTGGAAAGTCCTTTAAAAGGTAACATTATATGTGTAATGATGAATAAAGTATAAGCCTTGCAACTGATGTATAGTAACATCACAGTGATTATATATATATATATATATATATATATGTATGTGTGTATGTTTACCATAAAGTGACATAATATTATAAAGAAAAATATATGCATATGTGTAATGACCCTCGTGGTCATATTCTCTTTTTCTTGTATTTTTATCGTTTCATCCCTTCCAATTGCTTCTATATTGCTTTTGTGACTTTCTAGAATAAATAGCGTAGTTTTCAAGGTGTTCGGTTGAGTTTTAGAAGAGATTCTCTGTTTTGGAGCTTTTAAAATTGAAATGGTTGAGTTTATGTCTTTTGAGGAGCATAAGATGCTAGGTTGATTTATCATGTTGGGTACTCCAAGGTTTTCAAGTGCTCCAGGAGAGGATGCTCACGAGTTTCTTGTGATTTTTCAAGAAAGGTTGCATAACCTTGGCCTAGTGGAGTCACATAGGGTAGATTATACTACATTTCAGATGGAAAGGTCAGCTAAGCAGTGGTGGTGAGCTTACCTTGAGTGCAAACTAGTCAGGTCACCTCCCATGACTTGTACTCAACTTTTTTAGGCTTTCTTGGAGAAGTATATACCTCATAGCATGAGAGAGAGGTTGAGGGATGAGTTTATGAACCTTCAGTATGGTTCGATATCTATTTCAGAGTATGAGGTACGTCCATGAGCTGGCTAGACATGCTGTTATGATTATGCTGACAGAGCACAAGTGAGTATGCGGATTTGTCAGAGGGTTGACTTTACCACTCTGTTTAGCGACAGAGCAACTAGTGGCTTGAGGTTCTACTTTCCTTCAGGTTATGGATAATGTGCAGACTATTGAGGGGATACATCATGTGGCCTGTAAAATCACCTACAAAAGGCCCCGCCATCAGGGTGGTTTTAGAAATTCTCAGTCCATAGGTAGGGGTTTCACTGGTAGAGGTTACCCTCAGCATTTTTAGCCTAGCAGGAATGTTCTAGTAGTGCTACTGATTTTAGAGGGTGGTTTTTGGGCCATAGTGGTCTGGGTATCTAGGGTTTGAGTTAGACTTTATAAGGTTCTCATTCTGGATATTCAGACCATGGTGACCAGTCTGGTTCAGCTAGGTCATCACAACAGGGTGTATTTTGTAGAGCATGCTACGAGTGTGGTGAGTTAGGGCACATTGCTAGGGATTGTCCTAGGGTCATGCAAGGTAGGCAATATGGTCAGCTAGTTTAGGCCCCTCGAGCTCTAGTGCCTCCAGCTAGAGACAGTGTGTAGGATAGTAGGGATGGTCCCTAGAGTGCTAGAGGTGCTTTTCAACCTGGCAAGTTGGGTGGTCATAGTGGACGGAGCCATATGTATGCTTTTTCAGGTAGGCCAGAGGCTAAAACTTCAGATGTTATCATCATAGGTACGATCTCCATTTTTCATCAGCCAACTTCTGCATTATTTAATCTGGGGACTATATATTCTTATATGTCTGCTTACTTTGCTACTCATCTAGAGTTATTATGTGAGTCATTGTCTGTGCCTATGTGTGTAGCTACTCCCATAGGTGATTCTTTAGTAGCGAATCATATGTATCGATCATGTGTGGTGACTATCTTGGGGTATGACATGTGGGTAGACCTGGTTATCTTAGATATGGTAGATTTCAACATGATTCTAGGCATGGATTGGCTATGTCCTAATCATGTGGTCTTGGATTACATTTCCAAGACTGTTACTTTGCATATGCTTAATATCCCTTCGATGGTATGGAAGGGTACCAATAGCCATGTGCCGAGAGGAGTTATATCATTTCTGAGGGCACGGTAGTTGATGGGGAAGGGTTGTTTTGCTTATCTTGCCTATGTTTGTGATACTAGTGCTGACATTTCTTCACTTAAGTCAGCTCATGTGGTTTGTGAGTATTTCAATGTATTTTCTATTGATTTACCTACTATTCCCCTGATCATGATATTGACTTTGGCATTGATTTTGAGTCGGGTACTCAACCCATTTCTATTTCTCCATATCGGATGTCACCTTGTAAGTTGAGGGAGCTTGAGTAGCTTCAGGATCTTTTGAGTAAGGGGTTTATTAGTCCTAGTGTGTCTCTGTGGGGTGCTCTTGTTCTATTCATGAAGAAGAAGGATGGCTCTTTGCATATGTGAATCGACTTCATGCAGCTGAATAAGGTGATTATTAAGAACATGTATATGATGCCGCATATTGATGACTTGTTTGATCAGCTACAGGGTGCAACAATATTTTCTAAGATAGATTTGAGGTTAGTCTACCACTAGTTGAGGATCAGGGCTGCAAATATTCAAGACTGCCTTTAGGACTCGTTACGGCCATTATGTGTTCCTAGTTATGTCTTTTTGTTTGATCAATGCCCCAGCAACATTTATGGAGTTGATGAACCAGGTGTTCAAGGCCTATTCAGATTCATTTGTCATAGTGTTCATCAATGAAATCTTGGTTTACTCAATGATAAGGGAGGTGCATGAGCAACATTTGAGAGTTGTACTTTATACTTTATAGGATCAGTAATTGTATGCTAAGTTTTCTAAGCATGAGTTATGGTTTGAGTCCACGGCATTCATGGGGCACGTGGTGTTCAAGGATGGGATTATGGTGGATCCAGTGAAGACTGAGGCAGTTTGTGATTGGGCTAGGCCCACTTCTCCTATTGAGGTTTGCAGTTTTATCGGGCTAGTAGGTTACTACAGATGATTTGTGGAGGGGTTTTCTTTGATTACACTACCTTTGACTAGATTAACTCAGAAGAGTGTCCCTTTCCAGTTGTCCAACGAGTGTGAGGCGAGCTTTTTGAAGCCTAAGACCTTATTGACTTCAGCTCTGATTCTTGCTCTTCCAGTTGAGGGCCAAGGGTTCATCGTATATTGTGATGCTTTTAGAGGGTGTTTAGGTTGCATATTGATACAACAGGGAAGAATTATTGCATATGCTTTCATGCAACTAAAATTTCACAAGAGGAACTACCCCACTCATGACTTCCAGTTGGCGGTGGTAGTCTTCACATTGAAGATTTGGAGGCACTGTTTGTATGGAGTTCATTATGAAATCTTCACTGACCATCGTAGTCTTAAGCACATTTTCAGCCAGAAGGACCTTAATTTGAGATAGCGTAGGTGGCTGGAAGTTCTTAAGGACTATGACATATCATTTCTCTATCACTTGGGCAAGGCAAATATGGTAGGAGATGCTTTGAGCCGTAAGGCGGTGGGTGTAGGGAGTTTGGCATTTCTAGTGGTAGAGGAGTGACTTTTGGCTTTGGATATCTAGTCCTTAGCCAACAAGTTAGTAGACTTGATATTTTTGAGCCTGGGAAGATTCTTGCTTGTATGGAGGCCGGGTCTATGTTGATGGTGCAGATTTGGGCACAACATTTTGAAGATGTGAAGTTGAGGATAATTCTAGATAAGATGTTAAGTGGCAAGGCTAGGAAGGAAACCTTAGATCTAGAGGGTGTTGTAATGACCCTCGTGGTCATTTTCTCTTTTTCGTGCATTTTTACCATTTCTACCCTTTTCATAGCTTCTACACCGCTTATGTGACTTACTAGAATGGGTGGAAAGATTTTTGAGGTGTCCGGTCAAGTTTTGGAAGAGTTTCACTATTTTGGAACTCTTAAAGTTAAGATGTTTGACTTTGGTCAACATTTTGAGTAAATGGGCTTGGATGAGAATTCCATCACCACGGTTAGCTTTGGAACATGGATTTTGGGATAGTGAGACCTTTGGTTTGGGTCCCAAGGCTTTGGACTCGTTCTGGATACTTGAGTGGTTTTTTATAAAAAACCAGAGAAGTGTTGACTTCGGTCAATATTTCATCAAGACAACCAGTGTTAGTTATTTTAATGATTTTGTTGAGCTCAAAATGCCATTTTCAGTTGGGTAGTATATTTGGTTTGTGTTCATGGGATTTTGAGTGAATCTCGAGGGTCCATCAGAAGACTTTTTGAACTTGTTATATAGCTAGTTTTCCAAGTGATGGTGCAGCTACAACACCTTCTTTGCATTTCGAGGAGTCCATCGCATTCACGAAGGTCTGTGATTTTGACCATCACATTTGTGAAAGACCCTCCACATTTGTAATAAAGGGTCAGCTGGGACCCGATCAGGGTCCTTCTTGGCATTCGTGAGGAGTCTATCACAATCCCGATGGTCCAGCTGAGTGCGGTCTCGTAATAGCGATGGGGTCCTCCATTCGCGAGGAAGGAACCCCTGGCAGTTAAATACTCTCTAACTTTGTTATTTTCACCATCTTTCATGAATTTGTTTCTCTCTTGATCTTGGAGCTGAATCCTTGGGAGATTTTTCACCTATTTTCATTTTGGGTAAGTTCCTAGTATTATCCTCATGAATTCTCATAGTTTTTACACACCTTTCCCTCTTTAATCTTTGTTAATTCATAGCCAAATTCTTGGAAATTCCCTTTGATCAAGTGAGCTTCAAGGGCTGTTTTGAGCACCAAAATGATTTATGTTGGTGTCCAACTTTTGGGCATGGGTTCGTGACCCTAAAAATAATAATTATGATTCTTAATTCTGTTTTTGTCAATGGGACCGAGGGTCAATTTTTTACCCAAATTTCGAAATAGTGATATAGGTGTCATTAGTCTCATATTGATGTGTGCAGAATGTGTTTGTGATAGCATGGTCGCGATATAAGGCACTGCAAAAAAGGAAGGCTCTCGAGTGACAACTCATGTTTGTGATCAGCTCCGAGATAGGTTATGGTTTACCTCCCTTAGACTTAGCTCGGCTAGATAGTATATTTTATAAGTTTCATGAATGTTAGGGATAGTTGTAGGGTAGATTTAGGCTATAATGATCCTTCTGTATAAATTAGCCATTTTTGGGACCTTAGACTAGTTTTTTCTCCTTAAGCCTTAGTTTAGGTTGCATGTAGTTTTGATGTGATTTGGTTAGGGATCCTTAGTATAGAATTAGAGGAGGATTTTATGATAGAGTAGGCTTTTACCGTTGATTTACTTTTATAACTCCTTTTCCATATTTTCTTCGTATATTGTGAACTTTTGGGCCTAAAGTCGTGGTTTTGGGCTGGCTGGACTCCAGGTTAGTATGATGTTTGGTATGGATGGTGATTTACCCGGTTTGGTATACATTTAAGTATGTACCTGAGCTGACATACATACATTCATACATACATATATACACTGTTTGTGGTGCAAATCTGGAGTAGAAGTAGTGGTTTTGGTTTAAAAGAAAGGACCATACCATATTATTATGGGTTTTTCAGAGTTATTAAAGGATTTATACTATTTTTCACTTCGGATTTCTAACTTGGAAGAAAAAGGTTGGTATTTATGTATTACATAGAGAAATTGCACTAATTTTTCATACTCTATCTGGAGAGGCTCTGAGACCCCTTTCTCTAATTATTAAAAGTTGGAAACCGCTCGAGGTTCCATTCTAGGCATCCCCTTTAAGACTACTTTGGGGCTTTACTTTTCTGCATCTGCTAAATCACTCGAGGTACCATTTCGGGTGTCCCGTGAGAAGACTCTAGGTTTTACTTTTATGCATTTGCCACATACTGCATTGCACCATCTCATTTTGCATGGCTTCTCATTGTATTCTCACATTGAGTCTTTTATTATCATTATTATAATTATTGTCACCATTATACCATGTAATATATGAGATTTTAGGTTAGTTTCTGGCTTATGTTTTACTTTCATGTTTCTTAGATTATATATTATCTTTGAGCTTGATCAGCCTATCATGCCTACTGGGTACCACATATTTTGGTACTCATACTAAACTTCGGCATCTTTTTCTGTTGTAACACCTTATATGAGTCATTCCCACTGATCCTCTGCTCATTTGTGGCTTATTATTGTTCGAATCGTGGTGAGCTCCTGCCATCCAGAGATTTACTGCTTTCCCTCTTAGACTACTATCTTTATTTTGTACTTTGATAGACAGTTATATCTTGTATAGCCTTTTTCCTATACTTTAGAGGCTTTTGTACCGATGAAACTAGGTCCAGGGTTGGTCCTTTTTGTATATACTGTCTTTCTTATTCCTGTAGGGCCTATTTTGTATATTTTGTACCATTTTTTATGTATCTAAACTTGTGGCCCATTCATCCCATTATTCTATTTTCCGCATTAGTTATTTGTTTTAGGATTTACCTTCAGTATCTGTCTTGGGTTTGGCTTGCCTACCCGGTGGTTATAGTAGGCGTTATCATGGCCCTATTTTGGGTCGTGACAGTGTGGTATTATAGCTTTAGGTTCACCGGTCTTACCAGTATAAGAGCAAGTGTATAGTAGAGTCTCGCGATTGATACGCTAATGTTTGTATCCTATCTGCAGAAGGCTATAGGGCATGCTTAGGAAAACCCCATCTTTTTTATTCTATATCATGCATTCTTGACTCTATCAACTTCTAAATGTCTTTTACTTCATTCTTTCTCAGATGGTTTGGATGAGATCAATAACAGGTGAGGTCGAGGCCCCTGCACCTGTAGTTAGAGCCCCAGCTAGGGTACAGGGTAGAGGTTAACCTAATAGTCGAGGTAGGGCATAGGCTGTGGTGCCAGCTTGGGCCCAGGCTAGGGCACCATCACCAGAGCCAGAGGTAGAGGTTAAAGAAGTTTAATATCAGCTGAAAGGCATGGGGCCAGCCCATCATCCAGCAAGATTTGTAGCAACGCTGGTCCTTCAGGATACTTTGGTCTAGATTATTGGCTTCTTGAAGGGTACGTTGTAGGCTGGGACCTTTCCTGGCATGCCTAGTGGTTCACAGGTTTGAGATGAGGGTAGACTTCTACTCAGGCAGTGGCACAGGGTTTAGGGGTGCAGCTTGCTATCGCAACTACCAGTTTAGAGGTATTTCTCGATTCTGATGGTTGCTCAGCCTATTGTAGCCAGGCTAGCTATGTCTTCTAAGGAGCAAAAGATGCTTGGTAAATTTATTATATTGGGTCCTTTGAGGTTCTCAGGTGCTTCGAGAGAGGATGCCATGAGTTTCTAGTGAGTTACTAGGAGAGGTTGCATAACCTCAGCTTAATAGAGTCACATGGGGTTGATTACATCGTGTTTCAAATGAAGGGGTCTATCAAGAAGTGGTGGTGAGCGTACCTTGAGTGTGGACCAGTCAGGTCACCTACAATAACTTGGGCTCAATTCTCCAAGGTTTTCTTGGAGAAGTATGTACCTTGCAACATAAGGGAGAGGTTGAGAGATGAGTTTGCTGACCTGCAGTAGGGTTCCATTTTAGTTTTTGAGTATAAGGCATGGTTCCATGAGTTGGCTAGACATGCTTCTATGATCATGCCTACAGAGCACGAACAGGTTCTCCGGTTTATTAGAGGGTTGGTTCTACCACTCTATTTAGCGATAGAGCAGTTAGTGGCATCTGGGGCTACATTCTTTACCATAGTTTATCATGCTCGCACTATTGAGGGTATACATTGTGAGGCCTACTAAGATGGGAGTAAAAGGCCTTGCTATCATGGTAGATTCATTGGTTCACAGTCCAGATGTAGGGGTTTCTTCGGTAAAGATTATCCCTAGTGCTTTCAACCTAGCAGGCCCATACAGGCAGCATTGTAGATTATAGAGGGTAGTCAGTCGGGTTATCTGAGTAAGAGCAGTCAGGGAAGCTAGAGTTTAGTTCAGATTTTACAAGTCTCTCAGTCTAGGTATTCAGGCCATGATGGCCAATCTGGTTCAGTTGGGCCATCAGACTGAGGGTGCTTCAGTGTGGTGAGTTGGGGCATTATGCTAGGAAGTATCCTAGACTCTCACATTGCAGATGATAGGGTCAACAGGTTTAGGCCCCTAGGGCTCAAGTGCCACCCTGCTAGAGGCAGTGCGTAGGGTAGAATGGGTGGTCCCTAGAGTGCTATAGGTACTTCTCATCTAGGCAGGATAGGTGGTCGTGGTGGACAAAGTGACATGTATGCATTTTTAGGTAGGCCAGAGGCTAAGGCTTTAGATGTTCTCATCACAGGTACGATCTATTTGTCATCGGTCAGCTTCTGATTTATTTGATTTGGGGTCTACACTTCCATATATGTGTATCTATTATGCTACTCGTCTGGAGTCTATTTATGAGTCATTGCTTTTTCATATGAGTGTAGCTACTCTTGTAGGAGATTCTTTAGTAGTGGATCGTGTGTATCGATCTTGTGTGGTGAATATCTTAGGGTATGAGACATGGGTAGACCTGATTATATTAGATATGGTGGATTTCGATGTAATCTTAGGCATGGATTGGATATCACCTTATCATGTGATCATGGATTGATTCTCCAAGACTGTTACATTACATATGCCTAGTATTTGTCCTATTGTATAGAAGGGTACCAATAGTCACATGCTGAGGGGATTATATCAGTTCTGAGGGTGTGGCAGTGGTAGGTAAGAGGTGTTTGGCTTACCTTGCTTATGTTTATGACACTTGTGCCGACACTCCTTCTATTGATTCAGTTCTTGTGGTTTGTGAGTATTCAGATGTGTTTCCTACTGACTTACTAGGTCTTCCTCCTGATCGTGATATTGAATTTAGTATTGATGTTGAGTCGGGAACTCAGCCCATTTCTATTTTGCCATATCGGATAACACCTCTGAGTTGAGAGAGCTTAAGGAGCAACTCTAGGATCTTCTGAGTAAGGGGTTCATCAGGCTTAGTGTGTCTCTATGGGGTGCTCTAGTTCTGTTTGTGAAGAAGAAGGATGGTTCTTTGTGTATGTGTATTGACTACAGCAAGCTAAATAAGGTTACCATTAATAACAAGTATCTGATATCGCGTATTGATGATTTTCTTGACCAGCTATAGGGTGTGGTGGTGTTTTTTAAGATGGACTTGAGATTGGGTTATCACCAGTTGAGGATCAGGGTTGCATACATTCCATAGATTGCCTTTAGGATTCGATACGACTATTATAAGCTCCTAGTCATGTATTTTGGTTTGACCAATGCCCCATCAGCATTTATGGAGTTGATGAACCGTGTGTTCAGAGCCTATTTGGATTTATCCTTCATAGTGTTCATTGATGACATCTTGGTTTATTCGAGGAATAGAGAAGAGCATTAGCAACATTTGAGAGTTGTGCTTCAGACTTTGTTAGATCAACAGTTGTATGCCAAATTCACTAAGTGTGAGTTATGGCTTAAGTCCATGGAATTCTTAGGGCACGTGGTGTCCAAGGATAAGATTATGGTAGATTAGGCAAATATTGAGGCAGTTTATGATTTGGCTAGGCCTACTTCTCCTACAGACGATTTGTGGAGGGGTTTTCTTCTATAGCAGCACCTATGGCTAGATTGACTCAAAAGAATCTCCCTTTCTAATGGTTTGATGTGTGTGAGGTGAGCTTTTTAAAGCTCAAGGGCTTATTTACTTTAGCTTCGATACTTACTTTTCCAGTTGAGGGCCAGGGTTTTACCATATATTGTGATGCTTCCAGAGTTGGGTTGGGTTGTGTGTTGATGCAGTAGGGCTGAGTTATTGGTTATGCTTCTACATAGTTGAAGGTTCATGAGAGGAACTATTTCACTCATGACTTAGAGTTGGTGGCAGTAGTCTTTACATTAAAGATTTAGAGGCACTATATGTATGGAGTTCATTATGAGATCTTCACCGACCACTATAGTCTTTAGTACATTTTTAGCCAGAAGAACCTTAATCTGATACAACACAGGTGGTTGGAGTTATTGAAGGACTATGATATTCTAATTCGGTATGACCTGGTCAAGGCAAATATGATAGCAGATGACTTGAGCTAGAAGGTGGTGAGTATGGGGAGTTTAGCCTTTCTGGTAGCGAAGGAGCGACCTTTGGCTTCGAACATTCAGTTCTTATCTAATAGGTTGGTTAGAATTTCCATTTTGGAGCCTGGAAGGATTCTTCCTTGTGTTGAGGCTAGGTCTTCATAGAGCAGATTTAGGCATAGCAGTTTGATGATATGAAGTTAAGGATGATTCAAGACAAAGTGTTGAGCTGCAAGGCAATGAAGGTGACCTTAGATCCGGTGGGTGTTTTAAGGATTGAGGGTCATTTTAGAGTTAGAGACTTGGTGAGATTTATTATGAAGGAGGCCCATTGTTCTAGATATTCCACTTATCCAGGGGCAGCAAAGATGTATCATAACTTGAGGCAGCACTACTAGTGGTTTGAGATGAAGCGGGATATCTCTGGTTTCGATCTAGGTGCTTAAACTATCAGCAGGTGAAGTACGAGCAATAGAGACCAGGTGGTTTGACTCAGAAGTTACCCATTCTTGAGTGGAAGTAGGAGCGGATAGCTATGGACTTCATGCTACGCTTGCCACGTACTTTTTAGAGATTTAATGCTATTTAGTTCATCGTGGATAGGTTGACTAAGTATGCTCACTTCTTGCCGGTTCAGACTTTGTACAGTTCAAAGAGGTTGGCTCATATCTATATTCAAGAGATTGTCCATTTCCATAGGTTTCCCTTTTCTATCATTTTTGACCATGGTACTCAGTTTAAATAGTGTTTCTGAAGGTTGATTAAGAGAGAGTTGGGTACTCGAGTTGAGCTTAGAATGACCTTTCACCTGCAAACTAATAGTCAGTCTGAGCATACTATTCACGTTCTTAAAGATATGCTACAGGCATGTGTTATTGACTTTGGAGGTCAGTAGTACTAGTTCGTGGCCTTGGCGGAGTTTGTGTACAATAATAACTACCATTCGAGCATTCATATGGCTCCATTCGAGGCATTGTATGGTAGGCAGTGTAGGTTTATAATGTGTTGGTTTGATGTCTTTGAGGTTAGGCATTGCGCCACTGATCTATTGCATAATTCTATGGATAGAGTTCGAGTAATTAGGGAGAGACTCTGTACTGCACAGAGTGGACAAAAGAGTTATGTTGATGGGAGGGTATGTGACCAGGAGTCTATGGTTGGTGATAGAGTCTTCCTTTATGTGTCACCCATGAAGGGCGTGATGAGGCTTGGGAAGAAGGGATAGCTTAGGCCTAGGTTCATCGGGCCTTTTGAGTTTCTGTGGTAGATTAGGAGGTAGCATATGAGTTAGCTTTGCCTCCAGGTCTTTCAGGTGTTCACCCTGTTTTCCATGTTTTTATTTTGAGACGATATATTCTGGATAAGTCTCATGTGCTTCACTGGGATTTGATTTAGTTTGACGAGACCTTGGCTTTTGAAGAGGAGCCTGTTGCTATTTTGGATAGGCCAGTTAGAAAGTTGAGGTCTAAGGAGATTCAGCCAGTTGAGGTTTAGTATAGGCATCGTCCAGTTGAGGAGGCTACATAGGAGATCAAGCTTGACATGCAGACCAAATATCCGAGCCTTCAAGTACCTTATATTCCCAAACATTCAAGGATGAAAGTCATTTTTAGTAGTGGATGTTGTAATGACCCTCATGGTCATTTTCTCTTTTTCATGTGTTTTTCCAATTTTAACCTTACTTGTAGCTTATACACTGCTTATGTGACTTGTTTGAATGGGTGGCATGCTTCCCAAGGTGGTCAGTTGGGTGTTGAAGAGTTCTCCTATTTTGGAATTCTTAAAGTCGAAATATTTGACTTTGGTCAGCATTCTGAGTAAACGAGCTTGGATGAGAATTCCGCCAGCATCGTTAGCTCTGGAATATGAATTTTGCGCTAGTAGGACCTTTGGTTTAGGTCTCGAGATTTTTGGACTCATTTTTGGTACTTGGGTGGTTTTCTATGAAAAGTCAAAAAATTGTTGACTTTGGTCAACATTTCATGAAGACAACCTCCATTGATATTTTGATGATTCTGTTGAGTACAAAATGTCATTTCTAGTTTGGTAGCATATTTTTGTTTGTGTTCACGGGATTCTGAATGAATCTCGAGGGTCCATCTGGAGACTTTTTAAACTTGTTAGATAACTATTTTCCAGCTACTGGTGCAACTACAACACCTTCTTTGCATTCTCGAGGAGTCCATTGTGTTTACGAAGGTCTATGATTATGACTTTTGCGTTCATGAAGGACCCTCCATGTTCTCGATGAAGGGTCAGGTGGAACCCAGTTGGGTTCCTTCTTTACGTTCATGAGGAGGCCATCATAATTGCAATGGTCCAGCTGAGTTTGGTCCTACAATAGCGATGGGGTCTTTGCGTTTGTGATGAAGGGACCTCTGGTAGTTAAATACTCTCCGACTTCATTATTTTCACCATATTTCACGAATTTTGATAACTCTTGAGCTTGTAGTTGAATCCTTGGGAGATTTTTTCACCTATTTTCATTCCAGGTAATTTCCTAGTACTATCCTCGTCACCCAACTTTCAGGCATGGGTTCGTAACTTTATAGAAATCATATTGTAATTTCTAATTCTATTTTCATCGACGGTCCTCGAGAGTCAATTTTTCACCAATTTTCGGCTTGAATTTCAAAGTAGTGATATGGGTGTCGTTATTCTCGTATTGACGTGTAGAATGTGTTTGTGATTGTGCGACAGCGATCCAAGGCACTACGGAGGGGAAGACTCTCGAGTGAAAGTTTGTGTTTGTGGTTCAACCTGCGGTTCAACCCTGAGGTACGCTACGATTTAGGCTATAATGATCCTTCTGTATAACCATTTTTTATACCTTAGGCTAGTATTTTATCCTTAAGCCTTAGTTTAGGTTGTTTGTTGCTTTGACGTGATTAGATTAGGGATCCTTAGAGGATGTTTTGGTAGAGTAGGCTTTTCCCATTGATTTACTTTTACACTCATTTTCCTTATTTACTCCGTATATTGTGAACTTTTAGGCCCGAAGCCGTGGTTTTGGGTTGTTTGGGCTCCAGGTTAGTATGATGATTGGTGTAGAGGGTGATTTACCCTATTTGGTATGCCATTTTTACATTTAAATATATACCTGAACTGACAAGCATACATTCATACATGCATATATACATGCTTTGTGGTGCAATTCTGGAGTAGAAGTAGCAATTTTTGGTTTAAAAGAAAGGATCGTACCATATTATTACGGGGTTTTCAGAGTTATTAAAGGACTTATACTATTTTTCACTTTGGATTTCTAACTTGGGAGAAATGGTTTGGTATTTTTGTATTAAATAGAGAAATCACACTACTTTCTCATACTCAGTCTAGAGAGGCTCTATGACCCCTTTCTCTGTTTATTTTTTCTATTGGAAATCGCTCAAGGTTCCATTCTAGGCGGCCCTTTTGAAACTACTCGGGGATTTACTTTTCTTCATCTGCTGAATCACTCGAGGGACCATTCCAGATGGCCTATGAGAAGACTCCGAATTTTACTTTTCCACATCAGCCATAAATTGCATTGCACCATCTCATAGTGCATGGCATTATTGTTGTACTCTCATATTGAGTGTTTTGTTATCTTTATTATAATTATCGTCACTATTATACCTTTATATGTACGAGATTCTAGGTTAGTTTTGGATTATGTTTTACTTTCATGTTCCTTATATTATATATTATCTCAATAGGTCTATGATTCCTACTGAGAACCCCGTGTTTTAATATTCAAACTACACTTCTACATCTTTTTCTGATGCAGCACCTAGTGCGAGTCATCCTCTCTAATCCTTTGCTCATTCGTGGCTCGTTGCTATTCGAATCTTAGTGAGATTTAGGTGTTCGAAGATTTACTACTTTTCCTCTTGGACTACTGTCTTTATTTTGTACTTCATATAGATAGTCATATCTTGTATAGCCTTATTCCTATACTTTAAAGGCTCTTATACCGGTGACACCAGGTCCCGGGTTGGTCTCTTTTTATATGTATATTGTCTTTTTTGTTCTTGTAGGGCCCATTTTGTATATTTTGTATCATTTTGTATGTATCTATATTTGTGGCCCATTCTTCCCATTATTATATTTTCGCATTATTATCTGTTTTAGGCTTTACCTTCAGTATTTGTCTTGGGTTTAGCTTGCCTACTCAAGGGTTATAGTAGGCGCCATCATCTTCCGATTTCAATTTTGGGTTTTGACAGGTGTTTTGACGATTGAGGGTCGTATCTAAGTTCCTATCATTAGAGACTTAGTAAGATTGATTATGGAGGAGACCAGTTGTTCTAGATATTCTATCTATCTAAGGACAACAAAGATGTACCATAATTTGAGGCAACAGTACTGGTGGTGTGGGTTGAAGCGGGATATCTCTGATTTCGTGTCCAGGTGCTTAAATTGTCAGCAGGTGAAGTATGAGCACCAGAGACAAGGTGGTCTGACCCAGAGGCTACCCATTCCTGAGTGAAAGTGGGAGCGCATAGCTATAAACTTCATGGTAGTCTTGCCACATACTTTTCAGAGATTTAATGCTATTTGAGTCATCGTGGATAGGTTGAGCATGTTTGTTCACTTTTTCCCAGTTAAAACTTTGTACAGTTCAGAGAGGTTGGCTCAGATCTGCATTTGGGAGATTATTCATATGCATGGGGTTCCTATTTATATCATATCTGACCATGGTACTCAATTTACAACATGTTTCTAGAGGTCAATTCAGAGAGTTGGGTACTGGAGTAGAGCTTAGTACAACTTTTCACTTGCAGACTGATGGTTAGTCTGAGCACACTATTCAGGTCATGAAGGATATGCTATGGGCATGTGTTATTGATTTTGGGGGTTAGTGGTACTAGTTCTTGTCTTTGGCAGAGTAAGCGTACAATATTAGCTACCATTCAAATATTCAAATGGCTCCATTCAAAGCATTGTATGGTATGAGGTATAGGTCTCCAATGGGCTGATTTAATAATTTTGAGTTTAGGCCTTGGGGCACTGACCTATTGTTTGATTCTATAAATAGAGTACAGGTGATTCAGGAGAGACTCCGTAAGGCCTAGAGTAGTCAGAAGAGTTGTATGGATCAGAGGGTGCGAGACTTGGGGTTTATGGTTAGGGATAGAGTGTTCCTTCGTGTGTCTCCCAGGAAGGCATTATGAGGTTGGTAGGAGGGGAAAGCTTAGCCCTAGGTTCATTGGCCCATTTGAAATTATGTGATGGGTTAGGAAGGTAGCTTATGAGTTAGCTTTGCCTCCAGCCCTTTCAAGTGTTCACCTTATTTTCCATGTGTCTATGTTGAGGTGATACGTGTTGGATAAGTCTCATGTGCTTCAATGAAAGTTGATTCAGTTAGATGAGTCTTTGGCATTTGAGAAGGAGCCTATTACTATTCTACAATGCAAGGTTAGAAAGTTGAGGTCTAAGGAGATTCCATCGGTTAAGGTTCAGTGGACTCATCGTCCTGTCGAGGAGGCTACATGGGAGACAAAGCTCAATATGTGGACCAGATATCCTCACCTTTTTGAGTCTATAGGTACTTTTGACTTTTTAACTTTTGAGGATTAAAGTATTTTTTAGTAGTGGATGTGGTAATGACCCTCGTGGTAATTTTCTCCTTTTTGTGCATTTTTATCGTTTCAACCCTTTTTGTAGCTTTTACATTGCTTTAGAAGAGATTCCCTATTTTGGAGCTTTTAAAGTTGAAGAGGTTGACTTTGGTAAATATTCTTAGTAAACTGTAACAATCTGGAATTTGAATCAGCTATCAAACTCAGAATCTAGAAATTTTCTGCAACTGTTGGACCCCACGGGCAGCCACCATGGGCGTCGGAGCTCCGATGGGCCATGGGGCACATCATGGAAATTGTCCAGTGGCTTTGAGACACAATCATCCCCAGTCCGATGGCCTTGGGTGACGGGCGTGGCATCATCCAAGGGACGTCAGCCCCTCCATCGAAATCCTCCAGTAACTTTCCCTAATTCTTCCTTTGCTCTAACAGGTGGTCACCACGGCCATCGCGATCGAGACGGGCCATGGGAACCATCCATTGAAATCCTCCAACAAACCCTTGGCCCCAGCTTGTTTACCCGATGCCTTGATTCGATGTGCTATCATGGGTCCGAAGCCCATTGGGCAGCCCATCCTGGGAGGATTTTTCTGTAAATTCTTATTTAAGTCAGGGCTATTCTAGTCTTTTCCCCTATCCTTTTAACTCTTAAGTGAGGTCGTTTTGGACTCTTTTGGTAGGGTTTTATGCCAAATTAGCCTAAGTTCTTTCCAAAACTCTCATTCCACTTCTAAAATAAGAAAAGATCTCCTTCCTCCAAGCTCCAAACTAAGGATTCATCTTTAAGCCTCCAATGCTCTCATCCTAGGTTATGGAAACTTCAATTCAGGTATGTGGGTATTCAATAAGGGATTCATTTCACCCTTATGCCCAAAACCCCAAGTTTTACTTTGATTTATAAACTTATGAAATTAGGGTTCTTACCCAAATTGGGGAAAACTCATGTATTCAATTTTAAAGTATCAATCCATGATTTCTCATCTCGTACCCATGATTTAATTGAGATTCCTTAAATGTTTTCAAAAGCCCATGCATTAAGAATGAATTCTAGTATGATTTCCCAAAATAGCACTTTTCTAGTAAAGATTGGCATGTTTAGATAATATGACCTCTAGTATCATGAAATTGCATGCCTAATTCTTCAAGTTATGAATTTAGAAAGAAAAGTATGTTTTGAATTATGGCTATGCTAAGCTTTAAAACTTATGATTTGAGATTTGCGTGACATTAGATATGTCCTTACGCTTTTTTCACTGTTTTGGCACTAGATATGTCACAAGTATTATATGATCTATATATATGTTTTGGGAGTAGTATTGAGCATCGAGCAATGAGAGTTCTAGATAACTCAAGTCCAAAATTACGTTGCCATCATAGGTTATGTATCACTCGATAGGCTTATGAATGTGGTTCCACGCTATGACATTATGGTGCCCTGTGCCTTACTAGGGCATAGGGTAGCTTTGCCAACTAGGGTTATATAGTTAGATTATGGTGTCCCGTATCTTGGCAGGGTTCCATGAAGCTTTGCTAACTAGGGTTATATAATTATATTTCATGTAGCTCACATGGTCTATTGTCGGTTATAAGAAACTCCCGTATGAATGTTTACAAGTTTTCTAAGTCTTATGATATCTTATTTTGAGGTTTGACTTTTATCTCATGCTGTATTCTTTAAATATGATATTTACTTATGATTTTTCTATTGACGCATGAACTCAGTTTTAAGCATGTTTTTTCATGATCATGCATATCTCATATATTCAGTACATCCTATAGTACAAATGCACATTCTTGCGCTGCATCCTTTTAATGATGCAGATTTAGGCTTTCATCCTCAGATACGTGGCTAGCGTTCATGGTCCATCCAGCGAGTGTTGGTGAGTCCTCATCTCCCGAGGACTAGTTTGAGTCTAGTTTTACTTATTGTTTCTTCAGCACCTTGAGTTAGCTGGGGTCTTATCCCATGAACTCCTTATGTCGTATGTAGAGGCTTTTCATACATAGACAGTTATTCGGGTCTCTCTTTCAGATTATGTTCTTCTTGACATTATCATTTATGGAGTTGGTTGCCTAGCTTCCTATTTATGCTTCCACTATGTTTTCTTATGTTATTTGAGTTATGCTATGACCAAGGATTAACTTGGGATACTTGTGGTTCCAGGTCCTGTGTTACGTCTAGGGGGTAGCCTCGGGGCATGACAAACTTGGTATCAGAGCATCAGGTTCAAGAGTCCTAGGGTGTCTGAAAGCCGCATTGAGTAGATTCTATTTCATGGGTGTGAAGCGCACCACACTTATGAGAGAGAAGCTATGAGGTGTCTTAGGAAAAACTTCACTTCTTTGATGATCAATATCGTGCAATAGAGTTTAACTCTATTACTTCTCTAATCCAATCATTATGCATTTCAGATTATGCCTCTTTGTCATGCCATGCCTCGCTGGGCCAATGCCCGAAATTCTAATCCTCCAGTTCCAGACCATGAGGTCACAAATGTGGAGTTCAGGGATGCCATTCATATGCTAGCTTAGACTATGGCCGTTCAAGCTAATTTGCAGGCATCTATTCCCACTATTCCTCTTGGTGGGACAGTCGCTGCTAGGGTTCGAGACTTTATTCATATGAACCCACCCGAGTTTTGGGGTTTTAAGGTTGGTGAAGACCCGCAAAACTTCATGGATGAGGTTAAGAAGATTTTGGACGTGATGCAATTTGTTGGTATTGATGGTGTTGAGCTAGCTTCCTATCAACTCAAGGATGTAGCTCATATTTGGTATTCTCAGTGAACGGATGCTAGGGCTAGGGATGTCGTCCCTATGACTTGGGAGTGCTTTGAGAGAGATTTTCTTGATTGGTTCTCCCTAGGGAGTTGAGGGAGACTAAGGCTGAAGAGTTCATGAATTTTAGGCAAGGCTCTATGTCGGTTCAGGAGTATGGATTGAAGTTCACTCAGCTTTCGAGGTATACTCCTTCTATGGTGGCTGATCCAAGGGATCAAATGAGCAAGTTCATTTATGGGGTGTCAGATTTGGTGAAGAAGGAGTGCATGTCCGCTATGGTTTTGGGTGACATGGATATTTCTAGACTTATGACTCATGCTCCCCAGATTGAGGGAGATAAGTTGAGGGAAATGGCAAGGGAGAACAGGAGGGTCAGATCAGACGGTTTGGGTTTTAGCCATCAAAAGTTTGGAGGCGAACACCGTTCTTCATTTTAGAAGAGGTCATCAGGACCCGTGCATTCTTCAGCTAGTGCTCCTACTCAGGCCTCCAGGCCTAGGTGTGATCAGTCAGGTAGGGGATTGGGTTCACAGTCTCAGAGGAGTATTGCAAAAGGACCCTCCTACCTAATTTGCAACAACCATGGGAAGAGTCACCTGGGGGAGTGTCTTTATGGCACAGGTGGATACTTTGGGTGTGGACAAGTTAGACACAGGATTAGGGATTGACCGTCAGCTAAGAAGGGATAGGGTGGTAGCAAGACTCAGTCTGCTCCAGCAGCCCCAGGAGGTCGATCGGCCTAGCAGAGTGTTGCTTCTGGTTCAGGTGGTGGTCAGTGCCAGAACCATTTTTATGCCATGTCTTCTCCCAAGGACCAGAAGTGTCCCCCAGACGTTGTTACTGGTATGTTGAAAGCCTTCTCTCTCGATGTGTATGCTTTATTGGACCCCGGTGCCTCTTTATCTTTTGTGACCCCTTATGTTGCTTGCATGTTCAAAATTTTCACTGAACAGCTTTTAGAACCCTTTTGTGTTTCTACTCCAGTTGGTGAGTCAGTCCTAGCTAAAAGAATTTATCGAAATTTCCCTATCTCAGTCCTTCATAGAGTCACTTCAGCAGACCTAGTAGAGTTGGAGATGACTGATTTTGATGTTATTCTTGGTATGGATTGGTTGTATACATGTTATGCCTCGGTTGATTATCGTACTCGATTTGTCAGTTTCAAGTTTCCAAATGAACCTGTCTAAGAGTGGCAAGGTAGTACTCCATCCTCAAAGGGTTATTTCATATCTTATCTCAAGGCTAGGAAGATGATTTCTAAGGGTTATGTCTATCATATAGTTTGGGTTATAGACACGGAGTCTGAAACCCCATCTCTCGAGTCAATTCTTATCGTAAATGAGTTTTCCGAAGTATTTCCTGAGGACTTGCCTGGAGTCCCTTCCGAGCGGGAGATCGACTTTGGGATAGATCTTCTCCCAGATACGCATCCTATCTTTATTCCTCCCTATAGAATGGCTCCAATGGAGCTTAAGGAATTGAAAGATCAGTTGAAAAACCTTCTTGATAAGGGTTTTTATCTGACCCAACATCTCTCAGTGGGGTGCTCCAGTTCTATTCTTGCGAAAGAAAGATGGTTCTCTCAGAATGTGTATCGACCACCGCCAGTTAAACAAGGTCCCAATCAAGAATAAGTATCCCATTCCTAGGATTGGTGACTTATTCGATCAGCTTCAGGGTGCCAGTTGTTTCTCTAAGATTGACCTCAGATCTGATTATCATCAGCTTCATGTTTGAGAGTGTGACATTTCAAAGACAGCCTTTAGAACTCGGTATGGTCATTATGAATTTGTGGTTATATCTTTTGGACTAACAAATGTTCTTGCAACTTTTATGGATTTGATGAACCATGTGTTCAAATGGTATTTGGATATGTTTGTGATTGTTTTCATTGATGATATTCTTATCTACTCTTGGAGTAAGGAGGAACATGCGGACCATTTGAGAGTTGTGTTGCAGACTCTCAAGGATCGACAGTTATTTACTAAGTTCAGTAAGTGTGATTTTTGGATACAGTCTGTTGCTTTTCTGGGTCATATTGTGACTAGAGATGGTATTCGAGTGGATTCGCAAAAGATAGAAGCAGTGAAGAACTGGCCTAGATCCACTTTTCCGTCAGATATTAGGAGCTTTTTGGGTTTGGCTGGTTACTATAGGAGATTTGTGGAAGGGTTTTCTTCCACAGCTCCCCCGTTGACTCGGTTGACTCAGAAAAAGGTAAAATTTCAGTGGTCTGATCTATGTAAGAAGAACTTTCAGGAATTGAAGACTAGATTGACGACAGCTCAAGTTTTGGCTCTACCCGAGGGCTTGGATCACTTTGTTGTATACTGTGATACTTCTAGGATTGGTTTGGGTTGTGTTTTGATGCAACAAGGTAAGGTGATTCATTACGCTTCAAGACATCTTAAGATTTATGAGAAGAACTACCCCACTCATGATCTTGAGTTAGCGGTCATGATTTTTGCTATGAAGATTTGGAGACACTATTTGTATGGTGTTCATGTGGATGTATTCACCGATCATAAGAGTCTTAAGTATGTGTTCACTCAAAAGGAATTGAATCTTCGTCAAAGAAGATGGCTTAAACTTCTTAAAAATTATGATATGAGTGTGCTTTACCATCCGGGCAAGGCTAATGTAGTGGCAGACGCACTTAGAAGGTTGTCTATGGGTAGCATGTCTTCGGTTGAGGACGGAAAGAAGGAATTGGCCAAGGATGTTCATAGACTTGCTCGATTAGGAGTTCGCTTTATGAATTCGACAGATGGTGGTGTTATTGTTCAAAATGGTTCCGAATCATCTCTAGTAGCTTAAGTGAAATAGAAGCAAGACAGTGATCCTATTTTTCACCAATTGAAGGGTGCAGTCCATCAGCAGAGGGTAGAGGTTTTCTCCCGGGGGGGATGGTGTGCTTCGATATCAGGGCTGATTGTGTGTTCCTAAAATAGATGGGTTGAGACAACGAATCTTAAAAGAGTCTCATATCTCCAGGTATTCTATTCACCCCGGTGCCACCAAGATGTATCGTGACCTACGGGAAGTCTATTGGTGGAATGGCATAAAGAGGGACATAGCAGATTTTGTGGCTAAGTGTCACAATTGTCAACAAGTGAAGGTAGAGCATCAGCAACTGGGTGATATGACTCAGGATATTAATCTTCCTACTTGTAAATGGGAAGTGAAAAATATGGATTTCATTACAGGCTTTCCTCGTACTCGTAGGCAGCATGATTCTATTTGGGTGATCATCGACAGGATGACTAAGTCAGCCCACTTCTTTGCTGTCAAGACTACAAATTTAGCAGAGGATATTGCCAGACTCTACATTCGTGAGTTAGTCAATTGCATGGGGTTCCATCGTCCATCATTTCAGATAGGGGTACTCAGTTTACATCCCAGTTTTGGAGATCATTTTAGAAAGGTCTTGGTACTTAGGTTATGCTTAGCACAACTTTCACCAATAGATGGATGGCCAGGCAGAACGTACTATTCAGACTTCAGACGACATGTTGAGACCTTGTGTGATTGATTTCAAAGGTAATTGGGATGATCACTTACCTCTTATTCAGTTTTCCTATAATAACAACTTTCATTCTAGCATCCAGATGGCTCCTTATGAGGCATTTTATGGTCGGAGGTGTAGATCTCCTATTGGTTGGTTTGAGTTAGGTGAGGAAGCTTTGATTGGTCCAAATTTGGTTCATGAGACTATGGAGAAAGTTGAAATCATTAGGGATAGGTGGAATACTGCTCAGAGTTGACATACGCGGATGTGAGGAGAAGAGAGTTGGAGTTTGAGGTTGATAATTGGGTATTTCTAAAGGTGTCACCCATGAAAGGTGTGATGAGGTTTGGTAAGAAAGGTAAACCTAGTCCCTGCTATGTAGGTCCCTACAGGATTCTGAGGAGAGTTGGTAGTGTTGCTTATGAGTTTGAGTTGCTAGCCGATCTAGAAGCGGTTCGTCCGATTTTCCATGTTTCCTTGTCGAAGAAATGTGTTGGTGATCCAACCTTAGTTATTCCTTTGGAGGAGGTGAGTGTGAAGGATAGCCATACTTATGAGGAAGTTCTTGTAGAGATTCCTGATCATCAAATTCAAAGGTTGAGAAACAAAGAAGTTGCTCCGGTTAAAGTCCTCTGGAGAAATCAGTTAGTTGAGGGAGCTACTTGGGAAGCAGAAGCAGCCATGAAAGCCAAGTACCCTCATCTCTTTCCTTCCGATCCGGTTTCAGCGTGAGGTAATACTTTCCTCCTTAGTTTGTCTCTCTAATCCAAATCCATTAGCTCATCTCATGGTCCTCGCATGTATTCATGTTTTCTGAAGTTAGTTCAGTTATGTTTTAAGATAAAAAGCCATTTTTCATTCTTATTCTTTAGTTTTCATGTTTTGTTGGTTGGTTGGGTTGTTTTCTCTCCAGTTTTCCTTACTGAGTCTTCATTCAAGGATCAATGATCCCAAGGGGGAGATATTGTAACACCCCAGAATTTGAATCAGCTATCAAACTCAGAATCCAAAAATTTTCTACAATTATTGGACCCCATGGGCAGCCACCACAGGCGTCAGAGCTTCGATGGGCCATGGGGTGCATCGTGGAAATCATCCAATGGCTTTGAGCCACAATCATCCCCAATCTAATGGCCTTGGATGACGGGCATGGCATCTACTACGGGACATCCCCTCGCTGTCGGTATCCTCTAGTGACCTTTCCCCAATTCTTCCTTTGCTCTGATGGGTGGTCACCCTAGGCATCGCGATCGAAATGGGCCATGGGAACCCGCCATCAGAATTCTCTAGCAAACCCCAGTCCCCAGCTTGCTTTTTGATGCCTTGTTAGACAGTCATCGTTGGTTCGACTCCCGTCGGGCAGCCCATCCTGCGAGGATTTTTCTATAAATTCGTATTTAAGTCAGGGGTATTTCGATATTTTCCCCTATCCTTTTAACTCTTGAGTGAGGTTATTTTGGACTCTTTTGGTAGGGTTTTA
The DNA here is from genome assembly GCA_003996215.1 of Jaltomata sinuosa. Taxonomy (NCBI): domain Eukaryota; kingdom Viridiplantae; phylum Streptophyta; class Magnoliopsida; order Solanales; family Solanaceae; genus Jaltomata; species Jaltomata sinuosa. The sequence goes on from QJPP01000069.1 coordinate 460,123, forward strand.
TCCCTAATTAGCCTAAGTTCTTTTCAAACCTCTCATTCCACTTGTAAAAGAAGCAAAGATCTCATTCCTCCAAGCTCCAAGCTAAGGATTCATCTTCAAGCCTTCATTCCTCTCATCCTTGGATACGAAAGCTTCAATTCAGGTACATGGGTATTCAATAAGGGATTTCATTCACCTTTATGCCCAAAACCCCAAGTTTTACTTTGATTTATGAACTTATGAAATTAGGGTTCTTACCTAAATTGGGGAAAACTCATGTATTCAATTTTAAAGTATCAATCCATGATTTCTCATATCTTACACATGATTTAATTGAGATTCCTTAAATGTTTTCAAATGCCCATGCATTAACAATGAATTCTAGCATGATTTCTCTAAATTTCACTTTTTCTAGTAAAGATTGGCATGTTTAGATAAAATGACCTCTAGTATCATAAAATTGCATGCCTAATTCTTCAAGTTATAAATTTATAAAGAAAAAAATGTTTTGAATTATGGCTATGTTAAGCTTTAAGACTTATGATTTGAGATTTGCATAACATTAGATATGTCCTTACGCTTTTCTCACTGTTTTGGCATTAAATATGTCACAAGTATTATATAAGCTATATGTATATTTTGGGAGTAGTATTTAGCACCGAGCAATGAGGGTTTTAGATAATCCAAGTCTAAAATTATGTTGCCAGCATAGGTTATATATCGCCCGATGGGCTTATGAATGTGGTTCCATGCTATGATATTATGGTGCCCTGTGCCTTAGCGGGGCATAGGACAACTTTGACAACTAGGGTTATATAGTTGGATTATCGTGTCCCATACCTTGGCAGGGTTCGAGGCAGCTTTGCTAACTAGGGTTATATAGTTAGATTCCATGTAGCTCACATGGTCTATTATCGGTTATAAGAAACTCTTGTATCAATATTTTCAAGTTTTCTAAGTCTTATGATATCTTATTTTGAGGTTTGACTTCTATCTCTTGCTGAATTCTTTAATTATGATATTTACTTATGATTTCTCTATTCACGCATGAACTCAGTTTTAAGCATGTTTTGTCATGATTATGCATATCTCATATATTTAGTACATCCTATAATACTGATGCATATTCTTGCGCTACATCCTATTGACGATGCAGATTTAGGCTTTCATCCTCAGATACGTGGCTAGCATTCATGGGCCATCCAGCGAGTGTTGTGAGTCCTCATCTCCCGAGGACTAGTTTGAGTCTAGTTTTATTTATTATTTTCTTCAGCACTTTGAGTTAGCTGGGGTCTTGTCCTAGTATCTTCTTATGTCATATGTAGAGGCTTTTCAGACATAGACAGTTATTCGGGTCTCTCTTTCAGATTATGTTCTTCTTGACATTATCATTTATGGAGTTGGTTGCCTAGCTTCCTATTTATGCTTCCACTATGTTTTCTTATGTTATCTGAGTTATACTATTACCAAGGGTTAACTTGGGGCACTTATGGTCCCAGGTCCTATGTTACGTCTAGGAGGTAGCCCCGGGGCGTGACATAAACATGCTCGAAAGAGAATTGCGTCAGCATCGTTACCTCTGAAATGTTGACTTTGGTCTAGTAGGACCTTTGTTTTGGTTCTCGAGGCTTTTGGACTTATTTTAGGTACTTTGGTGATTTTTATGATAAAATCGAAAGTGTTGATTGTGGTCAACATTTCTTTAAGACAACCTCCGTAGGTCATTTCGATGATTCTATTGAGTCTGGAATATCATTTCCAGTTGGGTAGCATACTTTTTTTATGTTCACAGGATTTTGAACGAATCTTGAGGGTCTATTCAGAGTCATTTTGACTTGATGAAAATGCTAGTTTTTCACAGTTAATTTGTAGGTCACTTTTCCTCTTCACATTCGCGAGGATGCCACTTTGTTTGCGAAGGTCTGAGAATTTGACCATCGCATTCGGGATGGATCCTCTCTGTTCACAAAGAAGGGTCCCCTGGGACTCGGTCTAGGTCTTCGTCACATTTATGATGGGACCCTCGCATTTGCAAGAGACCAATTGGGTGGGTCCCATATTTGTGAAGGGGTCCTCGTGTTTGCGATGAAGGACCTTTGGCAGTTTATATTGTTGGACTTTAAATTTTCAGCTCATTTCTTCACGAACCTTGAGCTATTTAGATATTAGGAGCTAGTTTCTATGGGATTTTCACTCACCTTATTTTGGGGTAAGTTCCTGATGTGCCGTAGAAATATGAAACTTTCGACGCTTAATACATAGGATTATCGCTAGTTCTTTAGCATTTGATTGGTAGATTTGATGCTTTTTGTTAAGTGTGCAGGAGAATGGATTCTAGAGCCAAAGTACTGGAAATTGGACTAAAAAGTGATGGCTACAGAGATGATGGATACTTGACGATCTATGATTCTGGACCATGGGCCCATCCTGTTGACTCGTACAACAAAGTTCAGAAACTGTGAAAGTATGGAGTAAAAGTACAACTCAGTCTATGGGTCATGGTTCCAAACCACGACCACTCGTAGCTCAGAGGAACTACAGGTGTGCAAAATAGGGAGCGATAAACATGAGTCAAACTACGAACCATACTTCCAAAGCATGAACTGTCCTGTCAGACTTGTGGTCATTGATCAGAGAAGGTGCAAGAAAGGAATATAAAACCACGAATCAAGAGATGGACCATAGATTAAAGTACGACTCGTGGTTCTATTCGTTGTTTCCCATAAAAGAAGATGTTGACCAATCAAGACCACGGTTGACTTCAGAAGACTACGAACTGTCCTTTGGAATGACGGGTCATCAACCAAGTCATGTTCTCTGCCGAGTTCAGTTCTCCTAATTTATTTAGGATGGGATTTCTAGTGTCTATAAATACCTTTCCTAGGTTTTCTTTTATGATTTATGCTCGATACTTTGTTGGAAACACATTCGTACACTTGTGATATTGATTTATTCTTGGTTTTGAGATTTAAATACATTCATAGTTCTTTGTTCTTGATTCCATCTTCATCCATTCAAGTTCACAGATTTCTTTACTTTTTATTGTAAGTATATGATCATGAAAGCATCAATAACTTCTTATTGTTTACTTATGAACATGAGTAGCTAAATCCATAACTAGGGTTGTGGGAACCATGAAGGATTAACGAAGTAGGAAAAGTACTTGGTAATTCTAGGGTGGTATTTATGCATGTATTATTCCTCCCTTCGCTTTGATTGCTTTTTAACTGTGTACATCGTTAAAACTCGCCTTATTCTTACTTGTCGGACCAAAGAGGTAACGGATGGGAACAAGGTTATTCAATAACGGAGATTTGAGGCTACCAACCCTCATCTAATAGCTTGACCTTGTCCAAGAATAGCTATCTGGGATCCAGGGTAAGGGTTAGTAAATCATACACACACGGCCGGACCAAGGCGTGTGGTGAAATTTACCTATTTGAGGGACCAACTCTTTAGGTGAACCCAACTTACCGATTATGCATGCTAAGAACGAAGCTAGTTTACTAAGTACAACGCCTTAATAAGTTAAGATATCATGGGGAACACTACCCTAATTGCTTCTCTTATTGATAACAACTTTTGAAACTATTACTTGTTACTTGTTAAGAATCTAAATTACAATAAATATTTGTTACTTAAAACCCCCCTTCCGAGGGAAATAAACAGCTAACAGCGCAAATAAATACCAATCAACTATAGTCCTACCATGTTCCCTGTGGGATCGACCCCAACCTTTGTTGGGTTCTATATTTGAACAGCGACCGCTTACGTTTCTAAAAGGAGGTGTAATTTGGGCGTATCAAATTTTGGCGCTATTGTCAGGGAATACAGTTTAGGATTAAGAGAGATTGTATTTATTTCACTATTAGTCCTTATTTCCTGATTTTACTTTTTTGTTGTCTTTGTTTTGTTCTACAGGTTGCACACTTTTGCATGCCCAACACTAGGAGTCAAGGCAATCCCCTGATTCCATTAGATTTGAAACTCCCTCGAACTCTTAGAAACATGCTAAGGAGGGACATTACGAGACTCCAGAGGAGACCACAACTTGGTTGATGGCCGAAGCATGGTAGGTACGTATACTGCCAACATGGCTCTGATACCAATATTATCTTAAGAAGTATTCTAATAATTTACTTTAAGATGTTCGTTTATATAAGATTATTTTTTCATATATCATGTTCCTATAATTTGTTTCTATACCTGGTGTGAGGTGTTCATTCTTTCCTAAGTGTGTGAGGTAGCCAAATAATACCCAGTGCATACGTTGGCTAGACCGATTTGAAGGTCGTTAAGCCAGGAGGGTGTCTAGACCTGTTAATGGTGATCCCGTAGCCAAGATAAATCTAGGAAAGAACATATGTAAAACCAAAAGAACCTCCCTTAGAAACAAACTATTAGGGTCTTTGATATATATGGCAATACTCTGTATATGCAAGCATGCTTATTGTATTATTATTGTTATACTTGTTAAAGATTTTTCACTGTAAGCCCTTAGGACAGTATTTTCTCAAAATGGAAAATAATCAACATATTTTAAATAGTATTAATTTATCTTCTCAAGCAACTAAGATTGCTAAGTTGGAAAATGATCTTCAAAATTGGAATATACCTGAAGAACCTTTTAAAAAGATTTACCATCTAGGTAATTTCAATTTCATCTCTAGACATAATATTAAGACATGTGAGTCTACTATTGATATTAATAATTCTTTAGAAATTATTCATTTATTAAAAGATAATGATATCAATCATTATAAAACTGATTACAATTATTTGCATATTGGTCTGGTTCAAGTGGCTGTCAAGCCTCTTTTTCGAAAAGGCTTGGATATTCCTGTTTGTGTCCTCCTCAGAGATGACCATTTTCTTAATTTTGATGATTCTTTATTAGGAGTCCTCTAGAGTAACCTTGTCGATGACCCGGTATACTTTAATTGTTATCCTAACTTTTCAGTTGACATTAATGATCCTAATGTCATGGATTCCTTGACTCTCAATGTCAAAACTAAGAATTTGAACAGCAAAGCCAATACTCGAGAGATAGATATTATCTATAGAATATATTACAGGCTTATGAAGACCACTCTGGCACCAAAGGCTCGTAATGAGAGCCAAAAAGGTGTAACTATGCTTATGGAGGCCAACCATGAACATAGTACTATCTTTGTCCCTAGACTCCTCAAATGGAATGATGTACTTTCCATCAATGATTAGCACTTTGATGTCATAACCCAACCTTTCTTATCTCACTCTGAGAGATCTCAAATTGAAAGAGTCACATAGTTCCCCGATGGATCTATAGAACTCAAATTTCTTGACAATTCTATAACGAGATCTTCATCACATCGAAGGTCGTCCTGGTTTAGTCCTTCAACTTCATGTCCTTCTAGACCTGTTCCCAGACCACCTTCTTCTTCATAAATCCCGGTGGAAGTCAAAACTATTCTAGTCGATAATGACAAGGGAAAAGTCACTGGAGTAGACATTTCGGGATAAATCCCTAAAGTCTTTTACCAGGATCTCTCCACTAGCCCCACTGCTAGTGAAATGGCACCCCCTTAGGAGGATAAACCAGGATGGATCAAAATGCTCAAAGCAGGCAGTACCTTCAGTCCTGATCAAACTATCCTTCATAAACTCTGGACTCATCCTGAAAACCAAACTAAGAGGAAGTAGTATGTTGCTACTTATACTCTTCAACAAAGAGAAGCCTTCAGAGATTCCTGGATGGCAGATATGAAAAGAATAGGTTGCGAAATCGAATTCTTTAAATGGTTTGAAATGACTGGAAAAATCGATAACCAAATGGAATCCCTTCAAATCATCATCAACAAATGGTATACAACTTCTACCAAAGTTGTAGAATCTACCACTCCTCCTCTCGAAGGAATCAATATCCCTATTGCTGGCACCATTATCAAAGCTTCTCCTTTTAAAGAAAAAAGTGACAAGCCTACATCTTTTGTCATCTTTGCTGACATAGATCGAGTAGTAGAACAGAACAACTACTCCGACCAAATTCTTCATACAATTTCTAGACAAATCGAAGATTCCAAACCTTCCATAAGTATACGACCTATTCCACCTTCTACTTCTTCTAATCAGAACTTCAAACCTAACCCAGGGTTTAAACTTACTGAATTCTCCAGAGATAAATTTCCTAAATTCAAAGACACCTTTGAAATCTCTAGAAATGTTCTTGATAAAATCAATGAACAACTTTCCAACTTCAACATCTCTACCAAAGAAGGAAAATCCAGAAGATAGTTTCCACCCTTCAAGAAAAAACCACTCTTCTTCATAAATTGTCGAGTGATCGTTTTCACAACAGAAAAAACTATCATAATCGTCCTTCTTTTCCAGACCTTCAATATGAGGAGAACGCATTCATGTCCACTTCTTCTCATGAAGGAAGAGTCATCACAGAATGGAACATTGATGGCTTGGCTGAACATCAAATCTACAACAAACACCATGAGATAGGAGTAGCTATCACTGCCTATAAAATAAGAAGCTTTATGGATAAAGAAGATGCCATTATGGTTGTTGCTGGATTCACTGGCATGTTAAAACATTGGTGGGATAACTACTGTAATGATGAGACCAATCAACTAATTTATAATGCCTATGCAACAAAAATTGTTGTCAAGATGGAAGGAACTTCTGAAACATATTCCCAAGTTAATAGAGAAGATGCTTGTGCTACACTTCTCTACCATATCGCTAAGCATTTCATTGGCGAGCCCAAACTCTTTTAGGATAGAAGTCTTCAAATCCTTAACAACCTCAGTTATCCTACACTAGATGACTTCATTAGATATAAACATGCTTTCTTGAACAAAGTTATGATCCATCCAGACTGTCATCAGGACTTCTGGAAAGAATGCTTCATAAGTGGCCTTCCCCCCTTTCGATGATAAAGTCAGAACCAAAATCCAAGACCACAACGATGGTCGGATTCCTTATAGTCAATTGACATATGGGGATCTTGTTAGTACTATCAATATCGTGGGACTCGAACTTTGCACAGATATCAAACTCAAACATCAGATCAAAAAAGAGCAATCATCTTCTAGACGGGAATTAGAAAGTTTCTGTCAAGACTTCAGTTTTATTACTCCTTCAGATCGAGTAAAGAAAGACAAAAAATCCAAGAGATCTCATCAAACTAAATCTCAAAGATATTCAACCAAAACTGCCAGAAAGAAGTCCAGGTCCAAGAGACCCCAAAACTATAAACTTGATGTTTGTTGGACATATGGAAAATCTGGTCACAAGTCCAGCGAATGTAAATCCAAAACCAAGAAGAAAAATATTAACCTTCTTGGTATAGACGAAGACACCAAGGAAAAAATCCTTTCCATTCTCGATGAACCTTTCTCTAACTCTTCACTTCACTCTTCAGAAGAATTCAATGATGATAAAGACATCAATATTGATTATGATCTGATTCTAGACAATTAGGCAAAGATTGCAATTGCACTGAAGCTTTTTGCGTATGTGACAATACTCCCCAAAATATTAGGGTCCTTTCAAATGACTCAAAAGAAACTCTTTTCGACATCATCCAACATATCAGTGATGAAGAGTCTAAAAAACGCTATCTTATAGAGCTCAAGAATATCATTCTTAACACTGACAAACCAAAAACCCGGCCAGTTGTTTAACCTTTCAGCATGAAACAAATCATGAACCGCTCGGATAGCCAATCTGAACCCACTACTTCCGATCGTCTTCATGAGGTCTCCAGTCTTAAAGAAGAAAACTGTAATATCAAATACAGACTTGGAAAAGTCAAAACTGATGTCCTTACTGACCAAATCCTCAAAAAGGTTACCTCCCAGAACCCCGATTCTGATCAAGAAACTTCTCAAGAAGATGATTTTAATCTTCTTCGCTTTAACAATGACCATTTGGTTGAACCTTTCGTCACCAACACTGGTAATTCTCCTTCTACTTCTGAAGCTTCAGGAGTAACTGTCATTTCCTCGGTCAGACCTCAGAGCCACCATATACCTATTCATATTATAGTCAATAAATATTGTATGATTAACAAAATTGCTTTGATTGACAGTGGTGCAGACCATAACTGCATAGTAAAAGGTATTATTCCCACTCAGTATTTGCAAAAAAAGTACTTCAAAACTATACTCCGCTATAGGAGAACTTTTAAGGATTAATTATAAGCTTTCCAAAGCTCATATTTGCAATAATGGTATTTGTTTGACAAATGACTTTGTTATTACTGAAGATATCATTCTTGGAATTCCTTTTATCTCCAAGATAAAACCTTATTTTACTGATTTAAATGGTATTAAAACTTCTATTCTAGGAAAAGAATTACATTTTCCTTTTGTTAAAACTCTATGACAAGATGAAAGTGATTTTATCAGAAAAAATAGGGTTTTTCGAATTAATAAGCTTTATCAACATATCACCTTTTCAAAGGATGAAATTAGAGTTAAAAAAATTGAGCAGATTTTAAAAACCCCAGATATTGTTGCTAAAATAGCCAATCTTCAAAAACAATTTGAACAAGAAATATGCTCGAATTTCCCGAATGCTTTTTGGGAAACAAAAAGACATATTGTCAAACTCCCACACATTGAAGGATTCAATGAACAGGCCATTACTACAAAAGCAAGGCCCATTCAAATGAATCAAGAAATGATGGAATTCTGTAAAAAAGAAATTAATATTCTTTTACAAAATAAAATCATCAGAGTTTCTAAATCACCATGGAGTTACTCTGCTTTCTATGTCAACAAAAATGCTGAAAAAGAAAGAGGAGCACCTAGATTGGTTATAAATTACAATCCTCTTAATTCTGTTTTGAAATGGATTAGGTACCCAATTCCTAATAAAAGAGATCTTTTAAAAAGAACCTTTAAAGCTAATGTTTATAGCAAATTTGATATGAAATCAGGTTTTTGGCAGATCCAAATTTCTGAAAAAGATAAATACAAAACTGCTTTCAATGTCCCCTTTGGGCAATATGAATGGAATGTCATGCCTTCCGGACTCAAGAATGCTCTGTCTGAATTTTAAAATATCATGAATTCAATATTCAATGACTACAGTTATATGTCTATTGTTTATATAAATGATGTGTTAATATTTTCTGAAAATATTGATTCTCATTTTAAACATCTCAATACTTTCTTCAAGATTGTAAAGAATAACGGGTTAGTTGTTAGTGCTAAGAAGACTAAGCTCTTCCAAACTACCATCAGGTTTTTAGGCCATGATCTCTATCAAGGTGCTTATAAACTCATTTGCATAGCCATAGAGTTCTCTTCCAAATTCCCCAATAAGATTACTGACTAAACCCAACTCCAAAGATTCTTAGGAAGTCTTAATTACGTTGCATATTTTATTCCTAAAATTAGACAGGTCTGTGAACCTTTATATAAACGTCTTAGGAAAAATCCCATCCCTTGGAGTCATGAAAAAACTAAAGCTGTCATCCAAATCAAAGCTTTGGTCCAGAGTCTCCCATGTCTAGGTATCCCTAATCCTGATTCCTTTATGATTGTTGAAACAGATGCTTCTGACATTGGTTATGGAGGAATCCTCAAACAAAGATTCAACCCTGAGTCTTATGAACAACTTGTTCGTTTTACCTCCGAAATCTGGAATTCCCCCTAAAAGAATTACTCTACTGTTAAAAAAGAAGTCTTATCTATAGTGTTATGTATCACTAAATTTCAAGACGACTTAATTAACAAAGAATTTTTACTTAGAGTGGATTGCAGAACTGCTAAAGAAATTTTACAAAAAGATGTGAAAATTTTTGTCTCAAAACAGATATTTGGTAGATGACAAGCTCTACTATCTAGCTTTGATTTTCAAATCAACTTTATAAAAGGAGAAAACAACTCCCTCCCAGATGTCTTAACAAGAGAATTTTTACAGGGAAACGATGAGGCCCAGTATGAGGACCCTAAAGCCAGATTCACCTAAAAAGACACAACAAATGGCTGGACCATTCAAAGTCCCTCTCTCAGGATTACTTCAGCAAAAACCATATGTTCCATCAGGAACAAATCCTAGGATAGACATAGGATTCCAAAGCAGGTATACTGCCCTAGCAGATTATCCAAGATTACAGGTAACTACACCTACCAAGTTGATCAATCAAAAGATTGAGCAGGGAACAACATCTTCTTTGATACAAACCAAAGAAAGTTATACAATGAAGGCCCCTGAGACCTTTGCACAAGTAGTCAAACCAACGTCAGGAAAGAAGCCCGATATGACTCCCCCAAAAGAAGAATTTGAATTCTTGATAAAATAAGTTTTACCAATACTGGCTATAGACAAACAGTATGAAGGAGTTCCTATTACTAGTCTTATTAATCCAGTATACTTGAGAAACAATTTTGTGGATACAGATAATCCACTTAAGACTCAAAGGTATTTCGAAGCTATACTAGTAGACACAGAGTCTATTATCATTGAACATACCATGAGTGATAAGAATCCAAAGTATGTCAGCTTCTCTAGGTTCACTATCAAGAAGGTCATGTATCCATCAGAATGGTATATAGACCACTTCTTTACTCCCATCACGTTGTCAATGCCACATAAGCCACAGACTTATAACTGGCATGATTACAAGAATGCATGGTTCAACTTTTTGTATATCAGACCAGGACATACTTGGTTTGTCAAGTATTGTCCAGACATTGTCAAAACAGTCATCCCCAGATGGTTCTATGAATGGTGGAACTATTTCAGAGGAATCAGAGATATTCTTCCTCGATAATTTCTCAACAAATTTGAGAATTCCAGATCAAGGAAGAAATTTTTACACTCCAATACACATTAAAATGTGTAAATATTTTATTAAGAAAAGAATTTCTTATATTATATCTTGGAACTTTGCTAAGACAGAGTTAGACAGAATCAAATATCTCTCCAAAGAGATCAAAATTTGAGGATGGATTCCCAAAGTGATATCCAAAACTCCAGTAAAAGTATCGCCTAAAGAAGCCTCAACTTTGCCATTAAAGAATGTGCTTAAGAAAAGACTAAAGAAAGCCCTCAAAGAGATGGACGATGACCAGTCTAATGAAGAAGACATTATGCTTCACTTAGAAGAAGTTACATCTGAAAATGATAATGGTGACATGCTAGACCCTACGGGAAGAGCAGCAGCTTATCTTGACTCTTATTAAGAACAGGAGAATGACCTTTGAAAAAAGAAGAGGTTCAAAGAACCAGAATTGCTTTCCCAAGAGGCAACTTACTGTTCCTAAAAGGAATCTAGAAAATTAGACTCTTATCAAAAAGAAGACAACAATCCACCAACCTTCTTTAAAAAAAAAGAACAACATTATCGGCTACTGTAGTGTCGGCAAAATCTCAACCTTTCAAGTGTACATTTAAAATGCACTCTCCTATCTATCCTTACTCTATAAAAGGATAAACATTTAGAAGGAAGAGGTATCAAAAAATTTACCCCAATATTCTGAAGCCTTTTCTCCCCCCTTGTAAACTTCCCGCTGTATCTCTTATGCTGTAATGACCCTTCCGATCATTTGCACATTTTCACCTTTCTTGTACCATTAGATCTTACTTGTAGCGGCCCAAGTCATTTATGGCTTGTCGGGACTGGTAGTTCGGTGCCCGAGCCATTTGTTTGGTCTGTATGATCGTTCCTCATTTTAGAGCTTCAACTTTGGAAATCGTTGACTTCCGTCAACATTCTTGGTAATATCAAAGAATTAAATCAAGTTTCTAGGTCAAAGGAATTCCTTACTCGAAAGTTTGAGTTAAAGAAATGCCTCGTGTAACACCTCGCCCGTTTGGAAGGTTTAAAGTAACCCGTGCATTTGGGGTAAGACTAATAGAGTCTAATATACTAAGAAGGATGTGTTATGAGATATTATAATCGCAAAATGGTCGTATGATGAGTTTCGAAGTCAAGCAAGTTGCGAAACAAAAATCGGAAAAAGTTATTTTAAATTCCTTTAAGGAATTCTCTTCAAATTTGGGTTAAATGTCTTGGGGTATTTATCCCTATATATAAAGAGTTAGTGGTCCACTAATACACCAAATCGAAGGTCTACGAGTCTAGTTTCTAACAAACTAAACCGTTCATCCATACGACTTCAGAATAGAGAGATATTCACATTTTCGTAAGACTGCGCAAGCAGATACGTCAAGGTGGGGCCTACGTCCTAAGTCGGTTCAGCTTATAAAAGCTGATTTCTCCTTCGTTTTAACCCATATTTTTCACCCAAAATTCTTAGAAAATCAGAGGGAGAGTCCATAAATAATCCATGGACTTTGATCCTTTCAATTCGGAAGTTTAACAGAAGTTGCTCTACGTTGCGAGCTCGTCATTTTGGTATAGTTTTTCCCGTCGATTTCATGGCGTATCTTCGTGGGTGTTGATGCAGTGAGCTAGCAGGTGTTTTCTGAGTATTTGGCAGTAGCTATGGAGTTATTTTGGTGAGGTATGGATCCCGTATACTTATCTATTTGTTGGATCAAGATTTTAAGCTTCTAGTTATGAAAAGTTGTTGTTGCCGATATCTTGTAGTAGTTTCTTGTTGATTTTGGATCTGTTTGTTGTTCCTGCAATGAGGAAGGTTGTTAATCTTGGGATATTGAATATTTTTGTCAAGGAAATCTCTCCCCTACAACCCTCCTTCGTTATTATATGTTCTAGTATTGTTTTATGGATTTCTGAGTCCCGAAGTGGTATTTTGAATTTGTGGCTTTGGACAGCCCCTTTATCTTGTTATGTTTGGTTATTGTTGTGGTGTTCTGGTTATGGTAAGGTGCTGGAGGGATTGGTAAATTGTGCGATTCTTTTTGGGATCACATACGATAGTTATTGGATTGGACAAACGTGAAGTACGCCTTGAAATAGTGCCTCTGGAGCTCGTCGCTCCTTGGAGATGTGGTTAAAGTATTGTTGTTGGATTTAGCTACCATTTGTTATTTTTATTGGCCTCATTTTTACGCTTTGGAGTTGGCTGATCGCGAGTGTGACATTAACACCTTATCAATTGGCTATGGCTCGTTCTTGCAGCCTTGTCGATTCTAGCAATTATTCAATTACCTTGGTTGGTCAGGCTTCATAGAGACGCCTTTGGGGCTTCAGTTGAAAGTATTTGTTTTATGTGATTCAAAGCTTCCTGGAGTTGTTCGAGTCTGGACGATGCCATTCCCGCAGCTAGTCATCGGATGACAGGTAGGTTATGGTTTTTCCCTATCTATACTCTGCGTATATAGGCTATAACTGCATTAATTAGCATCCTTGGATGGGTTGTTATAGGTTGGTACCCTAGACCTTGTCCGCCCTTCGTCCGTCTATTTCATACGTCGTTTGTAGTATTCGCATAGTAATGTATAATACCTTTGTGGTCCTGTGTGGCCTTGTATTGAATCTGGAACACAGATGGTGGGCTATTTGGGAATGTCCGCGAGTCCCGGACATAGAGATTATCCTTTTTGGCTGGTTATATCTGCTGAGTTGCTATTGGGCCTGTGCAGGGCTGATAGAAATTGTTGTGAGCCGTTGGGCTACTTTTATATTTGTGTGCGAGCATATCATCCATGAAAAAGGTTTTCCTCTGCATGTTTTACTACAGTTTTGGTTGTGAGCCACTACCGATAGTTTTCCTAAATTTGCATGGCCTTGGGGCCCATTTTTGGTACTGTTGTTGATAGAAAAGGGGATTTTTGGATGTTTTCGCACTGATTCTATTACTGGTACTAGTCTCTGCGGGGTAGAGCACCAGACTTGATTTTATTATTGATACTAGTCTCTGCGGGGTAGAGCACCAGACTTGATTTTATTACTGATACTAGTTTCTGCTGGGCGGAGCACTAGACTTGATTTACTACAATTTTAGACCCGGTTATGCCCGGGCACCCTTGGAGGGGTTTTTGAGGAATTTTCTACTACTTTAGTCTTGGACGGGGTTTGGGCATGCATACTTGAGACTGGGTCTCTATCTTGATCCCGGACTTGCTTCCGGATGACATGTCTTGATACTGAGTTTTAGTATGGGGTCGGGGACCTCCATGGACCTTGCCGCTCCGGTCCTGGGGCTTCGGGCTGCGTGCGCCAAAGGGAAGGGTATACGGTGGAGTAGAGGTATACAGGCTGAGTCCTTCCATAGAACCTGCCTGCTGGGCCTGATTGGCACCGGAGGAGGTACATACAGAGGTTCTATTTCATATCATATCATATCATGCATTGGATTCCACCCTTGTTTGTTGTGTGTTCAGTGTACGCTCCGGTAGTATGGGATGCCGGAGGGTTTGCTTTCACTTGATTGTGTTCCTCGGTTGTTTGGGCGGCCGTTGGGACTGTAGGTAGACTATATTTACTCCTGTATTTATTTAAAGCTTGTCTTGGCTCTCGGTTAGTGAAGGATTAATGATGTTCAGTTGTGGGATATCTGATTATTGTGAGGGCTAGGGAGTCCTATCTTATTGAGGCACTTTTGTGTGTCTTTCTGAGCAGAGTGTGAGACTCTGGTTCTATTCTTGTGGGAAGCTGAGTGGTATCTCTCGGTTATTGTGGTTTAGTTATTTCATCGTAGGGTGGTACTTGTGAGGTGATTCCCTGGTTATGCTATCATGTGATTGGATCGGTGTTATGATTTCCTTATACTTGTTGATTCCATTTTTAGTATGTTAGACTACTCTCCGTCTTTTCCTTTTACTTGAGGTTACCGGTATACCGCCATTTTTTCAACTCTCTCTCTACTTACTTATATCGTTGTACAAGGACTCCAGGTGCGTTCTTCTTTCCTTCACCAGTGATTCTGTGTGATTGTATCTCTGTGCTAGCATGTGTTACTTGAAGCTCTTGGTTATGGATGATCTGTGCTAGCTCTTTGTGCCTTGCTTATTGCCTCAGTGACTGCTTTCTTGCTATCTGTTACTTACTGCTTTTATATCTTATATGCGCTCAGTTGGCCTATGATATCTACTGAGTACCCATGGTTTTGGTGCTCATACTACACTTCTGCACTTTTTTGTGCAGATATTAGCTGAGCTTTCACCGTTGATCACGTTGGAGACTCGTGCAGCTTTTGGATCCTTGAGACTAGGGTGAGCACCTGACGGTTGGGGCTTGTCTACATCTAATCTATTGTACTGTTGCTCCTTGTACTTTTGGAGGCAATTTATGTTGTATTTTGTTACTTCTAGCACTTGTATTCTATTAGAAGCTTCTGTACTGTCGATACCAAGTCTTGGGGTTGGTGTAGTTTCCTCTATGTATTTATATTAAAGTTTTGCTTTTGCTTATTTCTGCTTGCTGGTGCGTTTTGGTTAGGTAGTAGCCCATTACTAACTGTTCTGGGCTACGAGAATTGGTTCGCCTACTGGGGGATTGTAGGTGCCATCATGACTTGAGAAATTGGGTCGTGACAGCTTGGTATCAGAGCTATAGGTTCACCGGTGTCATGGTACAGAAGCAAGTATCTAAGTAGAGTCTCGTGGATCGGTACAATGACATTCGTATCCTATCTGCGGGAGGCTACAGGGCATTGTTAGGAAATATTTCATCTTCTTGGCTCCTCATCGTGCGTTCCTGGCTCTATTGACTTCTAAACTTTGGTTGTTCATTCATTTTGAGATGCATCATACAAGTGCGATAGAAGTTGGTCTCGAGGCTTATGTGCTTGTTGCTTCAGTGCTTCCGTTAGCACCAAGACTTCAGAGTGAGAGTTTACCGCCTCAGATAGGGGGTGTAGGGTCAGACTTGCCTTCAATTGGATTTATAGCTACCCCAATTCTTCAGGACACCGTGGCTAGGACTCTGAGTCCTCCGGTGAGTGTTTCAGTACCTAGTTCTGTGACTGGTGCTTCAGTTATAGTTGAGCTTCTAGTTCTTCAGCAGGGTTGTCTGTCGGTATTGGAGTACGAGGTGAGATTTTCCCGTCGGATTTCATCTGGTATAGGTTGTTGTTGGTGTGGTGAGCATGGGCACTTTGCTAGGAATTGCCCCAGGATTGTGTATCCCAGACAGCCTGGTTGTTATCATTGTGGAGAGATTGGTCACCTTTATTGAGTTTGTCCCCAGCGAGGGCTGGTTGGGGCTTCAATTTTGACCACTTAGTCCAGAGTTAGACCCCATCATCTTGATGCTCCTCTTGGTGGGCCAGAGGTAGAGGTTCCTGACATCGTTACTCCAGGTCAGGCTTTTGCTACCTTTGACTTATGTTAGTCCCGCTCGTGTTGCGACTCTATAATTGCTTCTATGCCTACCTGCTACTTGTTTAAGTTGTTTGGCTACCCGAATTGTAGTATCGATGCGTTGTTTTATTGGTATTTTATTCTTTAGTAGTGGATGGGGGTAAGTTAGCCTTGAGAGGTGTTTTCCCGGAGTTGTAGCTCGGGGGTAGTTCTTGTTAGTCTGTTTCTAATTGGCTTACCCCTGTTTTATTGTGATTCTGGACTTTTGGTTGGGTTTCCCTTGTTGAGCGGTCCTAGATGGTTATTGCCTAGGCCGTTATCTAGCGTGGCTAGAGATCCATGTGATGGTTCGGTGTATTACCGGTAGTTCGGCCGGAGTTGAGATTTTGCCTCAGTTAGGAGGTATTGGTTATGCTAGTGTGCATAGATTGGTTTGGTCTCTCGAGTGTCTAGAGTCGACCCTCTTTGTTGATTAGTTTAGGAGGTTGGCAGGTATGTGGGTTGTTCCCATATTTTCCTCCACTTCCTAGTTCGTTGGGTGTTTTGTTGTATCCCTAGCTCCAGTTGGAATGAATCTTGATCGTAGTTCTTTCGATGAGCTCTGGATGTTGGCATAATGATTGGGTCTTGACTTTAAGCACTTTCGACTAAGTGTTGATCGTAACCTCATGGTTAGGTTGTATTTGTAAGCATTTCGGGTGAGTTGGGCATCCGACCCATTCTCCTCCTGCCTTATTGAATTTGACGTGTAGCTATGAGTAGTAAGGTAATGGCTTCAGGTTCTTATTCGAGAAAGGATTTGTAATGTTTAATATGTGCTAAGGAAGGATTTTTGTTTAGTTGAAAAAGAAGAGAGATGACGCTTTGTTTATGTTTATGTGTCCTCGTAGTTGCCTGAGGTGGCGATGAAGGTTTGCTTTGGGATTGTGTGTCGGTGATTCGATTCAGCCGTCTACACATTGCTGTGAGTTTTCCATCGATTGGTTTTGTTTCAGTAGCAACTGCGGTGTTGGCAATTTGCATATTCAGGCCTAGTTGGCTTGGGTTCTTATGGGTTCATTGGCAGCTTCCTGGTTCGACCAAGGCTTTAGTTGGTAGTTTTGAAAGTTGGGGTTTAGAATCATGGCTTGGCAGGTTACATCGAATGGTTCGTGGTAGTTCTATTTGGTTGCAGGATCCTAGTGCCGGGAGGCAGTGGGTGAGGGCAACTTAGCTTCTTTTACTTCAGTTGCAGATGCGGCTATTTACCTTGGACACCTAGTCCTTGGCTAACCTCTGCAAGAGGCGAGATATTCTAGATTTTAGCAGTGTTCTAGTTAGTACGAGGTCCTTCTACCATGGTTGGACAGACTCAGCGACGTAAGTTTGAGCTTCAGCAGTGGTGTATGCTTTATGTGGTCAGCTTGTGTGGGTTAAGACTAGCAAGGCTATTTTGAGTTCTGATGATACGTAGAGACTGATAATAGCCATTCGTTTGCCCAGGATTTGAAAGCTTGTTTAATTGATTCCTTCGGAGTTATTGTTTATGTGGGGTTCTAGTTTTGGTTAGACTTGGCCAGTATGGACGAAAAGTTCATTATGATATATGCTTCGAAGTGGTTGGTTGTTTGCAGAACCAGTAGGGCGGTTGAATCGAGCCAAAGGAATGAGTTGAAAGTATATGAAAAAATTTCTATGGCTAGATGGTAACTTTGAACCCCAGGCACCTTTTTCCTTTGCCTTCGGGGTGTTTGGACTTGATATTTTTGGCATGGTGGACTTCTTCCTGAGGTGAGATTCGTAAGGCAATTTCACATTCAAATGGTGTTCGAGTGTTCGGAGTAGCAGTAGTGTTTTCTAGAGTTGGGAGCTTGGCTCATGGTTACAGACTTCGTGGTAGGCTTACCACACTTCTTGCAGGATTGTGGTTTTGGTTTGGGTCTTTTGGGCAGATTGCCCTGGTTCATTCACTTTCAGCTAATTCAGACCTGGCACGGTTCAGTTAGCGAATTTGATGTTAGAAAAAATATTTGTTCATTGGTTGGTGGTCAGTCAAGGCAGGTAACTTTAGTTTCAATGATATGCTACGGGTTGTTATCTTGGATGGCAAAGGCTAGTAGCCTATATCTTGGCTTAAAATGCATTTGTACAATGGGTGACTTCGTTCGTGGTAAAGTATAAGCAGGAACTATGGATCTCTGGTGTGTCAGTTGATTCTTCGAGGGTGGTTGAGTGTTCAGCTTGTATGCAGATTCCTTTTTGTGGTGCTAAAGGATTCATCAGAATAAAAAAAAGGGCTTTTGCGAAACAGCGGGTTCATGAGTTAGAGTTTTGGGTTGGTGGATTTTCTGGTAAACTTGGTATGGTTTTAAGGATTCGAGTTTTGTGTGTTGATAACCTTGGTGCTCTGGTTTTGGTGTTGTCTAGGTGCTTTTTGGTTAAGATTCTCGAGGTTCAGTTTGGGTTGGCAGATCTTTGGAGGTTGAAATCTAGCTTGGCTAGTAAGAAATTAAGGCTTGGTTGCTTTCTTTGGTTCTGTTATATTGGGTGCCATCCGGTCGCGGAGGTTACCCGGGTTGTCCGAGAGAGTAGAATGGGCGTTGTATCCGCTATTCTCAACTCTCTGGGTTTTTCTTCCTTCCTGACTTTCGGGGACGAAAGTCTTTTTAGTAGTGGATGATATAATGACCCTTCCGGTCATTTACACATTTTCGCCTTTCTTGTACCATTAGAGCTTACTTGTAGCGGCCCAAGTCATTTATGGCTTATCGGGACCGGTAGTTTGGTGCCCGGGCCGTTTGTTTGTTCTATATGGTCGTTCCTCATTTTAGAGCTTCAACTTTGGAAATCATTGACTTCCGTCAATATTCTTGGTAATATCAAAGAATTAAACCAAGGTTCTAGGTGAAAGGAATTCCTTACTCGAAAGTTCGAGTTAAAGAAATGCCTCGTGTAACACCTCGCCCGTTTGGAAGGTTTAAAGTAACCCGTGCATTTGGGGTAAGACTAATAGAGTCTAATATACTAAGAAGGATGTGTTATGAGGTATTATAATCACAAAATGGTCGTATGATGAGTTTTGAAGTCAAGCAAGTTGCGAAACAAAAGTCGGAAAAAGTTATTGTAAATTCCTTTAAGGAATTCTCTTCAAATTTGGGTTAAATGTCTTGGGGTGTTTCTCCCTATCTATAAAGAGTTAGTGGGACCCCAATATACTAAATCGAAGGTCTACGAGTCTAGTTTCCAACACACTAAATCATTCATCCATACGACTTCAGAATAGAGAGATACGCACATTTTTGTAAGACTGCGCAAGCAGATACGTCAAGGTGGGGCCTACGTCCTAAGTCGGTTCAGCTTATAAAAGCTGATTTCTCCTTCGTTTTAACCCATATTTTTCACCCAAAATTCTTAGAAAATCAGAGGGAGAGTCCATAAATAATCCATGGACTTTGATCCTTTCAATTCGGAAGTTTAACGGAAGTTGCTCTACGTCGCGAGCTCATCATTTTGGTATAGTTTTCCCCGTCGATTTCATGGCGTATCTTCGTGGGTGTTGATGCAGCGAGCTAGCAGGTGTTTTCTGAGTATTTGGCAGTAGCTATGGAGTAATTTTGGTGAGGTATGGATCCCGTATACTTATCTATTTGTTGGATCAAGATTTTAAGCTTCTAGTTATGAAAAGTTGTTGTTGCTGATATCTTGTAGTAGTTTCTTGTTGATTTTGGATCTGTTTGATGTTCCTGCAATGAGGAAGGTTGTTAATCTTGGGATATTGAATATTTTTGTCAAGGAAATCTCTCCCCTACGACCCTCCTTCGTTATTATATGTTCTAGTATTGTTTTATGGATTTCTGAGCCCCGAAGTGGTATTTTGGATTTGTGGCTTTGGACAGCCCCTTTATCTTGTTATGTTTGGTTATTGTTGTGGTGTTCTGGTTATGGTAAGGTGCTGGAGGGATTGGTAAATTGTGCGATTCTTTTTGGGATCACATACGATAGTTATTGGATTGGACAAACGTGAAGTACGCCTTGAAATAGTGCCTCTGGAGCTCGTCGCTCCTTGGAGATGTGGTTAAAGTATTGTTGTTGGATTTAGCTACCATTTGTTATTTTTATTGGCCTCATTTTTACGCTTTGGAGTTGGCTGATCGCGAGTGTGACATTAACACCTTATCAATTGGCTATGGCTCGTTCTTGCAGCCTTGTCGATTCTAGCAATTATTCCATTACCTTGGTTGGTCAGGCTTCATAGAGACGCCTTTGGGGCTTCAGTTGAAAGTATTTGTTTTATGTCATTCAAAGCTTCCTGGAGCTGTTCGAGTCTGGACGATGTCGTTCCCGCAGCTAGTCATCGGATGACAGGTAGGTTATAGTTTTTCCCTATCTAGACTCTGCGTATATAGGCTATAACTACATTAATTAGCATCTTTGGATGGGTTGTTATAGGTTGGTACCCCAGACCTTGTCCGCCTTTCGTCCGTCTATTTCATACGTTGTTTGTAGTATTCGCGTAGTAATGTATATTACCTTTGTGGTCCTGTGTGGCCTTGTATTGACTCTAGAACATAGACGGTGGGCTATTTGGGAATGTCCGCGAGTCCCGGACATAGAGATTATCCTTTTAGGCTGTTTATGTCTGCTGAGTAGCTATTGGGCCTGTGCAGGGCTGATAGGAATTGTTGTGAGCCGTTGGGCTACTTTTATATTTGTGTGCGAGCATATCATCCATGAAAAAGGTTTTCCCCTGCATGTTTTACTATAGTTTTGGCTGTGAGCCACTACTGACAGTTTTCCTAAATTTGTATGGCCCTGGGGCCCGTTTTTGGTACTGTTGTTGATAGAAAAGGGGATTTTTGGATGTTTTCGCACTGATTTTATTACTGGTACTAGTCTCTGTGGGGCAGAGCACCAGACTTGATTTTATTACTGATACTAGTCTCTGCGGGGCAGAGCACCAGACTTGATTTTATTACTGATACTAGTCTCTGCGGGGCGGAGCACTAGACTTGATTTACTACAGTTTTAGACCCGGTTACGCCCGGGCACCCTTGGAGGGGGTTTTGAGGCATTTTCTACTACTTTAGTCCTGGACGGGGTCTGGGCATGCATACTTGAGACTGGGTCTCTATCTTGATCCCGGACTTGCTTACGGATGGCATGTCTTGATACTGAGTTTTAGTATGGGGTCGGGGACCTCCATGGACCTTGCCGCTCCGGGCCTGGGGCTTCGGGCTGCGTGCGCCGGAGGGAAGGGTATATGGTGGAGTAGAGGTATACAGGCTGAGTCCTTCCATAGAACCTGCCTGCTGGGCCCGATTGGCACCGGAGGAGGTACATACAGAGGTTCTATTTCATATCATATCATATCATGCATTGGATTCCACCCTTGTTTGCTGTGTGTTCAGTGTACGCTCCGGTAGTAGGGGATGCCGGAGGGTTTTCTTTCACTTGATTACGTTCCTCGGTTGTATGGGCGGCCGTTGGGACTGTAGGTAGACTATATTTACTCCTGTCTTTATTTAAAGCTTGTCTTTGCACTCGGTTAGTGAAGGATTAATGATGTTCAGTTGTGGGATATCTGATTATTGTGAGGGCTAGGGAGTCCTATATTATTGAGGAACTTTTGTGTGGCCTTCTGAGCAGAGTGTGAGACTCTGGTTCTATTCTTTTGGGTAGCTGAGTGGTATCTCTCGGTTATTGTGGTTTAGTTATTTCATCCTAGGGTGGTACTTGTGAGGTGATTCCTTGGTTATGCAATCATGTGATTGGATCGGTGTTATGATTTCCTTATACTTGTTGATTCCATTTTGAGTATGTTAAACTGCTCTCCATCTTTTCCTTTTACTTGAGGTTACCGGTATACCGCCATTTTCTCAACTCTCTCTCTACTTACTTATATTGTTGTAAAGGACTCCCGGTGCGTTCTTCTTTCCTTCACCAGTGATTCTGTGTGATTGTATCTCTGTGCAAGCATGTGTTACTTGAAACTCTTTGTTATGGATGATCTGTGCTAGCTCCTTGTGCCTTGCTTATTGCCTCAGTGACTGTTTTCTTGCTATCTGTTACTTACTGCTTTTATATCTTATATGCGCTCAGTCGGCCTATGATACCTACTGAGTACCCGTGGTTTTTATGCTCATACTACACTTCTACACTTTTTTGTGCAGATATTACCTGAGCTTTCTCCGTTGATCACGTTGGAGACTCGTGCAGCTTTCTGATCCTTGAGACTAGGGTGAGCGCCTGACGGTCGGGCTTGTCTACATATCATCTGTTGTACTGTTGCTCCTTGTACTTTCGGAGGCAATTTATGTTGTATTTTGTTACTTCTAGCACTTGTATTCTATTAGAAGCTTATGTACTGTCGATACCAAGTCTTGGGGTTGGTGTAGTTTCCTTTATGTATTTATATTCGAGTTTTGCTTTCGCTTATTTCTGCTTGCTGGTGCATTTTGGTTAGGTAGTAGCCCATTACTAACCATTCTGGGCTACGAGAATTGGTTCGCCTACTGGGGGATTGTAGGTGCCATCATGACTTGAGAAATTGGGTCGTGACATATGCTTTAATGCTTTTCTAAATAAAATAAAATTGTAAGTTTTATATTTGCTGAATATTTTACTATTTTTTACAATATGATCTCTAGTATCATGAAATTGCATGCCTAATTCTTTAAGTTATAAATTTAGAAAGAAAAGTATGTTTTGAATTATGGCTATGCTAAGCTTTAAGACTTATGATTTGAGATTTGCATGACATTAGATATGTCCTTACACTATATGTATGTTTTGGGAGTAGTATTTAGCATCGAGCGATGAGAGTTCTAGATAACTCAAGTCCAAAATTACGTTGTCAGCGTAGGTTATGTATCACTCGATAGGCTTATGAACGTGGTTCCACGTTATGACATTATGGTGCCATGTGCCTTAGCGGGGCATAGGGTAGCTTTGACAACTAGGTTTATATAGTTGGATTATGGTGTTCCGTACCTTGGCAGGGTTCCAGGCAGCTTTGCTAACTAGGGTTATATATTTAGATTCTATGTAGCTCACATGGTCTATTATCAGTTATAAGAAACTCCCGTATGAATTTTTTCAAGTTTTCTAAGTCTTATGATATCTTATTTTGAGGTTTGACTTTTATCTCATGTTTTATTCTTTAAATATGATATTTACTTATGATTTCTCTATTCACGCATGAACTCAGTTTTAAGCATGTTTTGTCATGATCATGCATATCTCATATATTTAGTACATCCTATAGTACAAATGCATATTCTTGCGCTGCATCCTTTTAACGATGCAGATTTAGGCTTTCATCCTCAGATACGCAGCTAGCGTTCATGGTCCATCCAGCAAGTGTTGGTGAGTCCTCATCTCCTGAGGACTAGTTTGAGTTTAGTTTTACTTATTGTTTTCTTCAGCACCTTGAGTTAGCTGGGGTCTTATCCCAGTAACTCCTTATGTCATATGTAGAGGCTTTTCAGAAATAGATAGTTATTCGGGTCTCTCTTTCAGATTATGTTCTTCTTGACATTATCATTTATGGAGTTGGTTTCCTAGCTTCCTATTTATGCTTCCGCTATGTTTTCTTATGTTATCTGAGTTATGCTATGACCAAGGGTTAACTTGGGATACTTGTGGTCCCAGGTCCCGTGTTACGTCTAGGGGGTAGCCTTGGGGCATGACAAACTTAGTATCAGAGCATCAGGTTCAAGAGTCCTAGGCTATCTGAAAGCTGCATCGAGTAGATTCTCTTGCATGGGTGTGAAGCGCACCATACTTATGAGAGGGAAGCTATGAGGTGTCTTAGGAAAAACTTCACCCCTTTCATGATCAATATCGTGCGATAGAGTTTAACTATATTACTTCTCTAATCCAATCATTATGCATTTCAGATTATGCCTTCTTGTCATGTAATGCCTCGCTGGGCCAATGCCCGAAATGCTAATCCTCCAGTTCCAGACCATGAGGTCATGAATGCGGAGTTTAAGGATGCCATTCATATGTTAGCTTAGACTATGACCACTCAGGCTAATTTGAAGGCATCTATTCCCACTATCCCTCTTAGTGGGACAGTCGCTGCTAGGGTTCGAGACTTTATTCATATGAACCCACCTGAGTTTTGAGGTTCTAAGGTTGGTGAAGACCCACAAAACTTCATCTATGAGGTTAAGAAGATTTTGGATGTGATGCAAGTTGTTGGTATTGATGGTGTTGAGCTAGCTTCCTATCAACTCAAGGATGTAGCTCACATTTGGTATGCTCAGTGAACGGATGTTAGGGCTAGGGATGTGGTCCCTGTGACTTAGGAGTGCTTTGAGAGGGTTTTTCTTGATTGGTTCTCCCCAGGGAGTTAAGGGAGACTAAGGCCGAAGAGTTCATGAATTTTAGGCAAGGCTCTATGTCGGTTTAGGAGTATGGATTGAAGTTCACTCAGCTTTTGAGGTATACTCCTTCTTTGGTGGCTGATCTGAGGGATCAGATAAGCAAGTTCATTTATGTGGTGTCAGATTTGGTGAAGAAGGAGTGCAGGTCTGCTATGTTTTTGGGTGACATAGATATTTTTAAACTTATGACTCATGCTCCCCAGATTGAGGGAGATAAGTTGAGGGAAATGGCAAAGGAGAACAAGAGGGTCAGATCAGAGGGTTCGAGTTTTAGCCATCAGATGTTTGGAGGCAAACACCATTTTTCATTTTAGAAGAGGTCATCAGGACCCGTGCATTCTTCAGCTAGTGCTCGTACTCAGGACCTAAGGCCTAGGAGTGATCAGTCAGGTAGGGGATTGGGTTCACAGTCTCAGAGGAGTGTTGCAAAAGGTCCCTCCCACCTAATTTGCAACAACTGTGGGAAGAGTTACCCGGGTGTGTGTCTTTATGGCACAGGTGGATGCTTTGTATGTGGTCAAGTTAGACATAGGATTAGGGATTTCCCTTCAGCTAAGAAGGGACATAGAGGTAGCAGGACTTAGTCTGCCCCAGTAGCCCCGGGAGGTCGACCGGCCCAGCAGAGTATTGCTTCTGGTTCAGGTGGTGGTCAGTGCCAGAACCACTTTTATGCCATATCTTCTCCCCAGGACCAGAAGAGTTCCCCGGACGTTGTTACTGGTATGTTGAAAGCCTTCTCTCTCGATGTGTATTCTTTATTAGACCTCAGTGCCTCCTTATCTTTTAGGACCCCTTATGTTGCTTGCATGTTCAAAATTTTCCCTGAATAGCTTTTAGAACCCTTTTGTGTTTCTACTCCAGTTGGTGAGTCAGTCCTAGCTAAAAGAATTTACCGAAATTTCCCTATCTCAGTCCTTCATAGAGTCACTTCAGCAAACCTAGTAGAGTTTGAGATGACTGATTTTGATGTTATTCTTGGTATGGATTGGTTGTATACATGTTATGCCTCGGTTGATTATCGTACTCGATTTGTCAGTTTCAAGTTTCCAAATGAACCTGTCTAAGAGTGGCAAGGTAGTACTCCATCCTCAAAGGGTTATTTCATATCTTATCTCAAGGCTAGGAAGATGATTTCTAAGGGTTATGTCTATCATATAGTTTGGGTTATAGACACGGAGTCTGAAACCCCATCTCTCGAGTCGATTCTTATCGTAAATGAGTTTTCCGAAGTATTTCCTGAGGACTTGCCTGGAGTCCCTTCCGAGCGGGAGATCGACTTTGGGATAGATCTTCTCCCATATACGCATCCTATCTTTATTCCTCCCTATAGAATGGCTCCAATGGAGCTTAAGGAATTGAAAGATCAGTTGAAAAACCTTCTTGATAAGGGTTTTTATCTGACCCAACATCTCTCAGTGGGGTGCTCCAGTTCTATTCTTGCGAAAGAAAGATGGTTCTCTCAGAATGTGTATCGACCACCGCCAGTTAAACAAGGTCCCAATCAAGAATAAGTATCCCATTCCTAGGATTGGTGACTTATTCGATCAGCTTTAGGGTGCCAGTTGTTTCTCTAAGATTGACCTCAGATCCGATTATCATCAGCTTCATGTTTGAGAGTGTGACATTCCAAAGACAGCCTTTAGAACTCGGTATGGTCATTATGAATTTGTGGTTATATCTTTTGGACTAACAAATGTTCTTGCAACTTTTATGGATTTGATGAACCATGTGTTCAAATGGTATTTGGATATGTTTGTGATTGTTTTCATTGATGATATTCTTATCTACTCTTGGAGTAAGGAGGAACATGCGAACCATTTGAGAGTTGTGTTGCAGACTCTCAAGGATCGACAGTTATTTACTAAGTTCAGTAAGTGTGATTTTTGGATACAGTCTGTTGCTTTTCTGGGTCATATTGTGACTAGAGATGGTATTCGAGTGGATTCACAAAAGATAGAAGCAGTGAAGAACTGGCCTAGACCCACTTTTCTGTCAGATATTAGGAGCTTTTTGGGTTTTGCTGGTTACTATAGGAGATTTGTGGAAGGGTTTTCTTCCATAGCTGCCCCGTTGACTCGGTTGACTCAGAAAAAGGTAATGTAGTGGCAGACGCACTTAGAAGGTTGTCTATGGGTAGCATGTCTTTGGTTGAGGACGGAAAGAAGGAATTGGACAAGGATGTTCATAGACTTGCTCGATTAGGAGTTCGCTTTATGAATTCGACAGATGGTGGTGTTATTGTTCAAAATGGTTCCGAATCATCTCTAGTAGCTTAAGTGAAAGAGAAGCAAGACAGTGATCCTATTTTGCACCAATTAAAGGGCGCAGTCCATCAGCAGAGGGTATAGGTTTTCTCCCAGGGGGAGATGGTGTGCTTCGATATCAGGGCTGATTGTGTGTTCCTAAAATAGATGGGTTGAGACAACGAATCTTAAAAGAGTCTCATATCTCCAGGTATTCTATTCACCCCGGTGCCACCAAGATGTATCATGACCTACGGGAAGTCTATTGGTGGAATGGCATAAAGAGGGACATAGCAGATTTTGTGGCTAAGTGTCACAATTGTCAACAAGTGAAGGTAGAGCATCAGCAGTTGGGTGATATGACTCAGGATATTAATCTTCCTACTTGTAAATGGGAAGTGATCAATATGGATTTCTTTACAGGCTTGCCTCGTACTTGTAGGCAGCATGATTCTATTTGGGTGATCATCGACAGGATGACTAAGTCAGCCCACTTCTTTGCTGTCAAGACTACAAATTTAGCAGAGGATATTGCCACACTCTACATTCATGAGATAGTCAATTTCATGGGGTTCCATTGTCCATCATTTCAGATAGGGGTACTCAGTTTATGTCCTAGTTTTGGAGATCATTTTAGAAAGGTCTTGGTACTTAGGTTATGATTAGCACAACTTTCACCCATAGATGGATGGCTAGGCAGAACATACTATTCAGACTTTAGAGGACATGTTGAGAGCTTGTGTGATTGATTTCAAAGGTAATTAGGATGATCGCTTACCTGTTATTCAGTTTGCCTATAATAACAACTTTCATTCTAGCATCCAGATGGCTCCTTATGAGGCATTTTATGGTCGTAGGTATAGATCTCCTATTGGTTGGTTTGAGTTAGGTGAGGAAACTTTGATTGGTCCAAATTTGGTTCATGAGACTATGGAGAAAGTTGAAATCATTAGGGATAGGTGGAATACCGCTCAGAGTTGACAGAAATCATACGCGGATGTGAGGAGAAGAGAGTTGGAGTTTGAGGTTGATAATTGGGTATTTCTAAAGGTGTCACCCATGAAAGGTGTGATGAGGTTTGGTAAGAAAGGTAAACCTAGTCCCTGCTATGTAGGTCCCTACAGGATTCTGAGGAGAGTTGGTAGTGTTGCTTATGAGTTTGAGTTGCTAGCCGATCTAGAAGCGGTTCATCCGATTTTCCATGTTTCCTTGTCGAAGAAATGTGTTGGTGATCCAACCTTAGTTATTCCTTTGGAGGAGGTGAGTGTGAAGGATAGCCATACTTATGAGGAAGTTCTTGTAGAGATTCTTGATCGTCAAATTCAAAGGTTGAGAAACAAAGAAGTTGCTTCGGTTAAAGTCCTCTGGAGAAATCAGTTAGTTGAGGGAGCTACTTGGGAAGCAGAAGCAGCCATGAAAGCCAAGTACCCTAATCTCTTTCCTTCCGATTCGGTTTCAGCATGAGGTAATACTTTCCTCCTTAGTTTGTCCCTATGATCCAAATCCATTAGCTCATCCCATGGTCCTCGCATGCATTCATGTTTTCTGAAGTTAGTTCAGTTATGTTTTAAGATAAAAAGCTAGTTTTCATGATTATTCTTCAGTTTTCATGTTTTGTTGGTTGGTTGGGCTGTTTTCTCTCTAGTTTTCCTTACTGAGTCTTCATTCAAGGAAGAATGATCCCAAGGGGGAGATATTGTAACACCCCAGAATTCGAATCTGCTATCAAACTCAGAATCCAAAAAATTTCTACAACTATTGGACCCCACGGGCAGCCACCACAGGCGTCAAAGCTTTGACGGGCCATGGGGTGCATCATGGAAATCATCCAATGTCTTTGAGACACAATCATCCCCAATCCGATAGCCTTGGGCAACGGGCGTGGAATCCACTACGGGACGTCCCCTCGCTGTCGAGATCCTCTAGTGACCTTTCCCCAATTCTTCCTTAGCTCCGATGGGTGGTCACCCCAGGCATCGCGATTGTAATGGGCCATGGGAACCCGCCATCAAAATTCTCCAGCAAACACCAGTCCCTAGCTTGCTTTTCCGATGCCTTGTTCAGATGGGTCATTGTTGGTTCGACGCCCGTCGGGTAGCCCATCTAGCGAGGATTTTTCTACAAATTCGTATTTAAGTCAGAGGTATTTCAGTCTTTTCCCCTATCCTTTTAATTCTTGATTGAGGTTATTTTGGACTCTTTTGGTAGGGTTTTATCCCTAATTAGCCTAAGTTCTTTTCAAACCTCTCATTCCACTTCTAAAGATCTCATTCCTCCAAGCTCCAAGCTAAGGATTCATCTTCAAGCCTTCATTCCTCTCATCTTAGGATAAGGGAGCTTCAATTCAGGTACAGGGGTATTCAGTAAGGGATTTATTT
This sequence comes from Jaltomata sinuosa, assembly GCA_003996215.1. Taxonomy (NCBI): domain Eukaryota; kingdom Viridiplantae; phylum Streptophyta; class Magnoliopsida; order Solanales; family Solanaceae; genus Jaltomata; species Jaltomata sinuosa. Next base: position 489,268 of record QJPP01000069.1, read on the forward strand.
CACCCTTATGCCCAAAACCCCAAGTTTTACTTTGAGTTTTGAACTTATGAAATTAGGGTTCTTACCTAAATTGGGGAAAACTCATGTATTCAATTTTAAAGTATCAATCCATGATTTCTCATATCTTACCCATGATTTAATTGAGATTCCTTAAATGTTTCCAAAATCCCATGCATTAACAATGAATTCTAGCATGATTTCTCTAAATTTAACTTTTACTAGTAAAGATTAGCATGTTTAGATAACATGACCTCTAGTATCATAAAATTGCATGCCTAATTCTTCAAGTTATAAATTTATAAAGAAAAGTATGTTTTGAATTATGGCTATGCTAAGCTTTAAGACTTATGATTTGAGATTTGCATAACATTAGATATGCCCTTACGCTTTTCTCACTGTTTTGGCATTAGATATGTCACAAGTATTAAATGAGCTATATGTATGTTTTGGGAGTAGTATTTAGCACTGAGCAATGAGGGTTCTAGATAATCCAAGTCCAAAATTATGTTGCCAGCATAGGTTATATATCGCCCAATGGGCTTATGAATGTGGTTCCATGCTATGATATTATGGTGCCCTGTGCCTTACCAGGGCATAGGACAGCTTTACCAACTAGGTTTATATAGTTGGATTATGGTGTCCCATACCTTGGCAGGGTTCGAGGCAGCTTTGCTAACTAGGGTTATATAGTTAGATTCCATGTAGCTCACATGGTCTATTATCGGTTATAAGAAACTCCCGTATGAATATTTTCAAGTTTTCTAAGTCATATGATATCTTATTTTGAGGTTTGACTTCTATCTCATGTTTTATTCTTTAATTATGATATTTACTTATGATTTCTCTATTCACGCATGAACTCAGTTTTAAGCATGTTTTGTCATGATTATGCATATCTCATATATTTAGTACATCTTATAATACTGACGCATATTCTTGTGCTACATCTTTTTGACGATGTAGATTTAGGCTTTCATCCTCAGATACGTGGCTAGCGTTCATGGGCCATCCAACGAGTGTTGGTGAGTCCTCATCTCCCGAGGACTAGTTTGAGTCTAATTTTATTTATTATTTTCTTCAGCACTTTGAGTTAGCTGGGGTCTTGTCCCAGTATCTCCTTATGTCGTATGTAGAGGCTTTTCATACACAGACAGTTATTCGGGTCTCTCTTTCAGATTATGTTCTTCTTGACATTATCATTTATGGAGTTGGTTGCCTAGCTTCCTATTTATGCTTCCACTATGTTTTCTTATGTTATCTGAGTTATGCTATTACCAAGGGTACTTGGGGCACTTATGGTCCCAGGTGCTGTGTTATGTCTAGGGGGTAGCCCCGGGGTGTGACATAAACATGCTCGAATGAGAATTGCATCAGTATCGTTACCTCTGAAATGTAGACTTTGGTCTAGTAGGACCTTTGTTTTGGTTCTCGAGGCTTTTGGACTCATTTTATGTACTTGGGTGATTTTTATGATAAAATAGAAAGTGTTGAATTTGGTCAACATTTCTTTAAGACAACCTCCGTAGGTTATTTTGATGATTCTGTTGAGTATGGAATATCATTTTCATTTGGGTAGCATACTTTTTTTATGCTCATGAGATTTTGAACGAATCTTGAGGGTCTATTCAGAGTCATTTGACTTGATGAAAATGCTAGTTTTTCACAGTTAATTTGTAGGTCACTTTTCCTCTTCACATTCGCGAGGACGCCACTTTGTTTGTGAAGGTCTGAGAATTTGACCATCGTATTCGGGATGGATCCTCTATGTTCACAAAGAAGGGTCCCCTGGGACTTGGGCTAGGTCTCAGTCACATTTGTGATGGGACCCTCGCATTTGCAAGAGACCAACTGGGTGGGTCCTATATTCGTGAAGGGGTCCTCGTGTTCGCGATGAAGGACCTTTGGCAGTTTATATTGTTGGACTTTAAATTTTTAGCTCATTTCTTCACAAACCTTGAGCTATTTAGAGTTCTGGACCATGGACCCATCCTGTTAACTCGTACAATAGAGCTCAGAAACTGTGAAAGTATGGAGTAAAAGTACAACTCAGTCTACGGGTCATGGTTCCAAACCATGACCACTCGTAGCTCAGAGGAACTGCAGGTGTGCAAAATAGGTAGCAGGAAGCACGAGTAAAAGTACGAACCATACTTCCAAAGCACAAACTGGCCTGCGGAACTCATTTTCATTGATCAGAGAAGGTGCAAGAAATGAATATAAAACCACGAGTCAAGAGATGGACCGTAGATTGAAGTACAACTCGTGGTTCTATCCGTGGTTTCCATAACAGAGGATGTTGACCAATCAAGACCACGGTTGACTTTAGAAGACTATGACCTGTCCTTTCGAATAATTGGTCGTCAACCAAGTCATGTTCTCTGCCGAGTTTAGTTCTCCTAATTTATTAAGGATAGGATTTCCAGTGTCTATAAATACCTTTCCTAGGTTTTCTTTTACGATTTATGCACGATACATTGTTGGAAACACATTCGTAAACTTGTGATATTGATTTATTCTTGGTTTTGAGAGTTAAATACATTCATAGTTCTTTGTTCTTGATTCCATCTTCATCCATTCAAGTTCACAGATTTCTTTACTTTTTATTGTAAGTATATGATCATGAAAGCATCAATAACTTCTTATTGTTTACTTATGAACATGAGTAGCTAAATCCACAACTAGGGTTGTGGGAACCATGAAGGATTAACGAAGTAGGAAAAGTACTTGGTAATTCTAGGGCGGTATTTATGCATGTATTATTCTTCCCTTTGCTTTGATTGCTTTTTAACGGTGTACAACGTTAAAACTCGCCTTATCCTTACTTGCCGGACCAAAGAGGTAACGGATGGGAAAAAGGTTATTCAATAACGGAGATTTGAGACTACCAACCCTCATCTAATAGCTTGACCTTGTCCAAGAATAGCTAATTTGGGATCCAGGGTAAGGGTTAGTAAATCATACACCCACGGTCGGACCAAGGCGTGTGGTGAAATTCACCTATCTAAGGGACCAACTATTTAGGTGAACCCAACTTACCGATACTGCATGCTAAGTGTCGCACCCCATTTTTCTTGCGAAAAGCGGGCCATCGACGTGACAACTCTTTTTGGATAGAAAAGAGGGTGAAGAGACGCCACCTAACGAATTAAAGGTGCGTTAGGGCACCGTTCTAAACTAACTACGGTTAATTTTAATTTTAGAGGTCTACGTCACCAAAATTGGGTAAGGGTTCAAGTTACCTTGAAAGGGAGGTGTTAGACACCTTTCGAGGTCCACAAATGTGGGTCCCTGTCGGATTCATTATTTATGTGGGGAGTATGTGATAAACAAAGGGTCACCAATTTTATTAGTCTATTATTAACTAAGTAATTAAACAAATAAAGCTTTATTTTAAGCAAGTAGATAAATTAGTTACTAATAGTCTAAGTGAGAAAAAAGATCATGCATATAAACCGCAATTAAAATAAATAATAAAACGAAAAGGAGATCAGCGAGAAGACAGAATTAACACAAGAATATAGAAAAAGAAACCTAATTACTAAGTGATTTAGATAACTACCCCAAACATATAATAAAACAAGAACTAAACTTAGGTTAGTTTTAACCTATTCGGATCAGCGCCCGGCTTATTTACCGAAGACAATTTCAAAGTCATTGTCATTTCTGCTCGGGACAATTTCCATCATATCCGTCTATCTACCCACCTAAGTTGGTTATTAAGATTATTATTCCTAGGAGCGTACTAAAGAAATGAAAAATCTAGCGTACCTTAGTATGCCTACCCGTCCCAACTTAATGTCCAAGAGGCATTGGACTTACTAACTTGGATGTGGGTCTAGACAAATAAAATCTTACAACTTCCTAATTAGACACGAGAAATCGTCAAGCAAAACAAACAAGGGACTTTTAAACAAGTAGCACATAACAGTCTCAAACATGCCTCTTAATCATTTAATGAAGGTACAAGGTGATAAACTATGCTTCAGAAATTAACGCCTTATTAAACTACAAACTTGATTTCTAGTAGTATAGATATGCAGAAAATTTATTAATTAAAACCTATGAACAAGATAATTGATTGTTTGACATGCTGCAACTGTTTTAAAGTCTATAGGCATGGTTTCTAATGATTAAACATTCAGAAAATTAACACTTTCCTTAAACATGGACATGATTTCTAATAATTGAAATAGAACTGACTGGAAAATATGAGCATGGTTTCTGATCATGTAAAAATAAACAAACTTGAACCTGTAAGCATGGTAGCTATTTAAATTATTTACCAAAACAGATTTTGACTCCTATAGGCATGGTGACTAGTTAAATACTAAAACAGATTTTAATTTAAACATGATTCTGATTTAATGCCGAAACGAACTTAGAATCCATGAGCCTGATTTCATGCCAGTACTGATTTTCAAAAAAAAAAACACGAAACATGATAACTAATTAATATCATGCTGAAACAGATAGCCAAATAACTTAATAGGCTGAAATAGGTTTTAACATGCTGAAACAGATTGTTTATGAGACACAATAATTAATTACATGGATGCTAAAACATGTTTAGATCCTATGGTCATGGTAACTAATTAGTTTACATGCAGAAACAGATTTTGAATCATGATCAGTTGTTTTAACATGCTGAAAACTTACTTAAACCTATAGGCATGGTATCTAGATATTAAAACAGATTTTAACTTGTGATATGGTAAGTAATTATGCTAAAACAGATTATTTATTTATTATTATCATTATTTTTAATCCTATAGGCATGATAGCTAATTAAGTCATTTGCAGAAATTACAACTACTATGGGTAGTACAAGAGACATCAGTGAATGTACCATATTACAATAAGCATGCTGAGAATTAATAGCTAAGCCTAAGAACACGGCATCTAACAAATTAAACATGCTGAAAATTACCTATAGGCATGCTTTCTATGTTTTTGAATAGATGAAACACGTAGCACGTAGTTTGCCCCTCCCCCATAGCAGTCCCCTAATCTTCATTTATTATCGAAGTTTATACAATAAATATTACAGACCGAATAAATGAATGACAAGAAAATAAAAAGAGTCCAAGTCTTTGGAGACTCTTAAATCCCGGGCAACTCTTCACAATTCCCAAACGGATTTGCTAGCGAATAACCTGCCAAAATGATATACAACAAACCAGATGAGCCTATAATCATTCCTACTACTAGTCCCTGACATGTCAAAGTTTCATGAGAACATCAAGGGTCCCTGAACATCAAAGTTCCCTGAAGAGAGATTTTTAACAATATGGGAGTAGTAAATATGTGTAAAGTCCGAGAAAAAAGTAATGAAGAGGGACTGCTCTTATAGTGACTAAAGCACCCGGAAGTTAAGGAGAAAAAATCAAACTCCCATTCTTTCTTTAGACAGATCCCTTAAATTAATCAAAGAAATCAATTAGCTAAAATGAATCAAAGCTTACCAAAAATACTTATAAGCTGTCAAAGTCATTTCAAGAGATAAATGAGGGAATATAAATATGGGAGAAGAACTGCCTTTAATTACGAAAAGTTAAATTAATTAGGTACTTAATTACCATAAAGAAAAGAGTAGATAAAATTATACAGGAATAAAGAACAACCAAACAAATGGGATCCTTACCTTAATTAACACACGAAATCAATTAACATATTGAACATGTTTAACTTTACCATAAGTAAACAAGTAACAGAGTTATCAAAACCAAAATCCTTTCCCAAAATCAAGTACTCGAATCAATTATGTATGAAACAATCAAAGCTTTACCATATTTAGCCGAGTGCTAAAGCTGCTATAATCTATGTAAGGAGAAAGAGTCAATCAAAATAATCAAGTATCAAAACCATTCCAATTCAAATAATAAAACAGGATCAATTAAAGGTTATCTCACTCGTACAAGAAAAAAATAAAAAAAAAATCATACTTGGATTGATCACATAACCAAATAATGAGTCTGTAGGACTCCTAACCACAGAATCAATCGAGTAACAGAATCATAGCAATTTTATCTTCTCATGCTCACCAACATGCTATATAAGATTATCTTAGAACTAAGCATGAATTTTCAGAGTCACAAAATTATATTCCAACAGTTGGTAAACAAGCTATGGATTAATGCGTTGGGGTAATTGAATTCGATACAAGGGCATTCCCCAGTTTCATGTTTAGAACACAACAAAAGTATCCAACATGCTTGTATATCAATTTTACAAACAAGACAAACATATAATCGAATTTTCAGAATTAAGCTAGAAGTAAAACTTGTAGAAATTGGTGGTTTTCACACATGACAACCCACATGGAACACTTATTACAACATCATAGAGTTCAAGCACAAATTCGCAGTCCAAGTTTTACCACTTTCACATATCTAAAGATCTGGTAATAACAAGAAAAGAGAAACAGATGAAGTTAAGTCATGAATAAGACCAAACTAGAATGAGTTTAAAGTAAAGGTAAAAAATGAGTTTTCAACATGCTGTAAACCTGTACAGACAGCCACACAAATAAAGAATTAAACAACGTTACACAGATTCTCATAAGCAAAAAATTTAGATTTTCAGAACCTGTAAAGAAGAGGATAAGACATAATAGACGATGATACACTCGAGCACAAGAGTGAGACAACATTAGCCCCAAATTGATCTGCAAAACATAGCTTAGTTCGTCGGGATCTTCCGTCGTTCATCAGAGAAACAAGAAACCTTTGAGGTTTCCGATCGGTTCAGAGAAACCACTGGTGGCGACACTGGGACGATGGGATTTTGCCGATGTTGGGGGTTTTTTGTGAATTTTCTGGTCGGGATAAGGATGGCTATTGGTGGGGGTTTTGGCGGTGGTTCTCAGCTGTCGATGGCCGGAGCAAAGGCGGGGGAAGATGAGAGGTGGAGGGAGTTTGGGTGAGGGACGTGGCGTTGGCGCTAGTGGAGCAGCGGTGCCCGCTGGCTCGGCAGCGAGGGTGGTCGGCGGGTTGAGGGTTTTCATTTGGTTGGAGGAGAACGGTGGAGCGGCGATGCTGGCCGCCGGCAGAGAGACGGAGAAGATGAGGGAGGGAGAGTTTAGATAGGGAGAGAGGATGGAGGCGGTTGAGGAGAATGAGGGAATGAGGGTTAGGGTTAAGGGGTGTATTTGTTTAAAAGGAAAGAAGAAAGGGGAGTGATCTCAGCCGTTGATTGTACTAGATCAACGGCTACGATTTAATCTCAAATACGGGTCGGATGAGACGGGTCAGGCGGGTCAACCAGTTTCAGTCAATTGAAATTGGAAATTGGACTTTAAAATTAGGCCAAATTGGCCCAATTTAGGCTAGATTTGAAATAATTTGGGTAGAAAGGGGCTAGAATTTAAAATATTTGAGAAAGACATATAATTTGGCTATTATTTGATTAGTAAAACTATATGTAATTTGATAAACAAAATAATGATTAACGTTAATTAGTGCATAAAATACTACATATATACAATTTAGTAGATAAAAATAATTAATGATAATTATCAAAATGTATATTATTTAAAATTATAAATAAATTACGCATATACGTAAAATTAATGGCACGTAATATTATACGAAATTTATGATAAAATAGTAATAATAAGGAATAAATTATATATTTAACTTATATACGAATTTAAAAACATCACGACGATGATAAAACAAGTGATTTATTTGGTAGATAAAAGCATAATGCAAGAAAAATTAGGGTTTTAAAATAATAATAACTAGTAAAATAATAGCCCGAGGGTGGTATAGGGAGGTCAAAATTGGGTGTCAACAGCTGCCCCTTCCTTGCTCGGGAATAAAGGATGAATTGATGGGCAAGGAGTGTTGACTAGTAGCCAATTTTGTCCGACCTGACGATTAATTCTTCTGAGTCCGGAAAGCAAAAGGGGATTGCAAAAATGTTGCGGCTAAGACTTTGGTTTTCAAGTCGCCTACATATCCCTGGTTTAACGGGAATCAGGCCGAGTGTAGTTCTAGATTAAGAAACGAATGAGGTTTCTAAAGAAAAATGCACATCTGAAAATCTGAACGAAGATGTAGTTGCCACGAGTCTATGAGATTTAAACGATTAGCTGAGAATAGGACGCGAGCAACGGTCCAGTGTTAGTGGTATAGGGGTAGTAAGAGTTATTTTTCAGGAGTGAAGACGACGTTTAATCTCATTTCTTGGCTTGTTCAGCTTTCGGTGCCTGCAATTTCTCTTATAACTAGATAAAAAATTAATATTTAAGTAAAAATAAAGTAAAACATGATGCAGGTTCCCTTTAAGACTATGGAAGGTTACTTAAGACGATAAAAATGATGTCTTAAGCGATGATATCTCAGGGTCATGATACGTAAAATTAATTCTCAGGCCATGAAATGATGTCCGCGAGCCATAAAAATGATGCCATTAGACGATGACGCCTTTGGAGCATGATAATCCGAAAGTAAATTCTTAGGCCATGAAATGATGTCCGCAGGCCATGAAAATGATGCCTTTAGACTATGATGCATTCGGAGCATGATAAGCAGAAATTAAAGAAAGTGTATCTGTTTTGAGTGGCATAGCATGACGTTTGGTAGCTTCTGAATAATTTGTTCCATGGTAGCTTGTTGTGATTCGATGCGATCTCGGGCTCAATGCAATCTCGAGCACAATGCAATTCTCGGGCCAAATGCAATCTTGGGCTCAATCAAAATTCTCGGGCACAGTGCGATTCTCGGGCCAAAATGCAATCTCGGGCACAATGCAATTCTCGGGTTCAATGTGATTCCTAATTCTCGGGGACAATGCAATCTCGGGCATAATGCAATCTTCGGCCAAATGCAATCTCGGGCTCAAATGCATTTTTTGGGCAAAAATTATTCTCGAGCCAAATGTAATTCTCAGGCTTAACGCAATCTCGGGCCAAATGCAATTCTCGGGCCAAATATAATTCTCGGGTCAAATGCAGTCTCGGGCCAAATATAATTCTCGGGCCAAATGAAATCTCGGGCCAAAGTCATCTCGGGCATAATGCAATCTTGGGCCAAATATAATTCTCGAGCCAAATGTAATTCTCAGGCTTAACGCAATCTCGGGCCAAATGCAATTCTCGGGCCAAATATAATTCTCGGGTCAAATATAATTCTTGGGCCAAATATAATTCTTTGGCCAAATGCAATCTCTGGCCAAAGTCATCTCGGGAATAATGTAATCTCGGGCCAAATATAATTCTCAAGACAAATGTAATTCTCGGGCTTAATGCAATCTCGGCCAAAAATATAATTCTCGGGCCAAATGTAATTGTCGGGCTTAATGCAATTCTTCTTTGAGGAGATAGAGTAGCTTAGCTTTCTTGCCATATTTTGATGACGGTGTTTGTCTTGATGCTGCTGAGACAATTCTCGGATTTGTACCTGCTAGTTCTGCGTTCAAAGAAAAATTGTTAATTTGTAAAAAGGGGAGGTTGATTTGTGCATCTGCTCTTGGGTGCATCTGTCCTCCTTGTTATGTGTCTGCGGGCTGTCGCACTCTCTTCGGGCACTCGCTCGAGCAAATAAATAAATAAGCTTTGAAATCGTATTTTGAAATAACTTGCTTTGAAAAGGGAAGGGAAATGTTAAAAATAAAATATTGTTGAATCATAAACCGTGACATGTTTTGAGACATCACAACATCTTATCATCTTTGCGTTTGGAGTGTAGCTCCGATGAAATTTTTGAGGGCTCTCAAAAATTTCTGCCCCAGTGTAGAACTTGACTTTCGGCTAGAAAATTTTGTAGAATGAGCGGTCGCTTGTTGTGAATTTTGAGGTTCCCTCAAAATTCTGCCCCAGTCTTACGATTCATAGTAATGCTTTTCAGAAGAAATTTTTGAGATCCTCTCAAAAATTCTTCCCCAGTTATAATGCTTGGTAAGGGCAATGTAAAATTTTATTATGAGAAGACCGAACTCCACAGGAGCGCCTACGTATCCCTCTTAAATGGGAATCAGTTCAAACGTAGTTCCAATTACAAGGTAAGGAAGCATAACAGAAATAACTTTCTCTTAACTTCTCAGATGAAGTATCTTCTGACAGCGTCGGAATTGATAGGCTTGGGCCACACTTCACCATCCATTTCCGCTAGTACGAGTGCTCCTCCTGTCAGAACCCGATGGACCATGTAATTACCTTGCCAATTTGGTGCAAATTTTCCTTTTGCCTCGTCTTTATTTGGAAAGATTTGTTTTAGGACAAGTTGCCCCGGTGTAAAATGTCTTGGTATGACCTTCTTGTTGAAAGATTTGGCCATTCTATTCTAATTGAGTTGACCGTGACAAATTGCATTTATTCTCCTCCCATCAATGAGTGCCAGTTGTTCCATTCTACCTCGCACCCATTCAGCATCACTTGAACTGCTCACACGTTGCTTTCATCAGATCACTGTTGAGATTGGTGCCATTATCTGTAATAATTGACTCAGGAACTCCAAATCAACAGATAATATGATCTCAGACAAAATCAGCTACAACCTTATTTGTGATAGACTTATGTGAGGTAGCCTCGACCCATTTGGTGAAATAATCAATAGCAACAAGAATGAACCTATGTCCGTTGGATGCGGCAAGTTCGATAGGACCAATAAAGTCCATACCCCAAGCTGCAAATGGCCAAGGAGAGCTGGTGACACGGAGTTCATTGGGAGGAACTCGAATCATGTCGGCATGCGTTTGGCATTGATGACACTTTTGCACATAACGAATGCAGTATGTCTCCATAGTCAACCAAAAGTACCCGGATCTCAATATTTTTTTGGCCAAGGTAAATCCGTTCATATGAGGGCCGCAAGTTCCAGCATGGACTTCTTTAATAAAACTAGAAGCTTCTCTAGCATCAACACACCTCAGCAGTCCTAAATCAGGAGTCCTCTTGTACAAGATTTCTCCACTTAAGAAGAATTGGTTTGCTAACCTCCGAATAGTGCGCTTTTGAATACTTGTGGCATTCTCCAGATAATCTCCATTTTTTAAGTATCCCTGGATATCAACACACCATGGCTTTCCATCTAACTCCTCTTCGACATGAAAACAATATGCAGGTTGCTCGTGAGTATGAATAGGGATGGGATCAATATAATTCTTGTCCGGATGCTGTATCATAAAAGATAAAGTGGCCAAAGCATCAACGAATTCATTCTGGATTCGGGGAAAATGTTTGAATTCTATCTTGACAAACCTCTTGCACAATTTTTGTATGCAATCTATGTATGGCAGGAGTTTCCTGTTCTTGGCAGCCCACTCCCCTTGTACTTGATGAATCAATAGGTCTGAGTTCCCAATTACCAATTCCTCTTGGACATTCAGGTTAATGGCTAGCCAAAGCCCCAAAATGCAAGCTTCATATTTAGCCATATTGTTGGTGCAAGGAAACCTAAGTTTGGCTGATACCGAATAATGTTGGCCAGTTTCTGATATCAAAACAGCTCCAATACCTACCCCTTTGAAGTTTGCAACTCCATCAAAGAATATCCTCCAACCATCGTATATTTCGGATATGTCCTCTCCCATAAATGTCACTTCCTCATCAGGAAAATAAGTTTTCAAGGGTTCGTATCCATCATCTATGGGGTTCTCGGCTAGGTGATCTGCCAATGCCTGTGCTTTCATGGCCCTCTGAGTGACATAAACTATGTCAAATTCACTCAAAAAAATCTGCCATTTAGCCAGCTTCCCGATAGGCATAGGCTTCTGGAAGATGTACCTTAGTGGATCCATTCTCGAGATCAAGTAAGTAGTGTATGTTGAGAGGTAATGTCTCAACTTTTGGGCAGCCAAGTTAATACAGAAAACGTGCATTCCAGCAAAGAGTAACGAGCTTTATATGATGTGAACTTCTTACTCATGTAATAGATTGCCTGCTCTTTCTTCCCTGTTTCATCATGCTACCCCAGAATACAACCGAAATCATTATCCATCACAGATAAATACAATAGTAGCGGCCTACCTGGCTCAGGAGGGACCAATATACGAGGATTAGATAGGTAATCCTTGATTTTGTCAAACGCTTGCTGACACTCTAACGTCTATTTTGTGGCAGCATCCTTTTTCAATAACTTGAAAATCGGCTCACAGATGACAGTGGATTGGGCTATGAAGCAACTGATGTAGTTGAGGCAACCCAAGATACTCATTACCTCTTTCTTATTTTTCGATGGCGGAAGCTATTTGATGGCTTTGATTTTGGTCGGTTCCAACTCTATTCCGCGACAACTGATGATAAAACCCAATAATTTTCCCGCAGGGACTCCAAAGGCACACTTTGCCAGGTTCAGCTTCAGATTGTACTTCTGTAGCCTATTAAAGAACTTCTCGAGATCATCTAAATGACTCGAACCCTTCTTGGATTTGATGATAACATCATCCACATAAACTTTAATTTCCTTATGGATCATGTCATGAAAAATGGTAGTCATGGCCCTCATGTATGTAGCTCCAGCATTTTTCAACCCAAAAGGCATAAACTTGTAACAATAAACTCCACAGGGTGTAATGAAAGAAGTTTTCTCAGCATCCTTCTCATGCATCTTAATCTGATGATAACCGGCAAAGCAATCCATGAATGATTGTGTTTCATGCTTAGCACAGTTATCGATCAAGATGTGTATATTAGGGGGTGGAAAATTGTCCTTAGTGTTGGCTCTGTTAAGATCCCTGTAGTCAACACAGACTCTAACCTTACCATCCTTCTTGGGAACAGGTACGATATTAGCCAGCCAAGTCGGATATTCAGTTACTCGAATGATTCCAGCCTCAACTTGTTTTGCCACCTCCTCTTTAATCTTCAAGCTTAGATCAGGTTTATACTTTCTGAGTTTCTATTTGACAGGAGGACAAAAGGGATCAGTGGGAAGTCTGTGGGATACAATTGAAGTGCTCAATCCTGTCATATCTGCATAGGGCCAAGCGAAGACGTCTTTGTGTTTTTTCAAAACCCAAACGTATCCCTTTTTCTCATTTTTAGATAAGTAAACATTGACGTACGTTTCATTAGCCACTTTCGAGTCCCTTAAGTTCACTACCTCTGTATCCACTAGGTTTGCCTTAGGTTTATGTTCTAACTCTTCAACCTTTTTAATGAGTTCTTCCGGTACTTCAGCTTCTTCTACCTCTTCTAGTTCACTTATATTATGTTGCACAGTCTCATTACGTGTCACAGTCTCAGATTCAACGTTTTTAAAAGTAATTTTGCTGAAAAAGAAAGAAAGAAAAGAAAACATAAATAAAGGATATTAATATACTGAAGAGAAACCCTTTATTAAAGAAAGCTGAGTGCCTTCAAAAATAGTAAATAGCATGAAAGTGAACTCGAAATTGAGCCTATTTATTGAAAACAATAAAATCTTCTGCATCTACCCAAGTGCTCGGCGGGCCCTAGAAGGAGTGGCAGTCCAGTTGCTGAGAGTGGCTTTGGGCTGATTGCTCAGTTTAGGAACTCCTCCTCTCCCCTCATCGATGATGACATTGCAACTCTCTTCTGTCAGGAATAGACCTCTTAAGCTTTCTAGCACATCATCTTCACCATCATCAAGAAATCCCGCAGAGACAAAAGTCTGATGCAATGACGGTATCGATCCTAGCGAAGGATAATAGAATCCACCCACGGGTGACTTCCAATCTTTGTACTCTTGTGCAGTGCCAAGATAACCCAACCCGAACGTGGTCTCCTATGATTGTATCTGTATTGGTTCCATTATGCCTTGAAAATTTGCCCCCAAGACGCCATTAGGTACGAACCCTGAGCGAAGCAATATATTCATGATCGTGCTGCTCCACCATGGTCCCTCTCTAAAAAATCCCACCATTTCTAGTGTGTGGAACATTTCTCCATCCAATCTCTCTTTTACTTCCACCGCATATATAGAGTGCCCCTTTTCACCATGGACCACCACCTCTTGATAGTCCCATTCAAACTTGAGGCATTGATGCAGAGTAGAGGACACAGCTCCTACCATATGAAGCCATGGACGACCAAGTAACATATTGTAGGAAGCTGGGATATCCATTACTTGGAACACAATGGAGAATGTGGCAGGTCCAATCAATGCATCGAGGGTAATTTCCCCAATGCTATCTCTTTGAGAGCCGTCGAAATCCTTCACGTTCATCCTCCAAGTCTAAATCTTAGAAGTGTCATACTCTAGCCTTGTTAGTGTGGCGAGGGGGCATATGTTTAGACCAGAGCCTGGATTGATCAATACCTTTGTTATCACACTATCCTCATACTGCATGGTGATGTGCAAAGCATCATTGGGCGCTCTTTCTTGAGGCGGCAGCTCATCCCCGTGAAAGGATATTTTATGAACCTCGAATACCTGCCCAACCATATGGGCTACCTCTCCATCGGTGATATTAGCCGGTACATAAGCCTCGATAAGAATCCTCATTAGAGCTTTCTGATGGAGCTCAGAAGACTATAAAAGTGACAAAATAGAGATTTGAGCCAAAGTTTTGCTCAGCTGATCTACCACAGAATATTCCTTCGCTTTTACCTTCTTCCAAATGCTATTCTCCTCAACCTCTACAACTGGTTGTTTTCCCTTGCTAGAACTTCCCTAAGCCAGATTTTCAGGCGTGTAGATTCTGCCAGATCGAGTCACACCCTGAGCGGCATCAGCCTCATCTACCTTTACCCTTCCCAAAATATCATGTTCATAATTCCATGGTACTTCATGGGGATCATAAGCAACATGAGTATCTCGATATACAGTAAATGCGGATTTAGGAGAAGCCACCTCTACTTCAAACAGGACCTATTTCTGTGCCGGAGCAGATATTTGTGACACCATTGTGACATCCCCTTCTTTATTGATAACCCAAATAGAGCCTTCCAGATCCACTGCCTCTCCAACTTCTAACATATTGACCTGATGATTTGGGAGTGGATTGTTGGTGACGTTCGGAGTTGGGTCCTTCAACTGAATAACCTTTGTATCAATCAACTTCTGAATTCGATCCTTCAGTGAGCGGCATACTTCAGTAGTATGTGAACCTTTCATCCCCGAATGGTATGCACAGACTTTGTTAGGGTCATACCATTTATCCTGAGTGTCTACAGGTAAATCAGGAACGGGAGTGATGATCCCATCTACCCTCAATGTAATGACCCTTCCGGTCATTCCCACGTTTAAGTTTGAAGTCAAGCAAATCGACAAAAGATATCGTAAGACCTTTAACAAATTTTCTGAACTTTGGGTCAAATGTATCAGGACTTTTCTCCCAATATATAAAGAGTTAGAAGTCCCCCAAAATACCAAATCGAAGGTCTACGAGTCTAGTTTCCAACGCACAAAACCTCACGTCCAACTGATCTTGGAGTAAAGAGTTATGACTGTTTTACCGCGGACTGTCTGGCAGAAAACGGGTTGCGAACCGGGTCGCGAACCGGGTCGGGTTAGACGCGATTTAAGCCTCGACGTCACGTTTTAAAATGCCATTTCAGTTCTGAAACAGTTATAAAATATAAGGGAGGATCCCGAGAGAATTCTTGAATATCGAAATCGTGCGTAGGCAAATTACGAGCCTAAACTTAAGAACTTTATAAGTATCGTGCGTGTAATTGAAATATTTATTTAGAAGTTGAATTTGGTAAAAATTATATTATTATTACCTTTTCAAAATATTTTAAAGGTTTATGGAAAATGTTTTTGTTACGATATAATGGTATAAGTATTTATTTTATAAAGTTTTTATACTCCGTAATATTTTAACGGAGATAGTAAATTTAGTTATGTTAAAATTTATTATTATAAAATAGTAGGTTTTGTTTGAAATAGTTTTCTATGAATTATGGTGTATTTAAAATATTATATTTACGTTACCACGAATTTATTCAATACCCGAATACGTACGTAGCGGGGACCACCTATCATCAATTGGATAAGGGGAGATGTGGTGTTGACACACACCCCCCCACGTGGAAACCAATTGATGAAGTAGGCAATTGCTGCCAAACTTCATCATTTGGAGCAAGTTGAAAAAGGGTAAATGCTGCCAACTCACGTTAAAGCATTGAGCAATTGCTGCTAATTGCTGCCAACGATTGTAACACTTTCTTGAAATATAATTGTGGTACAAAAATTATCACAGTACATCATTCACTTGTCACGTTAAAAGTTGATTCCAATAAGTAAGATCTTGATAATTTATTGGATCACCAAAAAGATACTGATTATCTACATCAAGTTATTCCGTCCCAAATCCGAATCCGATTCCGATTTAGTTTTGGATTTTCTCGGAGTGATTCGAGCTTGGACATCGTTGTTCCAGCAGCTTGTCGTCGGACGACAGGTAGGTTACGGTTTAATTTCCCTAGACTCCGCATATATAGAATAAAATTGTATTAATGGGCATCCTTGGGTTGGTTTATTAGGTTGGTACCACAGACCTCGACCGCTTTATTCATATCCGCCTACTTTTGTTCCTCCGTTGTTTGTAGTATTTATCGATATATTTTATTTATTTACCCTTGTGGTCCTGCGAGGCCTTGTTGACTCTGGAACATAGAAGGTGGGATTTTTGGGAATGTCCGCGAGTCCCGGGCATAGAATTATCCTTCTAGGCTGGTTATGCTTGCTGAGTAGCTGTGGGCCTGTGCAGGGTCGATAGGTTGATTGTGAGCTGCGGGGCAGCTATTGTGTGTGATCATACCATTTCCATGCATATAAAGAGGTTTTATCCATGTTTTACTGTGGTTTTGGCTTCGGACCTACTGGCACTGTTTTCTAAACCTTGCATGGCCCGGGGGGCCCCTTTTTTTATGGAAATGATTTGGAAATGGTTGATTTCACTTGTGGTTTAAAATCATCAGTTTTACGATTATCACTAGACTCGGCAGGGCCGGAGTGCTAGTTGAGTTTTCTTACTACTTGAGATGATTTTTAGCCTCGGTTGGACCGAGCACCTGAGATGACTTTTTACTGTTTAGACCCGGCGACGCCCGGGCACCCTTGGAGGGGTTTTTGAGATATTTTCCTACTATTTTTAGTCCTGGACAGGGTCTGGGCATGCATATTCGAGACTGGGTCTCTATCTTGATATCGAGACTGGGTCTCTATCTTGATATATGTTCTGATACTGAGTTTGAGTATGGGGTCTGGGACCTCCATGGACCTTGCTATCCGGGCCAGGGGCTACGGGCTGCGTGTGCCGAAGAGGGGTATACGGGGGAGTAGAGGTATACGGGCAGAGTCCTTCCATGGAACCTACCTGCTGGGCCGGATCGGCGCCGGAGGAGGTACATACAGAGATACTATGGCACTTGAGATCTTCATGCATCATATCATTCATGGTTCGAGGTTCCAGCCTTGTTTGCTGTTTGCTGATTGTACGCTCCGGTAGTATGGGATGCCGGAGGGTTTGTTTTCACTTGTTTGTGTTCCTCGGTTGTATGGGCGGCCGGGGGACTGTAGGTAGACTTTTGCTATTTTACTTACAGAGTTGTTCTCTATTATGGATAAGTATGAGATTGGTACTGCTAGGGTGTTAGTTTCTGGATTTGAGGTTGATATGATTAGTTGAGTATTGATTCATGTCTTGAGCATGCTTATTATTATTCTTTCTCCCTTCTTCTTACACTTGAGGTTACCGGTATACCGTCCATTCCGTAAACTTATTTTGTATACACTGTTGTTGCAAGGATTCCAGGTGCGTTGTTTCTTACTTTCACCTGTGCCTTTGGTGTGTATATTCTGCCTACTAGCCTCATCTGTGGTTCTGTTGATTTCCCTCTGGGCTAGTTCCTGTGTACCTTTCGTTGATTTTTGTGACTACTTACTTCTATTCTGTCTATTACTGCGCTTTTATCTTATATGTGCCCAGTCGGCCTATGATACCTACTGGGTACCTTATGCTTCGCATTTGGTGCTCACCCCTACCCCCTGCATCTTTGGGTGCAGATCCTAGCGTGGGCCATCGCCGCTAGATCGTGTGATTCGTGCTTGGAGATCTGTTGGAGACTACTTCAGGCTGAAGGTGGGCTCTTGGCGATCGGAGCTTAGCTTTAGTTTATCTTTTGCTTCATGTACTCTATTACCATTCAGAGACATCTGTATATATTCTTTTCGGTTTATTTGTACTCCATGTATATAGTTTGGCTCTGTACTATGATACCAGGTCTTGGGATTTGGTTTAGTTTCCGCATATGTATATATTTATATACCTGTTATCTATTTTATTCGTCTTGTTCTCTTATTTGTTAGATAGTAGCCCATTACTAACTGTTCTGGGCTACAGGGATTGGTTCACCTACCGGGGGTTGTAGGTGCCATCATGACCAAGAAATCGGGTCGTGACATTTATGGGCTAGCATAGAGGATATTACAAATACTTTTAATGGTCTATGGTTGTTTGCAGGAGATTTCAATGAAATCCTAAATTAAGAGGACAAATTGGAAGGGGGGAGGGGGCAAATTGTTGGATCTAGGATTTAAAGGCAGTAGGTATACTTCGTCGAACCATAGGCGAGGAATAAATAAATGCCTTATTTTAGAGAGACTCGACCAGTGATAAGAATAGAAGTGCTTGCTTTTGATCTTGTATCAATCACTATAACCTAATGGATCTAGGATTTAAAGGCAATAGGTATACTTGGTCAAACCATATGAGAGGAATAAATAAGCGCCTTAATTTAGAGAGACTCGACCGGTGCTTTGCTAACACCTCCTGGCTTGAGAATTTCCCAAATTCATCCATTAATCATCTCCTAAAAACCCACTCGGACCATACTCCCTTTCTGATAAGTCTAAACCACACTTCAAAAAATATTACTAAAAGACCTTTTAGACTAGAAATTTTTTGGGTTTCTCATCCGAAATTCAAAAATATTGTGGAACAATGCTGGGATAATAGAGACCTCTTGAGAGTCACAAGTTACTTCAAAGTTGAAGTTACGAAATGGAATAATACTACTTTCAGGGATATCCTTAAAAATAAAAAAACTATCTTGGCCAGACTTAGAGGTATCCCAAAATCTGCTAATTATACTCATAGCCTTTTCCTCTAGTAGCTTGAGATTTCCCTTACTGAGGAGTATAATAAAATCCTTCAACTAGAAGAGGATTACTGGAAGATTAGATCTAGGATCAACTGGCTTAAAGAGGGTGACGTGTTAGGCAACTTCCCACTGATACGCAAGTATACGCGGTCGTCCAAGTAATATAGACTGGTTAGTCCGGATATCATACCCAAGAGACTTATGACTTAGCAAATGTTCTAATTTATTCGTATACCGCTAAAATAAACTAGTATGAAAGTAACTAGAATATGAATTTTATAGTAATTAAAGAACTGAAATAAAATGACAGAATTAAATACTAGTAAGTAATGATTTTCGGTTCTAAGTTTAGAGAGAATTCCAGGGTTACAGCATTATTACACAATCATAAGTAGTAGTCATTAGAATTGACTTGTTCATTCACCTAGTTGTTGATTTCGGGGTTGATTTTACAACTATGGTATTCCGAGCCTCTAGTTGCCTATCCAAAATAGTATCACAACTACATCATTGAGCGGGGATGTGACATCTTATTTTGAAAGCATTTATATATCTTTCCATATAAACCGAGCAAGGCGATCTAGGTATATTCCTATCCTAGTCCCTAACCTACCCTTTACGTTATAAAAGAGAGGTCTTGCTCCTTATATTCCTCGATCTACCTTGTTGATCCTTCTCCCGAGTTCACAACAATGTTATATATTTATCTTAATGGCGGCCAAGCATCAAAATACTAAACACAGGAATATAAGAACAACTAATAATGGCAAACGAACAATCAATCTAAATTCATACTAAATAATCATGTGTTTGTGGCCGTAACCCCAGAACAAGGGTTCTTATCCACTCATGCTACTCAAAAACAAAGATAACAATGTTTTCATCCAACGTTATGACTAAGAAAAAGAAGAAGAAAAGAAACCCAATGATAAATTCTAATCTCTGCCTTGTGCTATGAAAATATGACGGAACCCCTACAAAAGATGCACATGGTTCTATTTATAGGGCTTGGGAAATAACCCCTTTTCCTTTTTGAAATCGGAATAGAAAAAGCTAGAAATTCTGGTCGGGACAATGGCTGGCGCGACGCGCCACTGATGTGCCACTACAGGTGTTCAGCAGTTTAGGACTTGGGGCGGCGCGCCACTGATGCGCCATGCTTCCCCTCCAGTAGTTTAGTGCTTGGGGAAGCACCCCATCGATGCGCCATTGCCCAGTTTTATCTCTCTACGTGCTCTCGAGCATTCCGCTACGTTGCATCCATGCTTTCTTTATCCAAATCACCTTCCAATGGTTAATTTCCCGCATCATTTCACCTACAAGCATCTAATCATGTGTCTTAGTACAACATATATCAATTCAACTCAAAACACACAATATATAGTAAGTAATGCTCTTAAAACATAAGGTAAACATGGGTAAAATACGATAGACAGACATATAAATATGCCCAAGATCACCACCCCACACTTAAACCTTTGTTCGTCCTCGAACAACTCACTACCCTCTATGCTATGCTTCACCATAAACACCAAAGGAACTCTCCCTCCTCACTTGCAAGCGGCTAAACAATTTTAATCTTGCTTTCGTAGTTCATGTAGCAAGCAACATCAAAACAACACTTGTTAGCTTAAAGATCCTTCACTTGAAACAACACAACCTCTATAAATGACTCTTCATCATAATAACAGGCCAACATATCTATGTGTAAGCTACGCAAGTAATAACACTACCAAATACATGACATGAGTGCCCTCACAATTTAGTATTGCCCCTATTTTTCAATCACACTAATCTACTTTAAATGGGGCAATCAATAAAACACTTACTCTCAAAAGATATTTCAAACATATTATAACATACCATAGGCTTGCCCGTAGTGTATAGTGAATTCAACAAAGCAATCACATTCATGAAATCAAAAGGACTTTCGTTTGGTTGTAATGTCGGCTTCGGAACAGGTAGGATACTTTTAGGCATAAAGTGACTCTTTTCCCTATTGCACATGACACTACATTTTTACTCTTTTCTTCATCCTTCTTTCTTAGTTTGTTCTATGTTCACACCTTCTTGTACTACCACTTATTCCACCTTCTTTTCGCCTTTTATTTGATGCGTACTTGTTGCTAGCGAAACTTATTTCTTTTCCTTTTCTCTATTCTCTTTTTTTTCAAACTCTTTTGACTCCTAACAACAAGCACTTTGAAAGATTTAACCGGGATCTACATCATTATTTCACTACACTCACCTTCACTTTCATCTACCCTTCTTCTTTTGTTTCCCTTTTTAACTTTTCGAGCTCATAGTGCATTAGGGACTTTCATTTGGATCAAATTCATAGGGTATCAACAAAGTGGATAGGCTCATTATGCGTCTTAACAAAAACATAGGCTTCAAGGCTCAAAGGGGCTTCACTAATGGCAATGTCAAGGTGATACAAATAATCATCAAAGAAATAAGAAAAATAGGCTTTTCAAGAAAATGCCTTAATCATATTCCATAAATTTCATGCTAGTTAACGTTCACACACATGCGGGGAAAGTTCTAGATGCTACTCTATGCAAGAAACCAATCAAAAGCTCACAGACACGACATTATGAAGCACATATATGAGGATTACACTTGCATGCTCACACATAAACACATTGAGTGAATTTATACAATTAAGCCCGTTTCCTTCGTCATTTGAGTCTAGTTAAAGAGCCTATGTGTTTCTCATGAAGTTCTCACTCACTTGCTTGGCATCGCATGAACTACCTATGATGTCTAACTAAGCTTCAAGTGGGATTTTTAAGTTCCAAAGGCAAGACTTCTAATCCTACAATCCTATGACTAATTTTCCCTTAAGACGGTCGTCATCCATCCATCATCGGGACAAGTCATTACTACTATGACTTACCTAAAGAAAGAACTAACCTTAAAAAATCTACCCGGTTCAAAGGGACTATCCTTAGGAAAAGAACCGAAAACAAATGCTGAGGAACCCAACCTAAATAACAAAAAAAACAAACCTAACAAAGCATACTACCAACCATTCTTCTCAACAGCTAAAAACCAGTCACACGATGCTCACAACACTCAAGATATAGCAATGACAATCATAGAAAGTTTCTTCTCCACCTCACACTTAAACATAACACTGTCCTCATTGCTTCAAACAAGTACAAAGGTAAAGAGTAAGAGAAGAAACTCCCTGGGCCTCTAGGCGTCGTCCTCATCATCTTCACCAGGAACAAATTCCTGATTCTGCTCGGCTGTAGTATCATCAACCGCCATCAAAGCGGTCCCTACATCATCGACCTTATCATATTCATTGGCATTAGTGTCATGTACAGTCGGCTCATCATCATCCAACAGCTCCTGAAATGCTGGCCCCATCTTGCACATAAATATTGTGCTCTCTGTCATCAAGTACCGCTCGCTCAAAGCAGTCATCTCCTCCTCGGTCGCCAATTGACCGCTAATTCTCAACTGTACCTCCGCCATATATACATTCTACCCATCCAACTATCATCTCGAGCCTGTTGGTCAGCATTAGAAAGCACCGGCCCGTGGGAAGTATCTTGGTGCTTTATCTTTGTTATATCAACCAATTGACTCACAAGGTACGGTACTTGTGGTGGGCACAAATTATGAATTTCCTCTTCAACATCTTCTTTTCTTAAAAAGCGGGTCACCAACCCTCTGTATCGATACAGCCACCTCTTGTTGTCCCAAAATTTTCTCATATTGTATCTCAGTACCGAGGCCACATTAATTGGCATTCCCTTCATTAGTATGTATACCAACACAACCCTATCTTTAGTTACCTCAGTTGTGTGCTTGCATGGTAGAAGGGTGCCACAAATAATTTTGAGCCACACTCTCGCCTCCAGGTTGAAGTAAGCATAATGCAAGGTGGCATGTCGCCCATTGTCCTTGCTTCTTTCCTAACGAGCCGTCGAATTCACTCCACAAAGTGTATGGTGGATGTCTCTGTATGGTGGCTCTTTTTTTATCTCTAAGTAGGGGTTGGCATCCACATGTGGCGTCCCCAAGAATTCAATTAGGACCCGTGTGGTGAATCGCACTACCTTCCTTCAAACTTTCACCTTTTGGCTTCTACCTTCCCCTGTTTGCCAATTTACATAGAATTTCCTTACCATCGTCAGGTTGCACTCTCCTGGATGTTGAAGGATGTATTGAATTTCAAGTCTGTAGACCATCTCATGAATTTGGGGGAATTCTGCTTGCAACCATGCCTCATCAACATGCTCATCTCCATGATACTTTGCTTCTTTTTGTGATTCAAACTAGTCGATCCCTTTAATCCATACTGTTCTTTTCCCGAATTTTCGCAGGGGTGCCCGTGGGATCAGCGGAGATGTTGTCCCAGATGATTCACCTTTGCAGGACCTTTTGCTTTCCGTGCCTTCTGTAACCAGTTTCTTCCCTCTTGGAGGCATTGTACCTACACCACATAAGTTACACAAATCAGCCCAGTACAATTAGAGCTAGCCAAATCAGTGTTTTCATGAGGTCATAACAACCCCACACTTATTTCGCTAGCAATGGTGTCTATAGGTTGATAAAATAAGGTACTCAGACTTCCCTCTTTTAACCCAAGTTCAGTTTTGTCATCCTATGACACCATATCCACCAAACAATTTCCACAAGTACATTCGAAATATTTCTCAAGTAGTCACTACCCCTTTTTCAAGATTAAACACTATACAAGGCCACAACTTCATTCATGTACTACACATTCATCTTATTTTTTTTCCTTGAAGTTTTAGAGTGACCCATCTCTTTCTACTACTTACTTTGCTTTCCATAAACCAAGACCCATCACAAACCAAGAAACAAAATTCGAAATTCACCATTACTAGTGTATATACGAAAAATATTCTTCTTTGGGGGTGTATTTTAAGAGTTCAAGCATTCATCAATGGTGGAAAAAGTTTTAATTCTTCCAACAAGATGAAAGTGAAGGGAGATCTTACCTTGAGAAAGTATGGAGATTGTTCAAGCTTGAGAGGGTTAACAATGGAGGAAAGAGAGAAAATTTGAGAGAGAAGGGGTGAGGGGCGGCGCTCCAATTTGTGAGTGAAGAGAGAAGTAGAAAAATTATGGGTTTAAAAAGTCTAGGCTATCCAATTTTTAGGTCTCGCGTTGGTTGGCCCTTGACCCGCCTGATAACGCCCAAACTACACCTCAAATTAAGAAGCGTAAGCGGTCGTCGGCAAATATAGAACCCAACAAAGGTTGGGGTCGATCCCACAGGGAATAAGGTGAGAACTAAGTCGTTAGTGAAATAGATGACTAGTAATCAATTATTTCCGGTAAATAGGGGGGGTTTGTGAAATCAATATTTGAACAAAGCAACTAATAACGTACGAGTTTTAATCAATATGAGAGAAAACTAGGGAAGTGTTCACCATGGCGTTGTAACAATGTCGATTCAAGCTTAATCGGGTTCTTTCTTATATGCATGTCACGATGTGATTGAATTAATGGTATCATCTAAACGTTTCTCAACCAAATAGACGAATTTCCTTTTCAATTCTCTCGAACTTGAAAAGGTGAGCTTTTATATTTCAATCCTAAACATCAAGTAGATTAATCTAGTTACAGCATTAATCATAAGACGAGAGTTGGTAGTCTCGAATCCTCGTAGTTAATCAAATTTCCCGGTTTTAATCTCTTTACTCAAGCAAATTAAACCTAGGCATGTTCTAATGTTTGCAACCACTAGAAAACGTGAAGAATGAATGATTAACAACGTGACAATCATAAATATTGAACCCTACGCTACCCGGAATCTATATTGCTACTTTTGCCATGGCTCCCACAACCCTAGTTGTGGGAAGTTAGTTACTCATGTTTGCAAAAAAGAATGAAGAAATAGTATTCATAATAATAAGAAAGAGTTCTTACAAAAGAGATGAACACAAGCTTCAAGCTTTTCAAGAACAAGAGTCTAAAATCCCAAGAACGTTCAAGAACAAGATGATCAAGAAGAAAAACGTGATTGTGTAGTGTTTTCCTCTCGAATTCTCGCTCAAAATAATCCTAGAACTATTGGGTAATGAACTTGTAATGAATAATAATAAAATAAACCTAACATAGGGTATTTATAGGAGTCCAGGAAATAAACCCAAAAACATTCAGAATTCGTGTCGCGTTCTGCCTTAACTTGACGGTTTGGGTGACGGACAGTCACAAGCTTGACGGGCCGTCACTTGAACCGTCACTGCTAAACAGTGAGTTTTCAGGAGAATTTTCAGGTAAGTCATCCACCAGGTGACGACTTACAAGTTTATATGCGTTTTATGATGAATTTTCAGGTAAGTCGTCCACCAGGTGACGACTTACATGTATATAGGGTAAAAACTGCATTCGAGGAGTGCGTTTCATCTTGGTGGCTTGGGTGACGGTCCATCAGGTCAGTGACGGGCCATCACTCCTAGGCAGTGGTGCTGCCTCACTTGACGGCCAAGGTGACGGACCGTCACCTTGGTGACTGGCCATCGCGGCGGCCGTCACTCTTATCCAGACGCGCTCTTTTGATCGGATTTCCTTTCTTTTCTACGTTTGTCTCCCTTTCCTGCAAATTAAACATCAAAAACGACGATGGTTGCTTGAAAACTTACGATTGTTATTAGTTTAAAGGCGTCGAAAATGCCGTAAAATGGCGGCACATCAACACCCTCAACTTAAAACGTTCGCTTGTCCTCAAGCAACATGACCCAAAAACAATAATACGACTCAACTAAGAAAACAAACTCGTGTCTCTAGCAACTCATGGTCATTCAATGCTTATTCAATTTCAAATCAAGCTCCCTAGTAGCAGACAAATGTATGAAACATTAACTTGCAAGCATCCAAACATGTCATTCCAATATGATGGAATATTATGCATACACACGTACAACTATCCTAACAGTCAATAGACGATACAGAAATCTTGGTGCCCTCACCACAAAGAAGTCCCACACACAAGATTTAGGACTAGGTAAGACGCTAACACTCACAAACGATTTCAAATGATGCACATGCGATGCCATAAGCTTGCCCATACTATTCTATTTCAGTTCTTCAGAAAGCCATTCAGGATCACTACAGGACTTGTTTTGGCTTGTAATGCGGCTTCGGGTGCAGGTAGGATACGTTTGGGGAATAGTGACTAAACCCTCCTTGGATTCACCGACCTATTATTTCCACATAACTTTATTTTTTCCATCCTTATTCACCTCTTTATTTCCTTCTTTCTAGCTACAGGTGCGGCCTCTTTATTTTGACACTTCTTTTTATTTCTTTTTCGTTCTTTTTCATCTCTTTTTTTTTCGTTTCTTTATCATCTTTTCTAAGACACACACCCGGAATTTTCATTCTATTCACAACCAATTTTATCCATCCTTTTTTTCTTATCATTTACCTCTATAGTAGCCACCCTCAACTTAGGCTGATTGCCTGAGAGGAGGTGCACGATGTCCAAGGAAGGACCAGGGCCAAAACAGGGATTCAAAGTTAAACAGGAACGGTGACAGGTTATTGAATGAACAGGGTCAATTATGGCTCAAACAGGGATCAAAGGGATTATTTACATTTGGACGGTCTTATAGGTTAAGTGGACTGCACACAAAAAGGGCCTGTGATCCTTTCCTAAGCAACCAACTTCAAACTTAACAAAATAGACCGGGCAAGTTCTAGATGCATGCACAGCGTAAGAATTTATAACAATACGCTCACACACACTTGGCACCAAGAAACCATACCACTACCAACTATCAAGACAACAGCTCGGCTCAAGCATACTTATTCCAATCATAACCACACAATGACATCCAAGGATCCAGACAGTCAATCATTTCAAACATAAGTACAAAATCTTTTTCGGAGGGGGCTCCTTTTAGTATATTTTCCAACAAAAAATGCCATGCTTGCTATAGACACTAAAAACAACTAAAATTTAAACGACAACCTAAACATGCCGGTTCTACTAGATAGCACACCGGAGGGAAAAGAAACACGGCAACAAAACCCCTCGGTGGTAAAAGACTCATAGGTAACCCAACACCCTCAACTTAGACTCATGCATTGTCCCCAATGCATACATGTGAAAACTAAAAACTGTGAGAGAAAGGAATACCTGTGAAGTCCATAGGACTCAGAGTCTGGCATGATGTTGGAGACCGCCAGGGTCTCCAAAGCAAGCGAGATCGATGGAATAGGTGCCAGCTACCCCATCTCGTTGAGCTCGAACTTCCTCTTTTATCGGCTCCGCAGCTCATCGCAGCAACTTCTTTGCTCTTTCATCGCTGGTTTTCTTGCGGTGTTTTCTCTTTCTTGATTTGTTTTCACCGCCTTCCTCGATATGTTTCCCTTCTTGCGATCGCAACCTCATTCTTGTAGCAACTAGGGTCTCGACAGGACCCTTCTCCTTAATATGCAACTCCGCAGGGGGTTCAACCACATTTATGACTGTGACCACTCTCATGTCTCTTGGTTGCTTCATCAATTTACACACATCGAACTTGACAAATTCATTATTTAACCTTAATGTCGGTTCATTTCTCTCCATGTCAACCAACACTCTCGCAGTGGCCAGCAATGGTCGTCCCAAGATTATGGGGACTTCAAAGTCCATTTCGCAATCCAAGATCACAAAGTCAGCTGGGAATATAAGCTTACCAACTTTTACCAGCACATCAGACAATATTCCAACTGGTCGCTTTACTGAACGGTCAGCCATTAGCACCCTCATGGTAGTTGGTTTGGGCGCTCCCAAACCCAATTGTTTGTAAACTGCTAGCGGCATCAAGTTGATGCTAGCACCAAGATCACATAATGCTCTTCCAAAGTTGAGCTTCCCGATAGTACAGGGAACAGTAAATGCACCTGGGTCTTCCTTCTTTTCCACTAATGATCTTGAAGAAATAGCGCTGCAGTGGTGAAGGTTATCTTCTGGTTCAAAGCTTACTGACCTCTTCTTGCTAATCAAGTCCTTCATGAACTTGGCATATCCGGGCATTTGTTCAAGTGCTTCCACCAGTGGGATGTTTATTGATACCTGCTTGAGCATGGTCATGAAATTTAGGAACTTGCCATCGTCCGCTTTCTTCTTCAAACATTGCGGGAAAGGAGGCGGTGGCCGAGGCATCATAGTTGGAAGCTTTTCGGCTTCCTTGCTTTCCTCCGCGGGCTTTTGGGTAGCCTCCTCTACCACCTCTTCTTCTGCGATATCACCCTCTTGAGTCCGAATTTCCGGATGTGATTCCGGTAATATTTTACCGCTTCTTGTAGTGATCACCATACAGCTTGCGTCATTCCTCGGATTTTGAACGGTGTCACTTGGCAAGGTACCTGTCCTCCTTTGATTTAGAGATGCCGAGATTTGACCCACTTGCTGTTCCAATTGCTTGATCGAGGTGGAATGTGAATCCACTAACTGACTCAATGCTGATAATTCAGTCCTCATCTCCTTTACCCCGGAGTCAGTAGATTCCACCTTCAGCAGCATCTTAGCCATCATGCTCTCTAGTTTGGACGTCCCTGCCTCGTTGCTAGCTTTGTCCCGATTACCAGGTGGTACATACAACCCACCTCTATCAGTGTTGTTCCTCCAGTTTCCCTGGTCACGATCTCTGTAGCCAGCCTTTTCATAGTAGTTGTCCTTCTGATAGTTCCGACCTTGGTTTCCCTGGCCATTGGCCTGGAAACCCCCCAAATAATTTGCCTCCTCATCAGTTTCCAACTCTGCTGCTCTACCTTGGGAACCAACCGCTTTCACCTTCTCTACACCTCCTGAAAACAAGTGCTTTGTCAGTAGGTCCAATTGCGTTTTCAGGTGGGCCATATCTTGGTCCCGCTCTTCCTCCTTTCTGCGCTGCTCTGCTGACACACCAACTGCATAAGTGCTAGCTGCTACTTTTGTATCACGTGTATGCCAGGCCCTGTTGGTTTTGTTGAGCCTGTCCAAAATAGTTGTGGTGTCGGCAAAAGTGAGACCCATAAATGCTCCACCTGCTGCGTTATCCAACGTCGGCTTGGTAGCCAAATTCAGTGCCCTGTAGAATGTGTGCATCAAGAAATCTTCGGTCAACTGATGGTTTGGGCATTGTGCCAGCTTTTTCTTAAACCGCAGCCAAGTCTCGTGTAACGCCTCATGAGGTTGTTGCCTGAAGTTGCTAATTTCGTCCCTCAACTGTATCATCCTAGAGGGAGGAAAGAATCTTTCTAGGAAAGCTTCTTTCAACTCTCCCCAAGTTGTGATAGAGTCGGGGGTTAGCTCTGTTAACCATAACGCTGCCTCATCAGATAGAGATAATGGAAACAACCTGAGTCTAATCGTGGTCTGACTTAATCCAGGCAGTTCGAATGACTTGCAGATACCCACGAAATTCATCAAGTACCGGTTTGCATCGTCACCAGCAGCTCCACGGAACACTCCTCTCAAGTTCAACAGCTGAATCATCGTGCTAGTAATGTTGAACTTGGCCCGGGGCGCTAGCGGAGGAATCGCAATAGCGCCCGTGGCACCAGCTCCATCCAAGTCGATATCCTCATCATTCAAGTGATGCTGAGCCAGTTGTTCTGCAGCGAGCCTTGCTGCCTCCTCCTGTTGTACATTCATGTTTAGCCTTAGCGTTCTTGCGAGCTCGGGGTCGTAGGGTAGTGTTGGTTCACCCGAGCGTCGGGTATTCGGCATGCACAACTATATACCCTGTAATAAACAAAAACAACAAATAAACGTAAAAGCAGGAAAGTATGACTAAGAGTCAAATAAACACACCAAACTTAATAAATAACCGTATTCCCCGGCAACGGCGCCAAAATTTGATAACGCCCAAACTACACCTCAAATTAAGAAGCGTAAGCGGTCGTCGGCAAATATAGAACCCAACAAAGGTTGGGGTCGATCCCACAGGGAATAAGGTGAGAATTAAGTCGTTAGTGAAATAGATGACTAGTAATCAATTATTTCCGGTAAATAGGGGGGTTTGTGAAATCAATATTTGAACAAAGCAACTAATAACGTACGAGTTTTAATCAATATGAGAGAAAACTAGGGAAGTGTTCACCATGGCGTTGTAACAATGTCGATTCAAGCTTAACCGGGTTCTTTCTTATATGCATGTCACGATGTGATTGAATTAATGGTATCATCTAAACGTTTCTCAACCAAATAGACGAATTTCCTTTTCAATTCTCTCAAACTTGAAAAGGTGAGCTTTTTATATTTCAATCCTAAACATCAAGTAGATTAATCTAGTTACAGCATTAATCATAAGACGAGAGTTGGTAGTCTCGAATCCTCGTAGTTAATCAAATTTCCCGGTTTTAATTTCTTTACTCAAGCAAATTAAACCTAGGCATGTTCTAATGTTTGCAACCACTAGAAAACGTGAAGAATGAATGATTAACAACGTGACAATCATAAATATTGAACCCTACGCTACCCGGAATCTATATTGCTACTTTTGCCATGGCTCCCACAACCCTAGTTGTGGGAAGTTAGTTACTCATGTTTGCAAAACGAAAGAATGAAGAAATAGTATTCATAATAATAAGAAAGAGTTCTTACAAAAGAGATGAACACAAGCTTCAAGCTTTTCAAGAACAAGAGTCTAAAATCCCAAGAACGATCAAGAACAAGATGATCAAGAAGAAAAACGTGATTGTGTAGTGTTTTCCTCTCGAATTCTCGCTCAAAATAATCCTAGAAATATTGGGTAATGAACTTGTAATGAATAATAATAAAATAAACCTAACATAAGGTATTTATAGGAGTCCAGGAAATAAACCCAAAAACGTTCGGAATCCGTGTCGCGTTCTGCCTTAACTTGACGGTTTGGGTGACGGACCGTCACAAGCTTGACGGGCCGTCACTTGAACCGTCACTGCTAAACAGTGAGTTTTCAGGAGAATTTTCAGGTAAGTCGTCCACCAGGTGACGACTTACAAGTTTATATGCGTTTTATGATGAATTTTCAGGTAAGTCGTCCACCAGGTGACGACTTACATGTATATAGGGTAAAAACTGCATTCGAGGAGTGCGTTTCATCTTGGTGGCTTGGGTGACGGTCCGTCAGGTCAGTGACGGGCCGTCAGACGGGCCGTCACTCCTAGGCAGTGGTGCTGCCTCACTTGACGGCCAAGGTGACGGACCGTCACCTTGGTGACTGGCCGTCGCGGCAGCCGTCACTCTTATCCAGACGCGCTCTTTTGATCGGATTTCCTTCCTTTTCTACGTTTGTCTCCCTTTCCTGCAAATATAACATAAAAACATCAAAAACGACGACGGTTGCTTGAAAACTTACGATTGTTCTTAGTTTAGAGGCGTCGAAAATGCCGTAAAATGGCGGAACATCACCGCCCCTCTTTTAAATTAATGGAATGCCTGAAATGGGCATGGGGCGCTGCGCCTATACTGCGGCAAAACTGGCACTTGGAAGTTTGGGCCTTGGTGCGATGCGCCATAGATGCGCCCACCTGGATTTCGGCCTGAGGCGATGCGCCCTTGTTGTGCCAGAATCAACCCACGAAAGTTTGGCCCGTGGCGCATTGCACCAGCATTGCTCCAATAAAGATGCTCAGCAGTTTTTAGCATAGGGCGGTGCTCCTATAACACGCCTAGCTGGGATCTTGCGTGGGGCTGCACTCCAACAAGGTGCCAGGTTGAACCTTCAGAAGTTTGGTCCCTGGGGCAGTGCGCCAAGGCTCTGCCATACCCCTGGGACACAAATTTTTCATTACTTACCTCTTCTCATGCCATCCTTAGATTGTAGCTGCCCTTTTCCTCCTACAAAAACAACAAACCATTAGAAAAATAGTGGGTTGCCTCCCACTTAGCGCCTTAGTTTCGGTCGTGGCATGACTCATATTTTTGTATTTTTGTTATTTTTATCCTAAAATATTACAATACATTCATGGGTTGCCTCCCACGCAGCGCCTAATTTAACGGCGTGGCATGATGCACCTCAAAAATCACTCATCCAATAGGGTGATTGAGGTCTTCTCCCTGTCCACATGCTCAGCCTAATAATGCTTCACTCGTTGACCATTTACCAAGAATGTACTTATTTTTTCGGCCCTCTAGAGTTCCACTGCGCCATGCGGGGTCATCCTTACTACCTCAAATGGTCCAGACCACTTGGACTTAAGCTTTCCAGGGGAAAGCTTTAGTCTCGAATTGAATAGGAGGATTCTTTGACCAGGTTTGAATGAGCGAGGAATGATGTGCTTGTCGTGCCACCTCTTAGTCTTCTCCTTGTAGAGCTTGGCGTTCTCATACGCCTGCAGCCTAAACTCATCAAGTTTGTTAAGCTGCAGCTGTCTCTTCTGCCCATATAGTTCTTTATCAAGATTCAGCTTCTTTATAGCCCAATAGGCTTGGTGTTCCAACTCTGCCGGCAGATGACAAGCCTTACCATATACGAGCCGATAAGGAGAAGCTCCAATGGGCATTTTGTAGGCAGTTTGATATGCCCATAGTGCATCATCAAGCTTCTCAGCCCAATCTTTCCTTTGCGCATTCACAGTCTTCTCTAGGATCTGCTTCACTTCCCGATTTGATACCTCAACCTGCCCGCTAGTTTGGGGATGATATGAAGTAGCTACCTTGTGACGCACCTCATACTTAGCCAACAATTTTCTGAACCAGTTATTGATGAAATGAGTTCCACCATCACTGATTATCGCTTGTGGAGTACCAAATATTGTGAATATATTCTTCTTAACAAACTTTAACACCACCTTTGCAGCATTGGTCGGAAGGGCTACCGCTTCTACCCACTTAGACACATAATCCACCGCAACAAGTATATACTTGTTTCCAAAAGAAGGTGGGAAGGGTCCCATGAAGTCAATCCCCCATACGTCGAATATCTCCAATGTTCTGTAAAGGCATCTCATGCCTTCTAGAGATAGCTCCAGTTCTCTGGCACTGATCACATCCTTTGACGAAAGCTACTGCATCCTTGAATATTGTGGGCCAATAGAAACCTGACTGTAACACCTTATGTGTTGTACGCTCTTCTCCATGGTGTCTCCCATAAGGAGAAGAATGACAACTCTCTAAGATCTCCCTCACATGATTTTATGGAATGCATCTTCTAATTATTTGATCCGGACCTTGTTTGAACAGGTAGGGCTCATCCCACAGATAAAATCACGAGTCGTGATATAGCTTCTTCTTCTATTGTGTAGTGGCTTCTGGGGGTATACCCCACTCACCACTAAGTTGACAAGATCAGCATACCATGGTAGCTCAACAACACTTAAAGCTAGGAGTTGTTCATCTGGAAACTCCTCTCTGATATGCCCTTCATTAGGCACATGAGACCTTATCTTCAAACCTGGACAAATGATCTGCCACTTGGTTTTCTATGCCTTTTCGATCCCTTATCTCCAAATTGAACTCTTGAAGCAGCAAAATACACCGAATAAGTCTTGGCTTTGCATCCTTCTTGCTAAACAAGTAACGGATCGCAGCATGATCCGTATACACAATCACTTTTGTTCCCACAAGATAGGAGCAAAATTTATCAAAAGCAAAGACTAAAGCCAGCATCTCTTTCTCAGTGACTGTGTTGTTCGTTTGAGCCGAATCAAATGTATTACTCATATAATAGATAAAATGAAATACCTTGTCGACTCTCTGACCTAACATATCTCCAACTGTAACATCATTGGGGTCACACATAAGCTCGAAAGGCAGTTCCCAATTAGGTGCAATCAAAATAAGAGTTTCAATCAAGCGCTTCTTCAAATTCTCAAAAGCCTTAACACAGTCATCACTAAATTCATACTTCACTTTTTTCTCAAGCAGCTTGCACATTGGCCTAGATATCTTGGAGAAGTCATTAATGAAGCGTCTGTAGAAACCTGCATGACCAAGAAAACTATGAACACCTCTCCCAGAGACTGGAGGTGGTAGTTTTTCAATAACCTCTATCTTCGCGCGATCCACTTCTAACCCTAACTTTGACACTTTATGGCCAAGGACAATGCCTTCCGTGACCAAAAGTTGGCACTTCTCCCAGTTCAGCACCAAATTCGTCTCCTCACATCTTGCCAATACCCTATCCAGATTCTGAAGAAAAGTGTCAAATGACTTCCCAAACATTGAGAAGTCATCCATGAATACTTCAAAAACCTCTTCCACCATATCAAAAAAAATAGCCATCATACACCTCTAAAATGTAGCCGGCGCATTACAATGCCCAAAGGGCATACACTTGAAAGCATATGTGTCATAAGGACAAGTAAACATCGTCTTCTCTTGATCCTCTGGCTCTATGGCTATTTGACTATAGCCAGAATATCCATCTAAAAAACAAAAGTACTCCTGGCCAGCTAACCTGTCCAACATCTGATCAATGAAGGGGATGGGATAATGATCTTTTCGGGTGGCTTCATTCAATTTCCTGTAGTCCATGCAAATCCTCCACCCAGTAAGTGTACGTGTTGGAATCAACTCATCCTTCTCATTTGTTATCACAGTCATCCTCCTTTTCTTGGGGACACATTGAACAGGACCGACCCACTTGCTATTTGAGATAGGGAACACAATACCTGCGTCTAGCCACTTGACCACCTCTTTCCGCACCACATCCTTCATGAGAGGGTTCAATCTTCTATGATGTTGTGCCATGGGCTTGTACCCATCCTCCATGTAGATCTTGTGCATGCAAAATGATGGATTGATCCCATGAATATCAGACATCTGCCACCCAATTGCTCTCTTCTTTTTATGCAATACTGCTAGAGCTTTCTTTACTTGTGCTTCATTCAACTCGGCTGCGAGAATAACTGGGAGTGTGTCATCTTCTTCCAAATATGCATACTTCAGATGAGGCGGGAGAGGTTTCATCTCGAGCTTTGGAGACTCTTCAATAGATGGTTTGGGAGGGGGTCCCAAGGGTCTATTAAGAGGCTCAAACTCAGTAGTACTAGACAATACCCAAGCCGCTTCCAAGCATTGAACCATTTCATGTTCCTCTCCATCTCCATACAAATCTGTCCCTGTGAGGGCCCTCTCCAATAGATCTTTGGAGGTTATAAGAGGTATCCTTGATTTTATGTCCACTACAATAAGAGCTGATAAGTCCTCATATAATGCAGGCAACTTCATTGCCTTATAAACATTGAAGACTTCCACCTTGTCATGCGCTCTCATGGTGAGTTGCCCTGTAACCATATCTATCAATGCTCTGCCTGTAGCCAATAAGGGACGTCCCAAAATAAATGGAACTTCTAGGTCTGGTTCAAAATCCAAGATCACAAAATCCATCGGAAAGATCAATGAACCAATCTGCACCAATACATCTTCATTTATGCCCTCAGGTCTAGCCAAAGATCTGTCTGCCAACTGCAGAACAATTGTAGTAGGGAGAGAACTACCCAATCCCATCTTTTTAAAGACTCAAGATGGCATTAGGTTGATACTTGCCCTAAGATCACATAGTGCTCGTGCTATAACTTTCTGACCAATGGTGATCTCAATAGTGAAACTTCCCGGATCCTTTAGTTTGGTTGGCCATCCGTTCTAAATTTGAGACGTGCACACCTTTGTGAGAGCGACTGTGGCATATTCGGTCAGCCTATTCTTGTTTGCCACAATGTCTTTGATGTACTTAGCATACTTTGGGACTCCCTGAAGAACATCTATGAGGGGGAGATTAAGGTGTACCTACCTCAAGAGGTTAAGAAATTTCTTGAACCCAACCTCCCCTCTCTGTTTGATCAACTTTTGCGAGAACGGTAGAGGAGGCTTCATAATAACTTCATATTCTTTCACCTCCATCTCTGCATTAGCTTTCGCCTTTTTGGTTGCAACTTCAACTACCTTGGGATCTGCTTTCTTCGGTGCCAGCTCTTTCAGTTCTATCCCACTTCGGGTAGTGACTGCATTCACCTGCTTAGGATTTAGGTCAGTATCACCTGGAAGACCACCCAGTGGTCTCATATTTTGTGCTCCAGCTAGCTACCCAACTTGCTTATCTAAGTTCCTGATGGAAGTTTTTTGATCTTTCATATTTGCTTCATACTTAGCTTGGCTTTCCATGATCGACTTTAGCATATCCTCTATGTTGCTTGGCACGGTCGCAGGTTAGCGGTTTCCAGCAAACTATTGATTCTGACCTTGATTCCTGAATTGATTCTGGCCTTGGTTGTTTCCATACGACAAGTTGTTCCTTAAGTTTGCATTGTAGGCATTGTTGTAATTCTAATTTCTGCCTCTTTGAGCATAACCCATGAAATTCACCGAATTCGGATTTGCTGCACAATCTTCCGATAGATTGTCTCCCCCATAAGTATCATAAAATTGAAGAGCTACAGGTTGTACTGCATTCACTTGTGCCTAATTATTCCCAAGAGCTAACTTATTAAGGACCGTAGCTATATTGCTCATCTGATTAGCCATAGATTCTACCTTGGCAAATAAAGTCGTATTGGAATCCATCTCAAGTAACTCGGTAACCTTCTTAGGCGTGGCTCTGCTAGTTTATGTGTTCCATTTCGAATTACTCTGTGCCATTCTCTGCAAAAGGGTGTACAACTGATCATAGGTCTTTTCTAGTGCTTGCCCGTCTGCTGCATAGTCTAGCAAGATCTTCAAATAAGGATCCAGACCTTCAATGAATGTGTGAACCAAAACTTTGTTCGTCTGATGATGATGATAACAGTCTATAAGGAGGGACTTAAATATCTCCCAAGTTGTGTAGAGATTCTCACTATCTTTCTACCTAAAACTCAAAATTTTGCTCCTCAGCTTGGCTGTCTTCCCAGGTGGAAAGAAATGCATCAAGAATTTCCTAGCCAAATCATTCCACGAAGTGATAGAGTTTGGCGGCTCAGCTTTCAACCATATCCTTTCTTCCCCAAGTAGAGAAAATGGAAATAATAGCAGTCTCACATAGTCTCTTCAACCCTAGTTTGTATGAATGTATCACTGATTTCCAGAAAATTCTGGATATGCTGCTGCGGTTCCTCATGCGATAAGCCCATGAACTGACCATTGGTGTGCAAGAGTTGCATCATACTCTATTTAAGCTCAAAATGACCACCCGATGGGGGTTTCCGAATGTTGTTGGTGACGTTAGTCACGAGTGGGATTGCCACATCACGCACTGGCCTTGGTGCTGCCATTTCTACAGGAACAATTTCTGGTTGCTAAACTATCTGGATTGGATTCTCAACTACCTCCTAAAACTTGATAGGATAAAGTGATGCTTCCCTTCTCCGTTGATGAAATAGTCATTCAGGTTCAGGGTGTGGTTCCACTAAGTCTTTCATCCTTTCCAGCTTGTTGACAGTCCAAAGTTTGTACCTGCAGTTTTTTCCAAAAGCTAAGATCAAGTTGTCAATACTTGAATAATAAAGTTGTATAAGAAAATTCAGAAATTTACTAATTTCTAAGTCCCCATCAACGGTGCCAAAAACTTGTTAGGTGACTTCCCACTCACACGCAAGTGTACGCAGTCGTCCAAGTAATATAGACTGGTTAGTTCAGATATCGTACCCAAGAGACTTATGACTTAGCAAATGTTCTAATTTATTCGTATACCGCTAAAATAAACAAGTATGAAAGTAACTAGAATATGAGATTTATAGTAATTAAAGAACTGAAATAAAATGACAGAATTAAATATGAGTAAGTAATGATTTTTTTCGGTTCCAAGTTTAGAGAGAATTCCAGGGTTACAGCTTTATTACACAATCATAAGTAGTAGTCATTAGAATCGACTTGTTCATTTACCTAGTTGTTGATTCGGGTTGATTTTACAACTATGGTCTTCCGAGCCACTAGTTGCCTATTAAAAATAGCATCACAACTACATCGTTGAGCGGGGATGTGACATCTTATTTTGAAAGCATTTATATATATGAACCGAGCAATGCGTTCTATGTATATTCATATCCTATTCGCTAACCTACCCTTTACGCTACAAAAAAGAGGCTTTGATCCTTATATTCCTCGATCTACCTTGTTGATCCTTCTCCCGTGTTCACAACAATGTTATATATTTATCTTAATGTCGGCCAAGCATCAAAATACTAAACACAGGAATATAAGAACAACTAATAATGGCAAACGAACAATCAATCCAAATTCACACTAAATAATCATGTGTTTGTGGCCGTAACCCCAAAACAAGGATTCTTAGCCACTCATTCTACTCAAAAACAAAGATAACAATGTTTTCATCCAACGTTATGACTAAAAAAAGGAAGAAGAAAAGAAACCTAATGATGAATTCTAATCTCTGCCTTGTGCTCTGAAAATATGATGGAACCCCTACAAAAGACGCACATGGTTCTATTTATAGGGCTTGGGAAATAACCCCTTTTCCTTCTTGAAATCGGAATAGAAAAAGCTGGAAATTCCGGTCGGGACAGTGGCTTGCGCGACGCGCCACTGCAGGTGTTCAGCAGCTTAGGCCTTGGGGCGGCGCTCCACTAATGCACCATGCTGCCCCTCTAGTAGTTTAGCCCATCGATGCGCCATTGCCTAGTTTCGTCTCTTTAGTGCTCTCGAGCATTCCGTTACATTGCATCCATGCTTTCTTCATCCAAATCACCTTCCAATGGTTAATTTCCCGCGTCATTTCACCTACAAGCATCTAATCATGTTTCTTAGTACAACATATAGCAATTCAACTCAAAACACACAATATATAGTAAGTAATGTTCTTAAAACATAAGGTAAACATGGGTAAAATACGATAAACGGGCATATAAATATGCCCAAGATCATGACATAAATACCAGGTTCTACCACTTATCTGTAGTTAATAGAAGTAGGAAGAATCAAATTTCTTATTTCAAAGATGAGAATGATAATTAGATTACAGATCATAATAAAATTATTGATCACGTCTCTGACTACTACAAGGATATGTTTACCATTGATCATACACTCACTAATCGAAAGGATGTTATGAACTCTACTCCTAGTTTCCATGGCTTGGACCTTAACAGCCTATATGATCCTTTACAAGAGTACAAAATAACCAAAGATTTCTTTTCCTTTATGGATTTTAAGGCACCGGGATCGCATGACATCCATCCTCATTTTTACCAAGTCTACTAGGACATTGTGAGAAAATTGATTATCGACCTTTGTCAACAAGTCCTTACAAACCATGCACTCCCTGAAGACTTGAACAAGACCTTCTTATGCTTAATTCCCAAGTTCAACAATGTTAACCTCCTAAAAATCTTTAGACCAATAGGTCTTTGTAACACGGTCTATAATATTATCACTAAGATTATTGCCAATAGACTCAAACCTTTCCTTACATGAAATATAGGTCCTAATCAAACTATTTTTCTTAAGGGGAGACGAGCATGTGATAATGCCATTCAGGTCCAAGAACTTATGAACCACCTGAACAAAACAAAAAGCTATAAGGGAATTATTTTGCTAAAATTAGGTCTAGAAAAAGCTTTTGATCGCATTGAATGGTCTTTTATTCAAAGGTCCCTTCACTACTTCAAATTCCTCCAAAATATCACAAAGCTCATTATGAATTGTGTCTCCACCAGTAATATTGTTGTTTGATCAATGGAACTCAAACTAATTTCTTTAAAGCATTAGGCCAGGTGATCCTGTGCACCCCTATTTATTTATCCTATGTATTGAACTACTTTCTACTTACATTAACCACCAAGTAGATATTCTTAAGTGGGATATAATCTCTCTTTATCCAAACTGATCCCACATTTTTCATTTATTTTTTGTGGATGACCTAACTTTAGTCTCAAAAGCAACCATTAAATTCATCCACACTATGAACTTGAGCATAAAACTATTTTGTAGTTTGTCTGGCCAAAAAATAAATTCATTAAAATGCAAAGCCATTTTTTCAAAGATGTGTCATCCATTCACTATCAATCTAGTTCAAAACTTGTTTTATATTCAATTCTCTCGACACTTGCAAAATACCTGGGCTTTCCTATCCTGAATAAAAAATCTCAAGCAAGTAATTTTTAATACGTCATTAATAACTGAGTAAAAAGTTATCCTCTTGGATGGTTAATTTTCTCAACTTTGCCAGTCGTACCACTCTAGTACAGTCCTCTCTTAATACCATTCCAGCATACTCAATGCAGTTCATGAAACTCCCTCAAAAAATATGCAATACTATTGACAAAATTTAAATAAGTTTCTTGTGGGGTACCCCATTCCAAAAAAGGAAAATCCACTACATCTCGTGGGATAAGATTACAACTCCTAAAGACCACGGCGGGATTGACATCCAAAAATCTTTCAACAAAAATAAAACTCTCCTAACTAGTCTTTCACGGAGACTCTTCTCTAATCACAATAAGCTGTGGGCTTCAGTCCTTATTAACATATACAACCATCCTAAGTATAAAAAAGGCGTTCTTTTATTTGGGATAATAACCTCGATGGAGGAAAGACATGTGCCAAAGTCATGACATGGACTCTCTCGACGGGTTCTTCCATTAACCTATGGAACTTTAGGTGGTTACCAAATAACGTGCCCCTGAGATAAATTCTTTATGGCCCATTTAACAATGAAGATGAAAATCTTACTCTAGCCTCCCTTTGGAAAGGAACTGGTCTAAAACCTCTTTCGATATTTTCAATAACATAAAAGAAGAAGCCTCTACTATCCTCCCTAATATAAATCTAGGACCCCATGATAAACCTTAATGATTTCTTAATTCAAATGGGTTATTCACGACAAAATCAGTTAACCAACTCATTAACCCCCACATCCAAAATAATAATGCTCAGTTTCCCACCCCTTAGATTTGGTGATACAACACTCTAAAAAATCAAAAAAATTATGGCAATGTGCACACAGTAGGCTGCCAACTAGAAATTACCTTCATCACATAGGTATTATACAAGATACCCTTCACGATCTGTAACCAAGGCCAAGAAACTATAGAACACATTTTCCTCCATTGTTACATTGTAAAAAAAAATGTTGGCTAGACTTAGGTCTCAACCTCTCTAACCTGCCATCCCATGGTAGTAACTGGCTCCGGGTCATTAGAGATCTTTCCCTACCATCTGATAATAATGAATACTCTTGGGATGATCTATTTTCCTTCATCCTCTGGCATATTTGGCTAAATCGGAATAGTAATATCTATAAAAATAACTCCACGACAATCTCTATAACTGCTATAGAAAAACTAGACAATGGAGTTCATTCTTTCCATCAAGAAAGCCAGCAATGACAACACCAAAAATGTAATCCAATTCTCCCCCCTTTGGGATACTTCAAACTTAACACTAATGGAGTCTTCTGCAAAATGTCCAACAAAGCAGGTATTAGAGGCATTATTAGAAACTGCATAGGAGATTGCGTTATGAGTTTTCTCAACTCAAGCCATGGACTCAACCACACCAATGGTGGAACTCGAAGCCCTTAATCGAGGTCTCTAAAAAAAACCTCATCAAATGCTCTATACCCCTTAGAAGTGGAAATTGACTCCACCAAAGTTATATAATTGCTGCAAAATTTGCATTCTTACTTACGATACAATTGTTAACTCTTGCAGGTCACTATTGAAGAAGTTGCAGAATTCAGTAGTGGCTGATGTGCCGCGAGTTTGCGGCACTTTTGACGCTTAAAACTTGGAATTGGAGTATGCTCTTTAGCGATTTTTTGTAGATTTGATGTATTTTGGAGTCTTGTGCAGGAAAATAGGGTTTGGAGACTAAGTGCAGAAAAGGACAACAATTTAGGACTGAAACTGACTTCTACGACTCAGTACCACGAGTTGTCAATCATTTCACAAGTTGTAGAAGTCTGTCGTGAAAATAATGTTGCAGACGAATCTTGAACTAACTTCTACGACTCATTACCATGAGTCATCGACCCTTCCACGAGTTGTGGAAAGGTTACTGCAGATGCAACTGGGTCCTAAGTTCAATGAAAGGTTTCCATGAGTCGTAGACGTGTTCACGAGTCGTGGGCCTTACTCGTGGAACCTGATTAGAGAAGAAGACAAAGCCTGAGTTCTACGACTCAGCCCCGCGAGTCGTGATTCAAGTCACGAGTAGTAGACTGCCTCCGTGGAAAAGAACCTGCAGAAGAGCAAAATTGTCTTAGTTTCACGAGCACATGTGACGAACCGTAGAAGCTTCCACGAATCGTGGAATGATCTCGTGGAAGCTGCCGATTCCAGTTTTCCTAGTTTTGTTAGGACAGGATTTCCAGTGTCTATAAATACTTTCCCTAGATTTTCTTTTACCTTTTATGCATGATATTTTGTAAGAAACAGATTGGTAACCTTGTGATATTGGTT
Source organism: Jaltomata sinuosa (assembly GCA_003996215.1). Lineage (NCBI taxonomy): Eukaryota > Viridiplantae > Streptophyta > Magnoliopsida > Solanales > Solanaceae > Jaltomata > Jaltomata sinuosa. Next base: position 531,563 of record QJPP01000069.1, read on the forward strand.
TATTATTGGTTTTGAGAGTTTAATTCATTCATAGTTCATTGTTCTTACTTCCATCTTCATCCATTCAAGATTCCGGATTTCTTTAACTCTTATTGTAAGTACATGATCATGATCACACAAATAATTCTTGATTGTTTACTTATGAGCATGAGTAACTAAGTTCAAAACTAGGGTTGTGGGAACCATGAAGGATTAACGAAGTAGGCAAAGTACTTAGGTAATCTAGGAAGGTGTTTATGCATGTATTGTTCTTCCCTTCACTTTGATTGATTTTTAATGGCGTACAATGTTAGAACTCGTCTTATCCTTACTTGCCAGACCAAGGAGGTAACGGATGGGAAAAGGGTTGTAAACAATGAGATTCGAGGCTATCAACCCTCGTCTAATAGCTTGACCTTGTCCGGGAATAGCTAATCTGGGATCAAGGGTAAGGTTTAGTAAAGCGACACCCGCGGCCGGACCAAGGTGTGTGGTAAAATTCACCTAGTTGCCGGACCAAGGAATTAGGTGAACCTAACTTACCGATTCTGCATGCTAAGCACTAATCTAGTTAACCAAGTACAAAATCCTTACTAAGTTATGATCTCATGGGGAACATGACCCTAGTCACTTCTCTTATTGATAGCAACTGTTGAAATTGATCTTTGTTACTTGTTACTAATTCACATTACGATCTTTACTTGTTACTTTAACCCCCTCCCCCTTTGCAGGAAATAATTGACTAAAAGCTTGAAGTAAACACTAATCGACCATAGTCCTTCCATATTCCCTGTGGGATCGACCCTAACCTTTAGTTGGGTTCTATATTTGAACAGCGACCGCTTGCGCTTTTTTTAGAGGTGTAATTTGGGCGCATCAAATTTTGGCGCCGTTGCCGAAGAAACGGCTTAGGACTAAGAGAGATTGTGTTTATTTCACTTATAGTCCTTATTTCCTGATTTTACTCTTTCTGTTGTTTTTGTTTTGATCACAGGTTGCACACTTGTGCATGCCAAGCACAAAGAGTCAAGGCAATCCCTTGATCCCTAATGATCCGGAGCTCTCCAAAACATTACGAAACATGTCTAAGGATGGAGAGCACGAAACTCAAGAGCAGATTACAACTCGGTTACTAGCTGAGGCTGAGCAAAAGAAAAGAGAAGATGCAGCATGCCAAAAGGAAGGCGAAGATGCCCTTGCTACCGAAGATGAGAAAATTGCACAAGATCGTGCAGCTCGAAACACTGCAGTTGAGCAAGCAAGACATGGAAGGCAACAAGCGGTCCTGGATAAGGCAGTACCTCATCGCGCCCCATATAATAGGGGTTGACAAATGCAGCAGCAAAGGCAGGCTCCTCTGTATTATGATGTAGATGATTAAGATGAGAAGGAATATGGCTCCACTGGGCCCATAGTGCTACCACCATTGGCTGACAGGACAAAGTTTGACATTACTAGTGCCATGATTCAACTGTTGACCATGAAAGGTCTCTATTCAAGAAAGCCCACTGAAGATGCAATTCTACATGTGAATAACTTTGTAAGCGTCAGCAAATCATATAACATGCCAGGAGTGGGTCAAGAGGCTATCAGACTAAGGCTGTTCCCATTTTAATTGACTGATGAAGCAACTGCATGGCTCTCAGAACTGCCTGATAGTTCCATATACTCGTGGTATGAGCTAAAGACTCAGTTTCTGGAGCGGTTCTTTCCTTCATCAAGGATGTTGCAGCTGAAGCAAGAGATATATAATTTCAGGCAGCTACCTACATAAGCTCTATATGAGGCGTGGCTGAGGTTCAAAATGAAGATGAAGCAAGTTTTGAGACACGAAATCCCTCCCAGGCATCTGATGGAGATATTATAAAAGGCCCTGAATGCAAATACTAAAGCTGTAGCTGATACTGTAACTGGAGGTGCATTCATGGAAAACACATACCCTGAAGCTGCAGAGAGTTTGGATAGGGTCGCAAAGAAAAATCGAGCATGGTATACGAGAGATGCGGAAACGTCAGTAGGTACTTATGCAGTTGGCAAGTCCATGGATCCTAATGAGATAAAATACATTAAGTAGACAGGCTGAGATGAACACGACATTTGGGTTGCTGGCAAACAAATTCCTGGCGGAGGGAGTAGAAAAAGTTAAAGCGGTAGGTTCTCAAGGAAGAGCACCATGGTCAGACGGGTACTCATCTGAAGAAGAAATTGGTTATCCGAATAATCAAGGGGTGGGTTTCCGGGCCTCTGGCCAAGGAAATAAAGGTCGAAACAGAGATAGGGATGACTACTACAATTGGTTCGATTACAGAGATAGAGCAGATGGTGACTGGCAGAAGAAGGATAGGTACAAAAATGATAGAAGTAATCTCTATGTTCTGCCTGCAAGTTGCAAAGAGTGAGCTGGATAACCCACCATGAGAGACCGTCTGCCGAGTCAAAGGCGAAAATCAAAGAAGTTGCACCAGTCCTAAAACTCATGCCATTGCCTCCTCCACCTTATCCCTAGAGGTTGAAGAAGAAGGTTGAGGATGGCAAATTCCACAAGTTTATCTCGATGCTGAAGCAGTTATCAGTAAATATTCCTTTGGTCGAAGCATTGGAACAAATGCCTAGTTATGCAAAATAATATGAAGGATTTACTGTAGTGAAATAGCATCTCATTTTATGGTACAGAAGAAGGAAGATCCTGGAGCCTTCACCATCCCATGCACTATTGGATCATTCTACTTTGCCAAAGCTTTGTGTGATCTGGGTGCTAGTATAAATTTGATGCCGCTTGCAGTTTACTATCAGTTAGGCTTGGGAGCCCCCTCTCCGACTAAAATGCGGTTACTTATGGCTGATCGGACGGTGAAGAGGCCTGTGAGAATTCTGTATGATGTGTTGGTAAAGATTGACACTTTCATATTTCCTGCAGATTTTGTTATCCTAGATTGCAAGGTTGATTTTGAGGTGCCCATTATCTTGGGGTGACCATTCTTGGCTACTGGGCATGCTTTGGTTGATTTGGATACGGGTCAGATGAAATTTAGGCTAAATGATGAAGAGGTGACCTTCAATCTGTGCAAGTCGATGAAGCACCATGATGATATGAGAGTGGTGTCAGTGATTGATGTAGTTGATGAGGACCAGCTGGTTGTACCTGTTGAGGAGTGACTTGGTGTAGAAGCCCTTTCAGTGGTCATCATGATTTTGTAGGGTGACGACATTGATGAATATGACGAGATGGTTGCAGCACTTACAGGTTTAGGATCTTACACTTATGCACCAAAGAAGCTGGATTTGGATTTGAAGAATAGGACGACACCACTGGCTCATCTATCTATTGAGAAGCCGCCAGTCTTAGAGCTCAAAGCACTGTCAGCTCATGTTCGGTATGTATTTTTGGGAGATAATGAGACTTTGCCAGTAATTATTGCTGCAGATTTGGGTGAAGCGCAGGTTGAGGCTCTGGTTGCAGTATTGAAAAAGTTTAAGAGAGCTATTGGGTGGACCGTCGCAGACATTATTGGGATTTTTCTTGGAATCTGTACTTACAAAATCCAGCTCGAGCCTGATTGTGTTCCATCTATTGAGCATCATCATTGGTTGAATCAGCCTATGCAAGAAGTCGTCAAGAAAGAGATCATAAAGTGGCTGGATGCAGGTGTGGTTTACCAATTTCTGATAGCAAGTGGGTGATCCCGGTTTAGTGCATACCAAAGAAAAGAGGGATTATTGTTGTTCCTAATGCTAAGAATGAGCTAATTCTTATGAGGCCAGTGACAGGCTAGCGCAGATGCATGGATTACAGAAAGTTGAATGCATGGACCGAGAAGGACCATTTTCCAATGCCATTCATAGATCAGATGCTAGACCATTTTGCAGGTAGAGGTTGGTACTGTTTTCTTGATGGTTATTCGGGGTATAATCAGATCTCTATTACCCTCGAAGACCAAGAGAAAACCACATTCATATGCCCGTATGGGACATTTGCCTTCAAGAGGATGTCGTTCGATCTTTGCAATGCGCCAGCAACTTTTCAGCGATGTATGATGTCTATATTTTCAGATATGGTGGAGGACACTATAGAGGTCTTTATGGATGACTTTTAGGTGGTAGGTGACTCATTTGAAGATTGTCTAGATCATCTAGGCTGTGTGTTGAAATGGTGTGAAGAGTGTAACCTAGTGTTGAATTAGGAAAAATGTCAATTCATGGTCAAAGAAGGCATCGTACTTGGTCACCGAATTTCGAAAAAGGGCATAGAAGTTGATAGAGCAAAGATTGAGGTGATTGAAAAACTGTCCCCACCAGTTTCTTGAAAGGTATCCGGAGTTTCTTGGGTCATGAGGGTTTTATCGGCGATTTATCAAGGACTTCTCCAAAATTGCAAATCCGTTGTGCAAGTTGTTGGAGAAAAAGGTAAAATTTGTATTTGATGATGCTTGTCTCAAGGCATTCGAGTGCCTCAAAGAGAAGTTGGTTAGAACTCCTATTATTATTGCTCCTGATTAGTCGCAACCGTTTGAAGTTATGTGTGATGCTAGTGGAGTGGCGCTATGATCAGTCCTAGGCCAAAGGTGCAAGAAGATTCTTCATCCTATTTACTACGCTAGCAAGGCACTTAACCCAGCTCAGAAGAACTATACAGTGACTGAACACGAACTTCTTGCTGTGGTCTTTGCCTTCAATAAATTAAGATCTTATTTACTTGGCACCAAGGTATTGGTGCATACTGACCATTAAACTCTTCGCTATCTGATGGCGAAAAAGGATGCTTAACCAAGGTTGATTAGATGGGTGTTGCTGCTGCAGTAGTTTGAATTTGAAGTTAAGGACCACAAGGGTACTGAAAATCAGGTGGCAGATCATTTTTCTAGGTTGGAAAAAAAAGCTATGTTGAAGCTAAATGATGAGTTCGAGATTGATAAGTGGTTTCTTGACGAACAGGTATTGGTTGCTTCTCAGGACTTGATCCCATGGTTCGCGGACATTGCCAACTACTTGGCAAGTGATTTAGTGTCTGATGATATGTCCATTCACCAAAGGAGAAAGTTCATGTCTGATGTGAAGAAATATTTTTGGGAAGAGCCATTCTTGTTCCGTGTGTGTGCGGACACTATGATCCGAAGATGTGTGCCAGAAGCGGAGATGATAAAGATATTGGAAGCATTCCATTCCTCCCCTGTGAGAGGTCATCATAGTGGTATCCAGACTGACTATAAGATCTTGCAATGCAGCTATTATTGCCCGACTATTCATAAAGATGCCCACGAGTTTGCTAAGGCGTGTAGCAGATGTCAGAGGGAAGGAGGCATATCAAGGAGACATGAGCTTCCTATGAACCCCATTCTTGTGATTGAGTTATTCGATGTTTGGGGCATTGACTTCATGGGTCCGTTCCTGTTGTCTGATGGGAACCGGTATATATTGGTGGTTGTTGACTATGTGTCTAAGTTGGTGGAAGCGGTTGCGCTTCCAAGCAATAAAGGTAAATATGTCACAGCGTTCTTGGAAAAGAACATCTTCCCCAGATTCGGTACGCCAAGGTCCATTATTAGTGGAGGCTCTCACTTTTGCAAAAAATTGTTTCGTGCTTTGCTTGAGAAACATGGAGTGAAACATAGAGTTGTAACCCCTTATCATCCTCAGACGAGTGGGCAAGTGGAGATCTCCAATAGAGAAATCCTGTCCAAGACCGTTAATGCAAATAGAAAGGATTGGTCGCGGAAGCTTGAGGATGCATTGTGGGCATACCGGATTGCGTACAAGACTCCAATAGGCATGTCTCCATACCAGCTTGTGTTTGGTAAGGCCTGCCATCTTCCGGTTGAACTAGAGCATAAGTCCATGTGGGCCTTAAAAAAGCTGAACTTGGATTGGGGTGCAACATCATTGCAAAGGCTAGGGCAGCTGAATGAGTTGGATGAGTTCCGACTAAATGCATATGGAAGTTTATCTTTGTACAAGGAGAGAATGAAGCTGTACCATGACCGAAAGATAGAGAAGAGAGATTTTCAGCCAGGTGACTTGGTCCTACTTTACAATTCTAGACTTCGCTTATTTCCTCGCAAGTTGAATTCCAAGTGGATTGGACCCTTCAAGGTGGTGCAAGTTTTCTCTCACGGGGCAATTGGACTTGAAAACCTTGATGGAAAGAGATTCAAAGAAAACGGGCAGCGGATAAAAGCTTATTTTGGCACAGCAGAGGAGATCAAGAATATTGAGGCTTGGAGCATAAATGAGTTCATCCCACCCAAGGAGCTTGATGAAGTCTGAGTAATCAAGCAGCCTGCGTTGTGCCGCGATATTAAATCAGGTGTTGCATGGGAGGCAAACCATGATTTTGTAATTTACTTTATGTTAGTTGTAGTGTAAAGACTGGGGAGTGTTTTGGTGAAGTCTGAGTAACCAAAACACTTGCGTCGTGCCGCGACATTAAATCAAGCGCTGCTTGGGAGGCAACCCAAGGCTAATGTTTGCTATATGTGCAGAAACAGGTGGAGGAAAAGTGCTGGAGAAAATCAAACTCAGAAAATGGGTAAGTCAGGCTCCACGAGTATGGTTCACGGATCGTGGACCATTCCACGAGTCGTCGAACTAACTCGTGGAACTCAGGTGGTAATGGCCAAGTGCAGAACAGCTTCCACGAACTGGTTCCACGAGTTGTGAACACAATCATGAATCATGATTGCCAGTCATGGAAATCAGAGGAAATTTGGTGGCAGGACTTGTTCCACGAGACCATTCTACGAGTCGTGGTTAGTTCCACGATTTGTGAACAAGACTCGTGGAACCCAAGTAAGTTTTGATTTTTTATTTTTTTTATTGTTCACCCGCTTCACCCGACCCGACCCTCGACCTAAATCATTTAAAACACCCAAAAATTAAATGTTTCCCCCATTTTCTTCAACCAAACCGACAGGTATGTTCCCCCATTTTCTTCAACCTAACCGACAGGTATTTTATTCACCCCATGTTTATCACTTCGGCGCCACAAGTATGTTCCTGCCTCCCTATGATTCTACTTTTCTTGATGCATTGAGGAAAATGCACATTACTTTTTGGTGGGGTAGGGGCAACAGCTGTTTGTATTTTGATGGGTCTTTTGGCGAAGTCTGAGTAGCCAAAAGACCTGCGTCGTGCCGCGATGTTAAATCAGGCGCTACATGGGAGGAAACCCATGAGGGTACTCAAAAGGTACCCGAGTCCTTAGGGTTTTCTTGTCTGTGTTCTTTACCTAAGGATTTTTATTTCTGTTGAACCGGCACGTTTAATATAGGTTGTATGTAGTAGAAGAAGAAAAGGAACTTTGCGCAGTCTGTGATATGATTTTTGGAACTGGATTTTTGAATGGAGAACCCCTCCAAATTTTGTGTGACATGGTAGTATCTGTTCTTAATAGACTAACTGTTATAGATTTGTGCATGACATTGTAATGTAATCGACTTGATGAATGGCTTAAGCTAGAGCATGAACATAATAGTTATCATGTAATTGTTTGACTCTGTGCCATGAGTGTGTGAGCTTATTTTGACGTGTTCTTGCATTGTGGGCCAATCTAGAACTTGCCCGGTTAGTCTTGCTTAGGTTCTAGGATGGTTGGCTAGGAAAGGATCATAGGCCGTTTTGAATTAGTCCACTTTATCCAAATGACCGACCAAATAAAGTAAATATCCTTTGATCCCTGATTTTGAACCTAAATTGACCCATTTTGTTGTTTAGCCTAATCACCTTCCCCGTCTTTTTGTAAAACCTTTAGTTTGGTCCTGGTCCCTCCTTAGACATCGTGTACCTCAACTCAGGAAAATCGCCTAAGTTGAGGGTGGCTACTGTAGAGGTGAGTGAGGAGTAGGGGTATGAAAAGAGAAGGTTAGTAATGAATAAGGGAAATAACAAGTGTGGTGGGCATGATAAAGAAAAGAAAAAGAAAGAGAAAACAAAGAAAAAGAAAAGAAAAGAAAGAAAGAAAAAGAAAATGTGAAAAAGAGTTGAATTTGAACCAAAAGCCGCACCTGTCATTTGTTTAAAAATGAAAAGGGAGAAAAAAGGAGTAAAAGAATAGAGTTGGTCCGATAAGTGGAGAAAAAATAGCGTAGTGTCAAGGAGGGCTTAGTCACTGATTTTCATATCTACCATACCCGTCCCTAAGACTACGGTACAAGCCAAGAGAAGTCCTATAGTGATCCTAATCCAATTGTCCGAAAGCCGAGGCACAGAAAATAAGGGCAAGCCTATGGTATTGTGCACGCATTGCTTGAATATCTATTGTGAGTGCGGGTGTCTTTGTTCAGTCCCCGAATTCTTGATTATATTATTGTGTGATTGGGAATTCTTTTTGGTGAGGGCACTAGAGCAACTTTGACTGCGGACTGTTAGGGTGAATCTTATGTGTGTATGCTAGGTCTTCTGTTGATAGTATAATGTCATCCATGGATCCTCCTGTGTTGTCTTGATAGACGGAACATATGCACTGGTTTTGTGTTGAAAAAGGAGGGGGATACTTGTTATGAACTAAATTGCTAAATCATGTGACTGCCATAGCTCCTAAGTTTCTTTTGCTAAAGCTTCATTCTAGGATAGTTTTGTTTTGTCGCTTGAGGACAAGCAACCGTTTTAAGTTGAGGCTGTTGATGTGCCGTGAGTTTGCGGCACTTTCGACGCTTAAACTTTGGAATTGGAGTATGTTCTTTGGCGATTTTTAGTAGATTTGATGTGTTTTGGAATCTTGTGCAGGAAAACATGGTTCGAAGATTAAGTGCAGAAAAGGACAGCAATTCAGGACTAAAACTGACTTCTACGACTCAGTACCATGAGTCGTCAATCATTTCACGAGTTGTGGAAGTCAGTTATGAAAAGAATGTTGCAGACGGAGCTTGAACTGACTTCTACGACTCATTACCACGAGTCATCGACCCTTCCACGAGTCGTGGAAGTCAGTCGTGGAAAGGTTACTGCAGATGCAACTGGGGCCTGAGTTCAATGAAAGGTTTCCATGAGTCGTAGACGTGTTCACGAGTCGTGGGCCTTACTCGTAGAACCTGATCAGAGAAGGAGACAAAGCCTGAGTTCTATGACTCAGCCCCACGAGTCATGATTCAAGTCACGAGTCGTAGACTTCCTTCGTGGAAAAGAACCTGCAGAAGAGCAAAATTGTCTGAGTTTCACGAGCACATGTGACAAACCATAGAAGCTTCCACGAATCGTGGAATGATCTCGTGGAAGCTGCCGATTCCAGTTTTCCTAGTTTTGTTAGGACAGGATTTCCATTGTCTATAAATACTTTCCCTAGGTTTTATTTTACATTTTATGCACGATATTTTGTAGGAAACAGATTGGTAAACTTGTGATATTGGTTTATTATTGGTTTTGAGAGTTTAATTCATTCATAGTTCGTTGTTCTTACTTCCATCTTCATCCATTCAAGATTCTGGATTTCTTTAACTCTTATTGTAAGTACATGATCATGATCACACAAATAATTCTTGACTTTTTACTTATGAGCATGAGTAACTAAGTCCACAACTAGGGTTGTGGGAACCATGAAGGATTAACGAAGTAGGCAAAGTACTTAGGTAATCTAGAAAGATGTTTATGCATGTATTGTTCTTTCCTTCGCTTTGATTGCTTTTTAACGGTGTACAACGTTAGAACTCGTCTTATCCTTACTTGCCAGACCAAGGAGGTAACGGATGGGAAAAAGGTTGTAAACAACGATATTCGAGGCTATCAAGCCTCGTCTAATAGCTAGACCTTGTTTGGGAATAGCTAATCTGGGATCAAGGGTAAGGGTTAGTAAAGCGACACCCGCGGCCGGACCAAGGTGTGTGGTGAAATTCACCTAGTTGCCGGACCAAGGAATTAGGTGAACCTAACTTACCGATTTTGCATGCTAAGCATTAAACTAGTTAACCAAGTACAAAAGCCTTACTAAGTTATGATCTAATGGGGAACACGACCCTAGTCACTTCTCTTATTGATAGCAACTGTTGAAATTGATCTATGTTACTTGTTACTAATTCACATTATGATATTTACTTGTTACTTTAAACCCCTCCCCCTTTGCGGGAAATAATTGACTAAAAGCTTGAAGTAAGCACTAATCGACCATAGTCCTTCCATATTCCCTGTGGGATTGACCCCAGCCTTTAGTTGGGTTCTATATTTGAACAGCGACCGCTTGCGCTTCTTTTAGAGGTGTAATCTGGGCGCATCAGTGGCATAGCTTTAGACACGCAAATGAAGTAGCACAAATTTAGGCTAAACAAGGTTCAAAACTAACATATACCAATGAAGGCCATATATTGCATATCCCTCCTGATCACCTCAAAAAAAGGATCCATCTCTCAACTACGCTATCAGTGCATGTATCTACTTATAATAAATTAACTGGTTTTGGCAACCTTGTTGTATTATCTAACCCATATAGGGAATCTACTATGTCTATAACTAACTAAGTTTGATATATAATATATTAGCCTTATTATTCAAAAAAAAAATTACAACACCTACCAAATTCAATTTTTTAAAAATTTATTAATATTCAATTATTTTTTCCGTAAAGGATTTTTTTAAATTCATTTTGTAGGCTTAAATCTAGGGATTCATTAACCAACTAAATATATTTTTCCTCCTAATCTGCTATTCTCTCTCCTAAAATATATTCATTCCCTAAATATACACTTTTTATATTCATTCTTTCTCCTAAAATATATTTAAATTTTTAAAAAGAAAATAATTTCCCAAATATACACTTTTTTTACTAACAAGTTTAATTTTTGAAAAGGGAGTCATGTATTTTTTGTCTTTATGATATGAAAACTGATGCTAAACATATGAAGTTTGTTAATAGAATAATCATTCTTTACTCTATGAATACCTATGTTATACCAAATTGAGTACTTATTTCTTACCAATTTGAATATCAATTTGTATATCAAAATGAATGATTTTGCGTATGCAATGTGTATAAAATAGGTTAGAATGATTTTGTGTATGCAATGTGTATTGAATCTGGTTGCATAATGACTCTTGTATAGAATATAGTAGCATAACTTGAATATCAATTATAATATCAATTCTATACCAAATTGAATGATTTTGTGTATGTGTAGATGATAAAATTCAGAATTTGTAGACGATAAAATTTGAGTCACAGAAAATAATAATCAGGATTAGAAATATCGCAACAATCGTAGGATTTGATTTGAATATATGAGTGTTACAATCTCTATTAATCCTCTGATTCGTCTTTTCAAGTATATAAATTCAAGGGCCATTAGGCTTGATCTTGAATTTTCTAGAATTGATCTTGACTTGTGAATTTGATGAGTTTGATCTTGACTTGTACTTGAATCCAAGGACTTTTGAGCTTGATCGTGAATCTGATGGTCTTGATCTTGAGTTGTATGAACTTGAATGTTGAATTCTTGAACTTGTAACTTGTAGAGAAATTTGTTGTGTTTGATCCACGAGCTCTCTCTGGCTTCTTGTTAGAATTCTGGTGTCTTTTCTGAATTATGGAGGACCCCTATTTATAGTTGTAGGAGGGAAGAATTATGGTAAGTATAAACTCTTTCTGACTAATCAGATTGAAGTGATGTGGCCATATTTGATTAGTCAGAATATGTCACTTGTACACGTGACGTGTTTCCATTGGTCTTTAATTTGGCTTGGCATGCTGCATTATTTTGACATGTGGCATGATCCTATTGGCTCCTTCATTTGACTTGGCATGCCATGTCATTTGACACGTGGCACCAAATTGGGCCTCTAGAATAAGATGATATTTTGGGCTTTGCAAAGTGGGCTCATCATTTGTAGCCCAAATTATTGGATTAGCCCAATGAAATTAGACTGTTAATTAAATCCGTATTTATTGGACCTAATTATTTATCCAATTATATTAATCTGCAATATTTATTTGGACTAATATTTTTGAATTTAATATAAACCCGAATTTTCTATGAATTTATAATTAATAAAATTTCGTTGTATACAAAGTGCCCCCACTTCAAGACTTGTCAAAATATTTAATCTTTTGAAGACTAGGCTTAAAGTATTAACCTGATATTTTAATTGTCATGGTATTCGTATCATGAACCAATACATGCCACATAAAAAAATACATTAGACCTGAATTGATCTTTTTTAAAAAAAAATATGTATTGTGAACTTTTTTTTTAAAAAAAGGCACAATTCACGTGCAATGGTCATGAACCCAATTTGCAGGGTTGACCTTTCCTTTGTTGTTCCCATGCATGCACGTGAGGTGGCAACTTTTCTCCCTTTTTTTCTTTTTCTTTTCGATTCCTTTCCTTGTTTGGCTTGCAAAGTTGTATCCCACATCACGTAGGAATCCTTCAACATTTATTTTGGGCCTCTATAAATAGAGACATGCCCCTTATTTTCTAGGCACCAATAATTTCAATAATTCCTAGAGGAACTTTAAGGATTTGTGAGCTTCTTCCAAGTCGCTAGCATCAAGGTGCGAGGTAATTTTCTTTTCTCTTTTTTTTTTTTTACCTTTCTCCATTTTTTTAGAGGAACGAAAATTGCATCGAAAGAGGATTTGATCTCAACGTGACGCCAAGAGTTGAAAACTTTACATGATTTTTGGCAAAGACTTTATACCGCCTAAGCCAAAGTGTCGCCTTGTACAAGCTAAAGACTTTATACCGTCTAAGGCAAAGACCCTATATGATCCCCGGTAAAAACTTACACCGTCTGAGCCAAAGACCTTATATCACTCGAGACTAAGACTTTACACCGTCCGAGCCAAAGGTGTCGTATTGTCCAAGCCAAAGACTTTATACCATCTAAGACAAAGACTTTGCGTGATCTGCGATAAAGACTTTACACCATCTGAGCAAAAGATCTTATATCACTGGAGGCGAAGACTTTACACCGTCTAAGCCAAAATTATTGTATCGTCCGAGCCAAAGACTTTACACCGTCTAAGCCAAAGACTTTACATGGTCCGCGGTAAAGACTTTACACCATCTGAGCCAAAGACCTCATATCACTCGAGGCAAAAACTTTACACCGTATGAGCCACAAATGATGTATCGTCCCAGCCAAAGATTTTATACCATCTAAGGCAAAGACTTTACATGGTCCACGGTAAAGACCTTACACCGTCTGAACTAAAGACCTTATATCACTTGAGGCAAAGATTTTACACCATCTGAGCCAAAAATGTTGTATCGTTCGAGCCAATGACTTTACACCGTCTAAGGGAAAGACTTTACATGGTCCGTGGTAAAGACTTTACACCGTCTGAGTCAAAGACCTCATATCACTCGAGGCGAAGACTTTACACCGTCTGAGCCACAAGTGTTGTATCGTCCGAGCCAAAGATTTTACACCGTCTAAGGCAAAGACTTTACATGGTCCGCAGTAAAGAGTTTACACCGTCTGAGCCAAAGACCTTATATCACTCTAGGCGAAGACTTTACACCGTCTGAGCTAAAGTGTTCTATCGTCTGAGCCAAAGACTTTACACCGTCTAAGGCAAAGACCGAGGTGGAGAGGGACTAAAATTTTTTGTCTTGAGGCATGGAAATTTGGAGATCCTTTCAAAGAAACACCCGTAAAAGACAAGCTTAAGGTGCAAAGGGACAAATTAGTCCACTTTAAGGTATGAAAATTTAGAGATCCTTTTAAGGATATATCCGTAAAAGGCCGGCTTAAGGTGTAAAGGAATAAATTTTGTCCACCTTAAGGCATGGAAATTTAGAAATCCTTTTAAGGATACATCCGTAAAAGGCCAGCTTAAGGTGCAAAGGGACAAATTTTGTCCACCTTAAGGCATGAAAATTTAGAGATCCTTTTAAGAATACATCCGTAAAAGGCCAGCTTAAGGTGAAAAGGGACAAATTCTGTCCACCTTAAGGCAAGGAAATTTAGAAAGCCTCAACTCGAAGGCTTGAAGGTCTTGATGACTCCAACTTAAAAACTTGACAGATTTAGAGACTTCAACTTGAAGACTTTGCGTATTTGGCAACTTTAACTTGTAGCCTTGGAAAATTTGACGCCTCCAACTTGCAGTATTGCTGAATTTAGAGGACTTCAACTTAAAAGCGAAGTGGATTTGAAGACTTCAGCTTGCAGGCTTGATAGATTTTTGACCTGAACTTGTTGGACTGAGAAATTTGAGCATTCCAAATTTTGTTGAAGAAGATCATCATTCATGGAGGTCTGCCTCCATTGAGCCATGAACGTGTGGTATAAGTCAAAAAATTAATGAATGAGTATTGCGGGCTTGACTTTCAAGTGGGAACTTGTATTTTTTTGTCACTCATACGATTGAACCCAAAATAAAATTCTAAGTGCCTACGTACCTCAGTGTAGAGGACCAAGTCATAACTTTTGCCTAGGTCGCCTCTCGCGAGGTTTTCAACCTAGCGGACTTTTTGTGTCCTAACTTTTGCATAGGCTGCCTCTTGCGAGGTTTTCAACCTAGCAGACTTTTTGTGTACTAATTTTTGCCTAGGTCGCCTCTCGCGAGGTTTTCAACCTAGTGGACTTTTTGTGTCCTAACTTTTGCTTAGGCCGCCTCTTGCGAAGTTTTCAACCTAGCAAACTTTTTGTGTCCTAACTTTTTCCTAGGGCGCCTCTTGCGAGGTTTTCAACCTAGCGGACTAATTTTTTTTGGAGAGCCGTACATAGTTTATACTCTTGCGGGCCAAGAGTTACATGCAGTTTATGCTCGTGCCTTATGGAGGGTTACCTTCCTTCAAGGATAGTACTTCTTCAAGAATTTTGCATTTATAAGGCCAACCCTTATGCCATCTGCATCAGCAAGCTTGTAAGCACCATTTGAATATGCTTCTTGTATAATGTATGGCTCTTCCCACTTCAAGAGGTGAATTTGACCCCAGACTTGTGAGAAGTGATAATAGGCCTCCTTACTGCAAGTACTTGATCTCCAACTTGGAAGCACCTCAAGCGAACCTTTTTGTTAAAAGCACGAGATAGACGGGCTTGATAACATTCAAGATTTTGGTGAGCTTCGAGCCTCTTCTCATCGAGTGCCTCTAACTCGGCAAGACATAATCGAGCATTTTTTTCTTCAGTGAGCCCTTCTTGGATAGCAAGTCTTAAAGAAGGTATTTAACGCTCAAGTGGTAGGACTGCTTCAACTCTAAAAGCGAGTGAGTATTGGATTGCTTGCATTGGTGTGCGATAAGTCATTTTATATGCCCACAAAGCTTCTTCCATTCGCTCGTGCCAATCTCTTTTAGACTTGGAGACGACTTTCTTCAATAAGGTGCACATAGTCTTATTAAAAGCTTCAGCTAGACCATTGGCGGCAGCATGATACATAGAAGATTTAAGCTGCTTGAACTCGAAGAGTTCACAATTCTTATTCATCAACTTGTTATCAAATGGCTTGCCATTATCCGTTATTATATAGCGAGGAATGCCAAAGAGGTAGATAATATTCACTCGGATGAAGTTCGCAACATTTTCCTTCTTTACTTCTTTGAGAGCGACAACTTCTGCCCATTTTGAGAAGTAATCTGTCGCAGCCAAGATGTACAAGTGTCCACCGGAAGACTTTGGTAGTGTTCCAACAACATCTAGTCCCCAAGCATCGAATGGCTAAGATACGATAGTTGGGTGTAATACTTCAGGTGGCTGATGTAAATTTTTTACATGAAACTAGCAAGCCTTGCATCTCCGAGAATAATCCAAGCAATCTTTCACCATCGTCGGCCAGTAATATCCCATCCTTTTTATGTGGAAGTGTAGCTTTGTTTCGGATTGATGTGATCTACATACTACTGAATGCGCTTCTTGTTAAGCTTGGACTGCTTCTTCTTCCCCCAGACATCTCAAAAGTACTCCCTCAATTGATCTTCTATATAATGTGTCCTTGTAGTAAAGAAAGCGAGGTGCACAACGACGGATGTCAGTATTTCTCCTTGGATCTTCTGGAAGTATCCCATAACACAAGTAGTCAATAATAAATTGTCGCCAATCTTCTTTCACGGCTTTAGAAACAGCGACCAGATGCTCAAGCTTATCTTTTGCATGTTCATCATCTTTTGGCGGTGGTACTACCCATTTTTGGCAAATAGTAACTTGTGTCTGATCTAGAAGAGTTAGACTTGAAGCTAGAGAAACCAAGACATCGGCTTTTTGATTTTCCTTCCTCGGTACATGTTGAAGGCTCACATCTCCAAGCCATCCTCTCAACTTTTGAGCATAACCATGATATGGGCGAAGCTCGGGCTTCTTGACTTCATAACTTCCCAAGAGTTGGTTGATCACCAGCTAAGAGTCACCAAAGACCTGCAATTGTAGTTGTTTCATGTTGATAGCCATTTCAAGCCTGAGTATTAACGCCTGATATTCTGCGTCGTTGTTGGAGCAACATTGCGTCAGAGTAAATAAGTATGGGAGAACTTCTCCTTGTTGAGTGACAAACACCATGCCAGCGCCAGCTCCACCTCGATGTGCCACACCATTAAAGAACATCTTCTACGGAGGTTGAACTTCAATAACCATTGTATCCTCATCAGAAAGTTCATCAGTTAGCTCTCAATCATCAAGTATCGGGTGATCCGCCAAGAAGTCTGCTAATGCTTATCCCTTTATAGCTTTTTGAGGGATGTACTCAATCTCAAACTGCTGAAACTGAAGGTACCACCTAGCAAGTGGGTCACTAAGGACTGGTTTTGACATCATAAACTTAATGGGATTTGCTCTAGATATAAGACGAACAATGTGGGCTTGAAAGTAGAGCTTCATCTTCTGGATTTAAAAGACTAACGCCAAACACAACTTTTCGATTGGCGAATACTTCAACTCATTTGGTGTCATAATTCTGCTTAGGTAATAAAGGGAGTTCTCTTTGCCTTCACTATTTTTTTGAGCTAATAGTGCTCCAACTGAACCTTTCTTGAGCTGCAATATAAAGTATCAATTGTTTTCCAGGTATAGGAGTTGCAAGGACTGGAGGCTTCATCAAATATGACTTGATACTTTCAAAGGCGTTACTACAAGCTTGGTCCCACTTGAAAGGAGCTCCCTTCTTCATGAGATAGCTGAATGGTTGACATCTTCCGGCTAGATTTGAGATGAACCTCCTCAGGTATGCTAGCTTACCTTGAAGACTTTTTAACTCATAAATATTTCAAGGCTCGGGCATCTTCCAGACTGCATCCACTTTAGCTTGATCAATCTCAATTCCTCGATGTCGCACTATGAAGCCAAGGAACTTTCCAGAAGTAACTCCAAAGGCACATTTCAACGGATTCATCCTGAGTTGATATCTTCGCAACAACTCAACCACTATTCTCAAGTCTTTCAAGTGGTCACTTCTCTTTCTTGATTTTACCACCAAATCATCAACATAACACTCAACATTCTTATAGAGCAAGTTATCAAAGATATTTTGCATAGCCCTTTGATATGTGGCATCAGCGTTCTTCATACCAAAAGGCATCACTTTATAGCAAGAAATTCCTTTAGGTGTACGGAATGAGGTGAGCTCTTCATCCTTTGGCACCATACGAATTTGGTTATAACCAGAGGAACCATCCATGAAATACATCGCCTCATAACCTGTGGTAGCATCAATCATCAACTCTGGAATAGGGAGTAGAAATTCATCCTTAGGACATGCGTGGTTGAGATCCCTGAAGTCAACACAAACTCGAATTTGGCCATTCTTCTTCCACACGAAGACAATACTTGAAATCCATGTGGGATACTTTACTTCTCGAATAAAGCTAGCTTCAATGAGTTTTTTTAACTTCACTCTCGATCAACGGAACCAAGTCTGGTCTGAAACGTCTTTGGGACTGCTTAACAGGATGAGCACCATTCTTGATTGCAAGCTGATGAACTGCCACTTTGGGATCCAAGCCAGGAATCTCTTTGTAACTCCAAGCAAATACATCCACATACTCTTTAAGTATATCTATATAAGCGGTTTCTTAATCATCTTCCAGAAAATCGCTTAGGTAGGTTTCTTCATCATCCATGAAATACATCGCCTCATAACCTGTGGTAGCATCAATCATCAACTCTGGAATAGGGAGTAGAAATTCATCCTTAGGACATGCGTGGTTGAGATCCCTGAAGTCAACACACACTCGAATTTGGCCATTCTTCTTCCGCACTGGGACAATACTTGAAATCCATGTGGGATACTTTACTTCTCGAATAAAGCCAGCTTTAATGAGTTTGTTAACTTCACTCTCGATTAACGGAACCAAGTCTAGTCTGAAACATCTTTGGGCCTGATTAACAGGACGAGCACCATTATTGACTGCCAACTGATAAACTGCCACTTTGGGATCCAAAGCCAGGCATCTCTTTGTAACTCCAAGCAAAGACATCCATGTATTCTTTAATTATATCTATATAAGCAGTTTCTTCATCATCTTCTAGAAAAACGCTTAGGTAGATTGGCCTTGGTTCTTATTTGGTGCCAAGATTAACTTCCTTCAAGGGATCTATTGTGGTTTTTACTCCTTTTTTTAAGAGGGATGAAGATTCCATCAGAAGAGGATTTGATCTCAACACGACGCTAAGAGTCAAAAATTTTACATGATTTTTGGCAAAGACTTTGTACCGCCTAAGCCAAAGTGTCACCTTGTCCAAGCCAAAGACTTTACAGCGTCTAAGGCAAAGACCCTACATGGTCCCCGGTAAAAACTTTACACCGTTTGAGCCAAAGACCTTATATTACTCGAGGCAAAAACTTTACACCGTCTGAGCCGAAGGTGTCGTATCGTCTGAGCCAAAGACTTTATATTATCTAAGGCAAAGATGTTACATGGTCTGCGGTAAAGACTTTACACCGTCTGAGCCAAAGACCTTATATCACTTGAGGCAAAGACTTTACACTGTCTGAGCTGAAGGTGTCGTATCGTCTGAGCTGAAGACTTTACACCGTCTAAGGCAAAGGCTTTACATGATCCGCGGTAAAGACTTTACACCGTCTGAGCCAAAGACCTCATATCACTCAAGGCGAAGACTTTACACTGTCTGAGCCAAAAGTGTTGTATCATCTGAGCCAAAGACTTTACACCGTCTAAGGCAAAGGCTTTACATGATCCGTGGTAAAGATTTTACACCGTCTGAGCCAAAGACCTTATATCACTCGAGGCAAAGACTTTACATCATCTGAGCTAAAGGTGTTGTATCGTCTGAGCCAAAGACTTTACACCGTCTAAGGCAAAGACTTTACACCATCTTTTAGGGATCGAGATGGAGAGGGACTAAAATTTTCTGTCTTGAGGCATGAAAATTTAGAGATCATACAAAGGACGCATCCGTAAAAGGCCAGCTTAAGGTGCAAAGGGACAAATTGTTTCCACCTTAAGGCATGAAAATTTAGAGATCCTTTCAAGGAAACACCCGTAAAAGGCCAGCTTAAGGTGCAAAGGGACAAATTTTGTCTACCTTAAGGCATAAAAAATTAGAGATCCTTTTAAGAATACATCCGTAAAAGGCCAGATTAAGGTGCAAAGGGACAAATTCTGTCCACCTTAAGGCATGGAAATTTAGAAAGCCTCAACTCGAAGGCTTGAAGGTCTTGATGACTCCAACTTGCAAACTTGACAGATTTAGAGACTTCAGCTTGCAGACTTTGCGTATTTGGCAACTTTAACTTGTAGACTTGGAAAATTTGACGCCTCCAACTTGCAGTATTGCTGAATTTAGAGGACTTCAACTTACAAGCGAAGTGGATTTGAGACTTCAACTTGAATATTGACTGAATTTGAAGACTTCATTTTGCAGGCTTGATAGATTTTTGACCTCAACTTGTTGGACAGGGAAACTTGAGCATTCCAAATTTTGTTGAAGAAGATCATCATTCATGAAGGTCTGCCTCCATCGAACCATGAACGTGTGGTATAAGTCCAAAAATTAATGAGTGAGTATTGCATGCTTGACTTTCAAGTGGGAACTTGTATTTTTTTGTCACTCATACGACTGAACCCAGAATGAAATTCTTAGAGCCTACGTACCTCGGTGAAGAGGATTAAGTCATAATGTAGTTCTGGAAGAGTGATTTTTAT
Organism: Jaltomata sinuosa; assembly: GCA_003996215.1. NCBI lineage: Eukaryota > Viridiplantae > Streptophyta > Magnoliopsida > Solanales > Solanaceae > Jaltomata > Jaltomata sinuosa. The sequence goes on from QJPP01000069.1 coordinate 551,566, forward strand.
TGGGTCCTAACTTTTGCCTAGGTCTCCTCTCGCGAGGTTTTCAACGTAGTGGACTTTTTGTGTCCTAACTTTTTCCTAGGTCGCCTCTCGCGAGGTTTTCAACCTAGCAGACTTTTTGTGTCCTAACTTTTGCTTAGGCCGCCTCTTGCGAGGCATTCAACCTAGCGAACTTTTTGTGTCCTAACTTTTGCCTAGGCCGCCTCTTGCGAGATTTTCAACCTAGTGGATGATTTTTTTTTTGGAGAACCGTACACAGTTTATACTCTTGCGGGCTAGTAGTTACATGCAGTTTATGCTCGTGCCTTAAGGAGCATCACCTTCCTTCAAGGATAGTATTTCTTCAAGAATTTTGCATTTATAGGGCCAACCCTTATGCCAATTGGCATTAACAAGCTTGTAAGCACCATTTAAATATGCTTCTTGTATAATATATGGCCCATCCCACTTCGAGGTGAATTTGCCCCCAGACTTATGAGAAGTGATAATAGGCCTCCTTACTGCAAGTACTTCGTCTCCAACTTGGAAGCACCTCAAGCGAACCTTTTTGTTGAAAGCAAGAGATAGACGGGCTTGATAACATTCAAGATTTTATTGAGCTTTCAACCTCTTCTCATCGAGTGCCTCTAACTCGGCAAGACGCAATCGAGCATTTTCTTTTTCAGTGAGCCCTTCTTGGATAGCAAGTCTTAAAGAAGGTATTTAACACTCAAGTGGTAGGACTGCTTCAACTCCGAAAGTGAGTGAGTATGGGGTTGCTTGCGTTGGTGTGCGATAAGTCATTCTATATGCCCACAAAGCTTCTTCCATTCACTCATGCCAATCTATTTTAGACTTGGAAATGACTTTCTTCAATAAGTTGCACAGAGTCTTATTAAAAGCTTCAGCTAGACCATTGGCGGCAGCATGATACATAAAAGATTTATGCTGCTTGAACTCAAAGAGTTCACAAATCTTGTTCATCAACTTGTGATCAAATGGCTTGCCATTGTCCGTTATTATGTAGCAAGGAATGCCAAAGCGGTAGATAATATTCACTCGGATGAAGTTTGCAACATTTTCCTTCTTTACTTCTTTGAGAGCGACAACTTCTGCCCATTTTGAGAAGTATTTTGTTGCAACCAAGATGTACAAGTGTCCACCGGAAGACTTTAGTAGTGGTCCAACAACATCTAGTCCCCAAGCATCGAATGGCCAAGATGCGATAGTTGGGTGTAATACTTCAGGTGGCTGATGTATAAGATTTACATGAAACTGGCAAGCCTTGCATCTTCGAGAATAATCCAAGCAATCTTTCACCATCATCAGCCAGTAATATCCCATCCTCTTTATGTGGAAGTGTAGCTTTGGTCCAGATTGATGTGATCCACATACTCCTGAATGCGCTTCTTGCAAAGCTTGGACTGCTTCTTCTTCCCCAAGACATCGCAAAAGTACTCCCTCAAATGTTCTTCTATATAATGTGTCCTTGTAGGAAAGAAAATGAGGTGCACGACGACGAATGTCAGTCTTTCTATTTGGATCTTCTGGAAGTATACCATAACACAAGTAGTCAATAATAAATTATCGCCAATCTTCTTTCACAGCTTCAGAAACAGCGACGAGATGCTCAAGCTCATCTTCTGCATGTTCATCATCATTTTGCGATGGTACTACCTATTTTTGGCAAATAGTAACTTATGTCTGATCTGGAAGAGTTAGACTTGAAGTTAGAGCAGCCAAGGCATCGGCTTTTCGATTTTCCTTTCTCGGTACATGTTGAAGGCTCACATCTCCAAGCCATCCTCTCAACTTCTGAGCATAACCATGATATGGGCGTAGCTCAGGCTTCTTGACTTCATAACTTCCCAAGAGTCGGTTGACCACCAGCTGAGAATCACCAAAGACTTGCAATTGTAGTTGCTTCATGTTGACAACCATTTCAAGTCCAAGTATTAACGTTTGATATTCAGCGACATTTTTGGAGCAACATTGCGTCAGAGTAAAGGAGTATGGGAGGACTTCTCCTTGTGGAGTGACAAACACCATGCCAGCGCCAACGCTAGCTCAAGCTCCACATCGATGCACTGTACCATCAAAGTACATCTTCCATGAAGGTTGAACTTCGATAACCATTACATCCTCATCAAAAATTTCATCAGTTAGCTCCCAATCATCAGGTATCAGGTGATCCGCCAAGAAGTCTGCTAATGCTTGTCCCTTTATAGCTTTTTGAGGGATGTACTCAATCTCAAACTGCTGAAACTGAAGGTACCACCTAGCAAGTCGGTCACTAAGGACTGGTTTCGACATCACAAACTTGATGGGATTTTCTCTAGATATAAGACGAACAATGTGAGCTTGAAAGTAGTGCTTCATCTTTTGGATTGAGAAGACTAATGCCAAACACAACATTTCGATTAGAGAATACTTCAACTCATTTGGTGTCATAATTCTTCTTAGGTAATAAAGGGAGTTCTCTTTGCCTTCACTATTTTTTTGAGCTAATAGTGCTCCAACTGAACCTTTCTTGAGCTGCAATATAAAGTATCAATTGTTTTCCAGGTATAGGAGTTGCAAGGACTGGAGGCTTCATCAAATATGACTTGATACTTTCAAAGGCGTTACTACAAGCTTGGTCCCACTTGAAAGGAGCTCCCTTCTTCATGAGATAGCTGAATGGTTGACATCTTCCGGCTAGATTTGAGATGAACCTCCTCAGGTATGCTAGCTTACCTTGAAGACTTTTTAACTCATAAATATTTCAAGGCTCGGGCATCTTCCAGACTGCATCCACTTTAGCTTGATCAATCTCAATTCCTCGATGTCGCACTATGAAGCCAAGGAACTTTCCAGAAGTAACTCCAAAGGCACATTTCAACGGATTCATCCTGAGTTGATATCTTCGCAACAACTCAACCACTATTCTCAAGTCTTTCAAGTGGTCACTTCTCTTTCTTGATTTTACCACCAAATCATCAACATAACACTCAACATTCTTATGGAGCAAGTTATCAAAGATATTTTGCATAGCCCTTTGATATGTGGCATCAGCGTTCTTCATACCAAAAGGCATCACTTTATAGCAAGAAATTCCTTTAGGTGTACGGAATGAGGTGAGCTCTTCATCCTTTGGCACCATATGAATTTGGTTATAACCAGAGGAACCATCCATGAAATACATCGCCTCATAACCTGTGGTAGCATCAATCATCAACTCTGGAATAGGGAGTAGAAATTCATCCTTAGGACATGCGTGGTTGAGATCCCTGAAGTCAACACAAACTCGAATTTGGCCATTCTTCTTCCACACGAAGACAATACTTGAAATCCATGTGGGATACTTTACTTCTCGAATAAAGCTAGCTTCAATGAGTTTTTTTAACTTCACTCTCGATCAACGGAACCAAGTCTGGTCTGAAACGTCTTTGGGATTGCTTAACAGGATGAGCACCATTCTTGATTGCAAGCTGATGAACTACCACTTTGGGATCCAAGCCAGGAATCTCTTTGTAACTCCAAGCAAATACATCCACATACTCTTTAAGTATATCTATATAAGCGGTTTCTTCATCATCTTCCAGAAAATCGCTTAGGTAGGTTGGCCTTGGTTCTTCTTCGGTGCCAAGATTAACTTCCTTCAAGGGATCTATTGTGGTTTTCACTCCTTTTTCTAGTTCCAGTGGAGCATCTCTAGCATCTTCATCCTCTTGAGGATCACCATCATTGATAGATATGTAATGACACCAGGCAATATCTATCATCTTCTCGTCAACCTTCTTTTGAGACGAGGTATCTTTCTCAATTTGAACAGTAATGTGATATGAAGAGCCTACACTTTCTTCATCCTCTTCACGCTCCTGGGTACGAACCACGGTATGAATTCTTGCTTTTAGTATCTCCTCACATGAAAGCACAAGTTTCATCTGTCGCCTCATTCTAGAAGGGATCAAACTTTGGAAATCCCTTTGGACTCTAGGTGAAGCAGGAGTTATCAAGCGTTGAGAGTCTCTCCCATGCTTGTTATTCTTCCTCAACGGGCCCAATTTTTCTAAAACAGAAATTCTTGGGGTTGATTTTCCAAGTCTATCAAAGACAGAAGGCCTTTGGTTGGAAGTGACTGACTCATCTTCCACAGTGATGTAGCTGCTACTTACCTTTCTTATGGAGATGTGAACTGGAGGTGGCTACTCTTACCCTAAGCCTTCACGTGATTGCCTGGTAGTAGCATCTGATGGAAGTTTCCCTAACTTTGACATTTCATTGGGGTTATATCCAGCCTTCGCAAATAACCTATAAGCATTTGGATCAAAACCTTCACTTGTACGCTTTGTAGGGAGTGTCATATCTTGTGGTGGACTTTGAGCCACGAACTTTCCAAGCAACTTTGAGGATAAGTTTATCGCATCAATTCATTTGATAAGAAGAGTTAGTCCATTCAGTGTACTTTCTTGGACGTTAGATGATTGACCTTCCTCTTTCTTCACCTTTGGAACATAGCGAAGAACATGCTTTGCCTTCTTTTTTTGGACCACAATGCTTCCTTTACTCAGAATGGAGTGAGGTTTATTACCACCAACTTGACTTTTCCCGCATCCACATCATCTCTTTTGATTGCAAGCTCATCACACATAGTCGATTTAACAACATCAATTTTTGCATCTTTCCCAATGTGACTCTTCAAGTAGAACTTTGCATCAGCGAAGTGTGACTCAGCTTCAGCGAATGGCTTGTCATCAGCAATTATCTTCCTTTCAATTCCACATTCGAGATACTTCAAACATTAATAGTAGGAGGCTGCGATAATTTTGTTCTCATGCACCCAAGGTCTGCCAAGCAATATGTTATATGAAGTCTTCGCATCGATCATATGCATTCACGCACTCGATTTTAAATCTCCCGTGTGGATATCTAAGCTGATAGAACCTATGGCCCTTTGACCCCCTTGATTGAACCCTTGGATCATCAAATGGCTTTCAATGAGTTCTTTAGTCATGATGCCAAGCTCCTTCATTGTGCGAATAGACAGAATATTGACTCTAGATCCTTCATCTATCAAGATTCTATTTATCCTCTTCTCTAGCACATGGCCTACCATATATAAAGGACGGTTGTGTGGTGTTTCACCAAGCAGAAGCTCATCATTTGTGAATGTGATTTTTATATCACATGCATGTACTTCTTGGGAAGAAAGTTCAGTATGCTCTTTGGAAGATGAAGAAGGCACCATCGATGGACTTTCACCTTTTGCTTCTTTTTCGTCAGCATTAAAACATGATGCCTCGATATTGTCTTGAAACCAACTCGGTAAGAATTTCTCCAAAGTCACCGGACGTCGTGGTTTCTGGTGGTGATGCAGCTCCACTTTATCCCTCTTTGGACGCTCAACTCTTTTCTGCATCTTTATTCTTCTCACCATCCTCCTTCTAGTTGGTTTCTCAGATGACTCTTTTTGCGAATTTGCCTTATTCCATCTCCGGCTGGTCACCATAATCCAACCTTCATCATCATCTCTATCGATTTGAGGCTTATCCTGCTTTGATGGTTCTTTTTTATGCTCTTCTAAGCTGCATATTTAGACCGGATCAAGCGAGCCAAATACGATAGAGACTTGATGAGAACTGGCTTTCTCATTGTCAAGAACAATCTTCTTCTCATTGGCTAGTTGGATGATTTTGTCCTTGAAGACAAAACATTTCTCCAAAGGATGACCCACAAGCCTATGATACTTGCAATAATTTGGGTCATCAGTTCTTCCAGCTTCCTCGGGCCACTTCATCTCTGGTAGATCAATGAGCTTTAGCTCAAGAAGTTCATCAAAGATTTCAGGAACGTCAGAATCGAGGAAGGGGTATTCCATTTCTTGCACCTCCTTCAAAGTCAACTTCTGATTTGGACGTCCTTGAGAAGAAGTCGTCTTCACGCTTTGCTTCTAGCTCACCTTTATGGTGAATTTCACAGGAGACACATTGACATTCATGGATTCTTTGTTATCATTTTTGGGGACAAACTTGCTCCATCTCCGGGGTTCTTATTTGCCTTTTCCTTTGCGAGGGTCGTGAACATGCACCACATCTTTTTCAGCAGATGACATGTTTGTCTCCATATCATGAGCACGGGTAGCTAGATCTTTAAAGGTTTTTGGCTTGATTCCTTGTAAGATGTATATAAGATCCCAATGCATTCCTTGGATGCACATTTCTATTCCAGATGCTTCGCTGAGTCTTTCTTTGCAGTTCAGGCTAGCATTCCTCCACCGATTGATGAAATTGATAACTGTTTCATTCTCCCTTTGGCGAGTGTTTGTGAGTTCCACCATGCTCACCGTACGCCTTGTGCTATAAAAGCGATTGAGGAACTCATGCTTTAGTTGTCCTCAACTATCGATAGAGTTTGGTTCGAGATCCGTGTACCAGTCAAAGGCATTTCCCTTTAAGGAGCGGACGAACTACTTGACAAGATAGTCTCCGTAGGTTCCAGCATTGTTACATGTTTCAACGAAGTGTGCAACATGTTGCTTTGGATTTCCTTTGCCCTCAAATTGTTGAAACTTGGGGGGTTGATAACCGACAGGCATCTTGAGACTGTCAATCCTTGTAGTGTATGGCTTGGCGTACATGAGAGAAAACTTGATAGAAACTTCATATTTGTCCTTGATGGTCCCTTCTATGAACTCCTTTAGCTGGTCGAGTGGGATCATCCCCTCGGAAGAAACTGGAAGTTCTCTAGTTGGTGGTGCTTGCTTTGCAGGAGTTTCAATCTCTTAAACTTCAGGGGCCTTTCTAGGTGCATGGCAAGATTCCGCATCCATCAATCCATCCATCTTGTCCATCAACTTGTCGATTCGGGACTCCTGATTGTGTACATGCTTGGTCAATCCTTCAATCATCTTTGCCAAGCTTGCAAGTTGCTCCTCCATTGATGAAACATCAGTCACCATTTCTTGCATGATCATTGGAGTTGTTGGAGAGTAGCATGGGCTATCGCCTAAGTTGATCTTTGGTGCACTCATACCACGGGGAGAGGATCCATCGGTTGAGTCATTATCTTTCTTTGTGGCAGAGTTCTTGGATTCAGAGAGATCGAGTTGAGCCAAAGTCTTCTTAATCCTCTCAGCAAGGTTGCTTTCTCCTCTTGATGCATCGGTGGAGGATCTTTCTCTTTGTGTAGATGAAGATCCAAAAATTGGAGTTGATGCAGACGACACTTGGAGTGTTTGTTGTCCCAACATGTTTGCCTTGCTCCTCGTAACAGGTCCAAATCTTCCAAAGGTAATGTCGAGGATGCTTTCCACTTCAGCAGAGAACTTGAAGTCAGTAGCCTTGGAGGAATTTGAATTGGAGTTGATCTTCTTGAAAGCCATTTCGATGTTCTTCAACTTTGATGATTGAAAAGTTGAGATGAGAGGTAGAGATTGTCCCACTGGACGTGCCAGAATTTGTAGACGATAAAATTCGAGTCACAAAAAATAATAATTACGACCAAAAATATCACAACAATCATAGTTGAATAAATATAATTTTCTTATATATAAGAGCTCAATAAGAATCAAATTGTGCTCAACCCACACTCTTCAAGCCCAAAGTCCGCTAGAATTACTTGAAAACCAAAATACCCCCAAGCCCTAGCTCACGCTTATATAAAAAGGTCTTCTAAGGCCAAAAATAAAAACATAAAGGAGTTGTGCTCTTTAGTGATGATCCGCAAGTCTTCTAAATCTCCATTTTCAAGTGGTAAACCGCAAGTTTTCATACCTCTACGATTTTTAATCAAAGCTTGGCTCTACATTCATGGTTAAATTCTAACAACAACTATTCTATCAATTCAAGAGCAAAGAAAATCTCTTGAATTAATGATTGTGAAAAGAAGAATCAGAGGATTACGTCTTCTTATATAAGATCTAATAAGAATTTTAACCCCACACAAATTATTAAAGTTAAATATTATTACTTGTCTCTATTTTTCTTGTTTTGATTATTATTTCCCAAGAACAAAACTAATAAAAAATAAAGAAATAAGCCATGTGACTATTATTTTTTGATGATTAATTTTTTGCTCGAACATGCCACAAAGAGAGTGAAATTGCTACTCATGCCACTAGACCTTTTAGTGGGTTTTAATTACTAGAATTATATATTAGTTTAGGATTTTGCGAATAAATTTAGGGTGATTTTAATGTATGTTCCTTTTTTCTTCTTCTTTTGACTTGCTAATTAGTGAAAAGAACAAAAAGACAAAAAAGAGGCTCTTCACACTAATTACCTCCCTTTTAGGTTGTGAAGCATCAAATGCATGTGAATTAATTTCTTAGTAAAATAAATCACATGAGTCATGACAAACAATTTAGGTACTCATTTTCGACTCATACCGAAAAAGCCAATTTTCGACTTTCACCACAATCAATCAGTAACTTCTGCTACTATTGCTTTTCCCTAAATCCCAAATTCTCCCAAAAACTCAAATTTCCCAGAAAAAAAAGATATAATCTTTCTTCCTATTTGTTGGAATGAAATGAATCATATAGTTGATTTTAACTAGTTTTGGATTGAGGGGTAATTGTTTTTTTGTACTGTAATAAATCTATGTTTCTTGATATAACTGTGTTGTATTGGAAAGATTTCTGAGTTTTTTTTTTTTTTAATTATTACATTTTGTGCAGATATTTAAGTGTGGAAAACAACAATGAAACGGATGAACGGTCATCAAGAAGAGGAGGAAGATGAGGCTGGTACTAAGAAAGATGCCACACCTTCTAGTAGTAATACCAAAGGTCTGTAAGTTTTATTTTTCTCCTTACCTAATTTTTGTAGTTGAAAGATACCATTTTTTTGCACCCAAAAGCGTGGTCTAGTGGTCGATGGAGTGGTTGAAAACCACGAGGTCTTAGGTTCAAATCCCAGCGAAGACAAAATCACTAGGTGATTTATTTGTATCCGTCCTGACCGGATAGAGTTATCTAGTATCTGTGGCTGGTGGGAGGTAGCAGGTATCCTGTGGGATTAGTCGAGGTGCGCGAAAGCTGGCCTTGACACCACGGTTATCAAGAAAAAGATACCATTTTTTTTTGATAAGGATATAAGTTAATAAATTGAATTTTGAGGTGTAAAACACAAAATCCTTAGTTTTTTTTTGTGGTTGTATTATTATGGAAGCAACAGATGGGAAGAATAATGATAAGGCTAGTGCAACAAGGTCCAAGCATTCAGTGACAGAGCAACGTAGAAGGAGCAAGATCAATGAGAGGTTTGTCGAAGTCTATTTTTCCTTTTCGGTTAATTGAAGTTTTGATTTTTTCTAATTGTACATGAAAGGTGAGTTTATGAGATTTTAGGTCTTCATTTAGAGCGAGATTGTAGCTTGTTGATTGAGTGGAGTTACTGTATATAATGGCCGTGGTACATGGACAAAAACAGTGTAAATGTGAAGTGATTATTTAACAGATCTTGCAACCAGCTGGACATTGACTGTCTAAAGAGATAAGCTGAAACTGATTTCAGCACTAAATAGCTTAAGCTTTTTCGGTCTTAGGTGAAGAATTTTGTTTTGGAATGTAATGAGCCTGAATGTAGCAGAATGATTATAGACAATTTAATTACCGACCCAACTAGCCTGGGATTGTGGCATGAGGTGTAGATTGATTGATTAAGTCAATTACTTTCAGCCAAGAGGAGTTGCTGGTTGAGTTTGAAAAAGAAATTATAGTAAAATAAGTATTTGGGAGGCTTGAGTAAGAAAATTACTTCAGGCTCTAAGTTCAGAAATTGATAAGCAGTCTAGTATTTAAGTTACTTGAGATAAAATAACAATCAAGTGTAAATTTCCTGGTTCTTAATAAATTTGAGAAATTAGACAGTGTGACCAGCTATTGTGCTGTTGAACTTCTGATGATAAATGTGATTTGGTTTTGTTGATGGATGCCCAACAAGAAAGTTGACCAACTTACGATATCTAAGAGTGCCTTGATCAAGTAAGGAATGATTGAAAATGTTTTGCCATGGTGGAAGCAGGAAACCAAAAGGAATAAACGGGAAATTGATTAGAGGAATGATTGCACATATGTATTATCCTTTGTAGCTGTCACCGGAACGCTTTCATCATCTTCATGGGTTGATTCACTTTTATATGTCTGAATATTCACTTAGTTCTAAGTATACTTGTTTCTAAAGGCTAGTTGTCAATGTTTTATATAAAGTTCTAAAGTATGAATCTCCAAATGAACTTATGTGCTTATTCTTCAAATGCTGTCCCACACTCCTAACTTGCTAAAGTGATTCAGTTCTGGAGAGTGCTACTCTCTTTTGTTTCAACTGACATTATATCTGCAATCCTCCTTTGTGACTTCACATATTTATTATGTGGATTAGTGTTTCTGCCATGTCTCTTACTTTTATTTATTTGTCTGTTATAATTTCCAGATGTCCTCCTTTTCCACATCGTCCATTGTTTTACAATAATTGTTTGTGCTACAAAGTCTCAATGATTATTATATGGCACTTTCAAGCAAAGGAAGTGAAAACTTCATTTCAATGTATTTTTAGGAGTATGAATCTTGTAAATAATGTGCAATTATCTTACATATGGGTGTGCTTGGTAGGATGGTAATCATTTTACAGAAGAATATTTTCCATTAGGAAGTCATTTTATAGTGTTTGGTTTCCAGAAAATGTTTTCCATTTTCCATAAGAGGGGAAAAATGTCTCTTTAACTGTCAACTTCATGTTACTTGCTTCAACTAACGCGTAGACAACAACAACATACCCGATGTAGTCCCACAAAGTGGGGTCTGGAAGTGTAGAGTGTACGCAAACCTTTCCTCTACCTCAAAGGTGAGGTAGAGAGGCTGTTTACGGATAGACTCTCGGCTCAAGACAAAAACAATTTAGAAAAAGACGTAATGGGAGTACAAGAAACAATAGATAGTAACAGAAACAACATATAGTAGCAAAACAGTACTACAACAAAATAATATTGTAATTGAACTACACGAAACAACAAATAGCAACAGAAATCAAAGAACAAGAAACTAAAAGAGTAGTACTATGACTACTAGTAAGGGCAACAAGACAATGGTCTCCTACCTACTAACCTTATACCCTAATTCGTGTCCTCCATACCGTCTTATCTGAGGTCATAACCTCGATAAGCTGCAACTGCACCATGTTCTATCTAATCACCTCTCCCCAATACTTCTTTGGTCTACCTCGACCTCTCCTGAATCCATCCATAGCTAACCTCTCACACCTTCGCACTGGGGCATCCGGACATCTCCTCATCACATGCCCAAACCATTTCAGTCTCGCTTCCCGTATCTTGTCCTCCACTGAAGCCACTCCCATCTTATCCTGGTATCTTCATTTTTAATCCTATCTCTTCTAGTATTCCCACATATCCATCGCAGCATCCTCATTTCTGCAACCTTCAACTTTTGACCTGAGAGTTCTTGGCTGGCCAACACTCCGCCCCATACAACAAAGCTGGTCTAACCACCACTCCGTAGAACTTGCCTTTATGTTTAGGTAACACCTTCTTATCACACAAGACTCCGGATGCGAGCCTCCATTTCATCCACCTTGCACCAATACGGTTAGTGACCTCGTCAATCTCTCCATTTCGCTGGATAATAGACCCAAGATACCTGAAACTACAAATATAAAACAATGTTTGTCAACTTTCCTTCTCTTAAATGCTCTCAGGCACAAAAACCAAAAACCTTCTCTCTCCTACTTCCAGGAGGGAGAAACATCATTCCTTGACTCTTTCCCGGCACTCCTTACCGGAAAACTCTTCTCTCACCTCCTTGAGTTATCACCTTATGTGGTTACTCTCTTTCTTTTTCCTTCCCTGAGCATTTCACTCGACCAGAAACTCTGTTTTAAAGGATGGAGGACAACAGGATCTATTTCGATGCACGGTTTAAGTCATTCGATATTACTAGGTGGGAAAATGATAAGTTTGAATGGTATGAATGGGTGGAAAGGAGTAGGAAGATGATGCAAAAATGCACCATGACTCCATGAGCAGGAGAGCTATGGAGTGGATATGCTTTTGTATGAAAAAAGCCTCGAAAGATCAGAAGAAGGAGATCAGGAGATGGAGATTTTTAGAGAGGGAGTCAGACCTTTTGCACTAGAAAGAGCAATCAACATGGGAGATTTATAAGCATAATCTCATTAGATGGAGGGAGAAGGTCTGGCTTAATCATTCTAGAGCTAGCATTGAATGCTGGGTGTATGGATATTGCATTTAAGATAGAAAGGTTCATTAAATGGCAGAGGAGAAAGGTACAGATGCTTCCTCCGAGAGTGACAAATGCCAAGTACCCTTTTGCCGCAGTTGTACAAGAGAGTAATGGCAATCACAAAGTCTCCGTAGTGCTGAGATAAAGAGTAAGAATGGTAACATTGAAGTGACTGATAAAAATGGTCGATCAGGAAGACAACCTGTTCAAGAGACGTGTAGTTTGTCATTGCAGAGAGGAGATAAAGGAAAAGCTAACACTTGCTGACATCAGAAGGTGGTCCTCGACAAACTGGAAGAAAGCATTTGGTGTCAACATCTATGAGCTCAATGGCGACTCATTTTTGGTCTAATCTCCAAACAAACACATGCCGAAACAAACCTTACAAGGGCAATAGAGATGGAAGAACTGCAACTTCCATCTGGAATGGTGGAACCCTTTGATAGGAAGCATCCCAAACTCCTTAACAGGCAAAGAGACTTGGATCAGAGTGGTAGCCTAATAGGCATTCCTCTGCACTTGTGAACTCAGAAAATCTTCCAAGAAATTAGAGAAATTTGTGGAGGATGGATTGCAACTGAGGAAGAAACAGAGCTAAAAAACCACAAGGATTCTGGTGGCCAGCAATGACAGGAAAATACCGAGGGAGGTCTCTATAGAGCGGACCGGAATTACCTACCACTTTCCAATATGGGTGGAGTGCAACCCAGATTTGAAATTGCACCGGGATTAAGATATGGAGCCATTGGAGAAGAAGCAAGGCTGAATCCAGTCCAAGGTATTATCCCGGGGATAATAAGAAGTTCAAGCTGCAATCTTGTACTAGAATCCCATCTATTTAGGGATTCTAGTCAGAAACAACATGTGGTTGTAAGTGCAAGACAACTGGAGGGGGAAGGTTTGATGAGACATGTGACGTGCACATGACTGATTTAAATGTGAGTTTAGATTTGGGCCTCCCCAAGAGTACTAAGACTCAAACATCAAGTAAAAGTCCAAATAGAGCTGGATAGTTGATCTACAATAAAATACATGGAGGAAACAATCCAGAAGTTATCAAAGTAGAAAGCTTCATCGATGCTATGGTTCTATAGAAACCTTTGCATGCAACGATAGAAATAGAGAAACACACCTACACATGATGATGGAGATAGAGAACTCAAAGGTGGAAAAGCTTTTGACGATAAGAGGAGAAGAGGAGCTCTTAGAAGAAGAAAAAGCAGAGGTGAAAGAGAAGATAATGCAATTACAGTACACAATCCTAATAACGAACTCGCTAATTGGGAGATTGAAGAAGCGGAACCAGTCATAATTCACCAAAAACAGATAATACAAGTAAAAGAGAAAGAAACTTCCACCTGGGTGAAACAAAACTTAATTAAGTTGGGGAATATTTTCGGGGTTGATTTCCAAGGACATGAGGAGGAGGCCACAGAACTACTCCTGCAGATTGATAGCTGCAGACATGCAAGAAGAATGGAGCAGGAGGTCGAGGGAAAAACTCAAAGATCAAGGGGGCTCAAAAATTGAAAAGTCTTGTTTCATTTGATGTCAAATTCAAAAGTTCTGGGATTAGGAATAAGGGGAGGATTACAAGCTCTTCTAAATGATGAAATTCAAATTGGTGTCTTGGAATGTTAAGGGGCTAAACAATTGAGAAAAGAGGAGAGTGGTGAATAGTTTGATTAGGGAGTGGAGGGCAAATGTAATTTGTCTGCAAGAAGCAAAATTAAGAGGAGATATCCTAGAGATGGTACAACAAATTTGGGGAGGGAGATGGATTAGACATGCTTCTTTGGATGCAAGTGGAACAAGAGGGGGATACTTTTTATGTGGGATGAGAGGAAGTGGAAGGGGGATATTCTGGGGATGTATACAATTTTTTTGTAAATTTGTATCCCAACTACAAAATTATTCCAGTTATATAACATGAGTATATGCTCCTAATTGCTACAAGGAAATGAGGTTGGTTTGGGAAGAATAGGAGCAGTGAGGAGTCTGATTGAGGGACCATGGGCTCTATGTGGGAATTTCAATGTATCAAGGTTCACTTATGAGAAGAAGAACTGTAACATGAAAACAAAGGGCATGCAGGAATTTTCAGATTTCATTGAAGGCATGAAGTTAATTGATCTGCAACTAGAGGATGCTACTTACACTTGGTTCAAAGGGGATCAACAGGAAGTAGTATCTAGGATTGATAGGATCCTGATTTCAGAATAATGGGATGCTAACTTCAATAATTTGAAACAAGTACCCTCAAAAGATTGTGTTCAGACCACATTCCATTAACCTTTCTAGGTGGATCTTGGGAGAGAAACAAAAACTATTTCAAGTTTGAAAATTGGTGGCGGGAAACAAAAGGTTTTGTTGACAGAGTTAAAGGTTGGTGAGATTCTTTCACCTTCATTGGATGACCTGACCATGTTTTAGCATCCAAACTCAAAGCTGTTAAAACTAAACTAAAGGAATGGAGGAAAGATGATGTTGTGAATCTGGGCAATCAGAGGAAAAAGCTACTTGAACAAATGGCAGTAATAGATACAGATAGAGAAGATAGAATTCTCATAGAAGAAGAGATAATAAAGAAGGCAGGGATCATGTTAGAGTATGAGGAACTGATCAAGAGGGAAGAAAGCTTGTGAAGACAAAATTCAAGAGCCTTGTGGCTAAAAAAAGGGGACAAAGAACACAATTTTTTTCACAAGATAGCTAATGCACGTAGAAGATATAACACGATAAATCAACTCATTGTATAGGGGGAAATCACTCAAGAGCCACTCAGAATTGAAAGGGAAATCATTGAATTCTATAAAAAATTGTACACGAAAACTGCTCAATGGAGGCCTACTTTTCAACATGGCCAATGTCCAATCATAGTAGAGGAGGAAAATGAAGCTTTACAAGCCAACTTTGAAGAGTATTAAGTGCTGAGATGTCTGAAGATATGTGCAGTGGATAAGGCACCTGTCCTTATGGGTTCACTATGGGATTCTTCATCAAGTGTTGGGAAATTGTAGAACAGGGCATAATGAATACTTTTCAAAACTTCCATGAACAAGAAGTTTTTGAGAAAAGTCTCAATGCAACATTTATTGCACTCATACCAAAGAAGAAGAAAGCAAAGGAGCTAAAGAGATTTCAGGCCTATAAGCTTGATAAGTAGCATGTAAAACTACACTCCAAAGTACTGACTGAGAGACTGAAAGGAGTGATTGGTAAATTGGTTGACTCCTAGATGGCATTTATTAAACGTAGACAAATCAGGGACGCAGTGCTAATTGTTAATGAAGCTGTATTCAAGAATCAAATTGAAGAAACCTGGTATACTATGCAAGATGGACGTATAGAAAGCATATGATCATGTCAACGGGAGCTATCTACTGAAGACGTTGGAAAGAATGGGCTTTGGGAAAAAATGGTTGAGATGGATAAAGTACTGTGTTTCAACTGTCAAGTTCTCAGTGCTTATTAATGGAGTCCCTATAGGATTTTTCCATACTCAGAGAGGTCTCAAGCAAGGTGACCCTTTGTCACCTTTTTTGTTTTTAATCACTATGGGGGGTATGAATAGTATGATTAAAACAGCAAACAACAGAGCCTGGTTGAAAGGTTTTGATATAGCCAGAGAGAGCAGTGACAGTTTGGAGGTGACACACCTTTAGTATGCAAATGATACCTTAAATTTTTTGTGATGCTGTGGAACAACAACTGAAATATCTGAGGATTATCCTGATTCTGTTTGAAGGAATGTTTGGATTACATATCAATTGGAGGAAGAGCTTAGTGTATCCAATCAATGAAGTCACAAATATGAACTGCCTAGCAGCAATCCTTAGCGGGGAAATTGGTGCTCTACCAACAACCTACTTGGGCATGCCTCTAGGTGCCAAATCCAATTCTGTTGATATATGGAATGTTGTGCTGGAGAAGTGTGAAAAAAATTGTCTAGATGGAAAACTCATTACCTGTCCTTGGGAGGCAGACTGTCTCTCATCAATTCAGTCCTAGATGCCTTGCCAACTTACATGATGACTCTGTTTCCAATACAAGTAGGAGTCATCAAAGACGGGACAACATTAGGAGGAAATTCCTACGGCATGGCAACAAGGAGAGAAAAAGCTTTCATCTGGTGAAGTGGAAAGTAGTGAAATTGGCAAGAAGGCAGGGGTATAGGGATAAAGAACCTGAAGGTGCAGGGTAAAGCTCTCAAAATGAAGTGGTTGTGGAAGTATGCCAATGATAATAAGATGCTATGGAAAAGGGTAATAAGTGCTAAGTATGAAGGTGAAGATATGTGGATGACCAAGGTAGTGACTCCACCTGATGGAGTGAGTTTCTGGAGATCAATAAGAGGCTTGTGGGAAGAAGAAAAGAGTAATGCAAAGATCAAAGTTGCAGATGGAAGCAAGACAAGATTCTGGAAAGATGAGTTGCATGAAAAGGGCAACCTGGAAGTGCTTTTTTCCTGACATCTATAATATAGCTCCGGGGAAGCAAAAACCATGAGTTATGGACAAATTAGGGGTGGTTAATTTCAGATGACAATTCAATGATTGGGAAATAGCAAGTGGCAGAATTTTTCAACACTGTGGAAGCTTTCAATGGGCTACAAACAGGTGAAGATGTTATGTGGTGGAAGGGCAATAGCAGAGGAGAATTCAAAGTTAACTCGGCCTACAGGAGTATAGGTTGATGGACCAGACAAACTCACAAGCACAGTTGGCCATGAAAGCAAATATGGAAAAACAGAATACCTTATAAAATATCATGCTTCATATGGTTGTTGGCCAAAGAAGCTGCTCTGACTCAAGATAACTTGCTGAAAAGAGGGATAACCTTATGCTCTAGATGTTTCCTTTGTGAACCATCTGTTCCTACACTGCAAGTATACCCAACAGCTATGGAGAATATTTTTAAACCTTAAAGGCATCTCCTGGACCATGCCCAGGAAGGTCTCAGAGGCTTTAAAGAGTTGGGAGGAAGTAGAAGTAAGTGTAAACAGTGTTTAGGGAAGCGTGAAGCGGAAAAAAGCGACAAGGTCCTGCTTCATGCTTTAAGCGAAGCGTGAAGCGAAGCGCTCGCTTCATTGATGTGAAGCGCAATTTAAAAGAAAAAAGACCAAAATAAATAGAGACAATATATATAAGCAACAGATCATATTAAAAACCAATTAAAGGTTCCCCTTTAGTTGTCTTGTAACAAAAAAGACATACAATTGTTGTTCTATTGGTCTCACTAGCTTTTTTCCCCATATTTTGATTCCGGGTCAGCCATTTTTAATCGCGGTTAAGATTTAAAAAAAATAATCAACATTATAATTTTATCACTATTAAGAAAAACATCAACATCATATTTAATCATTGTTAAGAAACAAAAAATCAGCAACATTTTAGTCACGGTTAAGAAACAAAACAATTCAATAACATATATTTTAATCACTGTTGAGAAAAAAATAATTCGGCAACATATATTTTAATCATCATTAAGAAAGGAAAATCAGCAACATATAACTTGATCATTATTAAGAAAAAAAAATTCAGCAACATATAAGTTGAAAAATCAAAGCTAAACAGGGCAGAGGAAAACAGAGTAAAAAAAGAAAAAAAGAAAAACCCTAGGCTAGCAACGCCACTGCATCAGGAAGAAGAAGAAAGAAAAGAGAAAAAGTACCTAAAGGAAGAGTAAGCTGAAACCCTAGCTATTCTAATTTCTGAAGGACCATGTAAGTCAGGACTCTTTTTATTCTTTAAAATTGATCACTTATTAATTAAAAAAATAAAAGCGCTCGCTTTTCTCGCTTCGCCGCTTCTGGTCGCATCGCGCTTCAAGCCCAGAAGCGACCGCTTCTTTTCACATGCCTCGCTTCAGCTAGCTGAAGCGCTGAACCCTCCCTTCGCTTCGCTTCACCGCTTTAAGCGCTAAAGCGCTCGCTTTCCAGAACACTGAGTGTAAATGACAGAAACATATGGAGAATTCTCCCTTCTAGGATATGGTGGACTATTTGGAAAGAAAGGAATTCTAGGTGTTATGAGAGCATAGAGAATAGTGTTCAGAAGGTCAAGTTAAATTGTATTTTATTGTTATGTTTCTGGTGTAATCAATTGTACTCCAATGACACGGTATCTATAATTGATGTTTTAGACTTGATATAGACAAAAATTCAGTGGAAAAGAAGACATTTGTATATATAACCTTGCCAACTAAAGCGGCCTAGTACAACCCATGTACTGTTTTGGATATAATACAAAGTTACCAATTTAAAAAAAAATACTTGAAACTACCTCTCTTTTGGATGACCTGTGTATCAAGCCTCACTTCCTCGTCAGCCTCATGCATCACATTATTGAACTTACACTCCAATATTCAGTCTTGCTCCTGCTCAACCTGAACCCTTTAAACTTCAGGGTCTGTCTCCAAACCTCCAACTTAGCGCTAACTTCGTCGCGAGTCTCGTCAATCAAAATTGCATCATCCACAAATAACATACACCATGGAACCTCACTTTGAATTTGCAGCGTCAATACATCCATTACCAAGAGAAATGTAAATGGGCTAAGGGTTGATCCCTGGTGCAACCCCATCAACACGAGAAAGTGCTCTGAGTCTCCTCCCACTGTCCTTAATCGGGTCATGGCTCCATCGTACATGCCCTTAATCAACCTAGTGTATGCCACAGGTACACCTCTAGCCTCTAATTACCTCCATAGATACTTTGTCGTAAGCCTTTTCTAGGTCGATGAACATCATGTGTAAGTCCTTCCTCTCCCTATACTGCTCCACCAGTCTCCTTTCGAGATGAATGACTTCTGTAGTCGAGCATCCTGGCATAAATCTGAATGGTTCTCGAAAATAGTCACGACCCTCCACACCCTCATCTCTACCACCCTCTCCAAACCTTCATAGTATGGCTTATCATCTTGATACCTCTATAGTTGTTGCAATTCTGAATGTCACCCTTGTTCTTGTACAACAAAATCATCGTACTCCATCTCCATGCTTCGGGCATCTTCATCGTCTTGAAAACAACATTAAACAACTCAGTTAGCCACTCTATACCTGCCCTGTCTGTGCTCTTCCAAAAATCCACCGGAATCTCGTCTAGCCTAGTCGGTTTATCCCTATGAATCCAATGAATAACACCCTTTACAATGTTGAAAAGGATAAAATAGGAAATCTAAGTGCCACATTTTGTAGGTATTAATTTTGGATTTGGTTTGTATTGATTCTGCATAAAAAAGTTGGAAGTGTGAGTTAACATTGGGCCGTGTATTTTGAAGTCGAGGCACAATACTCTTCATAAGTCCAAAAAGAGCATAATTTAACTTATCAGTCAAAAGCCTCATTCTCCTTTGACTCGATATAGACGAGGAAATCCTTTTCTCTGTCTTCTTCTCCGATGACATCTTCTCTTTCATTGAATTAGATGAAAGATGTAGCCCCCCCCCCCCAAGTTGGAGGGGTGGGAACAACCACCAACTTGCCGATAAGAGTGTGATGAGAGTGACCAGCACAATCGTGACGCCTCTCTAAGTGCTCTAGATCCCTCGGCACAATGCCTTGGTCCCCCTCTTCGTTCAAGAGTTTATGGAAGTATGACTGCCATCTCCTTCTACTGAGTACCTCCTCCACCAGTACTTTGCCGTCCTCATTCTTGATGTACTTCACTTGGTCAAGGTCACGCGCCCTGCTTTCTCTAGCCTTGGCTAGCCTGTATAACTTCTTATCCTTGCTTTTGTTCTTTAATTCTACGTACAAGCGCTCAAAGGCTGTTCTTTTTGCTGTCGTAGCCGTTAACTTTGCCTCCTTCCTAGCCATCTTATACTTCTCCCTATTTGTCCCCTTCTCCTCCTCGTCCTTACTCTCTACCAACTTCGCGTAAGCTACCTTCTTTGACTCCACATTCCTTTGTACTTCTCCATTCCACCACCAGTCCCCTCGGTGCCCACCAGATCGGCCTCTCAAAACACCGTAGACCTCTCTAGCCGTCTTGCTAATGCAACTGGCCGTCTTATCCCACATATTGTTCGCATCCCCACTACTCCCCTAAGCCACTACAGCCATCAACTTCTCCCTTATCTCTAGGGCACTGGCCATAGTCAAGCAACCACATTTGATCCTTGGCCAGTCATCCATACCCTTCTTCTTCCTCTCCTTCTTGATCTCCAAATCCATCACCATGAGCTTATGTTGTGTTGAAAGATTCTCACTTGGGATAATCTTACAGTCTTTGCAAAGACCTTTATCACCCTTCCTATGGAGCAAAACGCCAACTAACACTTAGACATTATTATTAATCTTTTGTATTAAAAAATTTCATCAGAACAATCTCTAATTTGCTAAAGTTGTTATTGATCTTTACTATATACTTTTAAAAAATTATTTTTCATTCACCAACTACACAACAAAAAACATAATATTTTCCATGAAGAACATTTCCGTGGAAAATTACTTCCATCATACCAAACACATTCGTAACCTTTTGTAATTATCGACATTTTATTGGTTTACTTTAATTTTTAGTTCCTTTCTTTAAAGGATAAACAAGGTGAGATCTTAAGAGTGTCAAAGAATTTATTAAACTAGAGTTGTTTAGAACAAAAAACATGACATATAACCTGTGTTGCTTGGATTCTTCAAATATGCCGTTGTGTGCATGTCGGATCCTCCAAAAGTAGTGCATTTTTGGATTATTTGATACGGGTGCGGGATCAGTTTTGGAGAGTCTGAGTAACATAGCATATAATAGTAGGTTGTGAAGATACCTTTTTTTTTTTTTGATGACCGTGGTGTCCGGGCCAGCTTTCGCGCACCGCTACTAATTCCACTGGATACCTGCCACCTCCCACCAGCAACAGGTATCAGGTAACTCTGTCCACCAAGGCTAGAACATATGGGAAGAATCACCTAGTGTTTTTTTGTCTCCGCTGAGATTTGAACCTGAGACCTCATGGTTCTTAACCTTCATTGACTACTAAGCCACACCCTTGGGTGCAGGTTGTGAAGATACTTTTGGGGTTTAGTCGATATGCTAACTCAAGTATAGTGGAACTGGGGAAGCATCTGGATGGAATTTTGATGAGATCTTTGAGTTTTTGGGTGTCTGCAAATTGTGTAGGGTGCATCAAATAAGATAGACTCCATCTACAGAAATGACATATGAAATCTGAGTAAAGCTTCTGGCTAATGTGTGTTTTTAGTGTGTGTGAAAGAGAGAAGATCAGCCGTATCTTGCTCAGATCAATAAATGGAGCTGAGGTTATTACTAAAACCGCTAGTAGAAAACTGAGATAACTAGTTATAGTAAGCATGAAAGGACTAATTTAAGTGAAATATGTTCATTTCAAACAAATGTTTAGAAAGCTAACAGAAGTTTCAATTTTTGCAAAATAAGAGGATAGAAGAAAAACTCTAGTCACCCTTTCACACTATCCTACAATTTTCCAATTGAAATAGTATATTTGGGTCTTAAATAAGTTGTGTACAACGGCTGAAAGGAGCTGAGAAAAGCTTTAGGCTTCAAAGCATAGATCGAACAATCAAAGAAGAATATAAAATTAATAAAATGAAATAAAAAAAGAGATGAAAGCAGAGAATAGGTGCTTACTTCAGTCATATTTATGGTATTTGTGGGAAAGTCCTAAGGTTTAAGTAATGAAGCAAAATGGTTTTAGAGCCGCATAGTGATAGTGATACTGATATTTGCAGTGGAGGAAACCCTAGGAAGTCCTCTTAGAACTTAAAACACTGTAAAAATCAAAACTAATATCTATAAAGAGCATCTAAAGATGTTATAGAAAATTCTGATAACTGATTAGCTCCATTATCACATAGAAAATACTTGCAGGATATTAATTTACAACAGTGTCACTAAATTAGTTGCTGATATCAAGTTACTAACTCTATTCCTGGATTAGTGAATTTCTTAAATAACCGGTCAAGCTACTCATGAAAATGGAGTAGTTTTCAAATATGAAGAAAAACATGCCTCATAATTAGTCCATTGAAGTCTTTAAGTTGCACACTTCTTTCCTACTTTTTTTTGGGGTGGGGGACTTGGAAGTATGGGGTTTCTCACTATGTTGCTCGGACTCTTCAAAAATGTCAACGGGTGCGTGTCGGATTCGCCAAAATTAGTGTATTTTTGGAGAATCCGACACGGGTGCGGAATCTAAAGTGAAGAGTCCGCGCAACTTAGGTTTCTCTTTGTACTCGATGTGATTTGGAAATGAAGCATAGAATGACTATATTGATCTTAGCTATTTGAAGATTATGTGGTCAAATCTATCAAAAATGCCTGAGAAAATTCAGCATTGTTCTAAAGCTTATTGGGTAATCTAGATTTCAGATATTGAGAGATCTGATACCTCATACCGATCAAAAGCGAGACACTGCGTCATTCTTGTCAGAGGTACATTCTATTAGTTGAAAGCCAGTTTACCTTTTGCTTTATTTGTTCATTTTTCTTGGAAGTTTTGATCTCTTGGTAACAGTTGATGTTTGTATGCAGGTAATTCAGTACGTACAGTATTTACAGGAGAAGGTACAGAGGTATGAAGGATCATCTCAGCCTACAAAGCTTATGCCATGGGTAAATTCCTCTAACTAGTTTCATGACGTATCAATTTTCTTATCAAAGGTTTTCGGTTGTGAACTTTGTGCTGCGTTTTGTAGTATGGTTCCTGTAGTTTCTTGTGCTTCAATTTCTGTTATTATTTGTTGTTTCTTGTACTTCGACTATCATACTATTTTGTTGTAGTTACTGTCTTATTACTAGCTGTTGTTTTAGTTACTATCTGCTATTTCTTGTACTTCTATTACTTATTCTTCTGGACTGCTTTGGACTATTTTTCCCTTGTCTATCGGAGAGGAGGTAAGGTCTGTGTACACTCTACCCCCCGGGCCCCACATTGTGGGATCATACTGGGTATGTTGTTGTTTGGGCTGCATTTTGTAGCTCTCAGCTGTAAGAAAGATTGATTCTTCTTACAGAGAACACTCATGCTTCAGGTTATTATATGGTAAGATGCAGTTGCGTGATAATCAATTAACAAAGTGGTGACTAATGTGGAAAGTGTTGCTTATATTGCTAGCTAATCCAATATGCTAAATAGCATAACAACAATAACAATAACATACCCAGTGTAATCCCACAAATGGGGTCTGGAGAGGGTAGGATGTACGCAAACCTTACCACTACCTTTGCGGGGTAGAGAGTCTATTTTCGATAGACCCTCGGCTAAAAAAAGTAGAGAAGTACGAGAGAAAAAGAGACAACAAAATAACAATGCACAAAACAAGTGTAGCAACAGTTATTAATACACATTGGAGAGAAAAAAGAAAAAGAGAAGGGAAGAAAAGGAAATAGGAAAAAAAACTATGCGATACCTAAGTCATACTACTAGAAGTACGACAACACTCGACTAACCTACTACCCTTCTACTCTAGTCCTCGACCTCCGAGTCTTCCTATCTAGGGTCATGTCCTCATACTAAACAGCATAAACTTACTGAATAATGCATAAGCTACTGATATTGCTGCACAAATAAAAGACGCATCTTACGTTACTCTTTTTCATTAGAGTGCTGCATTTTTTGTACCGACACTGCAAATCATTCTTGAGAGGGGCCAAAATGGGGAAAGAAAAGCAGATGGTAAGAAACACTGAAAGCCGTGACCTCTTGTCTCTGGTGTCCATATCAAGTTACATTTCTTCCTAATACTCTGTCTCTCTCTCTCTCTCTCTCGCTCTTTCACATACACATACACATACACACACGTGTGCATGCAGAAAAACAAAAACACCACCCTCAGATGAACATTGATATGCATGTATTTCACGTTATACTTGTATACAGGTAGATCCATGATTAGTCTATGTCTGTGCTTTCATCTTCTGGTTCCATTGTTTTTGTTTTGTGTATCTTTCTGCTACTACTTCCGTGAATGTATGCATGGCTGCATTTGCTCCTGATTTTCTGGATTTACACCTGAGTAAGATCAGTTTTGGCTTTGTTGTTCATATGAACTTGATTATTGTTTTTTTTCCTAATAAGGTAAGTAAATTTAACAAAGTAAAAAGCACCAAGTGGATACTCAAAAACTGTACCAACGCTTTGGTGCTGCAGTTACATGTGCATAAAGTCTAGCATCTCCAATGCTGTCAAAATCATATACATCATTCATTCTACACCAAAAATACATCTATATTTCAAACAAAATCTGCAGGTTTCTTTCCTTCAAACCACCTGTAGTTCCTTTTAACTACACTGTCCATAATATGCATACTGGGATTCTCTTTCATAGTGTCTTCCTCTGGTTCTCCGTAATCTGTCCTTCCCAAAATTTTTCTGTTTTCTGTCAGGGTTCTTGGCATAACAATGTAGCATCTAAGTTCAAAATAATGTAGCATCTGTTGCACAAGTGCCCTCTGCTAACTATCTAAGTCAAAAAAGCTTCTTTTGTAGCAATCGATCTGAAACATGCAACTTTTAGTGGTACACACAACTTTTTATGGTGTCTTCGTCTTCCATATCATTTTCCATGTCCATCTGTCATTGTCAGTAGTTTATAACATCTCACTGTGAACCTGCCATCCTTCTTTGCCTCCCACCATTATTTGTCTGGTTCTTGGTTAATTCCTTGATGCTTTGTGTCTCCAAAAATTTGAGTCACCTTTGCCTTCTAGTCTTGAGAATTTCTTCTAAACCGTATATTCCATCCATTGCCAGTCCTGCTTCTGGCAGCTGTACTTAAGTATTTACGGCAACACAACACAAAATCAAGGGATTTAACTCCATGAATTGTGTTCCTTCCCAGCCATATCTCTTTCCATAGTCTAGTTTCTGTCACTTCTCACTTTTATTGCTTACTGCGCCCTTAATAAGATTAGTTTTGGCTTCATTATTTATTGGTATTTTGTCTTTACTCTTGTAAGATTATAATAGGTCCCCTCTTGTTCCATTTTCTTCTCTTCTCTGAAGTGTTCAAGTCCACCAGTACAGTTTGGCAATGATTTTTCTGATAAACGTGATCTGGGCAATGAAAACTCCATAGGTGCAACTTAGGCTTTGGGATTAACTCCTAAACTTGTGTCTCATCTTGTTCCAAGTAGTACCAGTTGTATGATTGAATATGTTCACGAGGAAGCTGTTTTTGTTTGTAAGTTAAAAGTTCTTTTTATATGGTTCAGAAAAACAGTCATTGGCGCATGCAATGTTTACCAGCACAGCCACGTGCCTTGAAGAATGGTACTGGTCCAGAATCAACATACCTGGGAAGGTTTGATGAGAATCCCGCAACTGTTACTTCTACAATGCAACCAAATCAGCAGAATCCAATTGAATCTCATACTAGCAGGGATGTATCATTTCAAGCAATGGATCAACAGAATGAACTAGCTAACAAGTCAATCACAACAACCATTCCTCTTCAGGCCGGTATGCCGACGCCAGTGCCAAACAATAGTGCCTTCTCAGAGCCTCAACCTAGACCAGTGTCTGATCAATGTCCCAACACAATTTATGCTCTGAATCATCACGAGGATCTGGCAATAGATGGAGGCACAATCAGCATTTCAACTCCATACTCACAGGGGTGAGTAATTATATAACTTTTACAGTTGGGACTATATAGAGTTAATCTGAATGCGGTCTCTCCATATCTTATTTGCTCACTTTTGATTCTCTTCTGTTGTTGGTAACCTCTGTTTCTTGTTTCTTTTATATGGTACATGCTGTTGGTCTGGATATTCAGATGAAGCATCCTCTTAGATGAAAAAGCATGTCAATATCTTCAGTTTCTTGTGGATGTCTTTTCATTATATTAAGCTTGTCTAACTCTCATCACTCATCTGCGATTTTTACAAACTTGTAAATTTTACGTTGTTTGGCTAGTTCACAAACCACTAGGCTGAAAGTATTGTGTGTGGGGGGTTGGTGGGGTGGGGTGGTGATAGCGTCCAAATCCACTCCTCAAGTGAGAAAGTGTACGTGGTTGTATGCAATATAATTTACCCAACTATGAGTCGGGGTCGAATCCCACAGAGAACAATATATAGGCGATCAAGCAAGTAAGGAATTATCACCAACTACTCTAAGCCAAACATTTGATAATATTTTGATTTTTGATTTAAATACCAACTAGAAAGCGAGTAAAGTGATCAATGACCTCTCAAGCAAAGGAAAATAAGAGATACAGAAAGTAGGAAAATGATTAACATCAAGAATGATCCATTGCAATTAAGTATCTTCCACTAATTAATGATGGGTTTAGCCAATAACCTTGGAATCTCAATTACTCACTAATGTCTCTCGACTATTTAGCGAGTCTATCTTAGCTAGTTCTCTCGAATCAAACTAACAAGCATTTAGCACATTCCAATTTCAGGCTACACTTAGATTCTTCCTATCTCTGTCTTTAGGTTAAATCTATTAGATGCGGTTTAAAGTTCCAAATCGTGTTAATTAATCTAGGTCCAACCTTAATTTCCTCTCTCGAGTTTAATTAAAGGGAGTTGGGAATGCCGTAGGGTTAGCTATTCCCTTAGGAATCAATACAAAGTAAGATTAATTAAATAAACAAGAGATCCTTTCATAAATTGCAAAAAATAATCAAAACAAAAGCAACAAGAGTTGAATCAAAACCCTAGCTATTAGTATCTCTACTAGATAACGTCCAAATCCACAAGTCAAAGAGAAAGTGTAAAAGGTCGTATACAATATAATTACCCAACTATGAGTCGGAGTCGAATCCGACTGGGAACAATATATAGGTGATCAAGTAAGCTAGGAATTATCACCAACTATGCTACGCCGAACACTTCATTAATAATTGAGTTTTGTTTTAAAAACTAATGAAGATAAAATAAACTTCATCGACGCCGCACCAATACGATGTGTGACTTCATCGTTAATGTCCCCGCTTCCCTGGATTAAAGACTCAAAATACTTGAAACTATCTCTCTTGGGGATGGCCTGCGTGTCAAGCCTCACTTCTACGCTTGCCTAATGCATTGTATCATTGAATTTGCGCTCTAAATATTTCGTTTTGGTTCTGCTCAACCTGAACACTTTAGACTCCAGAGTTTGTCTCCACACCTTCAACCTAACATTTAACTCCGATGCATGTCTCATCAATCAGTACTATGTCATCCACAAATAACATACACCATGACACCTCATCTTGAATATTCTGCGTCAATTCCTCCATCGCCAGGGTAAATAGAACGGGCTAAGTGCTGATCCCTGGTGCAACCCAATCTCAAATGGAAAATGCTCCGAGTTTCCTCTCACCGTTCTAATCCGAGTCTTGGCTCTATCATACATGTCCTTCATTGCCCTAATGTAAGCAGGTAAAATGATCAATGCCTTCACAAGAAAGGGATAACAACGGATTTGGAAATAGGGAATCAATTAATATCAAGAACGATCCATTGTATTTAGTTAACTACTTACTAATTAATTATGGTCTAGCAATTAGCCTTGGAATTTCCATTAGCCGCTAGCATCTCTCGATCACAAACGAATTTATCTTTGCAAGTTCTCTCGGATCTAGCTAAGTGACATTAAATATATTCCAATATTAGGCTACACTTGGATTCACCTATCTCTAGCTGGAATCAATTAACTAAGGTTTAAAGCCTCAAATCGCTGATTAATCTTTCCAACTTTAATTTCCTCTCCTGAATTCAATTAAAGTAAATGGGTGAGTCCTATGGTTAGCTACTCCCTTGGAAACAATAATATCACAAGATTAATTAGATCAACAAATACCCATTCATAAAAATAGCAAGTATTCCAAAAAAGCACAAGATAATAATCGAAACTCAAATATTGTTTTATCTCTAAACACAATATCCAAATCCGAAAATACACCAACCACCCAAATAGATCACTACAAAGCAAGAAAGTAAAGAGGAGTAAGAAATTCTCATAAACTTGCTCCAAATCTTCAATCTCAAAGGGTGTGGATGTGTTTTTCTCCTTGTTCCCCAACGCTTGAAAAATGAACCGCTAGCTCCCAAGGCTCGGATAAATGGCCAAAGATGAAGGTTATTTCTCCCAAAGTCTTGCTCTTATAGATCCCTAATTTTCCACATCAAAAATGACAAATATAGCCTTCAGATTTACATTTTCAGCTACTTCTTGCGCCTATGACAAATTTTTCCATTTTCTCTATTTTAGCTCCTTTTCGACTTGTTTTCACTTGGTTTCTTTTCCGATCACTTTCTAAATCATAGAAACCTGTAAATTGTAAGTAAACCACATTAAACGCACTATTTTCTCAATTAAGCGTAGCAAAAATTTAAGATTATAGAAGCGATAAGTGGGTAAAAATACCAACTTATTGGGGTGGGGGTGGGAAGACGGTGGCCTTTTCAACTTGTCAAGCGAAATAACACAGATTAATGTGAGAAGCAGAAAAGTAAATGACGCGGCGATGTTTTTATGCTGGTTCGAAACCAGTGTGGTATCCTAATCCAGTCCCCTTGGGTTGCAAGGAGGTTCTCTTTAGCTCTTCCCGTTTTGTTTACCCAACATTTGGTTTTGAATTCGTGCCACCACCAATAATTAACAGCTGGTTTCGTGTACTCACTCACCAACAAACGATTTCCTTTGGTTTTGTAGAACTATCTTTGACACAACCAGATTCTCTGTGTTCCTTTCTTTTCTTTTTCATCGGTAAATCTACAATAGTTTGTGAAATGCAGAGCTTTGAGAAGAATAGGGAACGCCTTGAGAGGAACATAAGATGCGTAACTTCCTCGTTGCTGACTGTTCTTATTTATAATCCAATTTGAATTGTCTTAATCGTTGAGTCTTCATAGCCGATTTCCCTAAAACTTGATCGAACTTTGCGGGTGCTAGATTATGATTGAGATTCAAGACTCTTTTCCTTGTTTGTCTTGATATCCCGGATCCTTTGCTTGACTGGATGAGATTGTGTATACATACATTTATCTCAACAAGCTGTGTTAGAGAGAGAGATTCCAATATTTTGGCAACCCAAGAGATTTTGCTCAAGATCCTTTTATTTGATTGGGATCTTAAGAGATCTCCTTAGATGTAGTAGGTCTTCTTTTCCAGATTAATTGGGATACAATGTCTTCCGCCTTGATTGACCTTGTGATTGGATCTTTCCTTGTACCAACGATGTCGAGGTCTTCTTTTGGTCTTGACTGATCTTGTGTGATTGAGTCTTTCCTTGTATGAAAAGGATCTTCTTTCTTGACTAGTCTTGTGTGATTGATTCTTTCCATATATGGACTTTTCTATCATTCCGGAGGTTCTCCTTTTTGGTAGTTCATCAACTCTCATATTAAGCTTGTCTAGCTCTCATCACTCATCTGCGATTTTTACAAACTTGTAAATTTTACGTTGTTTGGCTAGTGCACAAACCGCTAGGCTGCTGAAAGTATTGTGTGTTTGTTGGGGTTTGGGGGGGGACGTCCAAATCCACTCCTCAAGTTAGAAAGTGTACACGGTTGTATGCAATATAATTTACCCAATTATGAGTCGGGGTCGAATCCCACAAATAACAATATATATGCGATCAAGCAAGTAGGAATTATCACCAACTACTCTAAGCCAAACATTTGATAATATTTTGATTTTTGATTTAAATACCAACTAGAAAGCGAGTAAAGTGATCAATGACCTCTCAAGCAAAGGAAAATAAGAGATACAGAAAGTAGGAAAATGATTAACATCAAGAATGATCCATTGCAATTAAGTATCTTCCACTAATTAATGATGGGTTTAGCCAATAGCCTTGGAATTTCAATTACTCACTAATGTCTCTCGAGTATTTAGCGAGTCTATCTTAGCTAGTTCTCTCGAATCAAACTAACAAGCATTTAGCACATTCCAATTTCAGGCTACACTTAGATTCTTCCTATCTCTGTCTTTAGGTTAAATCTATTAGATGTGGTTTAAAGTTCCAAATCGTGTTAATTAATCTAGGTCCAACCTTAATTTCCTCTCTCGAGTTTAATTAAAGGGAGTTGGGGATGCCGTAGGGTTAGCTACTCCCTTAGGAATCAATACAAAGTAAGATTAATTAAATAAACAAGAGACCCTTTCATAAATTGCAAAAAATAATCAAAACAAAAGCAACAAGAGTTGAATCAAAACCCTAGCTATTAGTATCTCTACCAGATAACGTCCAAATCCACAAGTCAAAGAGAAAGTGTAAAAAGTCGTATGCAATATAATTACCCAACTATGAGTCGGAGTCGAATCCCACTGAGAACAATATATAGGTGATCAAGTAAGCTAGGAATTGTCACCACCTACGCTAAGTCAAACACTTTTTTAATAATTGAGTTTTGTTTTATCTAATAAAGATAAAATTAACTTGAAAGCAAGTAAAATGATCAATGGCCTTCCCAAGCCAAGCAAAACGAGGGATTTGGAAATAGGGAATCAATTAATATCAAGAACGATCCATTGCATTTGGTTAACTACTTACTAATTAATTATGAGTCTAGCAATTAGCCTTGGAATCTCCATTACCCGCTAGCATCTCTCGACCACTAGCGAATTTATCTTTGCAAGTTCTCTCGAATCTAGCTAAGTGACATTAGATATATTCCAATTTTAGGCTACACTGGGTTCACCTATCTCTAGCCGGAATCCATTAAATGAGGTTTAAAGCCTCAAACCGCGCTAATTAATCTTTTCAACTTTAATTTCCTCTCCCGAGCTCAGTTAAAGTAAATGGGCGAGTCCTAGGGTTTGCTACTCCCTTTGGAAACAATAATATCACAAGATTAATTAGATCAACAAATACCCATTCATAAAAATAACAAGTATTCAAATAATACAAAAGCACAAGATAATAATCAAAACCCAAGTATTGTTTTTTCTCTAAACACAATATCTAAATCCGAAAATACACCAACAAGGCAACAACCAAATAAATCACTATGAAACAAGAAATTAAAGAGAGGAGTAAGAAATTCTCATAAACTTGCTCCAAATCTTCAATCGCAAAGGGTGTGGATGTGTTTTCTCCTTGCTTCCCAATGCGTGAAAAATGAACCTTAGCTCCCAAGTCTTGGATAAATGGCCAAAGATGAAGGATATTTCTCTCAAGTGTTGCTTTTATGGATCCCCATTTTCCCACATAAAAAATGGCAAATATAGCCTTCAGATTTACATTTTCAGCCACTTTTTGCGCCTATGGACAATTTTTCCATTTTCTCCATTTTAGCTCCTTTTCGACTTGTTTTCACTTGGTTTCTTTCCCGATCACTTTCTAAATCATATAAACCTGTAAAATGGAAGTAAACCACATTAAATGCACTATTTTCTCAATTAAACATAGGAAAAATCTAAGATTAAAGAAGAGATAAGTGGGTAAAATACCAACTTATCAGGGAGAGTGGGGGTGGTTGTGGACTTTTTAAAATTATTCGATTACTTGGTAAAATGGTCAACTCGTCAAGGGAAAATAACACAGATTAATGTAAGAAGCAGAAAAGTAAATGACACGGCGATGTTTTTATACTGGTTCGGAACCAATGTGATGTCCTAATCTAGTCCCCTTGGGTTGCAAAAGGAAGTTCTCTTTAGCACTTCCCATTTTTGTTTACACGTTGTGTGGTTTTGAATTCGTGCCACCGCTAATGATTAACAACTGGTTTTTGTATACTCGCTCACCAACAAACGACTTCCTTTGGTTTTGTCAAACTATCTTTGACACAACCAGATCTCTCTATGTGTTCTCTTTTATTTTTCATCAGTAAATCTACAATAGTTTGTGAAATGCAGAGCTTTGAGAAGAACAAGGAAGGTCTTGAGAGGAATGTAAGATGTGTAACTTCCTCGTTGCTGTCTGTTCCTATTTATACTCCAATTTGAATCGTCTTAGTCGTCGAGTCTTCATTGTGGATTTCGCTAAAACTTGACCGAACTTTGCGGGGAACAGATTATGATTGAGCATTTGAGACTCTTTTCCTTGTTTGTCTTGATATCCCGGATTCTTTGCTTGACTGGATGAGATTGTGTATACGCATGTACATTTATCGCAACAAGCTGTGAGAGAGAGATTCCAATTTTTGGCAACCCAAGAGATTTTGCTCAAGATCCTTTTATTTGATTGTGATCTTAAGAGATTCTCCTTAGATGTAGTAGGTCTTCTTTTCCAGACTAATTGGGATCCGATGTCTTCCGCCTTGATTGATCTTGTGTGATTGGATCCTTCCTTGTACCAACGTTGTGGAGGTCTTCTTTTGGTCTTGGCTGATCTTGTGTGATTGAGCCTTTCCTTGTATCAAAAGGATTTTCTTTCTTGATTAGTCTTGTATGATTGATTCTTTCCTTATATGGACTTTCCTATCAGCATTCTGGAGGTTCTCCCAGTGTTTTGGACGGCGAAAGGCGACAAGGCTCTGCCTCGCCACGCGGCGAGGCAAGCGGCGAGGCGCTCGCCTTCTTGAAGTGCGACGCCAATTAATACCAAAAAATTAAAATATTTAATTGCACATATAAATAATCAAAATCTCAATAGCAATAATATATTAGCAAATATTTCAATTCAAAAACTAAAAATAGATAGTTCATAGTAGCAAATATTTTATTAGATTGAGACGCCATTGAAATTATTGTTAATGATCAACAATTACGATATTAATTACTAATTAGTATATTATATAACTAAATTAGAGAAAAAAAACAGAGGAACAAAAGAAGAGAAAAACAGAGGAAGAAAAGAAGAAAAAAACAGAGGAAGAAAAGAAGAGTTAAAAAACAGAGGAAGTGAAAAATCAGAGGAAGAAGAAGAAGAAAGTAGAAAAAGAAATCAGAATATGAAGTAGAAGAAGAAAGTAGAAGAAGAAATAGAAAAAGAAAAGAGTTACTTACCTGTGGAGAAGTCGGACTGTTGGAGACTCGCCGGAGCTGGCCGGCCGGAGTTGCAGTCGCCGCCGGAGTCTGAACTCTGAAGTTGTTGCGTCTGAGTTACCCGTCGCCGCAGTCACAAGGTTTCAAGGGAAATATGGAAACAAGCCTAAAAATATCTTTTATCTCTTAAAAAACCCTAATTTTTTAAAAAAAATTAAAAGGCGTCGCCTTTTATCGCCGTCGCCTCGCCTCGCCACATCGCCATGGCGTCGCCTTTTAGATCTGCAGTCGCCACGGAGCCTGTAGGCGAGATGTCGTCGCCTCGCCTCGCCACGTCGCCAAGGCGATAAGGCGATCGCCTTTAATAACAATAGGTTCTCCCTTTTTGTAGTTCATCAAATCTTCCTGATATATCCTTCCTTATGGTGATAGCCACTTCTTTGTATGCTTGGTTCCTTTTGGTTTGGTCTTAAATGGAGTCTTTGTGCCTCATCTTATTCCTTCTCGTGAGTTCTTGCCACATAAACAATATAGTCAGTAGTTGATTACTTTGTCATTGTCAAAATCGAGACTTAACATAAGCAGTAACCCTATCCTGGGAGGCAAATACTTGAGTCTCTGGGACCTTACTGGTACATCATAATGTTCCTCTTCAGTTTTGAGAAGATGCGTTTCATGATGCATGTTAACTTTAACCAATTCAACAAGTTGTTTTCTCTCTCTTTTCTTCTTGTGTTTCATATGTTCAATCGCATTCCAAATTATGGCATATTGAGTTCAACATATTGCCAAACGTATGATTCATACTCATCTTTGTAGTTGAGAAATGAACCCAGTAAAGCTGTAGTGGAGAGTGATGTCTCAAGTACCAAGTGTGTGTACAAATTTATATATACGTATCCATTTTATATAACGCTGGCTTTCGGGCTAGCTTGTGCGCATCTCGACTATTCTACTGGTATTGGATACCTGCTACCTCCCACCGGCATATAAACACCATTTACTTTTATTATTCCTTCTTTTTGCATTTCAACTTTCATATGCATGAGGAGAAGCTGTAGTCAGTTAACTATTATCAATGTTTCATCTAGAGTTGTTACGAGACTTGTGATTCCTTTGGATTAGGTTGCCTCGATGTCAACATGATATTTCTACTGATCACTGGTCATTGATTTGGTCTAATCAGGTTACTAGATTCGTTGATACTAGCACTGCTGAATGCTGGTCTAGATCTTTCAGAGGCTACTATCTCAACGCAGATTAACTTTGGGAAGCGGGCAAACCAAGAAATGATCTCAGGGCCATCTATTGCAGAGGTATGAATCTTTTTGACTTGTTCCTAACGAGAAGCAAATATGTTGGAGACTAACGTACTGCATCCAGTAACCATGAGAATGCTCAGTCACTCACCTAACGTCTTCCTTTAGCGATCCACCTACTCCCCATTGTAAACTTACCAAATCATTTGCATTTAACTCTAGGATAACGAGAATCCTACACCTTCTGGCAATCAACATATGGATCATTTCCGGGAGGCAAGCAATGATGAAGATTTGGACCGAGCTCAAAAGAGGCTGAAGATATAGATATTATAATAGCATGGCCATTCCCAGCTAAATCAACTTAGTTTTATGTCACCATATGCTTCAACGGAAAGTTTATATGCATATTCCATTCTTTTTTTTTTCCGTCCCCGAGTCATGTCCATAGAAATGTTCATACATATAATCTGCTTTAATCTCGCGATATTCAGATTTGTGAAAGAGGTTAATAACTGATATCTAGAAGAGTAAGTTGTTATGCTGTACATTTCTTTTTTAGACTTCTTCATACACACTATCCTCTCCAGATTTCACTTGTGGGATTTCATTGGTTTTTTTTTTTTGTGGCCATGCATATACCAATAAGGTTAGCTGATACATACAGAATGTAAGATGATTTTAGGCTTAAGTCATATACGGCCTCTCAAATTTGTCCACAAATTTTATTTAGACACCTCAACACACCCTATTTTCTATTAGACACTTCAATCTTAAAAATACGTACCTACTAAGCTCCTCAAGCTGATGCGGCAAAAAAAGTGTTATTCACTCACCCCTGAGTGCGTGAATCAGTGTTCTAAACTTTTTTTCTTTTTCTTTTTTAAATTTTCCTTTCCTCTTTCTCATTTATTTCTATTTTTCTTTCAGATCCTTTTCTTCTTCTTTAAAATTTGCTGCCCCTGCCACTACTTCACCTATACAAATCTGTCATTTTTTATCATCTTAACTTCCATACACACACAAAAAAAATTAACTCCTTTTATCACCATAAAAAGGTCTCTCCTCTTCCCTTTCTCCTCCTATTGATGTCGTTCATCGACCACTATGTTCGATCCCGTTCCAATAAACACCAGATGAAATCTCAAATTCAAATCTCAGCAAGAACAAAAATACTAGATGATTTCTTTTCATCTATCTTCTTGGTGGATAGAGTTACCTGATACCTATTGGTGGTGGGAGATGACATGTATCCCGTGGAACTAATCGAGGTGCGCGCAAGCTGGCCCCGATACCACGGTTATCAAAAAAAAAATCTTCATAAAAAGAAGAATGTTTATCATAATTTTGAGTAAAAAGAAATTACGATAAAAGGAACATTAAAAAAAATGGGAAAAGTACATGCATGCCCCATAGGAGCAAACTATTTATACCTAAATACCCCCTTACATAAAATACCCTCTAACTAATAATAGGAAATGCCCCCTTCTCTTGTAGCTTTAGTTATGTATCTCCTTTTTAATTCTTTTTCATTTTTATTTCTCTACTTCTTCTCTTTTTTCTTTTTTTCTTTTTTTCTTTTTTTTTATGTTTCTCTGTTCAATAATTTTTTTATCAAATTATTATTTTTCTTTATTTTCTTTTTACACCATAATCGAATTTATATTCAATTTTTATTGTGTATACTTCTTTTCTTCTTCTTCTTTTTTCTTTCTTTTTTTCTTTTTCCTCATTTATTTCTTTATTTATTTTTCCTACTTTTATTTTTCTCTTTATTGGTCCCTTTTATTTTTGTATTTTTTATTTTTTATTTTCTCTTAATTTTATAATTTCTTTATTTCTTGTTTCTTTTTTCCCTTTCTTTTTTTGTCGTTTATTTCTTTTCTTTATTTTTTATTTCTTTTTCTCAAACCATAATATTTTTTTTTCTTTTTTTTTTTTAATTTCTTGTTTCTTTCCTTTTCTTTCTCCTTTTTATGTCATTTATTTCTTTTTTTAATTTTTTTTTCTCAAACCATAATATTCTTTATTTTTCACTACAATTTAATTTCATATTTTCGATCCTTTTTATATCTCTATTTTTATTTTTATTTTTTTCTAATTTCATTTGATTCCCTTTTCTATTTTTTCTTTTCATTTGCTTCAGTCCATAATGATACCATCACAATATATTTATACAGTGTCATGGTATCATTGATGTTTGCTTCAATCTTTCAGTGAAACTTTCATGATATCACAGAGTATATTTATATACTGACATGGTATTATTGAGATTTGCTTCAGCCCGTAATGATACCATCACAATATATCTATATACTATCATGGTATATATCATGATTTTTGCTTCAACCCTTCAGTGAGACCTCCATGATACCATCATACTATATGTATATATTGTCATGGTATCTGATGTCTGCTTCAACACTTCAATTAGACCTTTATGTAATATCATCATAGTATATCTATATACTGACATGGTATTATTAAGGTTTGCTTCAGTTCATAGTGTACCATCACAATATGTCTATATATTGTCATGGTATCATTGATGTTGCTTCAATCCTTCTGTGAAACCTCCATGATACCATCACAACATATTTATATACTAACATGGTATCATCCTTCAATGAGACCATATCAATATATCTAGATACTAACATAGTATCATGAAGGACTGCTTTAATCTTTCAACGAGACACTCCTCAATATACCATCACATATTTCTATATACTGGCATGGTATCGTGGAGGACTACTTCAATTCTTCAATAAGATATTTCTTAGTCCTTCATGATACCATCTCACTATATTCATATACTATCATGGTATCATGGAGGATTGTTACAATCCTTCAATGAGAGACTCCTTAGTATACCACCAATAGTATATTATATACTAAAATCGTATTATCCATCAATGAGACAGTCCTCAGTCCTTTATGATACCATCACAATATATCTATATATTGTCATGGTATCATGAATAACTGTTTTAATCCTTCAATGAGACACTACTCGATATACTATCACAGTATATTCATATACTACATGGTATCGTGAAGGACTACTTCAGTTCTTCAATAAGACACCTCTGAATCCTTCATGATACTATCACGGTATATTCATATACTATCATGATATGATTGAGGTTTGTTTCAGGCTTCGTTGATACCATTACAATATATCTATCTACTGTCGTGGTATCATTGATGTCTGGTTCAATCCTTAGTGAGACCTCTCTGATGCCATCATAGTATATCTATATACTGACATGGTATCATGGAAGACTATTTTAGTCTTTCAGTGAGACACTCCTTAGCATACCACCACAGTATATCTATATACTGGAATAGTATCATCCATCAATAAGACAATCCTCTGTCCTTTATGATACTATCACAATATATCTATATATTGACATGGTATCATGAATAACTGTTTTAGTCCTTCAATGAGACACTACTTAGTATATTATCACAGTATATTTATATACTGACATGGTATTGTGGAGGACTGCTTCAGTCCTTCAATGAGACACTCCTCAATCCTCCATGATACCATCACATTATATTGAATATTGTGGTGGTATCACGGAGGACTGCCCGAGTCCTTCAATGAGACATCCTCAGCCATTCTTAATTATTTTTTATTTGTTTATTAATTTTTAATATTTATATTAGTCTAAAAATAGTTAGATAATATATTTATTTTTATATTTTATTTTATCTTTTTAATAATCTAATAAAAACAAAAGATAAAACAAAATGAAACAAAAAAAGCCAATAAGAGAAAATAAAAAATAAAAAATAAATAAGCTAGTGAACTTTAGTATTTTTCTTATTTATTTTTTATTTATTGTAGTCTAGTTGTTTGATTTTTATTTTTATTAATTTAAAAATAATTAGTTCATTTTTTAATTTTGTATTTTATTTTTCATTTTTTACTTGTACATAAAATATAAAAATAGAGTCATAGGATATAAATTTTATTTTTATTTGAAAAACAAAAAATATAAAAATGTTTTTCTATTAACTTGAACTTTAATAAATAAAATAGTGATATTAATCTAATTATTTTTTAATTACTTCTTATTGTAGTCTAATTATTTATTTTTTAAATATTTTTATTACTCTAAATATAATTAGCTAATGTTCTTACCTTTATATTTTATTTTGTCTTTTTTTATATATAAAAAAGAAACAAAAGAAAAAGGAAGAGACAAAATAAAAAAAAACTACCTCTGCACATAGTAGGACCCAACATGACCACCATTATCTTTGTGGATTGAATAACAAAAGAGCATCTCACTGCTAAAATAAAAAAAAGTAAAAACTACATAATTAATCAAACATCCTTACCATAACTACATAATATCCCACTACTTTAAAATAATTACATATATCTCACTAGATTGTATTTTTCATATCAAAACGTGTATCCCAACATACTCCTATTACTTCGCCCAAATCACTCCTTCCCTCAAATCTCTCCAGCTTCTTCCTCAAATCTCTCTCACTAATCAAAATTTTCACAAATTTTATCTCGATATTTTTCTTCCACAAACTTTCATCGTCATCTCCAGTAGAGGAGGGAAAATTCATCGAAGCAGACAATGGTGAAGCTGTCCAGGCCAAATAGTGGTGGCGCCACCACCGTACACGATGGCAAGAATGGTTACAGATTCACCCGGGCTTGATTCCGTCATTGAAGAGACCTTTTAAGGTTTTTTTTTTCAAGATTCTCGGATTTTCAGACACCCATTAACAACATACTTGCATGGATAGCATTCAATCAAACCTTTTTGGGCAAAATCCAAAAACTCCCTTTTCAAATTTACCCATTAATTTTGAATGGGAAGAAGAATCCTTGGATCAAGAAACTACGGTATCTACTAAGGAAAAGGACACAAAATCAGAATGCAGAAAGTAGTCCTAGGAACACATTGCTGTCTAGGAACAATGAAGTGCCTTCTCCGACCTTTGTTCCGGCTGTTAGAGACTTTGAAGAAGAAGACTTTGCTGAAAATAGATCCAAATTTAGAAACGATCAAGTCAAAATGAATGAATTGCACAAAAATTTGAAATCAAGAACAAGGGACTCAAACCCAGATGTTATTTTCCAGTGTTACCAACTTGTTACCATGTATCCAGTGTTATGTTATTTTCCATGTATCCAAGTATACATATATCTATCTGAGTTGTAAATGTGTAACTTTTGTAAATTTAAAGTTTCAAATCAAAACAAAGCAATATGTATCCAGGGATAACATTGTAAGCAAATCTTGTGTTACATGTATCCAAGATTAATTCATGTTAACATGTATCCCAATACTACTGCAACCTGCTATTTGAGATGTTGGTAACATGTATCCTTAACACTGTTACAATGTATCCAAGCTTACAAACTTGTATCCAATATTAACATGTATCCAAGTATACCTATATCTATTTGCTGTTTAGATGGGTATCCTTAGATATTGGGAAGTATCCTTAACACTGTTATAATGTATCCAAGCTTATAATCTTGGATACAGTGTTAACAGTGTATCCAAGTATACCTATTGTTGTTTGTTGTTTAAATGTGTATCCTTAGATATTTGAGATCTATTATTACATGTATCATGTATAATGGAGTTACTTGCTAGTTTGATGTGTATCCAAGTAATTTTAAATTGAAATTTGAATTCTCCAGTTGTTTGTGGAGATGAGGATACTGCAGATTTACTCCTCATTAATTGTAAATCTGTTATTTTCTTTTAAAGCGCCCTAATAGTAATAGATTTACAATTAATGATTTACTCCTCATTAATTGTAAATATTTTATTTCCTTTTAAAGCGTCATAATAGAAACAGATTTACCATTAATGAAGAGGTTATATATATCCAGGATACACGAAAATACAAAGGATACATGCCTTCCCTTTTTTAAACTACCGGGGAAAATGTACTATTTTAAAATAGTGGGATAAAATGTAATTAGGGACCAAACTACTGTGTTTTATGTTGTTTACACATAAAATAACCTAAAAGAATATGACCCATGCATTTAAGTGCACTGCTCTTGTAGGCCCCATTACCTAAGATTAAGAAGAAGTAACTCGCGTGCAGTAGCTTTTGTAGGCCCCATTACCTAAGATTAAGAAAAAATAACCCAAGTGCACTGCACGCATCATATTTAAATAAAAAATGAGTGTAGCTTATAGAGGTTTGAACCCAGAACCCTCTACACAAAACAGAAAGTTTTAACCACTGAGGCAAAAGAAGATATGACAATCATCTCCTGCTTTTGCGCTCTTCTATATATTAGAATTAGTCTCAATTTTATTATAGAGAAAATGCCCCCCCGAGGCAAAAGAAGATATGACAATCATCTCCTGCTTTTGCGCTCTTCTATATATTAGAATTAGTCTCAATTTTATTATGGAGAAAATGCCCCCCCCCCAATCTATTATCCAATTATCAACTACACACCTATATTTTACGAAAATTTTATTACCCCCTTAAACATTTTAAAAGTTGAATTAGTACCTCCCTAAATGCTGATATGGCAACGTGAGTATTTCACTCTCTCAAGGAGAGTGAGTTGCCTATTGCCTATTTTTCTTATACTTTTTTTTTATTTTCGTTGTCTTTTCTTTTTCTTTTCCTTTTTTCTTTTCCTTCTCTCTCTTTCTCATTTTCTATCTATACAACTATACCTCCTCCATTATTATCATCGTTGAAGCTTCATCAATAGATGTTCAATATAAAAATTATTAGCAACTAATGCATTTTATGTGCAAATAATTTTTTCATAGACTTATTTAAAATACATTCAACAAATCAAATTTATTTTTAAAAAAATATATTTATTAATTAAATTTTTTTTCTAAGCCATTGACTCAAGGCTGACACAATCGAATTGGTTGAGGAAAAGGAACCCTCAGCGACCAAGCACTCCCGCCCCCAAAAGCGGAGATCGAAGAACCTAATGGTTGTCGAGGACACGTCTGAAGAGGAGGCGGGCGCCCTCTAAGTTGACCACTAAGAGTAACATCAAAGAGAAGAAGTAATGGAGTTGTTGTTTATGAACTTATTAAAAGAAATTGAAACAAAAATAACTTCTTCTACAAGAAAAATATCAAAAGATAGCCATAATTCTCTATCATCCAAATTTTCTACAGAAAAATCCTTCATTTTCTCCCAAAAACCCATGAAGAATCAAAATCAGAAACTCATATTATAAACATTCATGAAAATTTTAGAGAGAAAAAGAATGGGAAAGAAAGTTTTTTCTTCGTACCCATTTTTTCAAAATGATAATTAAAGTCATTAAAAGGCTAAAAAATCTTCATACATCTCGTCATTACTCCATAAGCACTTTTCAATTTTTTCAACATTAATTTCATTAATTTTTTCCACTTAAATATCTTCTTCTTCTTCGTGTTCTACATATATCATGAGTTTCAAAGTTTTCAAGAAATTTATTGAGGGTTATGAGGTGGTACCATGATGAAGACCAGTGAGTCTTCGAAGGAGAAAGAAATTGATTAGAAAAGAAGTATTTTTTCAGTGATTGATAAAAAAAAAAAAATTGGGTTAAGAAGATGCACTTGTTAGACACTTAGAATTTTTTTTTAAGATCAAAAATGGTGTTTCACAGTGATTAGGGATGAAAAACTAATTGAAGAAGAAATGAAGAAGAAGAAGCAAAAAAAAATTAATTAGTGAAATACACGTGTCAAGCGTGTGTATTTCACCACAACACACATGACTGATTATGATATTTTAGGGTGAAATTAATCTTACTTTAAAATAGTTCAGGGGGTAATAGAACCCCCGTGAAGTATAAGTGTGTAGTTAAAAATTGGCTCATAGGTTGGGGGGATTTGACTATTTTCTCTTTTATTATATGTTTGACTTGGAACTTTTATTTTTATTTATATATTGTTCTAGGATGTTATTAGTTAGTTAGTTATTACCATACATCTATATTATATATAAATTAAATTTATATTAATTTTATGATTCTCATGAAGTGGAATTAATATATAATAAATGATGAGTGATATAATAGTGTGAAAGTAATTTTAGTTTTCTATTATTTCAAAATTTTAATCTTGCTTTTTTAATTGTAATTCTCACGGAGGGACTAATTCAAATAAGTTTATTAATTTAGATAATATTTTATTTTATTTTTTCAATCCTAATTATCATAAGGGGGTTGACTCAAATAAGTTTATTGATTTGAGAAATCTTTATCTTATTTCTTTTAGTTCTAATTCTCGCAGAGGAACTAACTCAAATAAATTTATTAATTTAAAGACTAATTTCGCAAAAGATTTTTATATCTTTCAGCACAATTCATGCAAGAAAAATATTTTGATTTAATTATCACTAATCTTAAATCAAATAATTTACGTAAACTCACATAATGTTATTAATTAATTATCTCCTAGTGAATAAATATAATTATTTTAGCAATACAAAATTATTCTCAAGTAAAATACAAGTAAGATTGAGATTATATCATAAAATCATAATCAAGTGAATTTATCGATTTCCTACTCATCTGAATATAGCTTTTCTGAAAATATTTTGTTTTGTTTAAGTATTTTATTATGTCTAAATGATTTGCGAGTTTAGAATCAAAATCTCTTTTACATCAATTTGATTCTTAAAGTAGTAGCCAAAATAATCTTAAGTTTGTAACATAAATTAATCAGTCACTATAGGACAATATCATAAATTAGTATAATTTGGCTGAGCATAAGCTTTAAAATTTTGAGAATTTAAATTTATTAAATTTTTGATGTCGTTGTTGGGGACTACCATACATCTACTTCAAATTAAATATTTTATTACTAATTTAAAAACTTATTTATAATCATATTTACATCAAAATCATAAATATAAAGTAGGTACTATTATCACTATTTTTTGCTAT
The DNA here is from genome assembly GCA_003996215.1 of Jaltomata sinuosa. Classification (NCBI taxonomy): domain Eukaryota; kingdom Viridiplantae; phylum Streptophyta; class Magnoliopsida; order Solanales; family Solanaceae; genus Jaltomata; species Jaltomata sinuosa. The sequence goes on from QJPP01000069.1 coordinate 594,808, forward strand.
ATATAGTTATAATATCATGTTACGTCTTTTTATTATTAAGTATCATACGTACAGGATAAAGATATTTTCTTTTTTTGAGTATTAGAATTAAAATTATAATTATCTATAAATAAAAATATTATTGTACTATGATTATTATTATTTTCACCTATTACCTTTATAATTACATTTTTTTTTACGAAAAATTGATTATGATTTTGAAATTCAATTTTTTTTTGCAATTATACAGGAAGGTACAAACATATTTTTTTCTGAGCCAGGGGTCTATCGAAAACAACCTCTCTACCTTGCCTGTGAGATAGTGATATAGACTGCGTACATTCTAGGGATAATTTCAAATATATACAATAAAGTAATTAGTTTACAATAAATATAGCCAAGTTTTCTTTACAAAAAAAAAGCCTAAAAATGAACTAGCCCAAAAGAAAAATTACAAAAAAAAGTATCGATTGTGTATAAAAATTATGTAATGTATCAAAATTATATAAATGATGTATAAACGTGTATCGATATTATATAAATAATATTTAAATGTGTATCGATATTGTATAAATAATTATGTAATGTGTTGACCTTTATGGTCTTTTAAGATCTTTTTGAGCGCAGTTCTCGAAGTGACTCTGGTCAGTTCAACCTTCCACAAAGGCATCATCCTGAATTTAAATATAAGACATAATTCCAGAGTCATGAACCCGAGGTATTATTAGATATTCATTTTATCTACCTTCGGGTATACATATCTGTAAGGCTGCTTAAGATTCTACATCTATAGAATTGGGGTATACTTTCGACTCGAAGCATGAATTATATATAAAAAAATCAATGAAAGTGCAAGAAATAGTAAACATGAACTCATAACTTTATAAATATATTAAAATTAATGTCAAAAACCTTAAAAATTGAACCCCGTATAATTTAAAAGATCCATACTTTTTCAACATAATTATTTAAAAAGAAATCATATAAACTTTAAGGAAACTAAAGATATCTACTTTTACCCCAATTAAACTCGACAATTCATCATAAAATTTCATTTTTTGCTCAGTGAACAATTAAAAAGACTATAGGAACAGAAACGTACAGCAAAGTAAGCAGGAAGTACAACTAATTCATGCAACAAGAACTCTTGCAAAAAAAAAAAGATGTTCACCTTGCCAATGAAGGTTTCATTAGTGAGAGGTCCATAGACGTCAGAGGTGTTGAGAAAGGTGACTCCACTATCAATGGCGTGATGGAGTACCTTGATCATTATGAACTACTGATGCTGATCATGTTACATCTTCTTCAGTTTAATTATTTGAAGAAAGAAATGGTTCTGACTTATAAGTTTCTGGAAGTTTGGATAAGGCCTTTTAGGGGATTAAGAAGAAGAAAAAGAGGATGCAGAAACAGAATGGAGGAAGAAGAAGAAGAGGGGGAGGCTGTCATTTTTTTGGTAAAGTAAAGAAAGGTTGTTTTTTTGGTAAATAATATGACTGAGTGGTCATTTTGCCTAATTATCCCTACATTCTACCCTTTTCAGATCTCAATTTGTGGGATTACACTAGATATGTTATTGTTGTTGTATAACTTTTGAGGCATGAAATACCAACTAGGAGATGTTATCAATTCACAAGGAATTCTACTAGAAGATTTGTTTGATGAAGTGAAGTCAAAACCAATAAACACAATTCTGGGAGATTATTTTAAATTAGACCACTTTAACTGTGAATCAAGTGTCAAGAAACTTCTTGTGACAGTCAACAATATTGATATCAGGACCGGCCTAATTCACATAATTTAACAGTTTACATTTTCACTGGTGACGTAAACAAAGATTACACAGTCATTTAATTAATTTTTTAAAATTTGTTGAAACTACAAAGTATAATGAAGTATCTCCCGATACAATAAATAACTTGTTCGATCAAGCTTTTTTTCTTAAAAGTGTTTATTTTTAAAAAATTATTTGATCAAGTTTTTCGGAGAAAACAAGTGCTTCTAGAGAGTAGCAGAAGCTAAAAAGGTAAAAAAAAATTAAAAAATACTTTTGAGAAAAATACATTTAAAAAGTTTGACCAAAACACTAATTGTTGTTCAAAAGTACTTTTTAAAATTTATTGGTCAAACACAAACTACTTCTCACCAAAAAGCTTTTTTAAAAAAAATAATTTTCAAAATAAATTGATTTTAGAAATTTAGCCAAACAAGCTAAATGTTAAAATTATTTCTTTTTCTTTTAAAAGAAGAAGCCAAGACTTGATTGTGAAGTTTACCTCAGAGATCCATTATCACATGGGAACAATTATTTCAAACATTATTAAACAAATATATTTTTTCCTGCTAAAAGAACAAATTTAAGACAAAATATCCCTAATTTCTTGCGGACGGATATTAAGTCAGTTTATCGGATTTGAACATCATAATATTTCTGAACATATGCAACTGTATTTAAAATTTTCTTTTAAAAATATGATAAATGCAACTCTAAGGAATTTCAAAATGGAAAAAATAACGAAAGAAGCATTGCACTTATTAAATGAAATATCTGAAAATGTCATCCAATGGTCATCTGACTGCATAAACATCAAGAAAGTTACTAATGTAAATCAAGCAAATTCTTAAATATATTAATACAAAATATTATTTTTTTGACACAAAATTTAAATCTTTTCAGGTGAACACATAACAGGCGAGCCAGTTTGAGGCTTGTGATTATGTGAAGATGATCAAGTCAATATCATTGAACATAAGTCGTACATTTTAATAGTTCATTGGCGCAAAAATATTCAATTAAATAATTCAAATGGTACAGAAAACTCCCAAAACTTTCAAAAGCAACAAATTCAGGATTCACCTGAATACCAAAACAAGAGTAGTGGGAATCAAATTTCAGATCTTATCAACAAATAATTTTATATCAATAAAAACTTAACAAACCCTTTCAAATATTGATGACCTCTTATACAAGTATATTAAGATTACTGATGAAAAAATGAAAAAACAAAGTTCAATTTTAAAAAATTTGAGAATTCAATTAAGTCAGCTGAAAATTCTTTATCAGAAAATATTTAAGGTCCCTTATCAAATAATATAAAAAAAATTTAAAAAATACCCTAAAGCTATCACTTTAGAATCAGGTAAGGATCCTGATGGACCATGCACACAAACAAGAAAAAATCAATCAAAATAATAAATAAATATGAATATTTTTATTGAATCACTTGTTGAATCATCTAAAGAAAAAAAAGTCACGAAAAAAAAATATTATAAAAATATTTTTTCTCCCTGTGACAATTTTTTTTCCACAAAAACTAAAAAGAGAAAAATTTAATGATCAATTTTTAAAATTTATGGATATTTCAAAATAATTTCACATTAATACTCTTTTCGCTGACGCTTTGTTGTAAATTTCTTCCTATATTAAATTCTAAAAAAAAATCAAGTAAAAGAAGATTGAAAGAAATTTCTATGGTAACGCTTACTGAAAAATGCAGTGTTATACTTCAAAATAAGAAATCATAAAAAATTAGCGATGATGTGATTTTACAATTTCATGCACTTTGAAGGAGTATATTTTGAAAACACACTTTATAATTTCGGAGTTTCAATAAATTTGATATCATTTTCTATCTTTAAAAAATTTAATCTTAAGAAAAAAAAAGACACGAATTTTCTCTTTGATTTGCAGATGAGGGTACTAAAAAATCTAAAAAACCATTGAAAATATGCTTATAAGAGTAGATAAGTGTAAAATGTATAGTTGAAATTACATATTTGAAAATATTATAATATAATGACTTTGGGTCATCTAATTTACATGAAGGATACACCATGTACTAGGTAATATATATTTTATATTAAATAAACATATAATACAAATATAATACACATACACTAAATATAAATATACATACCTATGCATAATATATATAATTAAAGTGTATAAATAGTGTATATTTTGATCATGTTGATAAATTAAATAACCGAAATATACATTTACATAAGTTTCTTAAAAGTTATGCATATATAAACGCGAAATTGGTCGCGGGACAATCTTCTTTTTTAGCTCCCGCTTTTTTTTTCATCTCCTCGATAAGCTCAAATTGATACTGCCCAAGCAAATAATATACAATAAGCATAACTCAATAAAATTTTGCATTTAAAATTGCTAAATTGCTTAAAATAAGTGTTATATCTTTTAATATTACTTTCTAACTTTTTTGAATTATACATTTGCATTTCTCAACATTGTGCACACTTATTCTTCACGTATTTTAAGTACTTTATTTTGTACACCATTAAATACCTTATATAATAATTATTATTATTATTATTATATATAAATTAATTATATATATATATACTAAATATACACTATTCCTACAGTAAATATTTATTACCTGAAGGCAAAAAAAATCAACAATTACACTATTATATAATGTATATAGCAGTGGAGAAGGGTTTATATATATATATATATATATATATATATAATATATATTATATATATATAATATATATAAATTCCTTGTCTAGAGAAAGCTGTACAATCAATGAAAAGAGAGGACAATACGATTATTGAGGGTGAACAATCTCACATTCTCGAGAAAAAGCTTTGTCTTCAGCCGGATTTCGTCAGTCTCACTCGCTCGCGAGAATAACTGACTAAGTCGTGCCATAAGGGGTCATTCTCCAAACGAGACGGGGCTGGGCTCTCGCGTGTCCGGGATCCGATTAGATCTACCAGCGACCGATTTACGGAACAAGGAGTTAAGCAAGGGCCAGGAGATTGATAAGTAATTTTTAAAAATAAAAAATAAAAATTAAATTTTGGGTGGGGTGGAGGTAGTAGGGTGGGGTGGGGTGGGGGGTGGAGTACCAAAAATATTTCATTTTTTTTAAAGAAAGTAATTTTTTTTGAAAAAAAATTTAAAAATTGAATTTTGGGTGGGATAGAGGTGGGGGAGGAGGGGGGGTTGGGTGGGGGTGGGGGAGGGGCTGGGGCATAGGGTGGGGGTTGAGTGGGATGGGGTGGGAGGTTAAGGTACAAAAATATTACTTTTTTTAAGAAAAAATGTAGTTTTTTGAAATAAAAAATAAAAAAATTGAGTTTAGGTGGGATACAAAAAAAAATACTTTTTTTAAAAAAGTTAATTTTATTTTTAAAGAAAGAATTGAAAAAAATTAAAAAAAAATTAATGTGGGTGGAGGTGGGGTGGGGGTGGGGTGAAAAAGAAAAAATATTTTAAAAAACTTTGTGAGGTAGAGGTGGGGTGGGGGGTGGAGGTAGGGGTGAGAGTAGGAGGTTGGAGCGAGTGAGATTGGGGTGTTATGAAGGTGAAGACTTGTTTTCCCTACTTTCATTAGAGAAATCATTTTCCTTATTTTGGAGGAAAATGTATTCCTAAAGAAAATATTTTTCAAATTTTTTGACCAACCAAACATACAAAAATTGAAAAACATTTTCCAGAAAATATTTTCCTCCATACCAAACACACTCATAGATATAACATTTTTTTCCCACAAGATGGTACATGAATACCATTTCCCTATTTAAATAAAAAAAAAAAGAATACCATTTCCCTAGGAACCAATACGTGATAGTCCAACGGTCTTAATTATTGGAAAATTCCATTATGAAATCTTCCTTAATTTTTAATTCCAATTCTATGAAAAGAAAGAAATAATATTAAACCATTAAAGTAGTATTTTCTATAAAGTATTTGTTCACACAGGTGTAGCTATGTGTCAATTAAGTTGATCAAAAGTTAGAATTGCATCAACTAAAATTGATGAAATTGGACCTCAAAAAGCCATCTAAATTCGTTATCGATTAGATATATATGAAAACATAAAGATAAAAATATCACTTCATTCATTTTTACGTATTCATTATTCCAAATATAAATTTTTATTTTTACTTGTTACTATTTCATATCAAAAAAAGACAATTAATAATTATCACGATAAAATACTCATATTAATAATTATCTCTTAAGAGACTGCAACATCTGCAACATCTGAAATTAACAAGTAAAAATTAACGAAAAGAGTGATCAAGTATGAATCGATTAAATAGATTAATTGAGAGGTGCAAAATTAGAATTTAACTAATAAAAGTCAAAATATAAAGAAGTTAGCATACAAAGATATATAAAGTAATTCAATACATATATATTAAAAAAAAAACTCTAGAAAGACAGGATGAGTCATATATAGAAAAAAACTCTAGAAAGACAGGATGAGTCATATATAGAACAAGTAGATAGGAAGCTCTGATTTGAGAGGAACAATACAAGAAGGGATGAATGGTAGACACGCACACAGATACAACAAGTAGGTTAAGAATACGTAAATACTTGTTCGCTATTGACCTTACACACTTCTTAAAAAATTATAAATAGAAAATTAATTTTATCATATCAACCTTTGAATATAATAAATATAATATCTTGAAAAATGCAATAGGAAAATGACTATAATTAATGATAAGGATAAATTAAAAATTAAAAATATAAAATTATCTCTTAATTTTATAAATTGAACAAAAATTATTAAACATCTATTTTTAATATAATAGACAAATAAAAATAGACGGAAGGGAATATGTAAAAAAAAATCCAACCACTATGGTACGCAAGTACATAAGACAGGAAAACTAGAAATGGCCCCCAAAAGCATAAAAACAGGAAGAATTCATGTGCTTCCCCGCCTACTGGAATACCTACCTTCACACTGACATTAAAGGAGTGGTGTATTTAAAAAAAAAGTACATAGTTTTTATTTATAAATTGCAAAATGATATTTGAGAATTGGAGATGTGTTTGATCATGAATACCAATTGAATTTTTTAAAATTATTTTTAGTAAGTAATTTGAAATGAAAAGAGTGAAAATATTTTTTTGATCTTTTTCAAATTTTTGAAAATTCTGAAAAAAATTCCGAAATGGTCAAACGTGAACTTCGGGAAAAGTTAAAAAAAACACAATCATGATCTGAGTTCCTTTTTGATGCCCATTCGCGAGTGGCTAAGGGGAAATTTTCTTGTTCCGATAGTTAGTCTAACTCCTTTCCCGCAGCATTCCATTCGAAGTAATCGAAAAAATACCCCCTTTATTTATGAGTCTTGAATTATAATTTTTTTTGTTTATTGAGTCTGAATATTATTTATATATATTAAATAAAATTTTAATATAAATATAAAATTTAAGCTAAAAATATTAAATTTTATCGAATCCATAGTAATCACACTGTGGCTCCGTCCGTGTCTGATATATCCTATGGAACCCAACAATTACCACTTAGCATTTTGATTTATGTGATCTTATTTAATTGGCACAAAAATTTAAAATGAAAAAAGTTAAAAAATTATAATTTTAAGCATATCTTATTTATTGTTTAAAAATTATGATGATGATAATTATAAAAATTTTACAATAAATTACTTTTCAAAATTAAAAGATATTTTCTAGTTTAAAAAAAGTCGGCAAAATATAGTAGAGCATCACAAAAATAAAATAGAATTGAGGGAGAATCAATTATTGAGCCATTCAATTATGATATCCTCATTGTGTATAGTTCCTCAAAATCCGCTGCTTTCCTATTTGCTGCTCTATGTATGCACAGAATTTGTCTTTCTTCAATTATTTTCTCCAGTCACCTTTTTTATTAGTGTGCGTGCACGTTGAAACATGGGCTGATGTAGTTTGATATTATCGGGTTCACCTGAATTCATTACTTTCATAGTGAAATATAATTTTTGTATAAAGATTCATTAAAATTATAGTAACAAATTAATAACAAAACAAACAAACAACAACATACTCAGTATATTCCCATGATAGAGTGTTCACAGTCCATACCACTACCTCAAAAGTAAGGTAGAGAGATTGTTTTCGATAGACCCCCGGCTCAAAGTAAAAATAGTATATAAACCGATATAGTATAACAACAAGAAATAATAGGTAGCGCTAAAACAACAAATTAATAATATATATGAAATCCATAACTTTAAAAATACAATGCTAAAAAATTTAAATATTAAACTCACAAAAAATAAATTTTGAATCCGTCTCCGTGTTGAAATGCTAATTGTAATATCAAGCTACCCTAGTCCCTATATATAATTGACTTCTTTATGGAATGAGAACACGAGAAAAAACAAATGACTCATCGCATTGCTATATTAAAAATATTAATTAATTAGAGTTGAAATGAGATGAATAAAAAAAAATTATTCTTAATCAGAGATTATCAATTTGAGTCATATGTATAAAAAAGATCATATTAGGAACACTTTCTCCTTAAATAAACCTTACGCAACGTGAATCTGAATCAATAGAAACTTCAATATGAGCCAGACTTCAAATGAGGGGGGTGGGGGGTGGGGGGGAGGGCGTACTAAAACACTCCATCTATATTTAGCAAAAAGAATGACATTCGGAATATAATGGTCGATCAATTAAATTAAATTAATTAAGAGAATAAATGAGAAAACAATTAAATTTTTTAATTTTCCTCACAACCCTAAAGAAAGAAGAGAAGAATCCACCATTCCCAAAAACCACAGGCATAACGGCACAAGGAGTTTGTGTACCACGGGCTAATGTGGGGTACAAAAATATAAATAAAATACCATATAAACAACAAGAGATGGCCCTCCACAAACAGTGTAGCCAGGAGAATACGTCCCACAATACAAATATATATTTAGATTATATATTGAATACCCCACAAAAAGTTAAGTGGTAGAGCCTCAAAATACAAAAAAATAAATATTTTCTCAAGTTTATTTTAGTTATTGTATTTGAGTCGTCGAAGGTCTTTCAAAAATAATTTTTTTACCTTCACGAGGTAGTGATAAGGTTTGCATACGCTTTATCCTCCACAAACCTCACTTGTGAGATTTACAGGGTATGTTGTTGTTGTATTTACTAAAAATAATTAGTTTTTTCATTTTAATTTATTATGAATTATTTTGATTTGACACGAAATTTAAAAAATAAAAAAGACTTTTAAATCTTATAGTCTTAAATTAAAGATATGTTAAATGTATCAAAATGTCTTTTAATCTTGTGGACAAGTTGAAATTAAAGAGTTGCTAAAAAAGAAAGGACCATTTTTTCTGAAATGAACTAAAAAAAAAATAGGCCAGACAAATTAAAATGGAAAAATATTATTTAAAAAAAGAAAATTATTATTACTTATTAATTTTTATTTTCGTTCTTACTCAATAAATATAGAGACAGATTAATATGGTAAAAAAGGAAATAGTGGAGTATTGAATTAATATTAAAATAATAAATAAAAATAATTTAATCAAATAATTATTTTAATTAATATTTTCTCAAAGACTGAGAAAAAAATACATGTCAAATAAAATGGATAGAAGAAAGTACATAAAAAAGTCAATAAAACTCAATATATACTATTTATATATATTTTTTTTAAATAACCTTATATATATACTAGATATAAAGGAGTCGGTGCTAATATGAACCTAATATATATCACGTCTTTTATCTCAATTTATGTGATACGGATAGAATTTAGATAGTCAATCAGATTTTTTATATGGTTTTTACATATTTTAAGTTGTTAATTATTGTGATTTATAATATTTTTACGTAATTTTCAAATAATATATGTTACTCATTATGTTCCAACTTATGTGGCATTGATACAATCTTGAGAGTCAACTAAAATTTTCTATATATCTTTTAAATATTTTAAGTTGTTAATTATTGTGATTTATACTACTTTTTCTTCTATCTCAATTTATGTGGCACTGATAAAATTTTGAGAGTCAATTAAAGTTTTTATGTCTTTTAAATATTTTAAGTTATTAATTATTGTGATTTATACTACTTTTACGTAATTTTTAAATATATAACAGATTAAATAGAAAAGTAAGATAAACAAATTAAAATGAAAAAAATATATATATATTTAAGCAGGCAACACAAATAAACATGTCGATTTGCTACCTGGTTATTCTCTTATATAAGTTTGATAAACAAATTAAAATTAAAAAAAATATTTAAACGGACAACTCAAACACAGACCTGATAAGTAAAATCAACCCCTTGCCCTTTACCTTCGTTGATGCCCCACAGGAATCACCATCAGGGGCAGTGCCCTTTCAGTTGACTGTATCTGGATGGATTTATGGAAATAGAAATATATTTCCTCCGTTTTAAAAGGAATGATCTATTTTGATTTAATATAGAGTTTTCTAAAAAATAAAAAACACTTTTAAATCTTATAATCTTAAATTAAAATTATATCAAATATATTAAAATACTTTTTAATTTTGTGGCGCCTAGGATTTATACCGTTTATTATTAAAAAGATTTTTTCATATACAATTTAAATTTGTATGTGAGGAAGTGTCTAAGATATAATTAAATATAAATAAGAATTTTTCATGTATAACAATTTAATTTTTCAAGTGAAAATAGCACACAATTTTAACACCGTAAAACAACACAAGATGCAAAACTTTAAGGTAAATGAAATATTTGGAGTAATCTATGTAAATTTCTTTGATGCCCTTATAAACCTAAAAATTGAAATATTTCACATCTGGACCTTTTGATTATTTTTTTTTGGCATGAATAACTCATCATGATTCGGTATATGTGGTAATGCATAGATGAAAAATATATATTTCCTCCGTTGACTTTTACTTGTCACTTTTTTAACTTAGCATACCTATTAAGAAAATAATTATTAACATAGCTATTTTACCATAGTATCTCTATTAATTGATGGTTGCTATTGTGTCTTGAAATTAGTTTGGAGAATAAACAATTAATGCTAAGGGTAAAAGAAGAAGAAGAAAAAATTACGTTGTTCTTCCTTGATATGTCAAAAATGTCAAGTAAAAGTGAAAATCCAATTAGAAAATAAGTGATAAGTAAAAGTGAACGGAGGGAGTACCAAATATCCATTATAAGGAACAAAAATTAATCATCAATCATTTTAATATAATAAACTGCTTCATTAATTTGCTATATACATACAATTAATCATCAATCATTTAGCATAATAAACTGCTTCATTAATTTTCTATATACATACAATATATCTATGAGATACTCCATTCCTAAATACTTGATTACTTGTCATGTTTTATTTTGTACGCCCCTTAATAAAAATATTAATTAAGGGGTACTAATTTGACTATATTTACTCTTATTTATTACTCTTTTCTATTTGATACTTCTCTTTTTTATATCATATTAATACTTTTTATATATTTATGATTAAAGCTAAATATAAAAATAAATAACTATTTATATCTTGTACCAAAATAATAATTATTATATATCATTTATTTTTAATAAAGATAAATATTTTAAAACGACAGGAGTACATAGCTTGGAAGTGAAGGGTATGAAAGAAGCATAACGCTTTCTTGGGTTGACTGAAGCAGTCAACATTTTTTCGATGACATGTGCAAATAAGTGGAGGATTAAACTAAATTAAACGTATCCTTCGGCACTTCCGAATAAATTGGAGGATTAACCTATAAAAAGAGATCAATTAGAAAAATACTTAAGGTGTGTTTGGAAATTTTTCATTGAAAAATCAATTTTTCTCTCTATATATAGCAATGACAGTAGAAAAACAATATGCAAAAAACAAAAAGATTAGTGACAAGTTGAAGAAGATAATCTTAGAATTAGGGTTGTATATGGACTTGGTTGGTTTGAATTTTTTAAAAATCAAACCAAATTATTAGTATCGGATTTTTAAATTTATAAACCAAACTAAATCAATAAAAGTCGGGTTTTCGAACCTCGGGTTTTTCTGGGTTATTTTGGTTTTCTCGAGTTTTTCGGATTTTTTTGGATTTTTGGTATTGTTTTCATATAAATATTTAATTAACTTGTACTTTAGATATTTCTTTAGTCCTAGCAAAATACAACTATCTAAGGTATTTCTAACAAAAATTACACAAAATATAAATGAGTGATGACAATAAAATATTCAATCAAAGCAATAATGAAATCGCATAGAATAAATATTGTATATTAATAAGTTATAATAAAAATAATCATAATTTAAAAGTATTAAGTCATGCTAAAATAAGTAATAAGTATTAACTATATTACTAAATAGTATTGATTTAGCCTTTATTTGAGTCACTAATATCTATGAGTTAACAAAACTTATTGGACCATTTAAAAATTACTAAGTTTAAACTTGAAACAATATATTGAAAAATAAAAATTATAAAAAATTTAAAAAATATTTATAAATTACATCACAATAAATATTTTTATGTATAAAATATTTTTTAAAATAGTATAAATATAATATCGGATTGTTCGATTTTGTTCACCCCTACTTAGAATTAAAGTAGTTCTGATAAATTAATTGAATATCTATCTTAAAAAATTGAATGCAAAAAACTTAAAGACAGCATATATATAAACGGTGGGGGATCAGCAGTAAATTTTCTTCTCAAGATTATATAGGTTTTTAATTAATTTTCAGTAGTTGTGACATTTATTTCACCCAATAAGAATAAATAAATGAAAAGAAAAGCTTTAAACTGATACTCCATTCGTCTCAAATTATCTGTCGTGATTTCTAAAAATAGTTATTTTAAATTATTTATTATTTTAGAAGATCAAGACAAAATTAATTATTAATTTTTTACTTTATTCTAATAGTAATTACTTTTTAAGACTACCAATATCTGAATAGAGTAAATATTTGATAAAAAAAGATTATAAGATATAAGTGAAGGAAAGTTATTCAAACAAAAATATTCCTAATTAGCACTATTTTTTAAGGGACATGTAAAGGAATAACACAATAAATAGTTTGAGATTTATTACTAGCGGTTTAATAGGCCTGGCGAAAAGGGAATTAATAACCTTTATTGTTAATTTGACTAAATCCAAAGAATGAAGTTTAATATACTGCAGTTATAACAAGTTGATGAACTACCCACCTGTGACAAAGATTGCCAGTATCTTATTATTTAATGTTGCACTAAATTTTGTTTTAATAATAATAATAACAACAAAATCTTGTAATATCCTTTGTGTAAACAGTTTGAGATTCTTTAATTGGGACAGATAGATAAGACTTTCAGAATTAGTTAATAATTTATTCTTACTGCCAACTTGCTGCTCATTTTGCCCCTACTAATTGAATGCTTCGAACATGCAGGATTAATGTAGTACTCCCTCAGTTCCTTTTTATTTATCATAATAATATTTTGCACAATTTTAAAGAAAGTTAACTAGAAGTGTAATTTAATTATATATTTCCTCCATTTTTAAGTAGGTGATTTTTTAGTTTGGACATACACTTTAAGAAACTACTCATTCCTAGAAAATAAAAAGTATTTTTATTAATTTACCCTTAATAAATACCTTAATAACTTACTCTTTAATAGTTTCTTGGTTATGCAAAACTCTCTTTATTCAAAGAAGGGTAAAATTGAGAGAACATCATTAATGTCTTCCTGATTATATAAAAGATCACTTATTTGAGAATAAAATGAATTGACTAAAAGATCACTTATTTAGGAACTGAGTGAGTATATTTTTTTATTAATTCTGTAATTTTTGTTTATTTATGTGCTCCTTAATTTTTTTAAAAATTAATATTAAGAGCAAAGTTTAAAAAAAAATTAGTCCTCTCTTGATTTTAAAATTGACAAGTATTTAAGAATAATTATATTCAGAATGCATGACAACTAAAAAGAAATAGAATGAGTAACTTTTTTAGCAAAAAGAAGATTAAAATGAATACGTTTCTTCGGAAACCAAAGATTTTAAACAAACGCAATTACAAATATATGACTAAAAAGCAAAAACTTCTCAAGGAAAAGAAGAAGAAATATATGCCTCTCTTTTGCTACTGTCTTTTTGTAATTGCTGTTATTAAATATAACTTTAATCAAATAAATGTATTATATATTGAAGTTTTTACCAAAAAATTTCATAGCTTGAGCCATATGGCAAATATTATTTCTTAAACGGAAAAGGGCCTAAAAATACCCTTGAATTATTCGAAATGGAGCAAATATACCTTCCGTTTCATTTTTGGCTCAAAACTACCCCTGCCGTCAACTTTTTGGACCATAAGTACCCTCCAACTTAATTCTCCATCTTTACTGCTGATTTGGCGTCCACGTGGCCGTCCAACTAGGACAAGGCCTGCCACGTAGATAATAAACCTTGTCCTATTTTAAACCCACCCATATTCAAATTCAATAAACCCGCCCCGAATCCACCCCTGACCCATCCCCAATTCTTTCTTAATATACTGCCTCACATTCGCAACTTAAACTTATTTAACAACCACCACCAGAAATAAAAATATTACCAATTTCATTGTATAGAGAAAAGAACAGATATAAAGGGCCTCACATCAATAAAGTAAGCACTTTACGGAATCTATACTAAAAGAAAGCAAAACGTAGAAGGTTCATATACTTTTCACAAAGAATTGAGGATGGGTCAGGGGTGAATTCGGGGCGGGTATATTGAATTTGAATATGAGTGGATTTAAAATAAGACAAAGTTTATTATCTACGTGGCAGTCACGTGACAGGCCTTGTCCTAGTTGGACGGCCACGTGGACGCCAAATCAGCAGTGAAGATGGAGAGTTAAGTTGGATGGTACTTATGTCCAAAAAATTGACGATAGGGGTAGTTTTGAGCCAAAAATAAAATGGAGGGTATATTTGCTCCATTTCGAATGGTTCAGGGGTATTTTTGGGCCTTTTTCTGTTTTTTTTAAATATTTTACTGACAATAATGTTATTTTTAGAATTTAAAAGGCTTTTTTAATATAAAATAGAAATAGATACAACAAAGAATAATTCAAGAAAGAAAATCCAAAAAAGTTAAAAAGGTGTGATAATATCTAGTCTTTCAGTTGCACCATTTAAGAGAAAATCACATGTGTTTATATAGGCAAGAAAAATCATCATATTTTAATTATGAAAAATTGTCGTAATTTTTAATAATAATTTTTAATAACGGCTCGTAACAATTAAAAATTAAGACTTATTTATGGTATTATGACACGTGAACTTTTTAGGGGAAGATTCAGACATTTTTTTCACACTGATATAAGTGAAAGAATTTGGACAATTTTTTAATCAATGAGAATATTTTCTTAGCACTAGTATTCAAAGAATGAATTTGGACAATTTCTTAATCGACAAATACATTTTTCTTTTGAGATATTACTCTCATTTTTTAATAAATTATTTTGTAAGTCGTGAAATAAAAACTTATTTATGACATTATGACATATTTAACTTTCTGAAGAAAGAATCTGAACATTTCTTTTACATTGATACACAGTGAAAAAATTTGGACAATTTCTTAATCAATAAATATATTTCCTTCACACTAGTCTATCAAAGACTTGAATCTGGACAATTTTTTAATTGATAAAAACATTTTTTTTTTAGATGCTACTCTCATTTTTTCTAACATTATTCAGATAACATCAAATTATTTATTAGACAAGTGAGAAAAAATGATTAAATCATAACACAATAATACCAGTTCAATTGACATATATATATTTTTTTTAAAAACTTTTGACATGTACTAGAAGTTAGTGAGAAAAGTGTTGTTATATTTTGTTTTGACAAAATAAATTGATCGTTAGTGAACTTTAGTTTTAAAATTATGTTATGACATAAAGTTGTACGTTTTGTTTTTATAAATGAGCTATTTTTTATTTTTTAAGAATGAGTTATTTTTTTAATTTTTGTTTTTTAGTAATTAAATTTATGCCTAATATAACATAATTTTTTTAGAAAGTAATGTTATGTCTAAATATAACTTGAACTATTATGATACAAGATATATATTTATGTTTTTCAAAAATATTACTAATATTTATGAGAAATTAAAATTAAAGAGTAATATAAAATAAAGTGATGACCAATGAGAGGAGGATTGAAACGGCATGATGTTAACATTCCTTTTTTATTAAGGAAATTAAACATGACATGTCCTACATTCAAGTTTTTGATCAAGAATAAAGTTCAAGACATGACACATGATTTTGAAAAAAAATAATGAGTAAAGATATAAGTTCCATCCTAAAGTTTTATAAAAATGTCATTTACACATTCATACTTTAGAGATGATCTATTGCACCCTTATTTTTAATTTTTGTGGTATTAATACAACCCTTAAAATTCAATACCAGTTATAACGTGGAATGTGTGTTACAATTGCTCCACATCACTCTACACGTAAGAAAACCTTTTAATTTCTTTTTTTTTACAATTTTTTTGTGTTGCATCTTCTTCCTCGCCACTATTTCTGCACTTTTTCAAAAGTGCCTTTCATAGAGAGGGTTACGAGAAAAACAACAGTAATTTCAAATTGAATGTCAATTTCAAGTATTTAAGTTTAAGAATAATTTTAGAAAAAGGATCAAAAAAGAAAATGTAAGAGTGAAGTTTGATTACAAGCCGACGAGCTTTGATCGGAAAATTAATTTCTGGAGAAGTTTTTCTTATTTCTATCCTTCTCCAACTCAAAATTTCTCCATCCCTCTTCCATCTATTTGTTGAAACCCTTCCCCCCTTCCAGAATCAAAATAAAATTTGGTGAAAAATAATAACATTTGATCAAAATTTTTTGCTTGACCATTGACTCTAAAAGTCATTGACTGTTCACATATAATTCTCCCTCCTAAAAGAAAAGTAAAAGTTAAGTTACAAAAATTCTCCGAACGCATACCCAAATTGAAGGGATGAGGAGTATAATCTCATCTTAGAAAAATTGATGCCGGGAACACTTAATTTTTCGTCGAATAAAAAAATTCGTCAATCTTTAACCTATATATTTTGTTTCCTTTACTTCTTAATTTTATCTAGTATCAAACTCACAAACTATCTACAAAGAAGAACAGAAGAATTGGGAAAATTGCTTGGGAAAATGTAAATCAAGAAAGATCTGAATTAGTTTGGAAGAAAAGAATAAGAAAGAGAAAAGGGGAAGGGAAAAAGAATAAGAAAATATAAACTGGAAAATAAATGATAAAGAAATATTAAATATTATTAGTTATATATATTATCCATTAAAAAGATGACATGTGTCCAATTTTGTTTCTTTTTAGTATTTTTTTTTTCTTCTCATGCGTTAGTAGGAGGTTGAAAATAACTTCTTTGCCACGTCACTTTTTAGGGTTGTATTAGTACCATAAAAATTAAAATTAGGGGGTTAATAGGTCACCTATAAAATATGAGTGTGTAAATGACATTTCAGGACAACTTTAGGGAGGAACTTATGTCTTTTCTCAAAAATAATTTAATCTTATTTATTAGTACCTAGGTATCATTTAATTAATTCAGATAGTTTATTTATTTTATATTTTGTATTATTTTTATGCATAGAATAAATATTTAGTGGTAATTAGTTCTTAAATCCTTTAATGGCATATACATATCTTTTTGTGTCATTAATTCATCAATTTTAGTATGTGTTTGGATGATATTTGGTTGAAATCGAGAAGAGAGTTTAAGAGTTAAAATTAGAAAGAGTATTTGGAAATTTGATCATAAATCTCATGTGAAAAATAGTTGAAAATTTGAGAAGGAAAGTTATCCTAAAAAGTTTTATAAGTTTTCGTCAAATGTTTAATGATACTAAGTACCTATTTGAATATAATTTTGTTTTTCCAAAAGAATATTTTAAAAATAATTTTTGGTTGTACATTAGAATGATTTGTAATTAGTTTTTGGAGATAAATTTTCAAATTTGAAAAACTGGTTAAAACTAGTTTTACAAGTGAAATTTTCTCTTATTTACATAATTTTAACTTTTTTTTCAAAAACAGTGCATGTTTAAACACAACTTTAATTTATAGATACTAGTTTCAATTTCAATTTTTAAATATTACTTTTTTAAAAAATATCACTCAATTTATGTTCAAATATTATACTTTTTTTTAAAATAAAATAATTTTTGGCCAGAAGGCCGTTTTGTATATTAGCAAAGCAATCTGTGCCCAAACTCTATACTGAGTTCAGTATATACATATGTCAATATTTGCAAATATGCACATATCTTTTTCTAAAAAAATTACTGAAATATTATTTATAGCTTATTTTAATCAAAATTTTGAGAAGCCAATTTTTTTTTTAAAATAATTATTTTAGAAAATTGAGGTATTTGACTAATCTTCTAGGAAAAATATAAGATTTTTTGAGTTTTGAGTAATAACAGAAACTGTTTTTCACGAGCTAAAAAAATAGCTTTCTTCAGAAATGCATTTAAAATATTGGCGAAATACAAAGTACTACTTTAATATTTACACAAGTGCTTTGTAAAATTGATTAATGAAATACAAATCGCTACTCTGTTCGTCTCAAAATACTTGTCATGTTTTGCTTCGTAAGAGTCAAACTACAAAAATATTCACAAATATTTTAAGACGAATTCTTTCACCATTAAGAAGAATCGTATAATTTTTATATATTCAAAGTTTAATTTTAAAACATAGAATTAATCTAAACAAATTCAGCTTAAAAATATCAACCTGATTCTTGAGAAATAAAACATGACAATTATTTTAAAACGGAGGGAGTACTCTCCCAAAAGTACTTTTAACAAATTTTTTTCTTCAAAAGAAGAAAATTTTAAGAGTTTGACCAAACAAACTATTCATTCTGAGTATCATGTTTTTTTCTTGAGATAATCATTAATCTAACTCAATCTGGCCCCACAACTCGAAACGTAATGAATAATAATAAACCCCTTTTAGTTTAATAATTTTGCTTAATAAAAACGTTAAGTTAAACCCCACTTCCAGCTGGAAATCAAACACAATCCATTCTATCATCCCTTTCCGTACACCCGCGAAGTACCCCGTCAAAACCTCGTATTAACTCCACGTAACATAAAGGTAAAATATCAGCTACCAAAAGGGGACATTTTCGGAAATTCACACGTTCCGGCTGACCATGCCACGTCAGTTTCTAATCACATACCTCCACGTCACCATCTACGATTCACCGACCACATCCCGCCGTCTATCTTAAATCCAACGGCTGAAGATCCACTATTCCAGATGTTTCCATAAAACAAGCTTAACAACGATAAACTAGAGTTAGTTAACAAACCAAACCATGATTCCCGCAAAACGCTACTCTACTGGTTGAGAACTAACCATAGTTAAATAAAATAAATCCAGTTATAGATATATAGGTACACATGCACATACATACATCTAAGGAGCTGAAGCTACAAAAGAGCTAAAGGAAGAGAGGGTTTTTGGTGGCTTTGGAGTGAGGAAAAGGAACTGTATCAAATCTTTGCCGTTGAATCTTCTTTGTATCTGAATCAGACGGTTAAAAAGTCATTTGAATCTTCGCATTATCCTCAGATCTGACTTTCCGGTAGGTTTTTTCTTTTTCCGTTCCCTGATTTGTCCTTCGATGTTCGTTCTGGGTTATCCCAGTTTTATTTCACATTTTATCTGATTTTTATTTATTTTTTCTTTGAAGGATATAAATTTACCAGTTTAAGATTCTTGTATGAATCTACTTTTTTTCTTTCAGTTATTGAATGAAAATGAGAGTTAAATCTTACAGAAGAGTTATGATTAATGACTCAAATAGCACTATCTTGAGCGTATAACAGTGTTAATTGATACGAAAGAGTCATATATATTAATTAGATTGGCGCATTTGAATTTTTCCTGGCTGTATTTGAAGGTTTTCTAAAAGGATTTTAGTTTACCTGTTTAATATTCCGTGTTTAATCTGTCTTTTGTGTTATTGAATGAAAATGAGAGTTCTAAAGTTGAATGCTAGTAATATTTTCCAAGAAGTTTGTTATTAAATGCTTAAATAACGCATTCTTATAGGCTTTAGCAATAGAAGAGTGTTAAAGAGTGTCATTTGAGTAAATTAATTAGATTCTCTGATTTTTTTTTTTTTTGTATTTAATGATGTTTTAAACGAGGTTCAGTTTCAAGTGTTTGTAGCTGTGATGGTGGGGATTAGCAGGTAGCCGGTGGAAAAATTGAGGTGCACGCAAGCTGGTTTGAACACCACAATCATCGCAAAAGAAAAAAAGATTGGGTCTTAGTACAAAAAATCTACGTTTCTCTGAACCACTGGAAATGAGATTAAGTACTACTAGTAATCTTATGGGAGAGTGTTACTAATTACTCAAAAATCACTCTGTTTTAGCGATAAAACAATGTTATCTGTGTAATTAATTAGGTTCTCTATGTATAACGTGTTTTAAACGAGCTTCAGTTTCAAGTGGTTTATAGTAATGCTTTTCAAGATTTGAAAGCCTTGGGTTAGTTATGTTTATGATTCCTGTTTCCTTGAGTGCGTAGAGATTAGAAATTCAGTGACAGGGTCAGGAGCCTAGTGCTACCATACTGGCATGAACTGCAAATCAGTGATATATTTGTTTTGGGTTTAACTTTTATACTGGTCCAACTAGGTACAGTTGTAGTAAGTTTGAGTTGCTAACTTAGAAAAATATGGATAACCGTTTCAATCTTAAACTTGCCGGGGAGCTGATGTAACTTAATTATGGTGATGGTGTAATTACTGTCTCAGTGTATGTCATTTACATCCTTTTTATATTTTCTATTTGGTGGTTTTAGTCATCTTGAATAACCTTGTAATGTTCTTCTTACATTTCTTGACTAATGGCATGAATTAATCCATGTTGTATTCTGATTCTGATTTTAATCTCCTTACAGATCTTGTGCACTGTCTTATCCACATCATAAGATGGATTCTTGATCTCTTGCTGTCCCATATTTGACGCGGTAGTGATATTTACTGTAGCCTGTGGCATCATCTGGGTTGGTTTTGGTTCCTGTTTGCTCATTGATGATTGTTTCCAGATTGAATCATTTCCTTACTTGCTCACAATCGGCTTCTGAGTTTGGTGCTCAACTGAGAGTGCTTGGAAAGCTCTCTTCTGCCGCCATCTATTTTGTTGATTGTGACGCCTAACTGTGTTTCTCGACCTTTTATGTCTCGTAACCTGGATAATTGTCCTGTTCAGACCCAGATGGCTGTGACAATCTTCAAGAGCCCACTTGGTGGGGAGTACCATGGGAAGGGTAGGATGGAAGGGAAAGCGACCGGGAGGAGACGTGTTTTTGTTCAAACTGAAACTGGTTGTGTACTGGGGATGGAGTTAGAACGCAGCGACAATGCACATACTGTGAAAAGAAGGTTGCAGCTTGCACTCAACTTTCCAATTGAGGAGAGTTCTTTGACATTTGGTGATAGGGTGTTGAAGAATGACCTGAGTGAGGTTCGCAATGATTCCCCTCTTCTGCTGACGAGGAACTTTATGCATCGAAGTTCATCAACTCCATGCCTTTTACCCACAGGGAAGGATCATATCCAACCGAGAGATCAAAGTGGTCCCATTGAAATACTGGGAAACGCAGGTCGCTTTGCCGAGACAAAGCAACTTATCCAGGAAATTGTGAAGGCAATAAAGACTGGAGTAGATCCACTTCCTGTTCACGGTGGACTTGGAGGGGGGTATTTTTTCAGAAACAGCAGAGGTGAGAGCGTAGCTATTGTCAAGCCCACAGATGAAGAACCATTTGCGCCAAACAATCCTAAAGGATTTGTGGGCAAAGCTCTTGGGCAGCCAGGCTTAAAACGATCAGTCAGAGTTGGGGAAACAGGGTATAGGGAGGTGGCTGCATATCTTCTTGACTATGATCATTTTGCCAATGTGCCAGCTACTACATTGGTGAAAATCACTCACTCAGTCTTTAATGTCAATGATGGTGTAAATGGAGACAAGCCTCACAGCAAGAAACAGCTTGTGAGCAAGATTGCGTCTTTTCAACAGTTTGTTCCCCATGATTTTGATGCTAGTGACCATGGAACCTCAAATTTCGCTGTTGCTGCAGTGCATCGGATTGGAATATTAGACATTAGGATTTTTAACACAGATAGACATGCAGGAAATCTTTTAGTTAGGAAGCTTGACGGTATTGGAAGGTTTGGTCAAGTAGAGCTCATCCCCATTGATCATGGGCTCTGTCTTCCAGAGAGCTTGGAAGATCCGTACTTTGAGTGGATCCATTGGCCCCAGGCATCTATTCCGTTCACAGATGATGAACTTGAGTATATACAGAAACTTGATCCTGTTCGGGACTCTGAGATGCTACGAAGTGAACTCCCAATGATTCGTGAAGCTTGCCTTCGTGTGTTGGTCCTTTCCACCATTTTTCTCAAGGAAGCCGCTGCTTATGGGCTCTGCCTTGCGGAAATTGGTGAGATGATGAGTAGGGAATTCCATAGTGGGGAGGAGAAACCAAGTGAGCTTGAAGTTGTTTGTTTGGAGGCAAGAAGCCTGATTGCTGAGAGGGAGATTCTTTCTCCAAAGGCTGAAGTGGATAACGAGTTTCAATTTGACATAGATTGCGAAGATGCTGGAGATGAGTTTAGTCCCAAATTGATCTCTCAGGATTTCATGAATAGAAACCCATTTCATCTTCCAATTGGAGGAAATGGCTGCTTCCCACTCTCTAAACTAGATGAAAGTATTGAGGAAGTGGAAAGCGACGAAGAAGATGAGAAGAGCTTTGATTGTGTTCCTGCCCCAGTGAAGAACATTACTATGTCAAAACTTTCAATGTCCCTCAAGAATACCAGCTTAGGTGAGAAGAAACTGAAATATTCTAATATTTCAGGAACAAAACCAGAAAATGGCTATCTGGCTAGTTCCTCCTCTGGACATCGGAGCGCAAATGAGCAGCTTCCTGCAAGT
Source organism: Jaltomata sinuosa (assembly GCA_003996215.1). Taxonomy (NCBI): domain Eukaryota; kingdom Viridiplantae; phylum Streptophyta; class Magnoliopsida; order Solanales; family Solanaceae; genus Jaltomata; species Jaltomata sinuosa. The sequence goes on from QJPP01000069.1 coordinate 617,565, forward strand.
GTCACCTTTGTGAAGCTAGCAGATATGAATAATGGCGAGTGGGCTTTGTTTTTAGAGAAGTTTGAAGAGCTTCTTTACCCAGCTTTTGCCAAGCGCAAGTCTATCACCCTTGGTCAGAGGCAGATACAAAGGCTTGGGACTTCTTGCCAGTTTTGAGAATTGAGGTATTACTATATTTCCTCTATAAGGATGACTTATGCCTAAATAAGACTGCAAGCTTGTGGAAGTGAAGGAAGTTGTGATAGAGCGCGCGGGAGTAGGGCCATAGAATATGCTGTAAATATTTTTGGAGGCAGCCGAGTGGAAGGGGCTGAGTAGAATTGGTTGTACCTTTTTCGTTTTCTTGTTGACATCTTCAAATTTTTTCTCCCTTTTTAACTGCAGTAGTCGTTTGTTAGATAAATAATTTGTAGAATGAAATCCAAGAAAAAAGAGTTGTATGTAAATATTGGATGTGTTCTTTATGATTTTCTTGCTCTGGTACGTCTCACCGCATAAGCTTGATTTGGTTACGTTGTGGATGTTACAACAATAACTATGCCTCATCTTCAAGCAAGTCGAGATTGGACATGAATTTTCTTTATTTAAGTGATCAATTTAATGGTGACCATTGTTAATGATATTCTGCGTCCTTGTTTCAACGTACAGTATCTGATGACCTGTTTAGTGGTTTCTATATTTTGTGTTCTTTTCCCATCAAAAAATATTCTCATTCAGTTGTGACTTTAACAAATTGTCATATCGGTCCAGGTTGTATGTTTGTACTTGTCTTTCAAGTGGAAAAAGAAATACGACACTTGTGACACGCTAAGCAAAAACAATTATGGAAAGGCAACAAAAAAGTGCAGGTTGGGTCCCTGTAAGAACCAGTTGGCCCTTTAATGATTGATGAGTTCAAGACTAACATCATTGCACAAAATTCAAGTGGAAAAATTCTGTAATTAATTTGGTACTCTACTAAGATGTAACTCAAATCAACAAAGGTGAAATATAAGGGAGTACAGTCTGGATATTTTTTGATTGATAATAGTGAAATATTATTATAGAAAACATATAATATAATAGTAATGTCTGATTGCACCTATTGCTTATCATGAAAAGATTAACTATTGTTTAAGAAGCTATAAAGATGATAATTTCCAAAATCTTGCTAAGTGATAAGTAGGACTGTTGTAAAGTTGTGGATTTGGTACACAGCTAATCTCAGTTGAAAAGAAAGATTTTGACGTTAAAACGAAAGCAAGATAAAAAGCGATAAAGAGATGAGATTTGGTGGAAGTCTGCATCAACTGGACAATTTTTCACAAACACGGCCTTTCTATATAGGTATGAAGAAATATCGGAAATTATAACTTGCTGTTGAATTATGACACAAAAGGAAAATAAAGACCAAAAACAAAAAAAAGAATGAAAGAAAGCTAGATTAACTATATGAACTTTTAATTTGTTAGTGAGGGTTAAACTCTCAATTTGTAATCTCCTTCTTCATATCTCATTTTCCAACTCACAGTTAGAACTTGTTTTTCCTACTTTCATGAGGAGGATATTTTCTAAACTTATTTTTCTAGAAAAAATAATTTTTAAAATTTTTGATCAATCAAATATGAAAAAATCGAAAAACATTTTTGTACCGAATATCACCACTTGCTCTTGGAAGGGGGGTGGGGGTTTGCAATGGTGGGCATTTGTTTTATCCCTTGCAACTTACGTTAGAGGGAGTGTCAGATAGATCCATGTTCAAGATTCGTTAACTCTATTCACAACTTTTGCTTTTAATAATAATGAGAATGAATTTAGTATAAAAATAAATTTTATGAAAAAAAATAAAATTTATTCGTGAACTTTGTGAATCTTTGAGTGTGTTCTATAATTCTCCCCAATAAAAAATACTAGCTAGTGATATTTTTATTTATAATAATATGAAACTTTCTTTAACTAAAATTTGAAAAAAATTATTCCTATATAATTTGGATAAATTTTTTATTTAGATACGAATTGGGGTGGGGGTGGGGGTGGGGTGGGGTGGGGGGTCATTTGATAGAGAAATTTCTCAAATAGCAAACTTGAGCTCATAATTAAGGAGGAAATATCACAACTTTGCTTATTACAAGAGATAGCAATTTGTAAGCTAAAATATTGCTATTTTTTGTATTTAAAGCTTTAACGGGCAAATACAAATACAAATTGGGGGGTGTTGAGTGATTTTAGCTGGATTGTTACGATTAAAAAGGAAAAGATCTTAGCAAATTTCTCTCCTTATATCACGCGATTGATCTGGATTTTTTAGATTCCATTTTCAAATGTGGAACTTTAAGGAAAATTATTCAACAACAAAATCTCTAATCTGAAATTCAATATATTGACAACATGAATCAATTTGTATTTTTTTTATAAGTCTGTGTTGCAAATATTATTTAAAAAAGATAGATATTATGTATTTGACCTTGAGTAATATGTATTTATATTCATTTATTTATATACAATATGTATTTGTATTGAATTGTATGTATATATATATATATAGTTCAATATGTATTCATTTATTTACGTACAATATGTATTTGACCTTAAGTAATATGTATTTATATTCATTTATTTACATATAATATGTATTTGTATTTGTATTGGCATTGCATATAATTAAGAAGACAAAATAATTTGTATTTTCACTGTATATATAAAACCAGTCAAAAATACAAATCATTTGTGTTTTGTATTCAAATTGTGTTTCAAATATATTTTGTAATAAAAAATACATTTGTAGAGTGTCAAATCTACAAAAAGATAAATACATTTTGTAGTAAACATATGTACTTGTGTTCAAGTGAATGTATCATATCAACGAAATACAAAAAATACAAATGTATCATATCAACAAAATACAAAAAATACCTATCGTTGAATATATCATTTGACACAAATATATTACTAATAAATACAATTAGTATCATGAATACAAATACAAGTATCAAAAAATACAAAAATAAAGACAATCAAATACAGATATACAATTAAAATACATATATGCAGTCAACTACAAAATAAATCAACAGTTCTTTGTCAATTTTTTTCATCTCTTTTCCAATCAAATCAACAGTTCAATTTTCTTTTCAATTTCAAATCTCTGCGTTCAAATTCATCGTTAGTAGTCAAATCTTCATCCAATTTTACCATTGATAGGTCTCAAATTACTTACCCAGATCTATACTTACTCATATCTTTATTCAATTTCACCATTGACGGGTCTCAAATTACTTCACCATTGATGGGTCTCAATTTCACCATTGATGGATATGAATATTACTTACCCAGATCTTCATCTAATTTCACTATTGATGAGTCTCAAATTACTTCACCATTGATTGGTCTCTATTTCACCATTGATGGGTACAACTATCAACAATCGTCCAATTATCATAGTTGACATTCCTTTTCTCAATCCAAGTAAACAACACATCTACTAGCAAACATGTTTTTTAGAGCTCCACAATAAACAAATTGTAAATTTATCAACGTCTAGAATAAGAGTAGTAGATACAAATGTTCTAGTGAACAATTGCTGATCCCTGTTATCTTCGATATACAAATAGAGAGTCAGATCTAATAGTAGCCACAAAGATAAAATACAAAAAAAAAAAATAGAGATAAGAAAGAGAAAAACAAGAGAACGAGAGGGAGGGAGAAAGAGAGAGAGAGGGGCAACGAGAAAGGGAGAGATGGTGAGAGAAGGGAATGAAATTGGGGGAGAGGAAGGAAAGTGGCTAGATAAGGAATGATAGACAGAAAAGGGAGAAGGAGGTCCCTCAGTTCCCAACTTGATATCAGGAAGAGATTGATACTCTTCTAATTGTATTTGGACTGGTATATGGGCACAGGCAAAATATTACTATTTTGCTTTAGATCGTAAATATTTTAAAGTGTTGTTATGGATCGTAATTATAGGCCAAGTTTGCTATTCTCCGTAGTTTTTCCTACATAAAAATAGTACGAATAGAGTGTATTAATAATGGTGAGATTAGTAATATTTGAATTAGTTATGTTGGAATTGTTTTTTAGCCACTGTTTGGTTTGACGTATTAAGAGTAATTTTATTTTTAACCATGCTTATCTATGTATTTAACATTTGTATTACCAACACCATGATTTGCTATGTATTAGTTATACACAATATAATACTGAATAAATTGCATAACTAATACATATTTCTATTTTTATTATATAAAAATGTAAAGCCAAGGAAGACCAAGGGTATATTTGTCATGTCATAAAAAAATTAGCTTAAAGTAATTGTACATCATGTATATAGAGTATGAGATTTTCAAAAATATCCATTAAGTTCTAGAAAATTCTAATGAACAAAAGTAAAAAAAATCAAGTATACCTCTAAATATGTGAGACCCATTTGTTATCTTTCAACAATCAAGATCATCTACTTTTTTTAAAAAAACATTATTGTGATATCCAATCAAATTGCTCTATTTTTCTATCATTTAAATTTTATTCATAACATATTTTCCAATTCATCATGTTTACTAAAAATAACTACTTTAATATGAAAAAAATATTATTTTAAATTTTAAATTTAATTAATTATTTTCACTTTTATTTTGGTTCTAATATATATGAAAAGAAATTAGTACGGTAAAACGAAGAGTATACTTGAGATGAAAGAATAAATAAGAATAATTTAATTAAATTATTTAATATTTTTAATAGAGCACAAATAGTAACATGACAAATAAAATGAATAGGTTAGAATACTTTCAAATTAAAATAAACTCGAAGTGTACACTAAATGTTAAAATAGTAGTTCTTCATTTAAACAAAGAATCAAGTTTGTAATTTATTTCATTCAAACCTATTAATTTAAATGTTTGAATTAATGAAAGTTTAATTAATTTTAAAATTATTGAATCAAATTTTAATAAAAAGAATAAGTATTTTTTGAGTTAAATTTATGTCTATTGACAATATAATATAATTTTACTTTAAAATTAATCAAACTAAAATTTAATGTATCACACTAGATTACTTACTTTATTTTTTAAGTTAGAAGTGTTTATTAAATTTTAAAATAATATTTCTTTATTTAAATAGAGAATTAAGTTTATACTTTATTTCATTTCAAATATATTGATTTAAATTTGGACTAATGTAAATTTGTTATAGTTTTGAGTTGTAGAATCAAATTTTGATAAAAAAATAGTATTTGTGAGTCCAATTTAGGTATATTAATAATATAATATTATTTTATAATTAATTAAATCAAAATTTAATTAATTACGTACTTTATTTTTATGCTATCAATTAATGTGTAATATTGTTGTTCTTTTTATCTAAATAAAAATAGAAAAGAATTTATTTTTAAGCAAGTTATCTCTTTTCAAAAAATATTAATAAATCTCATGAAAATAATATATCTGAGCAATTTGAGTTTTCACAAATGTTTTATTTGTAAAAATAAATAATAAAATAAGATTTTGAATACATATAAATTATTACATTAACATGTTTTGAACATATAACTTATTAACAATTAGAGAAATAAATGAATTTAAGTGGATTACTACTCAAAAAAAAGATGATAAAAATGACAAATGCATAGTTATAATTTAAAAAATTACATAATCAATTAACATTGATAAAAATAAATTTTGACATAAAATAAAAATATTCACGCCAAGAAATGAATTTGATTTAAAACTATATATATCGTATACTTACAAAATTTTCATAAAAGAATTAAAAATTTAATTTTAAATAATAAGATTTAAAATACACTTATGATTTGAGACTATACAATATCTTTTTATTAAATTGATATAAATAATAAAAATACTTATTAACTATATATCATTCTACATAGAAAATAATCAATAATTTATTGCTCACAAGTAAAATCAGCACTTGGAAGCGCGAATATAAAATTCAACGTGTAATATATCTTAATTGACCTTCAAGATAGTAACACATAATGTCTCACGATTGCTACTCCCTCTGTCTCATATTAGTTGCTCACTATACTAAAAATAGTTGTTCCATATTAGTTGATCACCTTACTAAATAAAGAAAGTATTAATTAAATTTTTTTCATATTACCCTTACAATTAATTCTTTTTGAAAGTGTTCACACTTGTTTGTAAAGTTTCAAAGAAGTTTTTTAAAGGGTAAATTAGTAAAACAATCTTCTTATTTATGATTTCTTAATATGCGTGTAAAAAAAGTGTGCAACTAATATGAAATGGAGGGAGTATATAATTAAATTTAATCTAACAAATTGATTATCTTTGAATCCTAATAAATTCATGTCACTATGCGATAGTAAGAACAAATTAAATGTTAGATCCCAATTGTTTTACAATATAAAAAATGAAAGTTCCCATAATTAATGCCAACAATACTTGAAAATATTTCTGAATTAAATTATTTTTTTACTATACTTTATTTATGCTAAAGTATTGATTAAGATAAATAAAATATAGGCCAAAATGCTATATATATTTTTATAAATAATTTTTTAATTTTTTAAATGAGCAAAATAATAGCAAAAATTTAATTTTTTTAATATAAATTAATCTAAAATTTATAATAAGTTATATTGGGCTCGTATCACGGGCCTTAAATTATCTAGTATTAATATACATAGGCTGAAAATCCTACCAAAGAAAGGTTAAATAATGCACCCAAGTGTGTGACCTAATGGTCAATGAAGTGAGTTAAAGACAATGAGATTGCTGATGGAAGGTGATAAGTGTCCCTTGAAATTAATCAAAGTGCGCAAAAATGGACCGAAACACCACAATCATTAAAACAAAAAAAAAGAGTTAAATAATGTCATATCTAATACATTCTATCAAACAATCACTCAGGTGATGTGGGTGATGCATACAATGTATGGCTTGAAAAAAACCAGAGTATTCAAGAGCATTCAAAGACAACCTGCAGCTGTAAAAAAAAAAAAACACCAGCTGATGTGCAAAGCTGTCCAGAATGAACTTTAAAAGACAAATTTATTTTTCTATTTCAACTTTAAATTATTATTTCTAACAATTTAAATTTTTTTATAACCCTATATATAATCCGAGTATAAGATGGTGTGATTACATCCAGTATGAAAAGTTACAAAAGATGAAATCAGACAAGGTTCAATGTGGTCTACTATATTATACAGAGCCAAGGGCAAAATTTTAATTTATTAAATTTTGAATCATATATATTATTTTAATTAATGAATTCTGAATCTACTATTTATACATATTAAAAAATATTAAAATAAAAATAAAATTTAAATCAAAATTACTGAATTATTACCGAATCCATAGGCCATAACCATCATTGCGGCTCGGCCTTAATTGTAAAAAATCTGTCGTCAAAAACATATCGAAAGGCTTATATTGTTCTTATCTAAATACTTAATTACTTATCCTGAAAACATATGTTTTGTCTCATGACAAGATAATTTAGTTCTTAAATAATAATTGAACATTGATAATATCAATAGAAATACCTTTTAGCCTACCTTTATTTTTTAAATATAAAAAAATCTAATGTAATTCTCCTTGTCTTTTCCTCTAATGTATATAATAATCTTGGATGTAGCTTAATTTTATTTGGGTTCAAGTAAGATTCTTGCATGTCGCAATTATATAATATCAATTTACAGCAATAATAATATATTCAGTATTATTTCACGAGTAAAATCTGAAAATGATGTATCTATAAATCTTATTCTTACCTTGTGTAAATTAAAAAATTATTTTCGATAAACACTCGGCTCAAATAAAAATACGAAAGCAGGTGAGAAAAGAGAGAAAAATGATATAATATCCATACATAAGTTTAATTATAACTGAAAACAAGCGATGAAGAAATGGGTTAATTTAGCATGTCTCTATTATTATTATTATTATTATTTTTGCTTTTATGCTTTCTTTTGTAGTATCTTTTTATCTTTTACTTTCTTCTATTCCAATAATACATTTTCTTTAATTTGATATCCTTTATTATCAAAAAATTTTCTGCTATCCCTCATCTTTTCTTCTGCTTTTCCTTTTCAAGATTTGTGAGGACCAGAGAGTTTTTTCATAATGTATTCTCAGGTTGTTATTTTATTACATAAAATTTGAGTGAATGCATCCATGATAGGACAAGAGTAGAAGAAGAATCCTAAAAGTGGATTTTGAGACATGAGATATGAATTCTTAATTAGGGAAAATGTTGAGAATCATGCATTGAGCTTCACACTCAACTACTCTGCCCTAGTTCATGTGAGAAGAAGAAACAAAACTCAAGGTTTAGAGAGAATAATTGAGAGTGAATCAGTGAAATGTGAAATGATTCTTAATTGCTGAAAAGAGATTTACAAGACTATATATACAATCTGTTTACTCTAACTGTCTGTCTGATTTACTGTGCTAACCTCCTTCCTAATTACAGTTATAACAAACTACTAACTAACCGACTGTTACCAACAGCTAACTAACTACTCATTAAATAACAATTACAATCTATTATGTCACAACCTCGTAAATACTTCCCTCTCAAGCTGACAGATATAAACACATTAAGCACCCCAAGCTTGGACATCAAATGATCATCCTGTGCTCTTCCTATCCCCTTTGTTAGGATGTCTGCTTGTTGTTCTGTGGTCCTTACATGAGTTGTCTTCACAATTCCTAGTTGAATTTTCTCCCTTATAAAATGGCAATCAATTTCTATGTGCTCGGTCCTCTCATGGTAAACTGGATTAGCTGCTATCTATAAAGCTGCTTTGCTATCACATTGTAAGGTAACATGCAGCTCAACCTCCATCCCCAGTTCTTTAAGCAAACCAATCATCCAAACCAACTCAGAAACTATCATGGCCATACTTCTATACTCTGACTTTGCTGAGCTCTTTGAAACTGTACTTTGCTTCTTTGATTTCCATGAGATTAATGAATCTCCAAACTTCACAATGAAACCTGTTACTGACCTCCTTGTGTTTGGGCATGCAGCCTAATCTGCATCACAATAGGCTTCTAGATATTTTGACTTCTTACTGCTTATCAACACTCCAAGACCTGGTTCTCTTTTCACATACCTTACTACTCTCATTGTAGCTTCCCAATGTGACTTTTTGGGATTCTGTATGAATTGGCTCAGAGTTTGTATTGCAAAACCTATATCTAGCCTTGTCATTGTCAAATACAACAATTTACCTATCAACTTCTGATATTTCTCCTTGTCTTCAAGCAACTCATCATCAGTTGTTCCTGTCATCTCATCAAGCTCTTTTGTAGTGAACTTTTGATTAACATCTAGTGGAGTCCAAGCTGATTTAGAAGAACTCAACCCCATATCGCATATAAGCTCTAATGCATACTTCCTTTGGTTTATATGATTAACTCATCAATTATGTTTGTTTTTATGTTTTAATTTAAATCATTAAGTGCAATTTTTTTCTTTTACAATCACTTGATTATAAGTTTGAATAAATAGAATGATATAGTAGACCTATACCAAAATTTTAATATTATTATGATGCTACTTATTCAAATAATTATCTAATGGAGGTCTTGTTAGGATAGATTATTAACCATGCGATTTAACTATAGTAATATGTTTTATTCTTTATGAAATAATTATTTATTTACTTATTCGATTCAATAATGTTTTGTGTTAAATAGATTATTTTATTCACATGTATGTCTTTTAGTACTTATATAGGAGACCATCAGAGGCGGATTCAGGATTTTAAGCTTGTAGGTTCTCAAATATGCAATAAAATTGGACAAGAAATCAGTAGTTGATAGCTAGAAGTTGGAAGAAGAACCAAAAGTTTTTAACCCTAAGAAAAAAACTGTGAAACAATGAGGTTTTGTGTTTTAGAACTAAAAAGGGAAAAGGGTTTCACAAAAAAACAGAATTAAAAAAATATGCGCTTTAGAACCCTAAACAGAAAGGGATTTTAATTAAAAAAATGCACGTTTTAGAACTAAAATGAAAAGGGATTTACTTTAAAAAAAAGCTGAACATGAATTAAATTAAAAGGAAAACATCTATTGAGGTTCGAACTTACGTATAGCATCCAAAAGGACTTTTAGGGGATCCGTTGTTGCCCTAATCAAAGGAATAGAAATAGTAGGTTATAGAATCATTCATAAACCCTAGCTTCGATTGGGGAATTAAACGACAATTCTAGATATGATCGTGGAGAAGAACAGGATTCCCACACTGAAGGGTTAGTATTACATACCTTCATTGTTTCAAAACTAGGAGGAGAGTCTGCGTTCCCTATTCTTGGAACTTAGGGCAAAGTTTTTCATGAAGGATCCTAAGACTGTAAGATCTGGAATCTTGTTAAAAATCCTAAAGTTTGGAGTAGAATACATAAATTTATTTTAAAGAATGATGGAGTAGACTTACCTAGTCTTAGGAGGGTGGAGGATATATCTAGGAACCGATAGGGTTGATCTGGAAGTAAAAAAGTGAGAAAAGAAACGTTCAACGCGTCTTTTAAAGGTCCAAGAATTTTTGATGCACGGTTTGTTTCACGGACCGTGAACTAGGTTCATGGACCATGGTTTGAGCCATCAAACTTTTATGAGATTTGCTATGTCTTTGAATCGATTTCACAAATTGGGTTCACGGGTTGTGGAACAAGTTCACGGATCGTGGTTCAAATCGTCTAATTTTTCTGAGATATGTTAGGTCTTAAATTTCACAAATTGGGTTCACGGGCTGTGGAACAAGTTCACGGATCGTGGTTCAAATCGTCTAATTTTTCTGAGATTTGTTAGGTCTTAAATTGATTTCATGAATTGGGTTCACGGGCCATGGTTGGAACCGTTTAATTTTTTTGAGATTTTCCAAGTCTTTGAATAGATTTCACGAATTGGGTTCACGGGCCGTGGAATAGATTCACGGGCCGTGAACCTACCCGTGGAGACCTGGTAAGTTTAGGTTCTTTTGGTTAACTTTCATGGTCTATGCATTAGTTGTACGATCCGTAAAAATGACCATGGAATCCCGGGGTCAGATCTGAGATGGGTTGAGTGTTGTATAAATGTTGATTTGAAATTTTAGGTATTATAGAAAGCCACATAAAAACAATTAATATGTTAGGTTGAACAAAGTCTCTTTTTTATTGAATTTTATCGGTCTGAGGAAAGGTTTTATTAATAGCAAGAATCAAAAAGGCCCAACGACAAGTTCAACAAAAGTGGCCAGCCCAAGGTAGGCCGCCCAAAAAAGAAAAGCTAAAAAATCCTACAAACTACAAATATCTGGCTTATTGAGGAGTACTTAGTACTCTTTCCTTTATCTCTTCCACTTCCTCCGAGTTGTCTTCCTTGTCTGGAAATGTTGCTACCATGTTGTCGGAGAAACACTCGTCTCTTGTTGATGCTCTTGTGGGTCATCTATTCTCCTGTGCCATGGACACCTCGATGGTGGCTCTGTCTATCATCTTCACTCTTACCTGGTATGTCCTCCTTATCTTGTTCCATTTTTGTGGTGTTTTGCCAATGGATCTCTGATCTATCTTATGCCTTAGGTGGTCGGGTTTAACCCCAAGGGACTGAAGAAAGAAGTTGGGAGCTGTTAGATCTGGTGGTGGCGGTGAGTCCCTCCTCTTTATGTTGCTTTGTATGTCTTATTTTTCCAGGTTATGACTATTCTCCTCCTCTTTCAGCTGATAGCTAGGTGACAAGCTATCTCGGATCTCTTCTGCATTCTTTCAGTAGTGCAAGACCCTATTACCCCTTTTTGGTGAAGCTTTTTGGTAGCTAGAGCTCATGAATCTAGCTTGTAAATTTACAACTTTTATATTTCCTTCCAGGCATACTCTATTCTTTTCTATTTGGCTGTATGGTGTTTTATGGATTAGTGAGTAGGTTCTGTATATAATAGCCATGATGGTGGTGTTTCTATAACTTGCTTCCTGCTTATTCTGGGCTTTCATAAAATGCTCCCTTATTATTGCTGCTGTATGTTGATTTTCCTGTTCCTAATCCTTAGATTACGCATTTGTGAGTTGTCCATATTGATCAAATTTATTATGTTACTAGGAAGTTCTGTAAAGTTGTAGTATTCCTCTGTGGTCTGTGTGTCCATGACCTCATTAGCTAGGGCATCTGCTACACTATTCCCTTCTCTGAAAGTATGTGTAATCTGTGAATTTAGCTATAGTAGCTTCTCCCTTATGTCCTCTATCCTCTCTAGTATTTCCCAAGGAACTTTCCATTACTTTTGAATCATTTTCTTTAGACTTAGTGAGTCAGTCTCTATGGTTACTTCTTTTAGCTCATTTTCTTGGTAGAAAACTAGTGCATCTTTGATAGCCTTAGATTCTGCCTCTGTGTTTGTTGCTAAGCTTATGCCCCCTGCCCTAGCATATACTAGGTCACCTTTGTTATTTCTGATGTTGAATTCATAAGAACTCATTCCTGGGTTTCCTCTGCATGCCCCATCTGTGTTGCACTTCAATTTGTGTTCCTCTGGTGGCTTTTATACAACACTATGATAGTGTAATGTTGGCCTGTAGTCCTTTATCTTGATGATTATGGCTGGCCATTCCCTTACTTCTAGTTTTATCCATGGGTATAGTACCTTTAACAACTTCCTCACCATGTCCTGGATTTGTATCACCATAGATGTATAGGTTGTGTTTCCATCATGATTTATGCTATTTTTCCTCTTCCAAAGTTCCCACATTATGATTGCTGTCATGGCCTGGTATATCACTTGTAGTTTTGGTGGTGCTTCAAGTTTCCACCAAGTGATTATGAGCTGCTGGAGATGCATGCCTTCCATGTTTATACCTGCAAAACTAGCAAACTGCCTTCATTGCCATGGTGGCTATAGGGTCTGTTAGAAAAAAGATGTGGCATAGTTTCCTCCCTTCTTCCATCACAACACCAACACCTAGACACCACATGAATTTTCACCTTCTTTAGGTTATCATCAGTGGCTATCCCCTATTCCATAGCCTCCATGGGAAGAAATTTACCTTAAAAGGTAGCCCCTTTCTCCAAATAAATTCATAATCCTTCCTGCTCTCTTTCTTCTGTCTCATTATGTTCCAGGCTGACTTAACTGTAAATTTGCCTTGTGAGTTTCCCATCCATCACGGTATATCATTACCCTTCTCACTGCTAGGATGTTGGATGTTCTCTGTTATGTACTTTTTCATTTCTGAGGAGAGTTTGGTCAGCAGTCTTACCTTATCCCATGTCCCTTCTGTCACAAACTCATGAACTTCTATTTCTTCTTCAATGGAATTCTCTCCTTCTAAGAAATATAAGGTTCCCTGTCTAGTCCAGCTATCAAATCAGTTGAGTTTCCTGATTTCACCCCCACCATATATCATGTTCCACCTCTTCTCTAGTTGCTGTTATCTTCCTCCATACATGAGATGATCCTTGACCTTGTGCCAAAGTTGGATGCACTTTTTTTTCAATACTTATTTCACATAAAGGTACTCCACAGAGATGTGGATGTCCTAAAATTCCACCATAGTTTTTCAAATAAGGCTCTTGACATATCATGCAAGGATCTGAAGCCCAAACCACCTTCATCTTTGGGATAGAACATGTTGTCCCAAGACACCCAATGTTTATTCTTGGCCACAATATCATTTCCCTAGATGTTTTTTGCAAATATCTTATGCAATTGATTAATGACATTCTTGGGGAGGGGGGGGGGGGTTCATGGCTGATAGCATATATACTCTCAAAGTGTGTGTTGTTTTTCCTCCCATAGAAGATTGGGCATCCCAGGTATATGAATGGGAAGGACCCCAATCTTATTCCTGTTATCCTCCTTATCCGATAGCTCACCCCAATAGATACCTTTTCATGCAGATACACCAAGTTTTTATCCAGGTTGATTAACTGTCCTGAGATCACTTCATACTCTCTTAGTATTTTCATCATTTTCCTCATAGAGGTAGGCTTCCCAGAACAAAATAAGATTATGTCATCAGTATAGGACAAATGGTTTATTTCAAGGATCCACTTTGTCATCCCATAGCCTTCAAAATGTGGGTCTTCAAACAGTCTGTTCAGGCTTCTGGCAAGCACTTCTGCAGCAATTATGAATAGGGTAGGTGATAAGGGGTCTCCTTGCTTCAGCCCTCTGGAGGACTGAAAAAAACCAAAGGATTGGCCATTCATTAGTACTGAGTACCAGTTATTACTAATAAGTCTGAGTATCATATCTATTATTCTTTCTGAGAATCCAAATCTCCTAAGAACATTAAGGAGGTATTTTCATGATACTCTGTCATAAGCTTTTGCCATATCCAGCTTCACCACCACATTATGAAATTTGTCCCTTCTGTGTATGTCCCTGATTATCTCTTGTTCTAGTAATACATTTTCTGTTATGTTTCTCCCTTTGAAAAATCCAGTCTGATTAACTGAGATGATCCCTGGTAGAACTGTTGCCATTCTTTCCTGGACCACTTTTGATATTATTTTGTTGGTAAAGGTGCTTAGGCTTATTGGCCTGAGATCTCCAAAGTTCTCTACCATCTTCTTTTTTGGAATTAGGACTAGATTGGTATGAGTGATATACCTGGGAAGTTCTTTTCCACAGAAAAAAGCCTTGACCATATTTGTGATATCTTTTCCAATAATATTCTAGCAGCTCTAAAAAAATTGACATGAGTAGCCATCTGGACCATTTGCACTATCTCCTTTGAGGGATAATACCACCTATTTTACTTCTTCAATGGTTGGAATCCTTTCCATCTCTTCATTTTGTTCATCAGTAATCAGTTTAGGGATATTCTGAAGCAAGGGTGAATTTGTGATTTCTTGAGTTTCCATGAACTAATCTTGGAACACTGCCAGTGCTTCCTCTCCTATATTCTGAGTTGCTGTTATCCTGTCCCCCTGCCTTGTGGTAATTCCAGTGACCAGTAGTTTCTTTCTTTTCCCCTTGACATATGAGTGGAAGAACTTAGTATTTCTATCTCTATCCTTGAACCACTTCATTCCAGCTTTTTGTCTCCAAAATTCCTCCTCTATCCTTAATTATCTTTTCAGCTCTGCATTAGCCTTATTTAGTGAGGCTCTGTTTGATTTTGTTGGAGAAATTTCTAACTGGATCTTATTAACCTTAATCACATCTTCCAATATTGTAATTCTTTGGAATACATTTCCAAAGGTGCTCTTACTCCATTATCCAGGGTGGGCTTCAATCTTTTCAACTTGGTTTGCACTATGGTAAATGGAGTGCCATCTACTTGTGTTCTCCAGCTTTATTCTACCAAGCCTGTGAAAGATTAATGTTTGGTCCAGAAATTCAGGAACCTGAAGGGCTTTATTTCTATCTCCTGGTTTGTGTTGTATATTATATGCAAGGGGGCATGGTCTGATCCTTGCCTGATTATATGATTCACCTCATTATCTGGCAGCAAATTCATGAACTCCTGGTTTCCAAATACTCTATCTAGCCTCTTGAAAATACTTGTCCCCTCTATTTTACCATTCCACCATGTGTAACTGCTTCCTTTGAACTTTAGTTCATTCAGTGTACTGACACTAATGCATTGTGCAAAATCAGTGGTTTCAACTTGGGTCACTGGCAAGCCACCCATCTTTTCTGTTTTATCCAATATGGTATTAAAATCTCCCTCTACAATCCATGGGATGTTTGTATTCTCTGCAATATCTTCTAGGTCTTCCCATAACTGTAACCTTTCTAATGCACAACATCTTGCATAGACTGCTATCACCTTAAGCCTATTATTTGTCCCTTTCAGCTTGAAATTGATTGTGAGCTGTTAGACTGTATCTATGTACCCTTCTTCTTCCCAATTATCATTCCAAAAGATCCATATTTTGGCAGAGTAGTTAACTTTGACATGTTGCATTCCCAACCTTCTCTTGTAGTTCTCCAATTCATTCGAGCTTTGAAAAGGCTCTAGTAATGCAATGTATGAGTAGTGATGTCTCTCGTTTAGGTCTATTAATCTCTCAAAGGAGTTTTGAGTTTTAACAAATCTAATATTTCAGAAAAATAACTTGTCTATCATTATTCAGATATTGATGTGGAACCCTTCTTATTCCTTGTATTCACCTGTGTGAGCAGTGTGTTCTGCTTTAAGCCCTTTTTGTTTTTTCCTTTGATTTGTCCAGATTTCCTGGGTGAGAGGTCTCCTTTCTTGCTAACTTCCTCTATGATGTTCTCCAGGCTATCATCTTCCTTCTCTTGCTGTTTTCGCTTGATCTCCTGCTGTGAGTTGGTGGATTTTTGGTGTATATTTTGGAGGGCTATCTGTGCCCTCATCTATTTTGTGCCCTACATATTGTGTCCCTTTACCATCTACTGGACCATCCTTATTAATTGTGAGCTATCTGCAATGCCGAATGGCTCAGGTTCCTTCTCCATTTCTTCTACTGGTGGCATTGGACAATGTATGCTAGCCTCCAATGTTTATGATTCTTTTGTTTTAGAAGTGCTGCTGCCTGGGTACTACCTTCTTCCAGTTGTAGCTTTGGTTTTCCCATTCTTTGCCATTTGTCAGCTTTGGCATGTTATCTTCCCCTTCTTTTTCTTTGTCTATTTCCTCTTTTGTTGATTGTGGCTTATTCTGACTGCTGCTTGCTTCCTTGTCTCCTTGTCTCCTTCTAGCTTATTATTGGATTTTGGGAGGTCATGTCTTGTTCCCCCTTTGAATCCTCTTCTGCTGTCTCCCCTTCTTGGTTGTCCCTTAGAGCACCATATTTGTTTGTAATTATGACCTCCTATTCCCTATGCTGTCCCTGTCTGGGGTTCCACACCTGTTTCATTAATCTTTTATGAAAGTATTTCCCTCTTTTAGGCCCATTTTCCCTTCTTTGTTCTTGAAACTCCTCCACTCCCTTCTCCTCTTTCCCTTTGTTGTACTGTCTTTCCTCTTTCCCTTGTTTTTCTGCATCTTTATCAGCTTTGGCATTCTTCATTGCTTATTTCTTATTTGTGTTCTTATCCTCTTCTTCCTCTTTCTTTGGTATAGGTCTGGGTGGATGACAAAGCACTCCTTCTCATTGTGGACCTGTAACTTACAAGTTTTACAGTACTTTGGCACATAGTCATATTTGATTTAAACCCATTTCTCCCTTACTTCTCCTGACTTCATTCTCATTCCAACATTGATTCTCTTTGGAAAGTCACCTAGCAGATCCACCTCGACTTTGACCCTTGCACAACTTGGTCTCATCTTATTTCTTGTGACAATATCCACTTGCAAGGGTTTTCCAACTGCCTTAGCTAATGAAAAGATTGCCTCTTTACCAAAAAAGTTTGGTGGAAGAGAGGCAAAGGATATCCAGGCTATTGCAATTGAAGTTTCCTCCTCCGGATCAAATAGTGGATCCCATTTTAGAGTCCTCATAGGATAGGACCAATGTTGGTGTGTTATGCAAGATTGTGGTTTTGAGAGCAAAGTGACATAATCCTCCAATTCTGTGGCACGTATTAGCACATATCTATTGCTCAACAGGCCGATGTTCACTTTTACTTTCAGTTCGACATTGTTTTGGAATTAGCCTTCGTAGAACTTGGATTTCAGGCCACCCATAGGAAAATTTTCCTATTACTGCATATTGTAAATCTTCATTAATTATCATTTATTCAACTTCCTCCTCTTCCCACACCGTGTGTGGTTCTCTATGCAAGTATGCAATTTGTTTCATAGGGATGGGTTTATGTGCTGGGGTGGTAGGTTTCAGAGTGTTGGCAAAGGTTATGGTTGAGGGTTGTCCCGTATTGGATATGATGTTTGTAATTGGCCCAGTCTCCGATGGTGAAGGCAGTCTTTAGGGTTAGAGAGTTTTTCGGAGTAGATAGCATTTATTTGTCAAGTTCTAGTAACAATTTCTAAGGAGCAAAGTCTCAAAAGTGCTGAAGCAAACAGAAAAATGCACATCGACACAAAAACAAATGCAACAATAAACATTCTTCAGCTGCATAAACATTGTTACCTACATGAGGATTACCTTTCTTCTTAAATTTGTAGTCAGCAGGATATCCATGTAGCCGAAAGCAATCATCACTGACATGCCCCTTCAATTTACAAAAATCACATCGAGCATTCCAATTCTTCTTAGGCTTGTAGCCTTAGCTACCTCTCATAGTCATCAAAGCACTTATCTCTGTTCCTTCAGCTGAACCAAAAATACTAGCAATGCTTCTCTAGCTTTCCTGCTCAATCAACATTAAATAGACTTTGTTGACATTTGAAAGAGAAAGCATCATCAAAATTTGACTACGAGCCTGCTCATACCACTCGTTAAGCCCCATCAGAAACTGCAGAAGGTTTTGCTGTTTCATGAATTCCACAAATTCACTTGACTTCTCAAAGTCACAACCAGGAGTAGGCGCCAAAGCATCAAATTCAGCCCATAATTGTTGCACTCTGGTGAAATATTCAGCAATTCCACTCGTCCCTTGAATACCTGTGGCTATCTGTTTATGAAGTTGATAGATACGAGATCCATCTATTTATTCAAATGGCTCATTGAGATCAACCCAAATAGCTCCTGCATCAGACGAGTATACAATTCCACTGAGCAATTGACTAGAGACGCAATTCATAATCCACGATAACATGATCGCATTGCACTCATCCCATACATCAACTAAATTTGGACCATAATTCTCCCATCAACATTTCCCGTTGATGAACCTTAGTTTATTTCTACCAAGAATCGTGATACGCATCGCACGGTGCCACACAGAGTAATTTTATGATCCAATAAGCTGGAGAGAAATCAAAATAGTTCCTGAATTATCACTAGTTTTCAGAAACAGAGGATGATTGTGACCTAGTTTTTTCGGCAGCTCATTGTCCACCACCATTCTACAAATTTCACAAAATCAAATTGAGATTCCAGAATCTTAAATTGAATATCCTAAGACCATATTAATAGCCTTTTAGCTTTGATACCATGTTGAGAATCATGCATTGAGCTTCACACTCAACTACTCTGCCCTAGTTCATGTGAGAAGAAGAAATAGAACTCAAAGTTTAGAGAGAGAATAATTGAGAGTGAATCAATGAAATGTGAAATAATTCTTAATTGCAGAAAGGAGATTTACAAGACTATATATACAATCCGTTTACTCTAACTGTCTAGTATGATTTACTGTGCTAACCTCCTTCCTAATTATAGTTATAACAAATTACTAACTAATCGATTGTTACTAACAGCTAACTAACTACTCATTAAATAACAATTACAATCTATTATATCAAAACCTCGTTAATAGAAAAAACAAAAGAAGAATGGGGCAGGGTATGGTTTTTGAAACATGTTATTTGTCAACTTTATTATTATAAGGAAAAAAATATATGCTTGAAAACTTGACGCAGTGAATTATTAGAGCTTGTTTGTCTGCACTTTCATTCGAGTACTCTTCGTCGCTATTTTCACTTTCATTCGAGTACTCTTCCTTAGATGAAGCAAGCTCCTATAGGGTTAATTTAGAACTTTCCCGCATCAAACACTTCTTGAGACCGTTGAATTTCCTTTTTAATTATGATTGGATCAACGATGACTCTCTTCAAAAATTGAAGCCTATCATCTCAGATCTCATAGGCTACTTGCTCTTGAAAATACCCCTACACAAAAGAACTTCTAGACCAGTTCTTTTGCAACACCCTATGTAGCTTTTTCTTCTTCTTAGTAAAAAATAACATTCTCTCCATGTCTAATCATAGAGAATCCACTCCGCCTCTATAGGTAGTCACCTTCAGTTCTAGCGACCCCGACCTTCGTAGTGTGTTCTTCCAAAGCATTCTTCAGAGTTAAAATTGCTTAGGCAACGTCCTTCTTTTGTTGGGTGAAAGCCTCAATCTCTTTGACTTTTGGTCTATCTCAACCTGAAGATCTGCCAATTGAGAAGACAACAATTTATTGTTTGACTTAAGATCTCTCTCTCTCTCTCTCTCTTGGGAAAAATGCACCTCGACATCCAAATGATATCCTTGTAAAGCGTTAACCCTTGTCTTCAGCTTTTCTAATTCAAGGGAAAGGGCCTCAAGTTTTTTGCTCAACGAGAGACTAGGAGGATCTCAGACATAACAAGTTGCCCTGAACAAGCACAAAGTTATAAAAAAAGGGAAAGAGAGGTGAATATGAAAAAACATACCCGAGAAAGAAGATAACAAGCCTCATCATAAAGGTCCCAAGTAGTTGCTCTCTTTATGTCATCTTGAGACTCTTGCTGACAAAGGAATCAGGATGAGGGAACATCTACTCCTGTCCAGAAACATGCGAGGAGCCTAGGGCTTCTGAGACATTGACATGATCAATGACTATAAGACCCGCCTCATCTAAAGAAGGAACTGATTCTAGAGCATTCTCCCTTTTCTTTTTCTTTCTCTCCTCACCTTAGGCCAAAAGAGGTGACTTTTAAAGAATCGGGTGCAAAACAGCCTGGTCAGAATGATGTTTGATAAGAGTACCAATTTGACTTTCTTTGTGGGAACCTCTCCCAAGTTCGCAGTTGTGTCGGGAACAATGCTGGACTCTCCAACTTCCAAAAAGTGAAACACCAACTCGACGCTTCTTAATGAAGAATGATCAGTTTTCTTTTGCTTGACAGAAGACCTATCAACTGAAGCAGATGCCTCCCTAATAGGGTCAGCTGATGATTTCTTTTACGATATCTTTCTTGTTTACCTACATGACCTAGAAATATGAAGGTTAGACCCTTCTAGGATTCTGATAAATTTGTCTAATCGAAGCTAGGCATGTTTTTGTTTAGTCCATGATAAGGAAGAAATTCATAGTTACGAAGAGAGAGAAGGGAACGACATAAAAGAAAGAAAAATATCAAAGATCTAAACCATGATCTTTTGCTTTCCAGTCCATCGTGGCAGAGATAAACCCCCAAGTGCGTTCCTTTTCAACTGTGGAGTACATGACTGTTCGTATTTAAGACTTAATATAAATACCATCATTAAAGAAAATCTAGTGCTGGATTGAGGTGCAACGGTAAAATCAGAAAACCAAAACCAAAGCAAAAATTAAAAAGATATCAAGAAAAATGACTTATGATGAAAATTCCAAAACTCCAAAAAATCGACATCCAATATTATGTCCTCGGTATGAATGAACACATACCTTTCTATCCACGCTCAATTTTGTCATTAAGATTAGAAAGAAAACTTTTTCTACCTTGGCCAGTGAGGGTCATTAATGTTAGGATATACTATTAAACATGTGGTTTAGCGATGGTGTTATGTTTTTATTATGACATAAAGATTGGTTATTTTATTTATTCGATTTAATAAAATTCCTTTTAAATAGATCATTCAACCTACATGTGTGTATCCTTTACTTATATAGTAGACAACTTAGTGTATGGAGTTATTAAGCTCATATACGAAAGATTAAAATTATCGGTCCTTATAAGTTATAAATATATATTCATAATCAAAGATGAAGTTGGACAAATATCTTAATGATTGTAGCAAAAGATTAGATATAATTTGATCTTGATTATGGGGTTGGTTCCATTCTAACTTCTTGTGCTAGTACGCTTTTCGTGTGTATTGAACGGACCAAGTTGTTCAAAATATTTATATAACAACTTCTCTAAATCATTAAATGCACTTATATTCTTAATCTTGATATAATTGTTATGATCTATGTAATTTACTTATCATCTTGATCTGTCAAAAGGTGAGACCCTACCGTGGGTCAATATATTATGATAGATTGGATGATAACAAATCACATTTGTAAAATAATAATTAGTTTATAGAACCCATGTCTCGACCTTGAGATTGATGATATCCTTTTATGATTGCTTATGAGTTTTCATGTGAAAAGCCTGCAGGTGAATTATATATATCCGTCACATGAAATAAGTTAAGCATAGTAATAAAGGATTAAATTAATCAATGGATTAAATTATATTAGATTTAATTTAATTGATTGGTGTTGATAATTCTAATATGGAGAGTTAAATAAGATTTAATGTTGGATTTCAAAATTAAATCGAGGAGTGTAATTACGGATTTTTGGTGGAATAATATGTAATTTATTATGGTAGGATTAATGTCACGACCCAATTTCTCAGGTCATGATGGCACCTATAACCCTCCAGTAGGCGAACTAATTTCCGTAGCCCAGAACGATTAGTAATGGGCTACTACCTAACCAAAATGTACCAGCAAGCAGAAATAAGCGGAAGCGGAATGTAAAGGATAAGACAACGCGGAACCAATTTACCCGAATATATACATAATGAATTTACACCAACCCCAAGACTTGGTATCGACAGTACAGAAGCTTTTAATAGAATACAAGTGCTAGAAGTAACAAAATGATAAGTACAACTGTCTCCGAATATACAAAGAGTAGCAGTACAAAAGATGAGATGTGGTCAAGCCCCAACCGTCAGGCGCTCACCCTAGTCTCGAACATCCACAAAATCTGCACGAGTCTCCAATGCGATCAACGGCGAGAACTCAACTAATATCTGCATAGAAAGTGCAGAAGTGTAGTATGAGCACCAAAACAACGGGTACTCAGTAGGCATCATCGGCTGACTGAGCGCATATAAGATATAAAAGCAGTAAGTAACAGATAGCAAGAAAGCAGTCACTGAAGCAATAAGCAAGTCACAAGGAGCTAGCACAGATCATCCATAACCAAGAGCTACAAGTACCACATGCCAGCATAGAGGATATAACTACACAGAATCACAAGTGAAGGAAAGGAGAATGCACCTGGAGTCCTCGCACAATAATATAAGTAAGTAAAGAGAGAGAGAGAGTTTGAGAAAGTGGCGGTATACCGATAACCTCAAGTAAAGGAAAAGAAGGGAAGCAGTCTATCATACTCAAAAGTGGAATCAACAAGTATAAGGAAATCACAACACCAATCTAATTACAAGATAGAATAATAGAAGTCCACCTCACAAGTCCAACCCTAGGATGGAATAACTAACCCACAACAACTGAGAGATACTACTCAAATATTGATAAGAATGGAACCAGAATCTCACACTCTGCTCGAAAGGCCACACAAAAGTGCCTCAATGACATAGGGCTCCCTATCCCTCTCAATAATCAGAAAATCCCACAACCGGTGCCTCAACAGGCTAACCATCACTAATCCTTCAAGAATCGAATACCAAGACAAGCTCTATATAAAGACAGGAGTAAATATAATCTACCTACAGTCCCAACAGCCACCTATACAACCGAGGAATGCAATCAAGTGAATACAAACCCTCTGGCCGCCCATACAATCAGAGCGTACACTGAAAACACAGCAAACAAGGGTGGAATCCAATGTATGATATGATATGATGTGTGAAATAGAACCTCTGTATGTACCTCCTCCGGTGTCGATCGGGCCTAGCAAGAAGGTTTCATGGAAGGACTCAGCCTGTATACCCCTACTCCACCATATATCTTTCCCCCTGGCACACGCGGCCCGAAGCCCCAAGTGGCAAGGTCCATGGAGGTCCCAGACCCCATACTAAAACTCAGTATCAAGACATGTCATCCGGAAGCAAGTCCGAGATCAAGATAGAGACCCAGTCTCGAATATGCATGCCCAGACCTTATCCAGGCTAAAGTAGTAGAAAATGCCTTAAAAACCCCTCCAAGGGTGCCCGGGCATAACCGGGTCTAAAACTGTAGTAAATCAAGTCTAGTGCTCCGCCCGGCAGAGACTAGTATCAGTAATAAAATCAAGTCTGGTGCTCTACCTGGCAGAGACTAATACCAGTAATAAAATCAGTGCAAAAACATCTAAAAATCCCCTTTTCTATCATCAACAGTACCAAAAATGTCCCCCCCAGGGCCATGCAAATTTAGGAAAACTATCGATAGTGGCTCGCAGCCAAAAGTGTAGTAAAACATGCAGGGGAAAATCTTTTGCATGGATGATATGCTTGCACACAAATATAAAAGTGGCCCAATGGCTCACAACAACTCCTATTAGCCCTGCACAGGCGCATCAGCTACTCAGCAGACATAACCAGCCTAAAAGAATAATCTCTATATTTGGGACTCGCGAACATTCCCAAATAACCCACCATCTATGTTCCAGAGTCAATACAAGTCCACACAAGACCACGAGGGTAATATACAATACTACGTGAATACTACAAACAACGTATGAATTAAACGGATGAACAAGGCAGACAAGGTCTGGGGTACCAACCTATAATAACCCACCCAAGGGTGTTGATTAATGCAGTTATAGCCTATATACGCAGAGTCTAGATAGAGGAAGCCATAACCTACCTGTCATCCGATGACTAGCTGCGGGACTGGCATTGTGCGCGCTCGAACTGCTCTGGGAAGCTCCGAATCACAAAAACACTTTCAACCAAAGTCCCAAAGGCATCTCTATGAAGCCTGACCAACCAAGGTAATGGAATAATTGCTAGAATCGACGAGGATGCAAGAACGAGCTATAGCCAATTGATAAGGTGTTAATGTCACCCTCGCAACCATCCAACTCCAAAGCATAAAATGAGGCTAATAACAATAATAAATGGCAGCTAAATTCAACAACTATATGTTAACCACATCTCAAACGAGCGACGAGCTCCCGAGGCACTATTTCAAGACATACTTCACTTTGTTAAATCCAATCACTATTGTATGCGATCCTAAAAAAAATCGCACAATTTCCCAATCCCTCCAGCACCTTACCACTACCAGTACACCACAACAATAACCAAACATAATAAGATAAAGGGGCTGTCCAAAGCTACAATATCCAAAATACCACTTCGTGGCTCGAAAAGCTATAAAAATGATACTAGAACATGTAATTACGAAGGAGGATCGTAGCGGAGAGACTTCCTGGACAAAATTATTCAATATCCCATTCTAAACTACCTGCCTTCTCTCCAGAACAACAACCGGATCCAAATTCAACAAGAAACTACTACAAGATATCGGCAACAACAACTTTTCATAACTAGAAGCTTAAAATCTTGATTCAACAAATAGATAAGTGTACGGGATCCATACCTCTTCAATATAACTCTGTAGCTACTGCCAAATACTCAAAAAACACCTGCTAGCTCGCTGACACAACACCCATGGAGATACACTTTGAAATCGACAGAGAACACTATACCAAAATGATGAGCTCTCTTCGTAGAGCAACTTCCTCTAAACTTCCGAATTTAAAGGATCAAAGTCCATGGAGTATTTAGGGGATTTCCCTCTGATTATATATGAATTTTGGTTCAATTTTATGAGTTAAAACGAAGCTGAAACAACCTTTATAAAGCAAAACCGACTTAGGATAGGGTTCCCACTTTGACGTGTCTGCTTGCATAGTCTTACGAAAATGCGAATATCTCTGTATTCTGAAGTCGTATAAACAAACGGTTTAGTGCGTTGGAAACTAGACTCGTAAAACTTTGATTTGGTATATTGGGGACCCACTAATTCTTTGTAGATTGGGAGAAACATCCCAAGATATTTAACCCAAATTTAAAGAGAATTCCTTAAAGGAATTTACAATAACTTTTTCCGACTTTTGTTTCGCAACTTACTTGACTTCAAAACTTATCATACAACCATTTTGAGATTATAATACCTCATAACACCTCCTTCTTAGTATATTAGACACTATTAGTCTTACCCCGAAGGTACAAGTTAATTTAAACCTTTCAAACGGGTGAGGTATTACACGAGGCATTTCTTTAACTCGAACTTTGTGTAAAGGATTCCTTTGACCTAAAACCTTGGTTTAGTTCTTTGATATTACCAAGAATGTTGACTGAAGTCAATGATTTCCAAAGTTGAAGCTCTTAAATGAGGAACAACCATAAAGACCAAACAAATGGCCCGAGCACGGAACTTTCGGTCCCGACAAGCCATAAATGACTTGGGGCCGCTACAAGTAAGTTCTAACGGTACAAGAAAGGCAAAAATGCGTACATGACCGGAAGGGTCATTACATCCTCCACTACTAAAATAGACTTTCATCCCCGAAAGTTAGGAAAGAAGAAAACACTAGATATTTAAGAACAGCAGATACAAAGCCCGCACTACTCTCTTGGACAACCCGGGTAGCCTCCACGACTGGACGACATGCAACAGAACAGAACCAAAGAAAGCAACCAAGCCTTAATTTCTTACTAACTAAGCTAGATTTCAACCTCCAAAGATCTGCCAACCCAAACTGAACCTCGAGAATCTCAACCAAAAAGCACCGACCCAACACCAAAACCAGAGCACCAAGGCGATCAACACACAGAACTCAAATTCTCAAAACCATACCAAGTTTACCAAAAAATTCATCAACCCAAAACTCTAACTCATGAACCCGCTGTTCCGCAAAACCCTTTTTTATTCTAAACTGAATCCTTTAGCGCCACAAACAGGAAGCTGCATACAAGTCGAACACCCAAACCACCCTCGAAGCATCAACTGATACACCAGATATCCATAGTCCCCGCTTATACTTTACCATGAACGAAGTCACCCATTTTATTCAAACTCGTTAACTGAACCTTGCCAAGTCTTCTGAATCAACTGAAAGTGAGTCTATATAATAAATATGAAAATGGAAATATGAAAATGGAACCTTGACAAGTATGATTCTCCTTTTCAGTATATATAATAAATACAAAAATGGAAATGAGTCAATCTACTCAATGAAAGAAACCTAGCTTGCTTGGACGCCAAGCAGCTGCACAATGTATTTCTGGCTCCGTGAAGGCATTCCTTGCCGGATGTCAAGCCTGAAACCTAAGTTTTCCCGTTCTTTTAGCCAGAATCCCTCCTCTCCATGACTCCCAAGCCTTGAAGCAGCTTAAAAGGGTTTTTGGAGAAACCCTCGTATGGCTTCCAACTGAGGAGGAGAAGTCTTTTATTAAAATCGCATCCTGAGGCTACTGCCTCCCATCATCCTGCTATAGTGGAAGGCCTTCTGCTATAGTGTTAGCGCCATAGCAGAATAAATACCACTATAGCGAAGTGATGTCAGCCTGGACGATTTCCAAAAATCAGAAATTTTCCATCACGTCACCTCACTTAATACAAAATATTTTTAAATCATTCCTAAATTTTTGTGATAACGTGATTCCTAAAATAATGATGAATCTGATTGTTATAACAGATACCAATTTACTCATCGTTCATCCCTGAATGATCCCGAATATAAGAGGACAAAGAGAACTATCCCGAGACCCTCACTATCCCAAGTGATGGTGTAATTATGAATCTATGCAAAAATATTAATCTCCCCCCTAATTAGTCACACCGACTCAAAAGAAATATAATATTACCCCACTTTGATGAGGAATTCCCAAGCCACCCAAAGAAAATTACATGTGACCTTTCCCGAGTACCTAAGAAGTCTAGTGCCTCGTATCATATTGGAGTGAAGTAATTTTAAAAGACCTGAGAGAACCTTCCCCTTCCTAAAACTGACTACCATTCACTATAGTGGATATTATACTGCTATAGCAGTTCCATTACAACAGAGTACCGACCGCTATAGCGATTGGCAACATATTAAAATAGGGGAAAAACAGATTTACATCCCCATTCTCCTCTATTTCCTTTCAAAATACTCCATTCTTCTCCCGATCACCCCGATCCCGACATCAAAAATTTCCGTAACAATCGCTTTTAGTTACTCTTTTACTTACTTGCACGGATTTAGACATGATTATGGTAGAAAACAAGGATTTGGGGTATACATTATAGTTGCCTTTTTGAACTTAAACTTGGGTTGGATTAATGGTGAATTCCCGAAGCATGGTTGCTTCCCATACGTTAACAATGCCTCCACGGTGTTCTGGGCGTAAGGATTATATAACTTTTGGCCAAAAATGGTCAAAAACTGTGTGGAATGTGAAGGGTTTTTCTTGAATAAACTTTTGATTTGGACAAAATTTAGGGGTTATTACGCCAAAATATTTGTAGAAAATAGTAATAGGATACTTTAGACATATAGATTTGAACTTAAAATGATAAAAATGGAGTTTTGAGTCAAGGGGCGCCATTGTTACACCCCTTGGAGCTTCTAAGATGATGAATACCGCCATCGCAGTTGTATCCCGCTATAGCAGTCCCACAATAGCGGAGAAATTCATTCTATAGCAGTCCCGCTATGGTGGACGATCGTCCGCTATAGCGAAAGACCGAGAAATAGCAGCTACTCAGGCTACACTTTGATTTTTCCCTGTTTAAAACTCATTCCCTTATGCCTTATTGAGTTCTAATTCTGCCTTCTTACTACATTAT
This sequence comes from Jaltomata sinuosa, assembly GCA_003996215.1. Taxonomy (NCBI): domain Eukaryota; kingdom Viridiplantae; phylum Streptophyta; class Magnoliopsida; order Solanales; family Solanaceae; genus Jaltomata; species Jaltomata sinuosa. Next base: position 645,784 of record QJPP01000069.1, read on the forward strand.
AGGTTATCACACCGAATGGCTAATGAACAAGTGCAAGAGTACCCCTATGTGAGATTCCCTGACGATGCTAGTCAGGAGAGGTTCCAAGACTATCACTAGGTAGGTTTTTTACTATGAAAGGGGCTGCCAAATATCGGGTGTGGATGGAAAGGCAGCCGACTTCCATCATAGGATTCGAGAGTTCAATTAGGAACCCTTGATGGTGGCTCCCTTCCCGCATGGACAAGCTGGGTGCGGGAGTTCTATGCCATACTTTCTACCATTAATTGGGATGATCCCAACCCCACTATCCAGATCTGAGGGATAGATGTTTCGGTGGATTCTCAGATTATCAATGAGGTGCTAGGAGTGCCTCACGTCTCTAATGTTGCCTACGAGGCCAAGTCTCGACTTTGGGACATGACCTGGTTGAGGGATACCTTAGTAGACGAGGAGTGTAAGAGTCAGGTCTGTTGGTCCAGTCCTGAGGGCATCACTAGCGCTTACTTCTCCACAGATGCTAGGAGAAGGCTCAACTTGGTGTCCCAGAGAATCCGCCCATCGAGAAATAAGACCAACGTGGCTTATGCCCGGGCCCTGGTGATTTCTTGTGCTATACAGGGGATCATCATGAATGTGGGTGTCACGACCCAACCCACCGACCCGTGCGGGAGACTACTCTAACCACCTAGATAGACGAACCCTCACCACCCGTCCAACAGGTAAATACAGAAAAGAGAAAACAAATCATGAGATAACCTTTTTGATATACGAAAAATCTTTACAGCCTTTAAGAACACCCTCCCTAGGACCTAGTCTAAATAAGTGCAAGAGCTACTACAAGATTTATACAAGAAGGAAAAGTAAATGAGACACAACTTCCGTCATGGAGGAAAGACAGAAGCTGCTGCAGATCATCATCGCAATGCACCTATGAAACATCACCAGCCCTGCAACCAGACTATACCAAAAGGTATAGCAAGAGTAGAGTCAGTACAACCACACGTACTGGTAGGCATCATCGGTCGACCCAAATCCACTTCTACCATCATAGAAGAAGAATAGGGAAAAACATAGAAATAAATAATATAACTCCATCCTTCACCCCTTTCCCTTACCTGACCCAATCACGATCGATAATCTACTCATACCCCTTACCTCAACCCTTTCTATTTCTTTCACTGCCGACTCCCTCTCTCTCAGGTCTTTCGAGTCACGCTAAGCTTAGACTTTCCAAGTCACACAATCTTAGTCCAACTGCTAAATCCAACTCTGACTGCCTCACCATTAAACTAGTCGACCCTTATGACTATGCATCCAGAACAACCCAGACCCTGTCATTCCAGACTCACTACACCCAGGGAACTACACACAATTACCCGGGCCTGCCCCGAATCCCTAAATAAATTGTCCCAGGATATCACCCGCTAGTCACACCATGTCAGACTCCCAGCCTTTCCCTTAGTTTGTCAACACATGGAACCCATATTTATAACAATGATCAACAATCAACAACATAACTGATAACAACCCTTGTTGTATAGCCCGGACCCACCCCAGGATCCCCTCTAACAATACCTAAGTATTGAAAAAAAAACCTGGCCTAATCCAAGACCAACTCAATAGACATACAGGATTCCCGGTCACTCAAGAACCACCAACAAATACAATATTTCAATAAAATAGCCCAGTCCACTCACGAAACAAATAACAGTCAAAATAATGCAATAATATCAATGCAATGATGCAGTAAAATAAACCCATACCAGGCTTGGTACTTGAGCCAATCGTTAGTATTTCGTACCAGGTGTGGTACCCGACCCAACCATTTGTTATACCTGTACCAGGAATGGTACCCGAGCCAATCATTAGTATACCCATATGAGGCGTGGTACCCGAGCCAACCGAATGTCCACAATCCATAATCAAATAGTGAACAAACAACTTGTAAACCAACAAACAACACACCGTTCAATTCACAGGCTGTAAAACAGGACCCTTAGACATTCTACACAATTCCTCTAAGCAATACAATTCATACAAACACTTAGATAAGAGTACAAAATATACAACATTCACAGGAATCGTAAGCCATCACCTACCCTCTCTCCCGGGTATATAACTGAACATCGACCTTCGTCCGAAGACTAAACATACTCACCCTTTATTTACATATAATGAATGGTTTACCCCTTTTTAGCATAATTTAACAACCCCATTGATTTCAAAACTTACATAGGTAATAACAACACGAGTTACCACCCCTTAGCCCTTAGCAAAACAACGACTACTTATCATGCCTCCCGTATTCCTGAAACCTCACCTAGGACTTTCCCATTTTCATACCGATTTAGTTGTCCTTCAATTCTCGGTTCCCCAAACCTTCCCGATATCCCAGTCCCCGAGTCCTATCAATTTAGCATGCCAAGACAATATAAACAGCCCAAAATAACTACAATCAATCCACAGCTCAATCCAACCAATCCTTAGCTCACTCATAACTAATACTAAATCCACCAGACTCCATGCTCGAAGGCCTAAAACATAAAATCTCCATTCTGCTATACGATGAATACAAAATGTAAACAGGTCTACTACTCATGAAAACCTAGCCTACCTTGATGCCAAGCAGCTGTAACCGTGCATTTTCTGTCTCCGTGAAGGCGTTCCTGGCTGAATGATGGTCCTGGAATCTGCTGTTCTGCGTCCCTCCAGCCATGAACCCTTCTCCTCATGATTCCCTAGCCTTGGAGCAGCATGAGATGGTTTATGGAGAAACCCTTGTATATTTTCCAATTGAGGAGGAAATCATCTTTTATTAAATCCCGTCCTGAGGCTTCTGCCTCCCGTCACTCCGCTATGGCAGTTGACCCTCTGCTATGGCGGTCCCGCTATAGCGGAATAATTATCGCTATTGCAGAGTGACGTCAACCTAGATTATTTCAAAAAAATCAGCAACTTTCCACTACGTCACCCTACTTAAACAAACGTACTTTAAATTAGTTCCTGAAAAAATTTAACTGCACGATTCTTAAGGTAACGACAGGTCTGGTCGTTACAACAGATATCAATTTACCTACCGTTCATTCCCGAATGATCCCTGAATAATAACAAGATGAGTGAGACCAGCCTGGGACCTTCACTATCCCAATCGACCATGTAACTTACGAACCTACGTGGATTACCCGCCTTTCTTGATTAGTTTCATTGATTTAAAGGAAAAATAGATGATCCCGCTCCTCAGAGAAATTTTCCTACTAGAAAATTACACGTGCCTTTTTTGAGTAACCAAGAAAAATCTGGGGTCTTAGATAATGTTGGAGCAAACGAATTTGAAAAGACCTGGGAGAACCTTTTATTACCAAAAATTGATTTTCAACCCGCTATAGAGAATAATATACTGCTATAGCAGACTGTCGACCGCTATAGTGGTTGACAGTAGAATGAAATAGGGGAGAAATGGACTTCACCCCTCATTCTCCCCACATTCCCTTTGAACATACCACCTTCTCTCCCAATCACCATGCTTCCAACGTCAAACGTTTTAGGTAAGACTTGTTTCTACTTGTTTCCTTGCTTCCGTGCATGATTTTGCTCATGAATATGGTGGAAAATTAGGAACTTGTTGTATATTCAAAGTGGGTTTGTGAACTTGAACCCTTGGTTGGATTTTGTTGAATTTCAGAAGCATGAATGCTTCCCTTATGTTTACAATGCCTCCAAGGCATTCTGGGGGTAAGGATTACGCTATTATTGGCCAAAAATGGGTGGAATATGAAGGGTTGTTCTTAAACAAAAATGGTGATTTGGACGATTTACAGGGGTTATAATGCCTAAATTCTTACAAAAAATAGTAATGGGGTACTTTGGGTAGGTAGATCTGAACTTGGGATGTCAAAAATCGAATTTTGGACCAAGGGGCACCATTGTTGCACCCCTTGAAGCTTGGGGACGATGAATACCGCTATAGTGGTTGGGCTCCGCTATAGTGGTTCTGCTACAATGGGTATTTTTCCGCTATGGTGATTCCACTATGGCGGATGTCGGTCTGCTATAGCGGAAAACCGCGAACCAGTAGCTTCCCAAGCTAACACTTAGAAATTTTTTCCCCATTTTTCTATAGCCCTTATTCCTCATCGAGTTCTAATCCAGTTGTCTTGCTACATTAAAGGTTATACTTCTAATGGCTGAAAGGCAATAATTGACCATGTATTTCTACGAGAGTTTCCCCGATGAAGCGAGCTGGGAGAGGTTCATGGACTACCGGAGACTGGACATTTTCTATGAAAGAGGGTTTAAGATAACGGGTGTGGATGGGAAGGCAGCTGCCTTCCATCACAAAGTTTGAGAGTTTAGTTGGGAGTACTTGCTAGTAGCTCCTCCTCCCGCACAGACATGCTGGGTACAGGAATTCTATGCCATTCTTCCTACAGTCCGTTGGGATGAGCCCAACCCCACCATCCGCATCCGAGGAGTGAACGTTCCAGTGGATGCTCAGACTGTCAATGAGGTGCTTGGAGTGCCTCACATCTCCAATGCTGCATATGAGGACAAGGCATGGCTTTGGGATATGACTTGGTTGAGAGATACTTTTGTAGATGCCGAGTTCAGAAAGCAAGTCTATTGGGTCAGCCCCGAGAGCGTCACTAGCACCTACTTTTCTGTGGAGGCTAGGATGTGGTTAAACTTGGTATCTCGAAGAATTTGCTCGTTAGGCAACAAGACTGATATGACCTATGCTCGGGACCTGGTGATTGCTTGTACCATGCAGGGTATAATCATGAATGTGGGGGAGCAGATCATCTCCAAATGGAAGGACTTCTACCAGGATCATAGGAAGGGCCCCTATCTTCCATGCTTGGTGTCTGAATTGTGCAGGTGGTTTGGAGTGCCTGAGGACCATACTGACTTAGAGGTGGCTATGGACGACCCCTTTGACCCTGTCCGGGTGAAGGTGGTCTCTAAGAAGAAAAGGAAGATGGATAAAGTCGGGAGAAGTTGGCCAGTTGAGGAGGTCGACAACGATGATAATGATGATGACACCCCTGCCCCTTCCCTTCCCCAGCCCTCGATCTCTAGAGCCCAGTTGGAGGAGAATTTGGTAGTTGTTCGGAGGTTTATGGAGGATCCTAATGTCGGGGGTGCAACCCCACACCCATCTGCTCAGGAACTTGCATCACTCCGTAGGGAGTTAGAGGAAGAGAAGAAGAAGAGACGCTCCCAGGACCGCATGTTTTCCTGAATGTGGAAGACCATCAAGGTCATGTTCTCATGTGCTACCCCGGATCAGGAGTTTCCCACACTCGAGCCTGAGGATAGGCATGAGTTTCCCTTCCTGAGCGATGATGAGGCTTAAGACCTCCCCCTCCCCCTTTTACTAGATATTCTTATTGCTTTTGGTTGCCCCCATTTGGGGCTTGTTAAACATATTTTCCCTTTCCTGTTCCTTCTGTTATTATCGCACATGGATGCTTGTTTTAGGCAATTTCCCTTATATGCACACTATGCTAGTTATAGCATGCTTTCCTTGATTTACACCGTGATTCACAACTTAATACTTGCTTTTATATTGCTCCCGGGAAGGAATAAAAATAGGGGAAAACAGAGCAGGCTTTCTGCCTTACGTATCTCCGCTATGACGGATGACACTCTTCTATAGCGGATTCGCTATAGTAGAGAAAATTCCACTCTAGCAGAAGCGCCGTAGCAGTGCCATCCTATATGGCGGTCTCAACGTAACCAGGACAGAAATTTGATTTTCAGCTAAATGAACTCATCCCCCTTCCCGATTACCACTGCTCGAACCTATAAATCCTGCCATGGTCTTAAACCACCCTCAAGACCATTCCTGGTATCGAACGTATCCCAATCAGGCATAACACACTATCAATTATAAGAAATCACAACAACAATTGTTTTCCGATAATAAGTTCCCGCCATAACACTAATGACTCCTTTGTTCCCAGGGTACCTAACCAAGTCCTGACTGTCCTGAAACCGAAGCTTCCCTACAGTCACAGTTTCCAATCCCTTATCATCTTAACAATTGATAAGCCCTTTTTAACATGCTGTACTACTCTTTTAAATCAAAACAATTAATAGCTTACCACAACCTTAGGTACACAAAGTTTTCCACTTAATGACCCTGTGCAGACTCTACATGCACGGCAGATAACAATTAACATCACGGTAACCAAATACACAAAATTTCAAGTAGGTTCTACAACTCAGCAATACACAACATTTCACTTCAGGTCACAGTAATAATCAAGTCACATAAATTCACCTTCTATTTATCCCATGGATGGCCATTAGCCGATCATCCATGTCTTACCGTAGCCTCTCAGGCCAGATACCAATTGGAACCTTCCCGGTTCTAATTTCTCTTGCTTGTCTTATCGCAACTGGAGTACAAAGACCTCCTTCACTTTGTTGAGATACCAATTGGACTCAACCCATACAAGCAAGTAAACAACCGCACGAAAAAATGAAAGAAGGGAGATGTTTCCTATAGTGCTTCATAGCTTCCCAAGGATCTGATGTGGACGTCAACACACCAATCCATAGGACTCTATTCGACACTTTGGTCTTGTACTGGGAGACTGATAACCTAGACTCTGATACCATCTGTCATGACCCAACTCACCAGGCCATGCAGGCGCCTACTCTAACCACCTAGATAGACGAACCCTCACCACCCATCCAATAGGTAAATACATAAAAGAGAAAACAAATCAAAAGATAACCTTTTTGATATACGAAAAACCTTTACAGCCTTTATGAACACCCTCCGTATGACCTAGTCTAAATAGGTACAAGAGCTACTACAAAATTTATACAAGAAGGAAAAGTAAATGAGACACAACTTCCATCATGGAGGAAAGACAGAAGTTGCTGCAGATCACCATCGCAATGCACCTATGAAACATCACCAGCCCTGCAACAAGACTATACCAAAAGGTATAGCAAGAGTAGAGTCAGTACAACCATACGTACTGGTAGGCATCATCGATCGACCCTAATCCACTCCTACCATCATATAAGAAGAATAGGGAAAAACATGGAAATAAACAATATAACTCCATCCTTCACCCCTTTCTCTTACCGGACCTAATATCGACAGATCGTCTACTCGTACCCTTTACCTCAACCCTTTCTATTTCTTTCACTGGCGAATCCCTCTCTCTCAGGTCTTCTGAGTCACGCTAAGCATAGATTTCCTAAGTCACACAATCTTAGTCCAACTGCTAAATCCAACTCTGACTGCCTCACCATTAACCTAGTCGACCCCCATGACTATGCATCCAGAATAACCCAGACCCTGTCATTCCAAACCTACTACACCCAGGGCACTACACACAATTACCCAGGCCCGCCCCGGATCCCTAAACAAATCCTCCCAGGATATCACTCGCTAGTCACACCATGTCAGACTCCCAACCATTCCCTTAGTTTGTCAACACATGGAACCCATCTTTATAACAATGACGAACAATCAATAACATAACCGACAACAACCCTTGTCATATAGCCCGGACCTACCCTAGGATCCCCTTTAACAACACCTAAGTATTAAACAAACAACCTGGCCTAATCCAAGACCAACTCAATAGATATAACATGATTCCCGATCACTCAAGGACCACCAACAAATACCATATTTCAATAAAACAGCCCGGTCCACTCACGTAACCAATAACAGTCAAAATAATACAACAATATCAATGCAATGATGTAGTAAAATAAACCCGTACCAGGCGTGTTACCTGAACCAACCATTAGTATTTTGTATGAGGCGTGGTACCCGAGCCAACCATTTGTTATACCTGTACCAGGCGTGGTACCCGAGCTAATCGTTGGTATATCCGCACCAGGCGTGGTACCCGAGCCAATCGTTAGTATACCCATACCAGGCATGGTACCCGAGCCAACTGAATGTCAACAATCCACAGTCAAATAATGAACAAACAACTTGTAAACCAACTAGCAACACACCATTCAATTCACAGACTGTAAAATAGGACCCTTAGACATTCTACACAATTCCTCTAAGCAATGCAATTCATACAAACACTTAGATCAGAGTATAAAATATACAATATTCACAAGAATCGTAAGCTATCACCTACCCTCTCTCTCGGGTATATAACTGAACATCGACCTTCATCCGAAGACTAAACATTCTCACCCTTTATTTACATATAATGAATGGTTTACCCTTTTTTAGCATAATTTACCAACCCCATTGATTTCGGAACTTACATTGGTAATAACAACACGAGTTACCACCCCTTAGCCCTTAGCAAAACAACGACTACTTATCATGCCTCCCGTATTCCCAAAACCTCACCTAGGAGTTTCCCATTTTCATACCCATTTAGTTGTCCTTGCAATTCCCAGTTCCCCAAACCTTTCCGACATCCCAGTCCCAGAGTCCTATCACTTTAGCATGCCAAGACAACATAAACAACCCAAAATAACTACAATTAATCCACAGTTCAATCCAACCAATCCTTAGCTCACTCATAACTTGTCACGACCCGATTTCTCGGTCATGATGGCACCTACAACCCCCGGTAGGTGAACCAATCCATGTAGCCCAGAACAGTTAGTAATGGGCTACTATCTAACAAGTAAGAGAACAAGACGAATAAAATAGATAACAAGTATATAAATATATACATATGCGGAAACTAAACCAAACCCCAAGACCTGGTATCATAGTACAGAGCCAAACTATATACATGGAGTACAAGTAAACCAAAACTATATATACAGATGTCTCTGAACGGAAATAGAGTACATGAAGCAAAAGATAAACTAAAGCTAAGCTCCGATCGCCAAGAGCTCACCCTCAGCCTGAAGTAGTCCACAGATCTCCAAGCACGAATCACAGCGATCTAACGGCGATGGCCCACGCTAGGATCTGCACCCAAAGATGCAGGGGGTAGGGGTGAGCACCAAATGCGAAGCATAAGGTACCCAGTAGGTATCATAGGCCGACTGGGCACATATAAGATAAAAGCGCAGTAAATAGACAGAATAGAAGCAAGTAGTCACAGAAATCAACGAAAGGTACACAGGAACTAGCCCAGAGGGAAATCAACAGAACCACAGATGAGGCTAGTAAGCAGAATATACACACCAAAGGCACAGGTGAAAGTAAGAAACAACGCACCTGGAATCCTTGCAACAATAGTGTATACAAAATAAGTTTACGGAATGGACGGTATACCGGTAACCTCAAGTGTAAGAAGAAGAGAGAAAGAGTAATAATAGGCATGCTCCAGACATGAATCAACCCAACTAATCATAACAATCTCAAATCCAGAAACTAACAGTCTAGCAGTAACCAATCTCATACTCATCCCTAATAGAGAACAACTCTGTAAGTAAATAGCAAAAGTCTACCTACAGTCCCTCGGCCGCCCATATAACCGAGGAACACAAACAAGTGAAAACAAAGCCTCCGGCATCCCACACTACCGGAGCGTGCAATCAGCAAACAGCAAACAAGGGTGGAACCTCGAACCATGAATGATATGATGCATGAAGATCTCAAGTGCCATAGTATCTCTGTATGTACCTCCTCCGGCGCCGATCCGGCCCAGCAGGTAGGTTCCATGGAAGGCCTCTGCCCGTATACCTCTACCCCCCCGTATACCCCTCTTCCGGCACACGCAGCCCGTAGCCCCTGGCCCGGATAGCAAGGTCCATGGAGGTCCCAGACCCCATACCAAATCTCAGTATCAGAACATGTATCAAGATAGAGACCCAGTCTCGATATCAAAATAGAGACCCAGTCTCGAATATGCATGCCCAGACCCTGTCCAGGACTAAAAATAGTAGGAAAATATCTCAAAAAACCCCTCCAAGGGTGCCCGGGCGTCGCCGGGTCTAAACAGTAAAAAAAAGTCATCTCAGGTGCTCGGTCCAACCGAGGCTAAAAATCATCTCAAGTAGTAAGAAAACTCAACTAGTACTCCGGCCCTGCCGAGTCTAGTGATAATCGTAAAACTGATGATTTTAAACCACAAGTGAAATCAACCATTTCCAAATCATTTCCATCAAAAACGGGCCCCCCGGGCCATGCAAGGTTTAGAAACCAGTGCCAGTAGGCCCGAAGCCAAAACCACAGTAAAACATGGATAAAACCTCTTTATATGCATGGAAATGGTATGATCACACACAATTGCTGCCCCGCAGCTTACAATCAACCTATCGACCCTGCACAGGCCCACAGTTACTCAGCAAGCATAACCAGCCTAGAAGGATAATTCTATGCCCGGGACTCGCGGACATTCCCAAAATCCCACCTTCTATGTTCCAGAGTCAACAAGGCCTCGCAGGACCACAAGGGTAAATAAAATATATCCGCAAATACTACAAACAACGGAGGAATAAAAATAGCGGACATGAATAAAGCGGTCAAGGTCTGTGGTACCAACCTAATAAACCAACCCCAGGATGCCCATTAATACAATTTTATTCTATATATGCGGAGTCTAGGGAAATTAAACCGTAACCTACCTGTCGTCCGACGACAAGCTGCTGGAACAACGATGTCCAAGCTCGAACCACTCCGAGAAAATCCAAAACTAAATTGGAATCGGGTTCGGATTTGGGACGGAATAACTTGACGTAGATAATTGATTTCCTTCCCGAAATTAAACACAACGTCAAAAATATATCTAGTTCCACCTAATTCTCTCCGTAGTAAGTATTCGTGTGTTTATATAAGGGCAGCTAACAACCATTGCTTCAGCAATGGAAGTGGACTTTGTTAGTCCCCTTTATATATGTACACATACTATAATGACTTAAAAAGTCAACATAAAGGTGGCAAGTGGCAGCCACTAATCCTAATGTGGAAAGCTCACCACCTTATTAACATGCTGTTGTCAACTCCCTCCACTTCCACGTGGGAGTGGAGGTGGCAACCCACCCGACCCGTTAAATATATACTCGGGTATTGCATAAATTCGTGGTATAGTAAATATAATATTTTAAATATACCATAATTCATAGAAAATTATTTTAAACAAAACCTACTATTTTATAATCATAAATTTCAACATAACTAAATTTACTATCTCCGTTAAAATATTACGGAGTATAAAAACTTTATAAAATAAATACGTCTACACTTATATCGTATCAAATATATTTTTCATAAACCTTTTAAGTATTTTGAAAAGGCAATAATAATATAATTTTTACCAAATTCAACTTTTAAATAAATATTTCAAATACACGCACGATGCTAATAAAGTTCTTAAGTTTAGGCTCGTAATTCGCCTACGCACGATTTCGATATTCAAGAATTCTCTCGGGATCCTCCCTTATATTTTATAACTGTTTCGGAACTGAAATGGCATTTTAAAACGTGAAATCGAGGCTTAAATCGAGTTTAACCCGACCCGATTCGCGACCCGGTTCGCAACCCCATTTTCTGCCAGACAGTCCGCGGTAAAACAGTCATAACTCTTTGCTCCGAGATTATTTGGACGTGCGGTTTTGTGCGTTGGAAACTAGACTCGTAAACCTTCGATTTGGTATTTCGGGGGACTTCTAACTCTTTATATATTGGGAGAAAAGACCCGAGACATTTGACCCAAAGTTCAGGAAATTTGTTAAAGGTCTTACGATATCTTTTGTCGATTTGCTTGACTTCAAACTTAAACGTGGAAATGACCGGAAGGGTCATTACATCATCCACTACTAAAAAGGGCTTTCGTCCTCGAAAGTCAAGGTCAAGGGGGTACCTGAAGGCTAAAATAGATGCGGATACTGATCCCGCATATCTCTCTCGGTCTCCCAGGTAGCCTCCTCGACTGGACGGTGCCTCCACTGAACCTTAACAACCGGGATCTCTCGAGACCTCAATCTCCTGACATCTCTGGCCAAAATAGCTGACGGCTCCTCAACAAAGGCTAAACCCTCATCCAACTGAACTGAATCCCACTGCAACACATGAGACTCATCTGGGATATACCGACGCAACATCGAAACATGAAACACAGGATGTATAGCTGAAAACATCGGAGGTAAGGCTAGCTGATAGGCAACGCTACCAACCCTCTGCAGAATCTCAAACGGCCCAATGTACCTGGGGCTAAGCTTGCCCCGCCTACCAAATCTCATCACGCCTTTCATGGGCGATACCCGGAGAAACACCAAGTCACCGACACTAAACTCCAAGGCACGAAGCCTACGATCAGCATAACTCTTCTGCCTGCTCTGAGCTGCCCGAAGTCTGTCCTGAATCACTCGGACTCGGTCTAAGGAATCTCGAAGCAAATCTGTGCTCTGTGGCCCAGCACTAAAACCATCAAACCAACCTACTGGTGATCTGCAACGCCTGCCATACAAAGCCTCAAAAGGTGCCATGCCGATACTCGAATGGAAGCTGTTATTATAAGCAAACTCTGCCAAGGGAACAAACTGATCCCAAAAACCTCCAAAGTCAAGAACACAGGCCCGAAGCATGTCCTCCAAAATCTGAATAGTCCTCTCGGACTGGCCATCTGTCTGAGGGTGGAAAGCGGTACTAAGATGAACCTCCGTACCCAAATCTCGCTGAATAGCCCTCCAGAACTGAGATGTAAACTGGGTGCCGCGGTCTGAAATGATAGAAGCTGAGGCCCCATGCAACCGATCGATCTCACGAAGGTAGATCTGAGCTAACCTCTCTGCGCCATAAGAAGTCTGAACAGGCAAGAAATGTCAGCCTATCAACAATCACCCATATGGAATCAAACCCACGAGAAGTACGAGGCAACCCAACAACGAAGTCCATAGTAATCCCTTCCCACTTCCACTCAGGAATGGGAAGTCGCTGCATCAAACCACCAGGTCTCATGTGCTCGAACTTAACCTGCTGACAGTTCAAGCACCGAGATACGAAATCCACTATATCCCGCTTCATACCACTCCACCAGTAAAGCTGCCTCAAGTCTCTATACATCTTTGTTGTGCCAGGGTGAATGGAATATCTAGTACAATGAGCCTCACGAAGTATCAACTGAATCAACTCACTAACCCTCGGAACACAAAGGCGACTATCATACCTCAGAACCCCATCTGAATCTAGAGTAGCCCGACTGGTCTCACCCTGAACAACCCGATCACGAAGGTCACACAACTGCTGATCCTCAAACTGACGACTCTGAATCTGGTCAATCAAAGTAGAACGAACCTCAACACTGGCGAGAACTCTGGTAGGATCCGACAAGTCAAGCCTAACCAAACGGTTAGCCAAGGACTGCATGTCCAAGGCCAACGGCCGCTCTGAAACTGAAAGAGAAGCTAGGCTACCCATGCTCACTGCCTTCCGACTCAAGGCATCCGCTACCACGTTTGCCTTGCCCGGATGATACAGAATAGTGAAGTCATAGTCCTTCAGTAACTCGACCCATCTCCTCTGCCTCGAGTTCAACTCCCGCTGACTCGTGATATACTGAAGAACCGGTGATCGGTGAAGAGTTATCACAGTGAACTCCATATAGGTAATTGCCTCCAGATCTTGAGCGCGAAAACTACCGCCGCCAACTCTAAGTCATGAGTGGGGTAGTTGCGCTCGTGAACCTTCAGCTGCCTCGACGCATATGCTATTACTCGACCCTGCTGCATCAACACACAACCAAGACCAACCCCAGAAGCATCACAATACACGGAGAAGCTCTGTCCGTCAACCGGCAAAGTCAGAACTGGAGCTGAAGTCAATAAGGCCTTAAGCCTCTGGAAGCTATCCTCACACTGATCCGACCACTGAAATGGGACATCCTTCCTAGTCAGCATAGTCAAGGGTGCTGCTATGGAAGAAAACCCCTCAACAAACCGTCTGTAGTAACCCGCTAACCCAATAAAGCTGCGAACCTCATCATATGTAACAGTAGAGTCTAGGCCACTCACAAACCGCTTGAAATCTTTCCCGGATCAACCCTGAACCCATCCAGACACCACGTGCCCTTAGGAATGCAACTGACTTCAAGCGCAAAACTCACACTTTGAGAACTTGGCATAAAGCCGATGCATCTCTCAAAGTCTGGGAGTATAACCCTCAAGTGCTGCTCATGCTCATCTCTACTACGCGAGTATACCAAGATGTCATCTATAAAAACTATCACAAATGAGTCCAAATACGGGCCAAGAACCCTGTGCATCAAGTTCATAAAGGCTGCGGGGGCATTAGTCAACCAAAAGACATCACCAGGAACTCATAATGGCCATAACGTGTCCTGAATGCTGTCTTAGGGATGTCCTCCGCCCTAATCCTCAACTGGTGGTAGCCAGACCTCAGATCAATCTTCGAAAACATGACTGAACCCTGAAGCTGGTCGAACAAATCATCAATCCTCGGCAACGGATACCTATTCTTCACTTTCACCCTATTCAGCTGCCGATAATCAATACACATGCGCATCGACCCATCCTTCTTCTTCACGAAGAGAACAGGAGCACCCCAAGGTGACACACTAGGTCTAATAAACCTCTTAGCTAACAGATCCTGGAGCTGCTCCTTAAGCTCCCTCAACTCAGCAGGAGCCATACGGTAAGGAGAAATAGAAATGGGCCTAGTGCCCGGCTCTAGCTCAATAGCAAAATCAATATCTCTCTCAGGTGGAAGGCCTGGCAGGTCGGTAGGAAATACATCGAGGAAGTCTCTAACCACAGGAACAGACTCAGGGGAAGTGGGTCAGCACTAACATCTCGGACATATGCTAGATAAGCTAAACACCCACGGGAAATCAACTTCCTAGTTCGAAGACGTGAAATGATCCCAGATGGTGCATGGCTAACAGAACCCTGCCACACAACCGGGGATACACCAGGCACGGCTATGGTAATGGTCTTGGCATAACAATCCAAAACCACACGGTGAGGGGATAACCAGTCCATGCCCAGTATCACATCAGAATCTAGCATATCAAGAATCATCAAATCACCCCAAGTCTCTGAATCACCAATAGATAACATACAGGATCTCACAATCCGATCCACTACTAAAGAATCTCCTACTGGGGTCAAAACAAAAACAGGAACAGATAATGGCTCACTAGCCAACCCCAAACAAGGCACAAAATAGGCAGATACATATGAACAAGTGGATCCAGGATCAAATAAAGCCATAGCAGGCTGATGGCACACAAAAATCGTACCTGTAATCACAGCATCTGAGGCCTCTGCCTCTGGTCTCCTAGGGACCGCATAAAACTGACGACGACCTCCACCTGCCCGACCGGCATCCCTACCACCTGCTCTACCGCGTGGCGCACCACCTCTAATCTGACGACCACCCCCTCTAGCCGGGGGCTGAACTGCCTGTAAAGGCTCGGCAAACTGAACTGTACCCTGCTGAGGGCAATCTTTAGCAAAATGACCCATCGCACCACAAGTAAAACAAGCCCCTGATGGCCTACTCAGTCGAGATGAACCCGCAAATCCCGAAGGACCACCACGACCTGATGCCCCAGAAACGGTACCCCTCGAAGACTGGCAGCTATAGCCCTGATGGCTGCCCTGACCCTGCTCGAACTGGGTACTACCAAAAGTCTGAAGGGAAGACTGAACCGGTCGGCTGGACTGACCCTGATACTGCTGTGGCTGATAACTCCGGCTCCACTGGCCAGGACCTCTACCGCCATATCTGGAACCACTATAGACACCCTGATGTCGAGGCCTCTTATCTCTAGACCCCTGATCATGTCGCTGTAAGTCCTCCACAGTGCGAGCATAGTCTACAATAGCCTGGAATGGCCGACCACTGGCAAGCAATATCTCAGCTGGCTGCCTAATCTCTGGCCTCAAACCCCATACAAATCTGCGAATCCTATCTGCCTCAGTAGGAATGATCATAGCTCCGAATGGTGCTAACTGATGAAAACGGGTCTCATACTCTGATATAGTCATAGATCCCTGCGTAAGATGAGTAAACTGCTCCCTGCGACACTTCCGATCACTCTGGGGTAGGAACTTGGCCATAAAGGCCTCATAAAATTCAGACCAGGTCAACGGAGGTGACGACGGTGGTCTACAAGCAACCTGAGCCCTCCACCATAACTTCGCTGGGCCCTCTAACTGGTAGGTAGTATAACCAACCCCGTGAGTCTCCAATAAACCCAGATGATGCAACATCTCCTCATAGGTGGTAATAAAGTCATGCGGATCCTGTCCAGAAGTACCCGCAAATCTCGGGGGTGCTAACCTCAAAAATCTGCCCAACGCCTTCTGCTCTGTCTCTGTCATAACTGGGCGAGGAGCAAGAGGCTGTGCAACAGATGGAACCGGAATACCCTCCGCACGGTGAGCCATAGTAGCCGGCTGCGCTCCTAAGCTCTGTGCACCCAGGGCTGCCCCCTGAGCGGATGTCTGCGCTACCTCAGAAGGCCGCTCTCCAATCACACCCAAAAGCTGCAATAGTAATCCCCGAATATCTGGAGACTGAGATGTGGGTGGAGCTGGCACAGAAGTGGGCACTGGAGCTGGTGGTACCTGGGCTGCCCCCTGAACCACATGCTGCTCAGGCTCTATCTCCACGCTAGCCGCTCTAGCAGGTGCCACTGTTCGAGGGCGTCCTCGACCCCTAGCTGGAGTGGGAGGCTCATCCTCGCGTGCTGTCGATGATCTCGTACGAACCATTTGCGGGAGAATGAAGTAGAACCAATGAGATCTCTAGAAACTTCAAGGGTACAACGCACGACACAGAAGCAATGAAAGAGTTAATTTTCCTAAAATGCCACTGTAGCCTCCCAAAGATTGAGTACGGACGTCTCCGCCCCGATCCGCAGGACTCTACTAGACATTGGCTCATATACTGATGACACCGGTGAACCTAAAGCTCTGATACCAAGTTGTCACGACCCGATTTCTCGGTCATGATGGCACCTACAACCCCCGGTAGGTGAACCAATCCCTGTAGCCCAGAACAGTTAGTAATGGGCTACTATCTAACAATTAAGAGAACAAAACGAATAAAATAGATAACAGGTTTATAAATATATACATATGCGGAAACTAAACCAAACCCGAGAACTCACATGGGACCTAGGACCACAAGTAACCCAAAGTTAACCCTATGATGAAAAGAATGATAGTTTGAGGGTGATAATTCTAGTTTTTGGATATGATCTAGTAAGCTTGATATAGTGTATGCAGGAATTTAAGTTGATAACTTGTGGCGAGACTGAATGTGTAACATGAAATATATATATTTATATGAGCTCTAGATGAATAAGTGAATAAAGTCTAAGTCATTAGATAAAGAAGAAGAAGAGCCTTGAGTGTTAAGAAAGAAAGATGTGTACCAGGGTAGTATGTTGTTGCATGACATTTTAAGCTCCTAAAGTTCTATGTGTGGCTAATTTAGTATTACTAAGTTGTGGAAGGTGGCGACATGTTAAATATATTATTTTTATGTCCCTGAGAGCTGGATTGAGGGGATTGTAGATAGAAGATGTTGAGTGTCTGAGTACCTAGAAGATGTTGAGTCTCGTAGTACACTTTTAACCCTTTTGAATCCGGTGGATAGAAAATTGGAGTTGTTGTTAATAAGATAGTAAAAGTATGAATCCTATAGTTGTAGACATAGAGGCAAAGATGGAGTTGAGAGATATCTCAAGAATAAGTCCTAGCATAAATTTTAGCATCTGTAGTATTGTTTAACAGGGAGAGTTTAAGCATTCGTGTGTAAGGTGATACCTCGACCATGTGATACGCCCAAATTACACCTTCAAAAAGAAGTATAAAGCGGTTGATGTTCAAATATAGAACCCAATGAAGGTTAGGGTCAAGCCCACAGGGAATATGGCAGGACTAGGGTCAATAATATTTATTTGCAATCTTTGCATTTATTTCCTTTATAAGGGGGGGGGGGGTTAAAGTAACAAGTAATATTTGTAATTGGATTTGAATAAATAACAAAGTAACAGTTTTAAGTATTGTAATCAATGAGAGAAGCGACTAGGGTAGTATTCCTCATGAGTTCATAACGCAGTAAGGTATTGTACTAGCAATCCAGTCTAGCTCTATGCATGCAAGATCGATAAGTTGGTTCACCTAAGTAGATGGTTACAAAAATAGAAGAATGTCACCTCGCAACTTGGTCAGTCTACGGGTGTTTTCTTTGCTAAACCTTATCAATGATCCCACATTAGCTTTCCCTAGGCAAGTTCAAGCTAATTAGGTGAGGGTTGGTAGCTTCCTATTTTTTTGTGTAATCATCTTCCCATTCGTTACCCCTTTGGTCAAGCAAGTAGGAATAAGGCAAGTCTAATATTTGCAACCATTAAAAAGCAATCAAAGCAAGGGGAAGAATGAACACCATTCTAGTATTACTAAGTATTTTACCTATTTTGTTAATCTTTCATGGTTCCCACAACCCTAGTTGTAGATTTAGTTGCTCATCATTGTAAGAAAACAATAAGATTTAGATGAAGAGATCATATGTCACGACCTGATTTCTTGGTCATGATAGCACCTACAACCCCCGGTAGGTGAACCAATCCCCGTAGCCCAGGACAGTTAGTAATGGGCTACCATCTAACAAATAAGGGAACAAGACGAAGAGAATAGATAACAGGGATGTATATATATACATATACGGAAACTAAACCAAACCCCAAGACCTGGTACCATAGTATAGAGCCAAACTACATACATGGAGTGCAAATAATCCAAAACAATATATACAGATGTCTCTGAATGGGAATAGAGTACATGAAGCAAAAGATAAACTAAAGCTAAGCTCCGATCGCCAAGAGCTCACCCTCAGTCTGAAGTACTCCCCAACAGATCTCCAAGCACGAATCACAGCGATCTAACGGCGATGGTCCACGCTAGGATCTGCACCTAAAGATGCAGGAGGGTAGGGTAAGCACCAAAGGCGAAGCATAAGGTACCCAGTAGGTATCATAGGCCGACTGGGCACATATAAGATAAAAGCGTAGTATCAGACAGAATAGAAGCAAGCAGTCACAGAAATCAACGAAAGGTACACAGGAACTAGCCTAGAGGGAAATCAACAGAACCACATGTAAGGCCAGTAAGAAGAATATACACACCATAGGCACGGGT
This sequence comes from Jaltomata sinuosa, assembly GCA_003996215.1. Classification (NCBI taxonomy): domain Eukaryota; kingdom Viridiplantae; phylum Streptophyta; class Magnoliopsida; order Solanales; family Solanaceae; genus Jaltomata; species Jaltomata sinuosa. The sequence continues at coordinate 664,837 of QJPP01000069.1, forward strand.
GAAAGTAAGAAATAACGCACCTGGGGTCCTTGCAATAACAGTGTATACATAATAAGTTTACGAAATGGACGGTATACCGGTAACCTCAAGTGTAAGAAGAGGGAAAGAGTAATGATGGGCATGCTCAGAGACATGAATCAAACTCAACTAATCATATCAATCTCAATCCAGAAACTAACAGTCTAGCAGTAACCAATTTCATACTTAACCATAACAGGGAACAATTCTGTAAGTAAATAGCAAGAATCTACCTACAGTCCCCCGGCCGCCCATAAAACCGAGGAACACAAACAAGTGAAAACAAACCCTCCGACATCCCATACTACCGGAGCGTACAATCAACAAACAACAAACAAGGGTGGATCCTCAAACAATGAATGATATGATGCATGAAGATCTCAAGTGAAATGGTATCTCTGTATGTACCTCCTCCGGCGCCGATCCGGCCCAGCAGGTAGGTTCCATGGAAGGACACTGCCCGTATACCTCTACTCCACCGTATACCCTTCCTCCGGCACACGCAACTTGCAGCCCCTGGCCCGAATGGCAAGGTCCATGGAGGTCCCAGACCCCATACTAAAACTCAGTATCAAAACATGTCGTCCGGAAGCAAGTCCGGTATCAAGATAGAGACCCAGTCTCGAATATGCATGCCCAGACCCTGTCCAGGACTAAAGTAGTAGGAAAATTTCTCAAAAAAACACCTCCAAGGGTGCCCGGGAATAACCGGGTCTAAACAGTAGAAAGTCATCTCAGGTGCTCGGTCCGACCGAGGCTAAAAATCATCTCAAGTAGCAAGAAAACCCAACTAGCACCCCGGCCCTGCCGAGTCTAGCGTTAGTAGTAAAACTGGTGTTTTAAAACATAATTTTACTTCCTTTTACCCAGGAATATTCACAAGTTAAATCAAACCATTTCCAAATTATTTCCATCAAAAACGGGCCCCCCGGGCCATGCAAGTTTTAGAAAATGGTGCCAGTAGGCCCGAAGCCCAAACCGTAGTAAAACCTGTATAAAACCTTTTTATATGCATGAAAATGGTATGTTCAAACACAATAGCTGCCCAGCAGCTCTCAATCAACCATCGACCCTGCATAGTCCCACAGCTACTCAGCAAGCATAACCAGCCTAAAAGGATAATTCTATGCCTGGGACTCGCGGACATTCCCAAAATCCTACCTTCTATGTCCCAGATTCAACAAGGCCTCACAGGACCACAAGGGTAAATAAAATATATCGGCAATTACTACAAGAAATGGAGGAACAAAAGTAGGCGGACATGAATAAAGCGGTCGAGGTCTGTGGTACCAACCTAATAAACCAACCCAAGGATGTACATTAATACAATTTTATCCTATATATGCGGAGTCTAGGGAAAATAAACCGTAACCTACCTGTCGTTCGATGACAAGCTCAAACCTCTCCGAAAAGAAGCTCCGAAACGAAATCAAACTTGAACTCGGGCTTGAATAACTTGACGTCGATAATCGATTTTCTTTCGGAGTTCGCCAATATAATTACTCTACCAAACTCCTCTAATGTTCTATATATATCACTAATGGGATAAAGAGCTAAATGTATATATATAAGTGTATGCACGTATGCAGCTATTGAACAACACAAGGTAAATGACCTTTACTATATTAATTAATTAATTAACTATTGTATGACACTAATCCTTTAGCTATGAATTAGACACCTAACAGCTACAATATGTTGGCTGCTTCGCCTCACCTTCACGTGTTGTGGAGGTGGCAACATTTTAATATTTCCAGCCCGTTATGTATGTATTCGGGTATTGAATAAATTCGTGGTAAAATAAATATAACTTTTTGAATATATCATAATTCATAGAAAATTATTTCAAGTAAAACCTACTATATTATAATAATAATTTTTAACATAACTAATTTTACTATCTCCGTTAAAATATTACAATGTATAAAAACCTTATAAAATAAATACATATACAATTATATCGTAACAAAAATATTTTCCATAAATCTTTAAAATATTTTTAAAAGGTAATAATAATATAACTTTTTACCAAATTCAACTTTCAAATAAAATATTTTCAAATACACGCGATGTTAATAAACTCTCAAACTTAAGCTCGCAATTCACCAACGCACGATTTTGATACTCAAGAACTCTCGTGGAATCCTCCCTTATGTTTTCTCACTGTTTCGGGACTAAAATGGCATTTTAAAATGTGAAGTTGAGGCTTTAAATAGATTTTGACCCGACCCGGTTCGCGACCAGGTTCGCAACCCGGTTTCTGCCAGACAGTCCGCGGTAAAACAGTCATAACTTTTTACTCTGAGATCAGTTAGATGTGAGGTTTTGTGTGTTGGAAACTAGACTCGTAGACCTTCGATTTGGTATTTCGGGGGACTTCTAACTCTTTATATATTGGGAGAAAAGCCCTGAGACATTTGACTCAAAGTTCAGAAAATTTATTAAAGAAACTTACGATAACTTTTACCGACTTACTTGTCTTCAAAACTTATCATACGACCAAACAAATGGACCCGACACCGAAATACCAGTCCTGACGAGCCTTAAGTGACTTGGGGCTGCTACAAACAAGCTCTAACGGCACAAGGAGAACGTATACGTGGAAATGACCGGAAGGGTCATTACATCATCCACTACTAAAAAGGACTTTCGTCCTCGAAAGTCAAGGTCAAAGGGGTACCTGAAGGCTCGAACAGCTGCGGATACTGAGCCCGCATATATCTCTCGGTCTCCCAGGTAGCCTCCTCGACTGGACGGTGCCTTCACTGAAACTTACAACCGGGATCTCTCGAGACCTCAATCTCCTGACATCTCTGGCCAAAATAGCTGCCGGCTCCTCAACAAAGGCTAAACCCTCATCCAACTGAACTGAATCCCACTGCAACACATGAGACTCATCTGAGACATACCGACGCAACATCGAAACATGGAATAGAGTATGTATAGCTGAAAACATCGGAGGCAAGGCTAGCTGATAGGCAACGCTACCAACCCTCTGAAGAATCTCAAACGGCCCAATTTACCTGGGGCTAAGCTTGCCCCGCCTACCAAATCTCATCACGCCCTTCATGGGCGATACACGGAGAAACACCAACTCACCGACACTAAACTCCAAGGCACGAAGCCTACGATCAGCATAACTCTTCTGCCTGCTCTAAGCTGCCCGAAGTTTGTCCTGAATCACTCGGACTCGGTCTAAGGAATCTCGAAGCAAATCTATGCTCTGTGGCCCAGCACTAAAACCATCAAACCAACCTACCGGTGATCTGCAACGCCTGCCATACAAAGCCTCAAAAGGTGCCATACCGATACTCGAATGGAAGCTGTTATTATAAGAAAACTCTGCCAAGGGAACAAACTGATCCCATGAACCTCCAAAGTCAAGAACACAGGCCCGAAGCATGTCCTCCAGAATCTGAATGGTCCTCTCGGACTGGCCATCTGTCTGAGGGTGGAAGGCAGTACTAAGATGAACCTCTGTATCTAAATCTCGCTGAATAGCCCTCCAGAACTGAGATGTGAACTGAGTGCCGCAGTCCGAAATAATAGAAGTTGGGACCCCATGCAATCGAACAATCTCACGAAGGTAGATCTGAGCTAACCTCAATACACCATAAAAAGTCTGAACTAGCAAGAAATGTGCTGACTTAGTCAGCCTATCAACAATCACCCATATGGAGTCAAACCCATGAGGGCAAACCAACAACGAAGTCCATAGTAATCCATTCCCACTTCCACTCAGGAATGGAAAGTCGCTGCATCAAACCACCAGGTCTCATGTGCTCGAACATAACCTGCTGACAGTTCAAGCACCGAGATATGAACTCTGCTATATCCCGTTTCATACCACTCCACCAGTAAAGCTGTCTCAAGTCTCGATACATCTTTGCTTTTCCAGGGTGAATGGAGTATCTAGTACAATGCGCCTCATGAAGTATCAACTGAATCAAATCACTAATCCTCGGAACACAAAGGCGACTATCAAACCTCAGAACTCCGTCTGAATCTAGAGTAGCCTGGCTGGTCTCACCCTGAACAACCCGATCACGAAGGTCACACAACTGCTGATCCTCAAACTGATGGCTCTGAATCTGATCAATCAAAGTAGAATGAACCTCAATACTGGCGAGAACTCTGCTAGGATCCGACAAGTCAAGCCTAACCAAACGGTTAGCCAAGGACTGGATGTCCAAGGCCAATGGTCGCTCTGAAACTGAAAGAGAAGCTAGGCTACCCATACTCACTGCCTTCCGGCTCAAGGCATCCGCTACCACATTTGCCTTACCCAGATGATACAGAATAGTGAAGTCATAGTCCTTCAGTAACTCGACCCATCTCCTCTGTCTCGTGTTTAACTCTCGCTGACTCGTGATATACTGAAGACTACGGTGATCGGTGAAGATCTCACAGTGAACTCCATATAGGTAATGCCTTCAGATCTTGGGCGTGAAAACTACCGCCGCCAACTCTAAGTCATGAGTAGGGTAGTTGCGCTCGTGAACCTTCAGCTGCCTCGACGCATATGCTATTACTCGACCCTGCTGCATCAACACACAACTAAGACCAACCCCAGAAGCATCACAATACACGGAGAAGCTCTGACCCTCAACCGGCAAAGTCAAAACTGGAGCTGAAGTCAATAAGGCCTTAAGCCTCTGGAAGCTATCCTCACACTGATCCGACCACTGAAATGGGACATCCTTCCTAGTCAGCATAGTCAAGGGTGCTGCTATGGAAGAAAATCCCTCAACGAACCATTGGTAGTAACCTGCTAACCCAATAAAGCTGCGGACCTCAGTAGCAGTAGTAAGTCTAGGCCAATCACAAACCGCAGAAATCTTTCCCGGGTCAACCCTAATCCCATCCTTAGACACCACGTGCCCTAGAAATGCAACTGACTCGAGTCAAAACTCGCACTTTGAGAACTTGGCATAAAGCCGATGATCTCTCAAAGTCAGGAGTATAACCCTCAAGTGCTGCTCATGCTCATCTCTACTATGCGAGTATACCAAGATGTCGTCTATAAAAACTATCAAAAATGAGTCCAAATACGGGCCAAGAACCCTGTGCATCAAGTTCATAAAGGGTGCGGGGGCATTAGTCAACCCAAAAGACATCACCAGGAACTCATAATAGCCATAATGTGTCCTGAATGCTGTCTTAGGATGTCCTCCGCCCTAATCCTCAACTGATGGTAGCCAGACCTTAAATCAATCTTCGAAAACACGACTGAACCCTGAAGCTGGTCAAACAAATCATCAATCCTCGGTATCGGATACCTATTCTTCATTGTCACCCTATTCAGCTGCCGGTAATCAATACACATGCGCATCGACCCATCCTTCTTCTTCACGAAGAGAACAAGAGCACCCTAAGGTGACACACTAGGTCTAATAAACACCTTAGCTAACAGATCCTAGAGCTGCTCCTTAAGCTCTCTCAACTCAGCAGGAGCCATACGGTAAGGAGAAATAGAAATGGGCCTAGTGCCCGACTCTAGCTCAATAGCAAAATTAATATCTCTCTCAGGTGGAAGGCCTGGCAGGTCGGTAGGAAACACATCGAGGAAGTCTCTAACCACAAGAACAGACTCAGGAGAAGTAGGGTCAGCACTAACATCTCGAACATATGCTAGATAAGCTAAACACCCACGGGAAATCAACTTCCTAGCTCGAAGACAAGAGATGATCCCAGATGGTGCATGGCTAACAGAACCCTGCCACACAACCGGGGATACACCGGGCACAGCTATGGTAATGGTTTTGGCATAACAATCCAAAACCACACGGTGAGGGGATAACCAATCCATGCCCAGTATCACATCAAAATCTAGCATATCAAGAATCATCAAATCACCCCAAGTCTCTGAATCAACAAAGGTAACATACAGGATCTCACAATCCAATCCACTACTAAGGAATCTCCTACTGGGGTCGAAACAGAAACAGGAACAGATAATGGCTCACTAGCCAACCCCAAACAAGGCATAAAGTAGGCAAATACGTATGAACAAGTGGATCCAGGATCAAATAAAGCCATAACAGACTGATGGCACACAGAAATCGTACCTGTAATCACAACATCTGAGGCATCTGCCTCTGGTCTCCTAGGGACCGCGTAAAACTGACGACGACCTCCACCTGCCCGACCGCCATCCCTACCACCTGCTCTGCTGCGGGGAGCACTACCTCTACTCTGATGACCACCCCCTCTAGCCGGAGGCTGAACTTCTCTTAAAGGCTCGGCCAGCTGAACTGTACCCTGCTGAGGGCAATCTCTAGCAAAATGACCCATTGCACCACAAGTAAAACAAGCCCCTGACAACCTACTAAGTCGAGATGAACCAGCATATCCTGTATGACCACCACGACATGATGCCCCAGAAACTGTGCCCCTCGAAGACTGGCAGCTATAGCCCGGATGGCTGCTCTAACCCTGCTCGAACCGGGTACTACCAAAAGTCTGAAGGGAAGCCTAGACCGGTCGGCTGGACTGACCCTGGTACTGCTGTGGTTGATAACTCCAGCTCCACTGGCCAGGACCTCTACCACCATATCTGGAACCACTGTAGACACCCTGATGCTGAGGCCTCTTATCTCTGGACCCCTGATCATGTCGTTGTAAGTCCTCCACAGTGCGAGCATAGTCTACAATAGCCTGGAATGACCGACCACTGGCAATCAATATCTCTAGCTGCCTGATCTCTGGCCTCAAACCCCATAAAAATCTGCGAATCCTATCTGCCTCGGTAGGAATGATCATAGTTCTGAACGGTGCTAGCTGATGAAAATGGGTCTCATACTCCGAGATAGTCGTAGACCCCTGTACAAGGTGAGTAAACTGCTCCCTGCGACGCTCTCGATCACTCTGGGTAGGAACTTGGCAATAAAGGCCTCATAAAACTCAGACCAGGTCAAAGGAGGTGACGACTGTGGTCTACAAGCAACCTGGGCCCTCCACCATAACTTCGCTGGGCCCTCCACCATAACTTCGCTGGGCCCTCCAACTGATAGGTAGTATAACCAACCCCGTGAGTCTCCAACAAACCCAAATGATGCAACATCTCCTCACAGGTAGTAATAAAGTCATGTGGATCCTATCCAGAAGTACCAGCAAACCTCGGAGGTGCTAACCTCAAAAACCTACCCAACGCCTTCTGCTCTAACTCTGTCATAACTGGGCGAGGAGCAAGAGGCTGTGCAACAGATGGAACTGGAATGACCTCTGCACGGGGAGCCGTAGTAGCAGGCTGCACTCCTGAGCTCTTTGCACCCAGGGCTGCCCCCTGAGTGGGTGTCTGCGCCATCTCAGAAGGCCGCTCACCAATCACACCCAAAAGCTGTAATAGTAATTCCCGAATATCTGGAGACTGAGTTGCGGCTGGAGCTGGCACAGAAGTGGGTACTGGAGCTGTTACTGGAGCTGGTGCTGGAGCTGGTGCTGGAAATGGTGGTACCCGAGCTGCCCCCTGATCCACATGCTGCTCGGGCTCTATCTCCACCCTAGCAGCTCTAGCAGGTGCCATTGATCGAGGGCGTCCTCGACCCTTAGCTGGAGTGGGAGTCTCATCTCCGCGTGACGCCGATGATCTCGTATGAACCATCTACGGAAGAATAAAGTAGCACAAATGAGATCTCCAGAAACTTCAAGGGTTCTACACACGACACAGAAGCAATGAAAGAGTCACATTTCCTAAAATGTCACTGTAGCCTCCCAAAGATTGAGTACGGACGTCTCCGCCCCGATCCGCAGGATTCTACTAGACATTGGCTCCTATACCGATGACACCGGTGAACCTAAAGCTCTGATACCAAGTTGTCATGACCCGATTTCTTGGTCATGATGGCACCTACAACCCCCGGTAGGTGAACCAATCCCCGTAGCCCAGGACAGTTAGTAATGGGCTACCATCTAACAAATAAGGGAACAAGACGAAGAGAATAGATAACAGGGATGTATATATATACATATACGAAAACTAAACCAAACCCCAAGACCTGGTATCATAGTATAGAGCCAAACTACATACATGGAGTGCAAATAATCAAAAACAATATATACAGATGTCTCTGAATGGTAATAGAGTACATGAAGCAAAAGAAAAACTAAAGCTAAGCTCTGATCGCCAAGAGCTCACCCTCAGTCTGAAGTAGTCCACAACAAATCTCCAAGCATAAATCACAGCGATCTAACGGCGATGGTCCATGCTAGGATCTGCAACTACAGATGCAGGGGGGTAGGGTGAGCACCAAATGCGAAGCATAAGGTACCCAGTAGGTATCATAGGCCGACTGGGCACATATAAGATAAAAGGGTAGTAACAGACAGAATAGAAGCAAGCAGTCACAGAAATCAACGAAAGATACACAGGAACTAGCCCAGAGGGAAATCAACAGAACCACATGTAAGGCCAGTAAGCAGAATATACACACCATAGGCATGGGTGAAAGTAAGAAATAACGCACCTGGGGTCCTTGCAATAACAGTGTATACATAATAAGTTTATGAAATGGACGGTATACCGGTAACCTCAAGTGTAAGAAGGGGGAAAGAGTAATGATAGGCATGCTCAGATAAATGAATCAAACTCAACTAATCATATCAATCTCAATCCAGAAACTAACAGTCTAGCAGTAACCAATTTCATACTTAACCATAATAGGGAACAATTCTGTAAGTAAATAGCAAGAATCTACCTACAGTCCCCCGGCCGCCCATACAACAGAGGAACACAAACAAGTGAAAACAAACCCTCCGGCATTCCATACTACCGAAGCGTACAATCAACAAACAACAAACAAGGGTGGAGCCTCAAATAATGAATGATATGATGCATGATGATCTCAAGTGAAATGGTATCTTTGTGTGTACCTCCTCCGGTGCCGATCCGGCCCAGTAGGTAGGTTCCATGGATGGACACTGCCCGTATACCTCTACTCCACCATATACCCTTCCTCTGGCACACGCAGCCCGTAGCCCCTGGCCCGGATGGCAAGGTCCATGGAGGTCGCAGACCCCATACTAAAACTCAGTATCAAAACATGTCGTCTGGAAGCATGTCCGGTATCAAGATAAAGACCCAGTCTCGAATATGCATGCCCAGACCCTGTCCAGGACTAAAGTAGTAGGAAAATATCTCAAAAAAACCCCTCCAAGGGTGCCCGGGCATAACCGGGTCTAAACAGTAGAAAGTCATCTCAGGTGCTCGGTCCGACCGAGGCTAAAAATCATCTCAAGTAGCAAGAAAACCCAACTAGCACCCCGGCCCTGCCGAGTCTAGCATTAGTAGTAAAACTGGTGTTTTAAAACATAATTTTACTTCCTTTTACCAAGGAATATTCACAAGTTAAATCAAACCATTTCTAAATTATTTCCATCAAAAACGGGCCCCCCGGGCCATGCAAGGTTTAGAAAATGGTGCCAGTAGGTCCGAAGCCCAAACCGTAGTAAAACCTGTATAAAACCTCTTTATATGCATGAAAATGGTATGTTCAAACACAATAGCTGCCCAGCAGCTCTCAATCAACCTATCGACCCTGCACAGTCCCACAGCTACTCAGCAAGCATAACCAGCCTAGAAGGATAATCCTATGCCCGGGACTCGCGGACATTCCCAAAATCCCACCTTCTATGTTCCAGAGTCAACAAGGCCTCACAGGACCACAAGGGTAAATAAAATATATCGGCAATTACTACAAGAAATGGAGGAACAAAAGTAGGCGGACATGAATAAAGCGGTCGAGGTCTGTGGTACCAACCTAATAAACCAACCCAAGGATGTACATTAATACAATTTTATCCTATATATGCGGAGTCTAGGGAAAATAAATCGTAACCTACCTGTCGTTCGATGACAAGCTCAAACCTCTCCGAAAAGAAGCTCCGAAACGAAATCAAACTTGAACTCGGGCTTGAATAACTTGACGTTGATAATCGATTTTCTTTCGGAGTTCGCCAATATAATTACTCTACCAAACTCCTCTAATGTTCTATATATATCACTAATGGGATAAAGAGCTAAATGTATATATATAAGTGTATGCACGTATGCAGCTATTGAACAACACAAGGTAAATGACCTTTACTATATTAATTAGTTAATTAACTATTGTATGACACTAATCCTTTAGCCATGTATTAGACACCTAACAGCTACAATATGTTTGCTGCTTTGCCTCACCTCCACATGTTGTGGAGGTGGCAACATTTTAATATTTCCAGCCCGTTATGTATGTATTCGGGTATTGAATAAATTCGTGGTAAAATAAATATAACTTTTTGAATATATCATAATTCATAGAAAATTATTTCAAGTAAAACCTACTATATTATAATAATAATTTTTAACATAACTAATTTTACTATCTCCATTAAAATATTACAATATATAAAAAACTTATAAAATAAATACATATACAATTATATCGTAACAAAAATATTTTCCATAAACCTTTAAAATATTTTAAAAAGGTAATAATAATATAACTTTTTACCAAATTCAACTTTCAAATAAAATATTTTCAAATACACGCGATGTTAATAAACTCTCAAACTTAGGCTCGCAATTCACCAACGCACGATTTTGATACTCAAGAACTCTCGTGGAATCCTCCCTTATGTTTTCTCACTGTTTCGGGACTGAAATTGCATTTTAAAACGTGAAGTTGAGGCTTTAAATCGATTTTGACCCGACCCGGTTTGCGACCAGGTTCGCAACCCGGTTTCTGCCAGACAGTCCGCGGTAAAATAGTCATAACTTTTTACTCCGAGATCAGTTGGACGTGAGGTTTTGTGCGTTGGAAACTATACTCGTAGACCTTCGATTTGGTATTTCGGGGGACTTCTAACTCTTTATATATTGGGAGAAAAGCCCTGAGACATTTTACCAAAAGTTCAGAAAATTTATTAAAGAAACTTACGATAACTTTTGCCGACTTACTTGTCTTCAAAACTTATCATACGACCAAACAAATGGATCCGACACCGAAATACCGGTCCTGACGAGCCTTAAGTGACTTGGGGCCGCTACAAACAAGCTCTAACGGCACAAGAAAAACGTATACGTGGAAATGACCAAAAGGGTCATTACATCATGATTAGAACTTATAATAATAAGTAAAGAAAATTGGAATCTTGAATTTTCAAGAACACTTCAATAATCAAAGAACAAATACTCGAATTCTCAAAAGTATGGAATAATATTGTCAACAATCTGGTATGATTTCCTAAAATTGCATAACCTTTAAAACAAAACTCTAGGAAATGTATTTATAAACAATATAGACCAAATCCTAATAGAACTAGGAAAGCTAGAACACGGTTCGTCCAATGGGCAGGCCCCATGGGCCATCGTGGATGCCAGAAGCATCGTGGGTAGCCCATCAAGTCTTCTTGCCTTTGTGCATAATAGGCTGCCAAGTTTCCACGAGCAAGGCTGACAACTTGTAATGGCTCCCACAAGCGTCCTGGGCATCCCATCGGCCAAGTCATCTGACTTATCATCTGCTCTGGTCTATTTTGACGGGAACATATGATGATGTCTCATCACATCTCTCACAGGCATCGTGGTTGGGCGTCTGAACTTTGGTTCTTGCCTTAACTCCTCTGGTTAATTCTCACGGTCAAGTGTGATGGCCTATGTTGCTTTGGATGCCCATCCACATTGGTCGTGGGATGGGTTTTTGCCTTGTAAATCAACTGCTTCATCCTGACGTTCCTTATGGGCGGTGGTGGATCCTATGCCCGTGGGGTATCACTTATAGCCCAGAAACAATATTTTTCTATCTTTTCAATACTTTACCCTGAACATGTAGCAATCAAGTATCATATCTAATAAAACACACTTAAGAACTCCCAAAATCCTTAGTTTTAAGCGTTGAAAGTGCCATGATATCCCAGAATATCACCATGCAGAGTGTAGTGATTATAGCTTAGTTTAATGAATAGATTGATAGATCTAGGATATTGAACTTTGAGCTAAGGGGGAGATGGTGAGGTGATAAACCAAGACTTTTGTTACAATCCACAGAGATTAGCTTCCAAAAAAGAACTATGGTGAGACAACAATTCATTCTTATCTCAACATATTCCTTGTACTTCAATCAAGATGATTCTCTAATCTGGTCTTGAGTTTAGTGTCATGTCTCACGCATTCCATATTGATTCACTTCCATGCTCAGTCCTTAGAATGAGAAGTAACAATCTTTCTCTTGTAATAGATTCTATGATCTGATGTTTCATGTCCTTCATGTTATAGTTCTTGTGTTGGTAACTCATATAATCTCTAGTGGGTGGTTGTGAACCTTGTTGCTATTGAAATTCATTTTGTGTTAATGAGTATAGTTTGCATGGTCAATAGAAACCATGTTTAGCTTAGTCCATATGCTCTCTTTATAGCCATGACTCTCATTCGAGGATGAATAATCCCAAGGGCGAGATATTGTAATAACCCTAGCTTTTGTGCTAAGATTTGAATCATTTTAAATTTGTAATTAGATCCAAACAAAGTGAAATATTAGTTTACCTAGGTGTAAAGGACAATTCATAAGTGTGTAAAGTCAATGGATCAAATTGAGGTCATAAAGAACCTTTAGTACAATGTTAAGTTGAAAAGTTTCATAATGATTAAGTTTTCATTAAGTTGATACAAGGGTCAAAGTCAAAAGAGCATTCCTCAAATTATATGAGTTAAGGGCCCATGACCTATAAAATTAAATGTTTTTGAGTCTTCTTACAAATGCCACCGACCTCTCATCAATCTAAGTTTCGAGTATAAAGTTATGTGCATTTTATCGAGCATCTATCAGGTTGGCGCACCACATCAGACCCAAAACTCCAGAATGATGAACACTCGGCGTACATGCACAGCATGCCAAACCTATTTCCCAAACGAAAATTTCTATTTTTACCCTTTTCACATCTTAAAAAGGTGTTTTCATCCTTTCTGTAATCCCTAACAACAACCTATGACTCTTAACCTCCCATATATCCTAATACACTCTAATTTCATCACTCACCACATAATTCTTCTCTTCCATATTCCCATGTATTTCAAAGAGCAAGTTCTTCAGTAAATTCAAGGGATTTCAAGAAAGAGTCCTCTAAGTTCTTCTTTCCAAAGGTAGGTAAGGCTAAACCTTCAGGGTGGAAACTCCGTCCGTCCCCCCCAAGCAAGTTCTAGTTTTAGTTGAGTCCATGAGTCAAGTTAGAGTTTGCGAATTTGAAATCTTAAAGTTTAGTTCTTTATATCTTGATTCAATTATGTGAATCCTCCGTGAATAACAGTACAAATTCCACAAATTTAGAGACTTTCCCTTAAATTGATTCTTATTACAAGTCTACGGTTTCTTCCTATAAATCTTATGAATGTACTTTATGCTTTTTGAAAGTCTATTCCATATTTCATTGAATTGTTTCATATTCGTCATGAAAATTTATTTAAATGTTGAAAGCTCACGTTCATGAAAAGTGTATAAAGTACTCTTATGTATGTTGACATGTTTTTAAAAGAGAAGAACATTTCATTAACATGAATGTCAGTTTTATCATGTCTCATAAAAGAAATAGAGCCAAGGGTCACTAGCAATACAGTTTATGATATGATTTTGAGACAAGAATACAAGCATGATTTTTAGCTTATGTTTAAGACATGCAATATGAGAAAATATTATGTTTTGGGTGGATTATTTAGCACCGAGATGGGGATGGATTCGCGAACACATTTCCTAGAACTATGTTTCCACTGTAAGTTAGGAACGTTGTGCAGGTTTGAGCGACTCCTCTTAGCTTGAGGGCTTAGTATGGATCCATAATTTAATGTTTCATTCTACACAGCGGCAAGGTATAAGATGTCTCTCCTCAATATGGGCAACATATTGGTCTTCGTGATCTCACACGGTGTATCTTGGTTATAAGAAACTCCTCAAAGAGAAAACTCTAAATATTTTCATACAGTATATTTTCAGACAATAGGAATTTGGCCGAGGCCACCAGTTTACAAAGATTTTTTATTATGCATTGCATACAACTTATTCAATTATTCAAGTTATTCATTTATCTTAGTTATCTCAGTTATTAAGTTATTTAGTTATCCCAGTATTCAATCATATCATACTCATGTTCTGTTGTTTAGCTTTGTCGATTATAGGAATTGTTCCATTAGAACTATTTTACATACAATCTATCCCATGTATGTACGCCATTTGGTGCTGCATCAATTCATGATGCAGATCCAGGTACTCAGATTCATCAGCAGGCATTCTCTTAAGATTCCACCTCCTCAGCTTGTGGTGAGTCTTCCTTGCATTCAGTGGACTTATCTATGTTTAGTTAATTGTTAGTAGTTAGTAGTTCAGTTTATTAGAGGCTTCATTAGATAGTCAGTATATCAATAAGTTTTCAGTTGACTTTATATCTCAAATTTATAAAAGGTATATTTCACTTTATTTTAAAAGCTTAGTTGTTGCTTCATATTGGGAATTTTTCGCATTTTATTTAGTTTACCTCTTAGTAGCATGCCATACCAAGGATACGCTTGAGCCACTTATGGCTTCGGGTGCCAATCACGTCCAGAGTATAAGCTCGGTGCATGACACATATTAACTTTTCAACCTTCTAAAATGAGAAGCTTGCATAATGATCAAACAACAACCTCGAGAACCATGTTGTCTACTCCCGCATACCAATAATACCATGAAATAACTATGAAAAAGGGTAAAATAGTGAAAATGTACGAAATCGAAAAACAACCATATGGGTTGTTACACTTGCTCCCTCGCTCTGAGCTTCACTCGCAACCTTTACAATCCATGTAGGACTTCATCTTTGCTCTATTAATAAGGTCCTAACTAAAGAATTCTCTTCCACTAAATTTTTAGCCTATCTTTTAGAGAGAAAATACCCTAAGTAATTTTTAACATCTAAGGTGAGATCCTACTCAATTTTTTTGATTCTAACATCGATTATACAGCGAGTTAACATGCGAATCATCATTCTAATTTGTAGATATTGAAAGTTTTATTCATTGATATTCAGGGGGATTTTCTAGAGGTTATTAGAGGATAATCATCAATCAATTTTAAGTACGTTGAGAGCATTCTTAGAAAGTATTTGAGGTATGCCATGTTTTCATAAACTCATTATTAAAGTATGTCTATTTTTTCAACTAAATCTTGTTGTGAAGTACAGACTTTTCAATGCAGACCTCTTACAAAATGTTTTAACAATAAAGAGGATTTTAAATAAAACTTTGTGTTCGTGAGGGATAAGCTCGAATTGAGTACTAATATTTGATTTTGTTCTATAATATGTACTATGTATATGCACATGATTTCCCAACTATTGACATTATTTAAACTTGATTTCAAATTGATGATTCTTAAGAATGATCATGCTCTATGAAAAAACCATTAACTTAGAATGATTTCATGACTTTAAACAAGGTTTTAAAATTTGCAAAATGATTTGATATCTCTATATGATTGTAAAGTAAACTTTTGGTAACTACGCCACGACTTATGATATGTGATTAATATGCATTAACTTATTTTTTTTCAGGATCATATGCCATGATTAAAATTATTTGTGTTTGATTACCCCTATTATTGGATGCCCCTATTTTTGGATGTCTGTATAAGATGCCCCTTTCTTTTAGGGAGATTTCACCTATATTACTATGCGAGTAAAAGATGCCCTGATATTTAGGGAGATTACCCCTTACATTGTGCCACGACCGAAAAATGAGCAATGATAACACCTACTATAACCATCTAGTTGGAAAGCAAAAACCCAAGACAATTACTGAGAGTAAAGACTAATACAAAAAGAATAGAAATAAAAAATGAGATAAATGGTCCATTATGTATAGATACATATATAACAGGTAAAAAATATACAACACAGACCCTAAGAAAATGAGGAAAGATAATATATATATAAGATACAATCCCTCGACCTAATGTCACTGGTACAAGAGCCTCTAAAGTATAAGAATAAGGCTATACCAAAATACAACAGTCCAATGAGTACAAAATAAAGACAGTAGATGCAAGAAGGAAAGTAGTAATAAGCCCCTAAATGCTAAGATCTCACTAGAATCCGATCAACAAGGGTCCACGAATGAGAAAGACATCAAAGAGGGTGACTCAAACTAGGCATTGTATTGGAAAAAGATACAGAAGTGTAGTATGAGTATCAAAACACGGGATACTCAGTAGGCATCCTAGGCTGACTAAGTTCAGAAGATAATATACAACATAAGGAACATGAAAGGAAACTATATATAAGAAACTAACATAGAATTCTCAAACATAATAGGAATAAAGAAAAATATTACTAATAATATATGTAATATAAGGATAAGTGAGAGATGTCATATCGTATAAGATGGTGCAATGCAGTATGAGATGGTGCAGTACAGTATATGAACAATGCCAAAAAGTAAAACCCAGAATAATCTCACGGGCCAACGAAGCTCATCAACATATGCATAAATGTAAAACCCAAAGTATTCTCACAGTGCGTCAGAGCTTATCACCATATGCATAAAAGTAAAACCTAGAGTATTCTCACTGGTCGTCGGAGCTTATCAACATATGTATAAAAGTAAAACTCAAGTAGTCTCAAAGGGTTAGCCCAAAATGGTACCTCAAGCGCATTCAATAGATAAGTAAACAAAGAAAAGGTCCAAAAATATCTCTCAGACCGAGTATAAAGGTGGCACAACCTTTTCGAGTAAGAAATTAGTGGCAAAATAACATAAAGCTTTTTGTAATACGAAAATAGTAGAAAATTGTACAATTTCCTCTTAAAAGCCAAAAATCAGTAATAAAATTAGTACGCTCTCCCCAGAGCTCCAATCATTAGAAGATTAGGCATTATAGTTTATAAACTTAAAATCAATCCTTTTCCCCTTAAATAATACCTCAAACCATGTGCATATATATATATATATGAGAATGTATGCATGCAAACTCATGTACATATATAATCACATCATTTACACACTAGATAGGGTAAATTACCCTTCATACAAAAGTCATACTAACCTGAAGTGCAACCAGTCCAAAACCACGACCTTGAGCCCACAATCTCATATCAGAAGGAAAAGAAAAAAATAAAGCAATAAAAAACACAAACTAATTGATTAACAGCCTAATCTACAACAAAAACCTCGCATAGGCATATACTAAGGATTTCTAAGCTAATCCTAAATCTATAATAAGCAACCTAAAACTAAGGCTCAAGAATGAATGCTACTCTAAGTTCTCGAAATGACAAATTATTTAGAATCTGATCATAACCTAACTGTACCTAACAATTTCACTAACAATCATGAAACTTATAAAGTATAATATGTAGTCTAGCTAAGTCTAAAAGAAAGGAAATCGTAACCTACCTCGCGGCCTAATGACAAACCACAAACTGTCACTCGGAAGCCTTACCCTTCCGCAAAGCCTTAGATCATTTCCACACTACCAAAAATTTGATCTACTCATCACCATCGAACTAACGATACCCATATTGTCATATAACAATTTGGGTCAGAAATCAAATCAAAAATTATTCCTCGAAGCCTACTAACAAAATAAGAAACAAGTTTCACAAAAGTCTTCCTTGTAGGTTCAGTAACTGTCGCGCCCCACTTTTCTCGCGAAAAGTGGACCATCGACGTGACAACTCTTTTTGGATAGAAAAGAGTGAAGAGTCATCACCTAACGAATTAAAGGCGCGTTAGGTCACCATACTAACTAACTAACGGTTAAATTAATTTTAGAGGTCTACGTCACCAGAAATCGGGTAAGGGTTCAAGTTACCTCAAAAGGAAGGTGTTAAGCACCTTTCGAGGTCCACAAATATGGGTCCCTGCCGGATTCATTACTTCTGTGGGAATTAAGTGATAAACAAAGCTCAAAATATTTATTAAGCAAAATTGACTATGTGATTAAACATATAGACTTTATTTTAAAATAATTTATTAAATTAAGCAAAATCCAATTAGTATTTAATTAATACGAACCAAGGTGGTAAAGTGATTAGACATGCAAATAAGTGACGCATATGAGGCTAGGAAAACCACAAAGTTCTTGAGTATAATTAATTAAATCATGCTTTTCAGGCCACCAAATAAAAAAAAATACATGCAATGTGAATAATCAAGACAAAGAGAACTAACATGATCGCTTCCAAACATAATATTTAAAACACTCGAGTGACATAGAATATAAAATCACAATAAAGCTAATCTACGCACACAACTACATATTCAAGGATATAAGGATTGTGAATACCAAGAGACTAACCTTGTTGGTGAAGCGTCGAATTAATAAAGAATACCTCTAGATTATTCTTCTTTCAGCATAATGTGTTTTAACTGATCCCATAAATTACAAAATCCCGCAAAAGAAAAGAAATGGTTAGTAAGCGTATGCCACCTTAATTTTGATGGCAAATATAATATATTAAACTAAAATAAATAATAAATTAACAACGCATACAGTAAAGTTAAGATAGAGAGTGCGAGAGAGAGAGAGGGGAGGAGAGAGAGAGAGAGTGGGATCAGGTATAGCGAGGCTGAAAATGGGCCCAATGCGATGTTACCCACTCTATTCTATTTTCGTATGATCGTCTCTCTTAAACTCTTTAAAACGAGACTTAAAGAATTCGTAAAAATATTTCAAAGTACTAAATAAATATTTCAGTATTTCAAAGTTATGTAAAGCTTTTAAAAAAAATATTTTGACGTTTAAATTGTTTGAAAATATATTTAACATTTAATATAATAGTAAAATGTTGTCAAGTTTTTATGATTTTTAAAAGAGTGACATATAAAATTAGAAAAGAATGGAGTAACGAGTTGCTTTATATTTTTAATAAAGCTATATGTGCTCTTCATATGAGAAGTCAGCTATAGCCTGCCTTTTGTCATCATATCCCGAACGTACCTAGCCCCTTTTGGGGCGACGATTCCACTGAGCTCCACTTCGTGCATTGACTCCCTCACTCTCCGTGGTTGAAGTCCAAGTGATGGCATCCCATTGCGATGTACATGTAAAGAATATTCAAATAGAGTGAGAGTATGTCTGTTCTTAACATTTAATAAATCGAAAGAAAAATTAAGATTCTTAAAGTAATAAAACAAAATTTTTAATCGAAATAAGCACACATGAAAGGATAGGGTTTAACAAAAGAGTTTTCAATGCTCTCTTACCGATTAAGAGGATTTAAACTAGATTTGTATCCTATCTTGCTTGTTCTCTCATTTGATTGGGTTTTATTAAGATTTTGGGACAAATTTGATTGAATGATTACTAACTTAACAAATACAAAATGAATCATGATTAAAATTTAATTTACACATCACCAAACAACCCATTTCGATCAAAGGAAATGTAATAATATTTTCTCCAAGAGAAAACAAAAATAAATAAAAAGCACGATGAAACTCATTTCTTTGTCGATCAAAATCCACAAGTACAGAACCCAACATTTACTTCTCCACACATTGTTAATTATTAAAATCAAGATCTTGGAATACTAGTTCTTCAAAGACTCCATTTCTAAATGATAAACAAATGCTTATTGATGTTGTATATTACCAAACAAACATATTAAATCCAAAATAAGCATTCTGGACCATTTGACACTACTAAAGCTTAAAATATCTTCTAACTTAAAGGCTAACAATAACATGAGAAATTTGATGAGATTAAACACACTAACATAATACACATGAACTCATGATGAAGGAATAATAAATAATACACGTAAAAATATTCAAATAAAAAGGAAATATTAATCAACTGGGAAACAAAAGCAAACGATTGTATAATGACAAAGATCGAAATAATAACTAATATTAAATGAAAAGATCAAACCTTTAATGGGCGAAAGCCCTCTTCATTATTTTAATAAAGAAACTCCCAGCCCGAACTTTGTGCAGCAACGACGCACGACCCTTTTTGAAAAGCGAAAAACCCCGACTGACACACCTTGGATGAAAACCTCACTTCCTTGACTCTCATACGATTCTACCATGACGTGAATCCTCTCTGCATGTGTTTCTGTGTATATGCTTGGAAGAGTTATGGAAGTCAATTCTAGAGCCAAAAAAACGTGACCCCTCTCTCTATTCCCTTGTGAGGTGTAATTGGGTGTCTATGTATTGAAGAGGTGTGTCCTTGTGTGTTGTGTCTCGTAATCTCCCTTTGGAGAGGAATCAAAGTGTATCCATCCTCTTGACAGGTGCAGCCATCTCCTTTTTATTAGCTCTAGGATTCTTAGTATAGGAAGAGAAAGAGAAGAGAAAGAGACGTTGGGGGTGAAGGAAGTAGAATAGGAAAAGAATTATTTGTGGGAGGAAAGTTATTTTCTCCCAAAGGAAAGGAATTATTTCTAATTTGGTAGGAGGATTTCATGGAGATGTAGATAAAACAAATTAAAAATTCAAGATTCGATCTTGTTTGGATGTAAATAAAATTCTACCAAAAATATATAAAATGGATAATTTTTAAATACTAAGTAAAAAAATTATATATATTATTAAATCAATAAATTTATTTTGGGTTGTTGAAATAATTCGCCAATATTTACGATAAAACAAACTATAGCTTTTTAAAAAAAATATTTGCTCAAATATTTATATAAAAAGTAAAAAAAAAATGCAAAAGAATAAGCAAACAAATATCTTTACAAGTGAAGAATGTTACAATAATAATAATAATAATAATAATAATAGTCATAAAATGATACTAAAATAATGCGAATAATATTTAATAGCATAAAATCTTTAAAAAGTAAGTAAAAAATAGCATTTTTGGCTTTGTGAACAAAATAGACGCTCAAATGAGTAAAATGACGAAAAGGAGGGACAAAATTGGGTGTCAACAACTGCCCCTTCCTTGCTTGAGAATGAAGGATGAATTGTCGGGCAAGAAACATTGACGTAATAGCCAATTTTGTCCGACTGAAAGGATGTTTCTTTTGAAATCGAAAGAACAAAAAGGGAAACGTGAAAACATTATGGCCGAGACTTCAGTTTCAAGTCGCCTACATACCTCGAGTCTTATGAGAATCAGGCCGTGTGTAGTTCTAGATTTAGAAATGAACGAGGCTCCTAAAGAAGATATACGACTGAAATTCCGCACGAAGACGCAGTTGGCACGAGTTGATGAGATTTAAACGATTAGCTGAGAATAGGACGCGAGTAACGGTCCAGTGTTGGTGATATAAGGATAAGAAAGGTTGTGTTTTGGAAGCGAAGACGATGGTTAATCTCATTTCTTGGCTTGTTCAGCTTTTGGTGCCTGCAATTTCTATTATAACTAGATAAAAGATTAATATGTAAATAAAAATAAAGTAAGACATGATGCAAGTTCCTTTTAAGACCATGGAAGGTTGCTTAAGACGGTAAAAATGATGTCTTTAGCGATGATATCTCAGGGTCATGATACGTAAAATTTAATCCTTCAGGCCATGAAATTATGTCCGCGGGCCGTGACAATGATGCCTTTAGACGATGACGCCTTTGGAGCATGATAAGCAGAAAGTAAATCCTTAGGCCATGAAATGATGTCTGCAGGCCATGAAAATGATGCCTTTAGACTATGACGTCTTCAGAGCATGATAAGCAGAAAGTAAATCCTTAGGCCATGAAATGATGTCCGCATGCCATGAAAATGATGCCTTTAGACTATGACGCCTTCAGAGCATGATAAGCAGAAATTAAAGAAAGTGTATCTGTTTTGAGTGGCATAGCATGACGTTTGGTATCTTCTGAATAATTTGTTCCATGGTAGCTTGTTGTGATTCGATGCGATCTCAGGCTCAATGCAATCTCGGGCACAATGCAATTCTCGGGCCAAATGCAATCTTGGGCTCAATCAAAATTCTCGGGCGCAGTGCGATTCTCGAGCCAAAATACAATCTCGGGAACAAGGCAATTCTCGGGCCAAATGCAATCTTTGGCTCAATCAAAATTCTCGGGCTTGATGTAATTCTCGGGCCAAATGCGATCTCGGTCTCAAATGCATTTCTCAGGCGCAGTGCAATTCTCGGGCTCAATGCAATTCATAATTTTCGAGCACAATGCAATCTCGGACATAATGCATTCTCGGGCCAAATGCAATCTCGGGCTCAAATACATTTTTCGGGCAAATATAATTCTCGAGCCAAATGTAATTCTCAGGCTTAACGCAAGCTCGGGCCAAATGCAATTCTCGGGCCAAATATAATTCTCGGGCCAAATGCATTCTCGAGCCAGATATAATTCTCGGGCAAAATATAATTCTCGGGCCAAATGCAATTCTCGAGCCAAATATAATTCTCGGGCCAAATGCAGTCTCGAGCCAAATATAATTCTCGGGCCAAATGCAGTCTCGGGCCAAATATAATTCTCGAGCCGAATGTAATTGTCGGGCTTAATGCAACTTTGGACCAAAGTCATCTCGGGCATAATGCAATCTTGGACCAAAGTCATTTCGGGCATAATGCAATCTCGGGCCAAATATAATTCTCGAGCCGAATGTAATTGTTGGGCTTAATGCAATTCTTCTTTGAGGAGATAGGGTAGCTTAGCTTTCTTGCCATATTTTGATGATGGTGTTTGTCTTGATGCTGCTGAGACAATTCTCGGATTTTTACCTGCTAGTTCTGTGTTCAAAGAAGACTTGTTAATTTGTAAAAGGGGGAGGTTGATTTGTGCATCTTCTCTTGGGTGCATCTGTCCTCCTTGTTATGTGTTTGCGGGCTGTCGCACTCTCTTCGGGCACTCGCTCGAGCAAATAAATAAATAAACTTTGAAATCGTATTTTGAAATAACTTGCTTTGCAAAGGGAAGGGAAATGTTTAAAAAAACATCAAAATATTGTTGAATCATAACCCGTGACATGCTTTGAGACATCACAACATCTTATCATCTTTGCGTTTGGAGTACAGCTCCGATGAAATTTTTGAGGGCTCTCAAAAATTTCTTTCTCAGTGTAGAACTTGTCTTTCGGCTGGAAAATTTTGTAGAATGAGCGGTCGCTTGTTATGAATTTTGAGGTTCCCTCAAAATTTTCTTCCCCAGTCTTACGATTCATGGTAATGCTTTTCAAATGGAATTTTTGAGGTCCTCTCAAAAATTCTGCCCTAGTTATAATGCTTGACAAGAGAAAATGAAAGGTTTTATTATGATATGACCGAACTCCATAGGAGCGCCTACGTATCCCTCTTAAACGGGAATCATGTCAAACGTAGTTCCAATTACAAGGTAAGGAAGCATAACATAAATAACTTTCTCTTAACTTCTCAGATGAAGTATCTTCTTACAGCATCGGAATTGATAGGCTTGGGCACTATAAACGGGGTGAGAGGGAATTTGGTATGAGTATGTAGGCATTTGATAAAGAGAGATAGGGTATGGAGATTGTTGGTATAGTGGAGGGTGTGTTGTAGGCGTTTGGGAAATGAGTGGGTTTTTGAAATCTTGTGCCATCATCACAGTCTCCACTTCTCTTTTCTTTCGATTTTCAGCAATTCCGCCAGATTGTTGAGAGTTATTGGTAGCCTGTAGAGCCTCCAGATTGATAATGCTACCACTTTTGATGCCTTCCTCTAGTCTTTCCCCAACCTGTATGATCTCGGCGAAATTCTTTTTCGTGATGAGCATCATCTTTTCATAGTATTGTGGTTCCTGGGCCCGAATAAAATAATCTTTCATTTGAGCCTCGTCCATTGAAGGTCGGGCTCTGGCCGCTTCAGCTCTCCATCTCAAGGCATATTCCCTAAATAATTCATTAGGCTTCTTCTTCAGGTTTTGAATGTGAAACCAATTTGGGGCGTTGTCCATGTTGAATCCAAATCTTTCTACAAAATCGGAGGCCATGTCTATCCATCTGGACCACTTTCTGGTATCCTGCTCAATGTACCAGGTTAAGGCCTCCCCGGTAAGGCTTCTCATGAACAGCTTCATCCGTATTTTCTCATCTCTTCCTTCTCCCACCAGCTTATCACAGTACATTCTTAAGTGTGCTTTGGGATCCCCGGTCCCATTGAATAACTCAAATTTGGGAGGTTTGTACCCCTCTGGTAATTCAACGTCTGGGTGCATACATAGGTCTTCATAGTTCAGACTCTTCACCCCTCTAATGCCCTCCATATGTTACAGTCTGTTGGTGACCTGCTCTAACTTTTCGACCATGTTTTGTATTAACCGGTCTTTTTCTGAAGGCTCTGGCTCAAGCTGGTGCTGAACAAAAGGAGCAGTTTCCACGTATATGGGGTTCATGTTATAATTTCCTGGAACGTGGGTAGGGACTATATTTGGAGTAGTTTGGGAGTTTTGTGGAGCTGAGAGGGTAGGATACTGTGGTGGAGGACATTGGCTAGTCCTTGGAAGAACGTAAGTATGCTGCAAGTCATTTTGTGGTTGTGGTACATTGGGTATCGTTTGGAGTTTTGCGGCGATATTGTCCTCGACCATCAGGTCACGAGGACTGTTCAAAGTGAAGGACAACTTGGCCAAATTACGAACTTGCGCCAGTTCATCCTGTAAGTCAAGGATTCTCTGCTCCATTCTTAAGATTAGCTCATCACGGTCTCCACCAACACTTTCTGAGACTTCCTTACTCTTACTAGCACTATTGTCACCCATTTTATCTTTCCTTTCACGATTTGGACTCGGAGGAGGAGGAGGAGGAGTCCCTTTTGATCTAGTATGATATCTCAGCATGCACAAATCAACCTTTGGGAAGGGAGTAAGAGTAAGACAAAATCAATAGAAACCAAGTTAGTAGTAAGATATTTATACTAAAGATAAACACATTGATTGCAAAAAATAAACGTCCTAAATGCAAGGGGCCTCGTTGAGCCAGAGGTAGGCCTAAAATGACACATATATGATTCATGACATTTTAATCCAAGCCAAGATTCAATATTAGTCAGAGTTTAGAGTCAGATAATAAACGAAGTAAACCATTTATTAAATCAAACTTTGATCTACTATAATCTTTTTGCGAGAAAAATGAAGTAAAACTAGGAAAAATAGGATGACAAGGGATAATCCTAAGTTTGCAAGCCTCCATTGCAGTTCAGAGCTCTTGGATCGATCCTTTACTTTGATACCACAGTTCGGTGAACCCTCCAATCTCCTCCACAGTCGGCGTTAGCTCAAAGTCCATGAACTTGAAGACATGATCCTTGTTTGTATCTTTCCACCATATATTTAATTTGTGGGGAACACCCACAATCATCCTAGCGTTGGAAAGTACTGGTGCGCCCTCCATTCTACAGCCTGAAAGAGAAATAAAACTCACTTTTCTAAACTTCTTTCATATTAAACTGGCTTGGATTAATTTGTCATAATCACTTAGAACATAATATGATTATTTGTCTTTGGATTGATGGGAACCCTTTGACAATAAGGAGGCTGCTAATTTCGCGGGTTGACTCTTAGGGCCAAACCACCTATGGTTGATGCATGCATGACTTATATAAAGGGGTAGATACAGCACTATCCTAAGTTTCTGAGATTTGGATAGACACAGACTCAAGGTTTTCCTATGCGAGGAGGCACGTGGTCACATGATAGCAAAACTATCCGCTCACCCCACGTCTATGCCAACTCTCTAAAATGGGTATTTGAAAGAATTTTGGAGAAGTGCAAAGGCACAACTCACGTGTATAGTGTGTGAAAGTGTGAAGTTCCCAAGTGGGAGAAGTATGAGAGGAATGACAGTTATGAAAAGCGGTAACAAGTAGCATATAGTGAAAAATAGTAACACATTGAACAATTTAACGAAACAATAACAGCATAAATAAAGCAAGATCACGAAATAAAAGTAAATAAATAAAAGGAAAGGAATAAATGCATCATGAGATATATTAAATAACTAAATAAATAATAAACTAATCATGAAATACTAGTAAGAAAAACACATAAGGAGAATGAGAAAAGCTATTAAACATGAAACAAAATCAATTATTTAAGGAAACAAATAAGGGAGAAAGGAAAAGAGATTAATCATAAATTTTTCTTTTGACGAAAAATAAAAACAAATACAATCCTATAAAGGTGACAAAACAAAGATATATAAAACACGAAATTCCACATAAAATACAAACCCGTAATGGTTAGAACCTAAATAATCCCCAGTGGAGTCGTCATTCTGTCGCCACCTAACGAATTAAAGGCGCGTTAGGGCACCATACTAACTAACTAATGGTTAAATTAATTTTAGAGGTCTACGTCACCAGAAATCGGGGAAGGGTTCAAGTTACCTCAAAAGGAAGGTGTTAAGCACCTTTCGAGGTCCACAAATATGGGTCCCTGCCGGATTCATTACTTATCTAGGAATTAAGTGATAAACAAAGGTCAAAATATTTATTAAGCAAAATTGACTATGTGATTAAACATATAGACTTTATTTTAAAATAAATTATTAAATTAAGCAAAATCCAATTAGTATTTAATTAATACGAACCAAGGTGGTAAAGTGATTAGACATGCAAATAAGTGACGCATATGAGGCTAGGAAAACCACAAAGTTCTTGAGTATAATTAATTAAATCATGCTTTGCAGGCCACCAAATAAATAAAAAATACATGCAATGTTAATAATCAAGACAAAGAAAACTAACCTGATCGCTTCCAAACAAAATATTTAAAACACCCGAGTGACATAGAATATAAAATCACAATAAAGCTAATCTACGCACACAACTACATATTCAAGGATATAAGGATTGTGAAGACCAAGAGACTAACCTTGTTGGTGAAGCGTCGAATAAATAAAGAATACCTCTAGATTATTCTTTTTTCAGCATAGTGTGTTTTAACTGATCCCATAAATTACAAAATCCCGCAAAGGAAAAGAAATGGTTAGTAAGCGTATGCCACCTTAATTTTGATGGCAAATATAATATATGAAACTAAAATAAACAATAAATTAACAACGCATACAGTAAAGTTAAGATAGAGAGTGCGAGAGAGAGAGAGAGGGGGGGGGGAAGAGAGAGTTGGATCAGGTATAGCGAGGCTGAAAATGGGCCCAATGCGATGTTACCCACTCTATTCTATTTTCGTATGATCGTCTCTCTTAAACTTGTCACGACCCGATTTCTCGATCATGATGGCACCTACAACCCCCCAGTAGGCGAACCATTTTCCGTAGCCCAGGACAGTTAGTAATGGGCTACTATCTAACAAATAAGCGGGAGAGTAGCTTAATAAGCAAAAGTAAGAGAGTAAGGTGAGGAGAATAGATAACAGGAATATATATATACATATGCGGAAACTAAACCAAACCCCAAGACCTAGTATCATAGTATAGAGCCAGAACTACATAAGGAATACAAACGATCCAAAACAACGGATACAGATGTCTCCGAATGGTAATAGAGTACATAAGGAAAAACATAAACTAAAGCTAAGCTCTGATCGCCAAGAGCTCACCCTCAGTCTGAAATAGTCCCGAACAGATCTCCAAGCACGAATCACAGCGATCTAACGGCGATGGCCCACGCTAGGATCTACACCCAAAGATGCAGGGGGTAGGGTGAGCCCCAAATGCGAAGCATAAGGTACCTAGTAGGTATCATAGGCCGACTGGGCACATATAAGATAAAAGCGTAGTAACAGACAGAATAGAAGCAAGTAGTCACATAAATCAACAAAAGGTACATAGGAACTAGCCCAGAGGGAAATCAACAGAACCACATGTGAGGCCAGCAAGCAAAATATATACACCATAGGCACAGGTGAAAGTAAGAAACAACGCACCTGGGGTCCTTGCAATAACAGTGTATACATAATAAGTTTACGAAATGGACGGTATACCGGTAACCTCAAGTGTAAGAAGAAGAGAGAAAGAGTAAAGATAGGCATGCTTAGAGACATGAATCAAGCCCAACTAATCATATCAATCTCAAATCGAGAAACTAACACTCTAGCAGTAACCAATTTCATAATTAACCGTAACAGGGAACAATTCTACAAGTAAATAGCCAGAGTCTACCTACAGTCCCCCGACCGCCCATACAACCGAGGAACACAAACAAGTGAAAACAAACCCTCCGGCATCCCATACTACCGGAGCGTACAATCAACAAACAACAAACAAGGGTGGAGCCTCAAACAATGAATGATATGATGCATGAAGATCTCAAGTGAGATGGTATCTCTTTATGTACCTCCTCCGGTGCCGATCCGGCCCAGCAGGTAGGTTCCATGGAAGGGCACTGCCCGTATACCTCTACTCCACCGTATACCCTTCCTCCGGCACACGCATCCCGCAGCCCCAGGCCCGGATGGCAAGGTCCATGGAGGTCCCTGACCCCATACTAAAACTCAGTATCAAAACATGTCACCCGGAAGCAAGTCCGATTTCAAGATAGAGACCCAGTATCGAATATGCATGCCCAGATCCTGTCCAGGACTAAAGTAGTAGGAAAATATCTCAAAACCCCTCCAAGGGTGCCCGGGCATAACCGGGTCTAAACAGTAGAAAGCCATCTCAGGTGCTCGGTCTGACCCAGGCTAAAAATCATCTCAAGTAGCAAGAAAACTCAACTAGCACCCCGGCCCTGCCGAGCCTAGCGTTAATCGTAAAACTGATGAGTTAAATCATAATTTTACTTCCATTTACCCAGGAATATTCACAAGTTAAATCAAACCATTTCCCAATTATTTCAATCAAAAACAGGCCCCCGGGGCCTTGCAAGGTTTAGAAAATAGTGCCAGTAGGCCCGAAGCCAAAACCATAGTAAAACATGGATAAAACCTCTTTATATGCATGGAAATGGTATGTTCAAACACAATAGCTGCCCAGCAGCTCTAAATCAACCTATCGACCCTGCACAGGCCCACAGCTACTCAGCAAGCATAACCAGCCTAGAAGGATAATTCTATGCCCGGGACTTGCGGACATTCCCAAAATCCCACCTTCTATGTTTCAGAGTCAACAAGGCCTCACAGGACCACAAGGGTAAATAAAATATATCGGCAAGTACTACAAGCAATGGAGGAACAAAAGTAGGCGGACATGAATAAAGCGGTCGAGGTCTGTGGTACCAACCTAATAAACCAACCCAAGGATGCCCATTAATACAATTTTATCCGACATATGCCAAGTCTAGGGAGTTTAAACCGTAACCTACCTGTCGTCCGATGACAAGCTTGAACATCTCTGAAAAAAAGCTCCAACACGAAATCAAACTCGAACTCGGGCTTGAATAACTTGACGTAGATAATTAATTTTCTTCCGAAGATCAAAATATAGCTCCACAATAACTCTTCTTTAACATATGCGTACATATATTTGTATGAAGCATGTTTAACAGAAAAGAGGCTATGCTACTCACCATGCAAAAGTGAATGTGAAAATGGAAGAAACATATATGTCAAGTCTACCTTTAGCATTAAATGCTAGAATAGTTTTATTAAAATAATATTATATGCCATGTTTAACAGAAAAGAGGCTATGCTTGACTTCAAAACTTATCATACGACCAAACAAATGGCCCCAGCACCGAACTACCGGTCCCGACAATCCTTAAATGACTTTGGGCCGCTACAAACAAGCTCTAACGGTACAAGGAAATGCATACGTGGAAATGACCGGAAGAGTCATTACATCATCCACTACTAAAAAGGACTTTCGTCCGCGAAAGTCAAGGTCAAGGGGGTACCTGAAGGCTCAAACAGCTGCGGATACTGAGCCCGCATATCTCTCTCAGTCTCCTAGGTAGCCTCCTCGACTGGACGGTGCCTCCACTGAATCTTAACAACCGGGATCTCTCGAGACCTCAATCTCCTGACATCTCTGGCAAAAATAGCTCTCGGCTCCTCAACAATGGCTAAACCCTCACCCAACTGAACTGAATCCCACCGCAACACATGAGACTCATCTGGGACATACCGATGCAACATCGAAACATGAAATACAGGATGTATAGCCAAAAACATCGGAGGCAAGGCTAGCTGATAGGCAATGCTACCAACCCTCTGAAGAATCTCAAACAGCCCAACGTACCTAGGGCTAAGCTTGCCCCGCCTATCAAATCTTATCACGCCCTTCATGGGCGATACACAGAGAAACACCAAGTCACCGACACTAAACTCCAAGGCACGAAGCCTACGATCAGCATAACTCTTCTGCCTGCTCTGAGCTGCCCAAAGTCTGTCCTGAATCGCTCGAACCTGATCTAAGGAATCTCGAAACAAATCTGTGCGCTGTGGCCTAGAACTAAAACCATCAAACTAACCTACCGGTGATCTGCAATGCCTGCCATACAAAGCCTCAAAAGGTGCCATGCCGATACTTGAATGGAAGCTGTTATTATAAGCAAACTCTGCCAAGGAAAAAGCTGATCCCAAGAACCTCCAAAGTCAAGAACACAGGCCCGAAGCATGTCCTCCAGAATCTGAATGGTCCTCTCAGACTGGCCATCTGTCTGAGGGTGGAAAGCGGTACTAAGATGAACCTCTGTACCCAAATCTCGCTGAATAGCCCTCCAGAACTGAGTGTCGCAGTCTGAAATGATAGAAGCTGGGACCCCGTGCAACCGAACAATCTCACGAAGGTAGATCTGAGCTAACCTCTCTACGCCATAAGAAGTCTGAATCGGCAAGAAATGTGCTGACTTAGTCAGCCTATCAACAATCACCCATATGGAATCAAACCCATGAGAAGTACGAGGAAACCAACAACAAAGTCCATAGTAATCCCTTCCCACTTCCACTCAGGAATGGGAAGTCGCTGTATCAAACCACCAGGTCTCATGTGCTCGAACTTAACCTGCAGACAGTTCAAGAATCGAGATACGAAATCCGCTATATCTCGCTTCATAACACTCCACCAGTAAAGGTGTCTCAAGTCTCTATACATCTTTGGTGTGCCAGGGTGAATAGAGTATCTAGTACAATGTGCCTCATGAAGTATCAACTGAATCAAATCACTAATTCTCGGAACACAAAGGCGACTATCAAACCTCAGAACCCCATCTGAATCTAGAGTAGCCTGACTAGTCTCACCCTGAACAACCTGATCACGAAGGTCACACAACTGCTAATCCTCAAACTGACGGCTCTGAATCTGATCAATCAAAGTAGAACGAACCTCAACACTGGCGAGAACCCTGCTAGGATCCGACAAGTCAAGCCTAACCAAACGGTTAGCCAAGGACTGGATGTCCAAGGCCAACGGTCACTCTAAAACTGAAAGAGAAGCTAGGCTACCCATACTCACTGCCTTCCGTCTCAAGGCATCCGCTACCACGTTTTCCTTGCCCGGATGATACAGAATAGTGAAGTCATAGTCCTTTAGTAACTCGACCCAGCTCCTCTGTCTCGAGTTCAACTCTCGTTGAGTCGTGATATACTGAAGACTACGGTGATCAGTGAAGATCTCACAGTGAACTCCATATAGGTAATGCCTCCAGATCTTGAGCGCGAAAACTACCGCTGCCAACTCTAAGTCATGAGTGGGGTAGTTGCGCTCGTGAACCTTCAGCTTCCTCGACGCATATGCTATTACTCGACCCTGCTGCATCAACACACAACCAAGACCAACCCCAAAAGCATCACAATACACGGAGAAGCTCTGACCCTCAACCGACAAAGTCAAAACTGGAGCTGAAGTCAATAAGGCCTTAAGCCTCTGGAAGCTATCCTCACACTGATCCGACCACTGAAATAGGACATCCTTCCTAGTCAGCATAGTCAAGGGTGCTGCTATGGAAGAAAATCCCCCAACGAACCATCTGTCGTAACTTGCTAACCCAATAAAGCTGCGGACCTCAGTAGCAGTAGTAAGTCTAGGCCAATCACAAACTGCAGAAATCTTTCTCGGGTCAACCCTAATCCCATCCTTAGACACCACGTGCCCTAGGAATGCAACTGACTCAAGCCAAAACTCGCACTTTGAGAACTTCGCATACAGCCGATGATCTCTCAAAGTCTGAAATATAACCCTCAAGTGCTGCTCATGCTCATCTCTACTACGCGAGTATACCAAGATGTCGTCTATAAAAACTATCACAAATGAGTCCAAATACGGGCCAAGAACCCTATGCATCAAGTTCATAAAGGCTGCGGGGGCATTAGTCAACCCAAAAGACATCACCAGGAACTCATAATGGCCATATCGTGTCCTGAATGCTGTCTTAGGGATGTCCTCCGCCCTAATACTCAATTGATGGTAGCCAGACCTCAAATCAATCTTTGAAAACACGACTGAACCCTGAAGCTGGTCAAACAAATCATCAATCCTCGGCATCGAATACCTATTCTTCATTGTCACCCTATTCAGCTGCCGATAATCAATACGCATGCGCATCGACCCATCCTTCTTCTTCACGAAGAGAACAGGAGCACCCCAAGGTGACACACTAGGTCTAATAAAACCCCTTAGCTAACAGATCCTGGAGGTTCTCCTTAAGCTCCCTCAACTCAGCAGGAGCCATACGGTAAGGAGAAATAGAAATGGGCCTAGTGCCCGACTCTAGCTCAATAGAGAAATCAATATCTCTCTCGGGTGGAAGGCCTAGCAGGTCGGTAGGAAACACATCGAGGAAGTCTCTAACCACAGGAGCAGACTCAGGAGAAATGGGGTCAGCACTAATATCTCGGACATATGCTAGATAAGCTAAACACCCACTGGAAATCAACTTCCTAGCTCGAAGACAAGAGATGATCCCAGATGGTGCATGGCTAACAGAACCCTGACATACAACCGGGGATACACTGGGCACAGCTATGGTAATGGTCTTGGCATAACAATCCAAAACCACACGGTGAAGTGATAACCAGTCCATGCCCAGTATCACATCAAAATCTAGCATATCAAGAATCATCAAATCACCCCAAGTCTCTGAATCACCAATAGATAGCATACAAGATCTCACAATCCGATCCACTACTAAAGAATCTCCTACTGGGGTCGAAACAAAAACAGGAACAAATAATGGCTCACTAGCCAACCCACAACAAGGCACAAAGTAAGCAGATACATATGAACAAGTGGATCTAGGATCAAATAAAGCTATAGCAGACTGATGGCACACAGAAATCGTACCTGTAATAACAACATCTGAGGCCTCTGCCTCTGGTCTCCTAGGGACCGCGTAAAAATGACGACGACCTCCACCTGCCCGACCGCCATCCCTACCACCTGCTCTTCCGCGTGGAGCACCACCTCTACCCTGATGACCACCCCCTCTAGCCGGGGGCTGAACTGCTCGTAGAGGCTCGGCCAACTGAACTGTACCCTGCTGAGGGCAATCTCTAGCAAAATGACCAATCACACCACAAGTAAAACAAGCCCCAGGCGGCCTACTCGATCGAGATGAACCAGCAGATTCCGTATAACCACCATGGCCTGATGCCCCAGAAACTGTACCCCTCGAAGACTGGCCGTCATAGCCCTGATGGCTGCTCTGACCCTGCTCGAACTGGGTACTATCGAAAGTCTGAAGGGACGCCTGAACCGGTCGGCTGGACTGACCCTGGTGCTGCTGTGGCTGATAACTCTGGCTCCACTGGCCAGGACCTCTACCACCATATCTGGAACCACTATAGACACCCTGATGTCGAGGCCTCTTATCTCTGGACCCCTAATCATGTCGCTGTAAGTCCTCCACAGTGCGGGCATAGTCTACGATAGCCTGAAATGACCGACCACCGGCGATCAATATCTCAGCTGGCTGCCTGATCTCTGGCCTCAAACCCCATACAAATCTGCGAATCCTATTTGCCTCGGTAGGAATGATCATAGCTCCGAACGGTGCTAGCTGATGAAAACGGGTCTTATAAGGTGAGTAAAATGCTCCCTACGACGCTCACGATCACTCTAAGGTAGGAACTTGGCCATAAAGGCCTCATAAAACTCAGACCAGGTCAAATGAGGTGATGATGGTGGTCTACAAGCAACATGATCCCTCCACCATAACTTCGTTGGGCCCTCTAACTGATAGGTAGTATAACAAACCCCGTGAGTCTCCAACAAACCCAAATGATGCAACATCTCCTCATATGTAGTAATAAAGTCATGTGAATCCTGTCCAGAAGTACCAGCAAACTTCGGAGGTGCTAACCTCAAAAACCTACCCAACGCCATCTGCTCTGACTCTGTCATAGTTGGGCAAGGAGCAAGAGGTTGTGCAACGGATGGAACCGGAATGACCTCCGCACGGGGAGCCATAGTAGCAGGCTGCGCTCCTGAGCTCTGTGCACCCAGGGCTGCCCCCTGAGTGGATGTCTGCGCTACCTCAGAAGGCCGCTCTCCAATCACACCCAAAAGCTATAATAGTAATCCCTGAATATCTGGAGACTGAGCTGCGGCTGGAGCTGGGACAAAAGTGGGAACTGGAGCTGTTACTGGAGCTGGTGCTGGAGCTGGTGGTACCTGGGCTGCCCCCTGATCCACAGGCTACTCGGGCTCTATCTCAACTCTAGCAGCTCTAGCAGGTGTCGCTGCTCGAGGGTGTCCTCGACCCTTAGCTGGAGTGGGAGGCTCATCTCCGCGTGATGCCGATGATCTCGTATGAACCATCTGTGGAAGAATGAAGTAGAACAAATGGGATTTCAGAAACTTCAAGGGTTCCACGCACGACACAGAAGCAATGAAAGAGTCAAATTTCCTAAAATGTCACTGTAGCCTCCCAAAGATTGAGTACAGATATCTCTGCCCCGATCCGCAGGACTCTACTAAACATTGGCTCCTATACCGAGTATGGATTTCTCGGTCATGATGGTACCTACAACCCCCCAGTAGGCGAACCATTTCCCGTAGTCTAGGACAGTTAGTAATGGGCTACTATCTAACAAATAAGCGGGAGAGTAGCTTAATAAGCAAAAGCAAGAGAGTAAGGTGAGGAGAATAGATAATAGGAATATATATATACATATGTGAAAACTAAACCAAACCCCAAGACCTGGTACCATAGTATAGAGCCAGAACTAAATAAGGAATACAAACGATCCAAAACAACGTATACAGATGTCTCCGAATGGTAATAGAGTACATAAGGAAAAAGATAAACTAAAGCTAAGCTCCGATCGCCAAGAGCTCACCCTCAGTCTGAAGTAGTCCCAAACAGATCTACAAGCACTAATCACACCGATCTAACGGCGATGGCCCACGCTAGGATCTGCACCCAATGATGCAAGGGGTAGGGTGAGCACCAAATGTGAAACATAAGGTACCCAGTAGGTATCATAGGCCGACTGGGCACATATAAGATAAAAGCGTAGTACCAGACAGAATAGAAGCAAGTAGTCACAGAAATCAACAAAAGGTACATAGGAACTAGCCCAGAGGGAAATCAACAGAACCACATGTGAGGCCAGCAAGCAAAATATATACACCATAGGCACAGGTGAAAGTAAGAAACAATGCACCTGGGGTCCTTGCAATAACAATGTATACATAATAAGTTTACGAAATGGACGGTATACCGGTAACCTCAAGTGTAAGAAGAAGAGAGAAAGAGTAAAGATAGGCATGCTTAGAGACATGAATCAAGCCCAACTAATCATATCAATCTCAAATCCAGAAACTAACAGTCTAGCAGTAACCAATTTCATAATTAACCGTAACAGGGAACAATTCTACAAGTAAATAGCCAGAGTCTACCTATAGTCCCCCGACCGCCCATACAACCGAGGAACACAAACAAGTGAAACAAACCCTCCGGCATCCCATACTACCGGAGCGTACAATCAACAAACAACAAACAAGGGTGGAGCCTCAAACAATGAATGATATGATGCATGAAGATCTCAAGTGAGATGGTATCTCTGTATGTACCTCCTCCGGTGCCGATCCGGCCCAGCAGGTAGGTTCCATGGAAGGGCACTGCCCGTATACCTCTACTCCACCGTATACCCTTCCTCCGGCACACGCAGCCCGCAGCCCCAGGCCCGGATGGCAAGGTCCATGGAGGTCCCTGACCCCATACTAAAACTCAGTATCAAAACATGTCGCCCGGAAGCAAGTCCGATTTCAAGATAGAGACCCAGTCTCGAATATGCATGCCCAGATCCTGTCCAGGACTAAAGTAGTAGGAAAATATCTCAAAACCCCTCCAAGAGTGCCCGGGCATAACCGGGTCTAAACAGTAGAAAGCCATCTCAGGTGCTCGGTCCGACCCAGGCTAAAAATCATCTCAAGTAGCAAGAAAACTCAACTAGCACCCCGGCCCTGCCGAGCCTAGCGTTAATCGTAAAACTGATGAGTTAAATCATAATTTTACTTCCATTTACCCAGGAATATTCACAAGTTAAATCAAACCATTTCCCAATTATTTCCATCAAAAACAGGCCCCCGGGGCCATGCAAGGTTTAGAAAATAGTGCCAGTAGGCCCGAAGCCAAAACCATAGTAAAACATGGATAAAACCTCTTTATATGCATGGAAATGGTATGATCACACACAATAGCTGCCCAGCAGCTCACAATCAACCTATCGAACATGCACAGGCCCACAGCTACTCAGCAAGCATAACCAGCCTAGAAGGATAATTCTATGCCCGGGACTCGCGGACATTCCCAAAATCCCACATTCTATGTTCCAGAGTCAACAAGGCCTCACATGACCACAAGGGTAAATAAAATATATCGGCAAGTACTACAAGCAACGGTGGAAGAAAAGTAGGCAGACATGAATAAAGCGGTCGAGGTCTGTGGTACCAACCTAATAAACCAACCCAAGGATGCCCATTAATACAATTTTATCCGATATATGCTAAGTCTAGGGAGTTTAAACCGTAACCTACCTGTCGTCCGATGACAAGCTTGAACCTCTCCAGAAAAAAACTCCAACACGAAATCAAACTCGAACTCGGGCTTGAATAACTTGACGTAGATAATTAATTTTCTTCCAAATATCAAAACATAGCGCCACAATAACTCTTCTTTAACATATGCGTACATATATTTGTATGAAGCATGTTTAACAGAAAAGAGGCTATACTACTCACCATGCAAAAGTGAATGTGAAAATGGAAGAAACATATATGTCAAGTCTACCTTTAGCATTAAATGCTAGAATAGTTTTATTAAAATAATATTATATGCCATGTATTAGACACCTAGTAGCTACAAATATGTTGGCTGCTTTGCCTGACCTCCACGTGTTGTGGAGGTGGCAATATATTAATTATTTCCATCCCGTTATGTATGTATTCGGGTATTGAATAAATTTGTGGTAAAATAAATATAATATTTTAAATATATCCCAACAAATAGAAAATTATTTTGAATAAAACCTACTATATCATAATAATAATTTTTAACATAACTAAATTTACTATCTCCGTTAAAATAATACAATGTATAAAAACCTTATAAAATAAATACATACACAATTATGTCATAACAAAAGTATTTTTCATACACATTAGAATACTTTAAAAGAAGTAATAAAAAATATAACTTTAAAATAAAATATTTTCAAATATACGCGCGATGCTAATAAAATTCTTAAATTTAGGTTCGCAATTCACCATCGCACGATTTTGATACTCAAGAATTCTCTTGAAACCCTCCCTTATGTTTTCTCACTGTTTCAGAACTGAAATGGCGTTTTAAAACTTGAAGTTGAGGCTTTAAATCGATTTTGACTCGACCCGGTTCGCAACCCGATTTCTGCCAGACAGTCCGCGGTAAAACAGTCATAACCTTTTACTCCGAGTTCAGTTGGACATAAGGTTTTGTGCGTTGGAAACTAGACTCATAGACCTTCAATTTGGTATTTCGGGGGACTTCTAACTCTTTATATATCGAGAGAAAAGCTCTGAGACATTTTACCCAAAGTTCAGAAAATTTATTAAAGAAACTTACGATAACTTTTGCCGACTTGCTTGACTTCAAAACTTATCATACGACCAAACAAATGGCCCCGACACCGAACTACCGGTCCTGACAAGCCTTAAATGACTTGGGGCCGCTACAAACAAGCTCTAACGGTACAAGGAAATGCATACGTGGAAATGACCGGAAGAGTCATTACAAAACTCTTTAAAACGAGACTTAAAGAATCCGTAAAAATATTTCAAAGTACTAAATAAATATTTCAGTATTTCAAATTTATGTAAAGCTTTTTAAAAAAATATTTTTACTTTTAAATTGTTTGAAAATATATTTAACATTTAATATAATAGTAAAATGTTGTCAAGTTTTTATGATTTTTAAAAGAGTGACATACAAAATTAGAAAAGAATGGAGTAACGAGTTGCTTTATATTTTTAATAAAGCTATATGTGCCTTCATATGAGAAGTCAGCTATAGCCTGCCTTTTGTCATCATATCCCGAACGTACCTAGCCCTTTTTGGGGTGACGATTCCACTGAGCTCCACTTCGTGCATTGACTCCCTCACTCTCCGTGGTTGAAGTCCAAGTGATGGCATCCCATTGCGATGTACATGTAAAGAATATTCAAATAGAGTGAGGGTATGTTTGTTCTTAACATTTAATAAATCGAAAGAAAAATTAAGATTCTTAAAGTAATAAAATAAAATTCTTAATCGAAATAAGCACACATGAAAGGATAGGGTTTAATAAAAGAGTTTTCAATGCTCTCTTACCGATTAAGAGGATTTAAAATAGATTGGTATCCTATCTTGCTTTTTCTCACATTTGATTGGGTTTTATTAAGATTTCGGGACAAATTTGATTGACTGATTACTAACTTAACAAATACAAAATGAATCATGATTAAAATTTAATTTAAACATCACCAAACAACCCATTTCGATCAAAGGAAATGTAATAATATTTGCTCCAAGAGAAAACAAAAATAAATAAAAAGCACGATGAAACTCATTTCAAATTTGTCGATCAAAATCCACAAGTACAGAACCCAACATTTACTTCTCCACACATTGTTAATTATTAAACTCAAGATTTTGGAATACTAGTTCTTCAAAGACTCCATTTCTAAATGATAAACAAATGCTTATTGATGTTGTATATTACCAAACAAACATATTAAATCCAAAATAAGCATTCTGGACCATTTGACACTACTAAAGCTTAAAATATCTTCTAACTTAAAGGCTAACAATAACAGGAGAAATTTCATGAGATTAAACAGACTAAGATAATACACATGAACTCATGATGAAGGAATAATAAATAATACACGTAAAAATATTCAAATGAAAAGGAAATATTAATCAACTGGGAAACAAAAGCAAACGATTGTATAATGACAAAGATCGAAATAATAACTGAGATTAAATGAAAAGATAGAACCCTTAATGGGCGAAAGCCCTCTTCATTATTTTAATAAAGAAACTCCCAGCCCGAACTTTGTGCAGCAACAACGCACGATCCTTTTTGAAAAGCGAAAAACCCCGACTGACACACCTTGGACGAAAACCTCACTTCCTTGACTCTCATACGATTCTACCATGAAGTGAATCCTCTCTGCATGTGTTTCTGTGTATATGCTTGGAAGAGTTATGGAAGTCAATTCTAGAGCCAAAAAAATGTGACCCCTCTCTCTATTCCCTTGTGAGGTGTAATTGGGTGTCTCTGTATTGAAGAGGTGTGTCCTTGTGTGTTGTGTCTCGTAATCTCCCTTTGGAGAGGAATCAAAGTGTATCCATCCTCTTGACAAGTGCAGCCATCTCCTTTTTATTAGCTCTAGGATTCTTAGTATAGGAAGAGAAAGAGAAGAGAAAGAGACGTTGGGGGTGAAGGGAGTAGAATAGGAAAAGAATTATTTGTGGTAGGAAAGTTATTTTTTCCCAAAGAAAAGGAATTATTTCTAATTTGGTAGGAGGATTTCATGGAGATGTAGATAAAACAAATTCAAAATTCAAGATTTGATCTTGTTTGGATGTAAATAAAATTCTACCAAAAATATATAAAATGGATAATTTTTAAATACTAAGTAAAACAAATTATATATATTATTAAATCAATAAATGTATTTTGGGTTGTTGAAATAATTCGCCAATATTTACGATAAAACAAACTATAGCTTTATAAAAAAAATATTTGCTCAAATATTTATATAAAAAGTAAAAAAAAATGCAAAAGAATAAGTAAACAAATATCTTTACAAGTGAAGAATGTTACAATAATTATAATAATAATAATAGTCCTAAAATGATACTAAAATAATGCGAATAATATTTAATAGCATAAAATCTTTAAAAAGTAAGTAAAAAATAGCATTTTTGGCTTTGTGAACAAAATAGACGCTCAAATGAGTAAAATGACGAAAAGGAGGGACAAAATTGGGTGTCAAAAGCAACCCATAACAAAAATTTAGGCAAAGATGGGACTTATCACGACCCAACCTACCAGGCCATGTGGCGCCTACTCTATGCACCTTAACAGACGAACCCTTACCACCCGTCCAACAGGTAAATGCGGAAAAACTCAAATATAACCATAAACCTTCATTTCTAAAACATGTAAACCTTTACAATCTTTTATTCAGGAAAATTTCTTTATGAAGAATACAATAAGACCATTTTGGAACATTAAAATACCCTACCTACGACCTAGTTTAAAACAGGTACAAGATCTACTACAAGATTTAAATAGAAAAATGTAAATAAGACACAACTTCTGTCATAGAATCGAAGGACAGAAGCTGCTAGAGATCACCATCATCATGTACCTATGAAACATCACCAACTCCGCAACCAGACTATACCCAAAAAGGTATAGTAAGAGTAGAATCAGTACAAACACACGTACCGGTTGGCATAATCAAACCCAAAGCCACTCATACCATCATATAAGAAAATCAGGGAAAGAATGAAAATAACCAATATAGCTCCATCCTCAAACATCGCATCACTGTTCTAATTCCAATCCAAACCTCGACCCTTCATGTTCCTTCCGCTGCCAACTCCCTCACTCTCAATACTTTTGAGTCACACTAACCTTAGACTTCCCAAGTCACACTAACCTTAGACTACCTAAGTCACACTTACCTAAGACTTTCCAAGTCACACTAACCTTAGACTTCCCAAGTCACACTAACCTTAGACTTCCCAAAGTCACCTTAGCCTTAACCCAACCACTAAATCCAATCTTCACTGCCTCTCCATTATCCTAGTCAATCCCCCATGGCTATGCATCCAGAAATGATCCAGTCCTTGTCAATCTAGACCCACTACCCTCATGGTGCTACCCAGGAGTATCTGGACCCTACTAGGGTCCCTAGGCAATTCCCCAACGTGACAATACCAGCTAGTAGTACGACACATGACTCTCAGTCATCCCCCTAGCTTACTAGTCAGTTGTGATACACTTTATAACCATGGTCGACAATCCACAATAAACAATAATTATACCGCATTACATATCTAGGACCCACCCTGGATCCCCTCCATAAAACACCTAAGTGTCAAACATACAACCCGGACTACCCCAAGATTAAACTCGCAATATAATATAACACTCCAGTCTACACCAAGACCAAACTCACAGATCAATATAATAACCCGGCCTCTCAAGGACTAAAAAACAATATCACAATTTATAAACACAGACCGGTCCACTCAGGGGACCATTAGTAAAAATGCAATAATACAATAAAGTAAACCCATACCAGGCATGGTACCCGAGCCAACCAGTTAGTATTTCTCATACCAGGCGTGGTACCCAAGCCAACCGTTAGTATATCATGTACCAAGCATGGTACCCGAGCCAACCATTAGTATACCCGTACCAGGCGTGGTACCCGAGCCAACCAAATGTCACATAAATCCACAGTCACAAATAATGAACAATCAACACTTGTAGACCAATAAGCAATAACACCTAGTTCATTTCACAAGATTGAAAACAGGACTTTTGGACATTCCTAAATCATTCCCTAAGCAATGCAAATCATACAAATACTTAGACAAAGGTCCATAAACATACAATGCATACAGGAATCAATAACCATCATCTACCCTTTCCCCAGGTACATAACTTAGCCCTGACTCCCGTCCGAAGACTAAATCCCATCCACCCATTGTTAACACATCTTAGTAACTACATTGCTTCCAAACCTTTCCGAAGCTAGTTACAAAATGGGAAACCACCCTTTAACATTAGTCATTCAGACACTTCTTATTATTCTACTCATATGCCCAAACCTTATCTAAGAATTTCCTCATTTTTATTACCCATTTAGTTACCCAAGCATTTTCTGGTTCCCTGAACCTTCCCGACATCCCAGTCCCTGAAATCCTGTCATTTCACCATACCAAGACAACATGAATAGCCCAAAATATATTTCATACTCCTACCATTCAATCCAATCAAAACCTAGTTCACATATAACTAACACCGAATCCACCGGACTCCATACCCGGAGGTCTAATCATGTATTCTCATTTTCAACTATTTAATAAGTACAAATGTAAATAGGTCTATCTACTCAAAAAGTGAAAACCTAGCCTACTTGGATGTCGAGCAGTTGTTCCATGCCCTTTCTGGCTCCGTAAAGGCATTCCCTGATAGTTCTGCAGGCCCGAATCCATAGATTCACGTCTCTTCAGCTGGAATCCCTCCTCCCCATAGCTCCAACGCCTTGGAGAAGCCTAGAAATGTTTTTGGAGAAACCCTCGTATGGTTTCTAACTGAGGAGGAGAATTCTTTTATTAAAAACCTGACTTGAGGCTACTGTCTCCCGTTCCTCCACTATAGCGGTGGACCTACCGCTATGGAGGTACCACTATAGAGGAATAAATACTTCTATAGCGGAGTGATGTCAGCCCGGACAATTTCCAAAAATCTAAAAAAATTCATCACATCACCAAGCTTAATACAACCGTAATTTTAATTAATTCCCAAATTTTTTGATTTCGTGATTCCTAAAATAACGATGGATCCTGGTCATTACAACAGATACCAATTTACTCATCATTCATCCCCGAATGATCTCGAATATAAAAAGATGAAAAGAATTAGCCCGGGACCCTTATTGTCCCAAGTGATCGTGTAATTATAAACCTACGCAAGTTACCAAAATTCTCCCTAATTAGTCACACCGACTAAAAGGAACTACCCAAGGAATATTTCACGTGTCCCTCATTCCGAGTACCCAAGAAATCTGGGGCCTCATATCATGTCAGAGTGAAGGAAATAGAAAAGACCTAGGAGAAATCTTTCCCCCATTCTCTCCTATATTCAACCGAAAATCTCCATTTTTCCTCCCGATCACCATGCTCCCGACATCAAAAACTTCAGGTAACAACCATTCTTACTTGCTACATTACTTCCCCTCATGATTATAGATAGCGTTGTGGTAGAAAATAGTGACTTGGGGTATACATTGTAGTTGGTTTTTGAACATTAACTTGGGTTTGATTATCTATTGAATTTTTGAAGCATGGATGCTTTCCTTACGTTTATAATGCCTCCCCAGCGTTCTGGGAATAAGGATTATGAAACTTTTGGCCGAAAATGGGCCAAAAATAGTGTGGGAGGTGAAGGGTTATTCTTGAATAAACTTGCAATTTGGATGGAATTTAGGGGTTATAATGCCTAAAATTTTGTAGAAAATAGTAATAGAATACTTTAGAAGCACTGATCTGAACTTGGATTGTTAAAAATGGAGTTTTGGGTCAAGGGGTGTCATTGTTGCACCCCTTGAAGCTTCTGGGATGATGAATACCACTATAGTAGTTGGGACTATTGTGGTTCCACTATGGTAGATATTTTTCTGACATGGAGGACGATCATCCGCTATAGCAGAGGGCCGCAAACAAGTAGCTCCCCAAGCTGACACTTAGAAGAATTTTCCCCCTTTTTCTTAATCCCTTATGCCTTATCAAGTTCTAATCCCGCCTTCTTGTTACATTACAGGTTATACTTTCAATGGCTAAAGGACAATTGCCCTAGTATCCCTATGAGCATTTCCCTGATTAAGCTAGCCAGGAGAGGTTCATGGATTATCGGAGACTAGGCTTTTGCTATGAGAGGGGGTGCAAGATGGTAGGGATGGATGGAAAAGCCTTCCATCGAAACTCTAAGAGTTCAACTGGGGCTCATTGGAAATGGCTCCCCCTCCCGCTCAGATAGGCTGGGTACAGGAGTTCTATGCTATACTTCCTACCATCCTTTGGGATGATCCCAACCCCACTATCCGAATCTGAGGGGTAGATGTACCTGTGGACGCTCAGACTATCAATGAGATGCTAGGAGTGCCTTAAGTCTCCAATGCTGCATACGAGCCCAAGTATAGACTTTGGGACATGACATGGTTAAGAGATACCTTGGTAGATGCATAATTCAGAGATCAGGTCTACTGCCCAGTCCCGAGGGCATCACC
Source organism: Jaltomata sinuosa (assembly GCA_003996215.1). Lineage (NCBI taxonomy): Eukaryota > Viridiplantae > Streptophyta > Magnoliopsida > Solanales > Solanaceae > Jaltomata > Jaltomata sinuosa. Next base: position 709,119 of record QJPP01000069.1, read on the forward strand.
AGTGCTTACTTCTCTACTGATGGTAGGAGGTGGTTAAACTTGGTATCTCAAAGAATCTGCCCATCGAGCAACAAGACTGATGTGACATATTCCTTGGCCCTGGTGATTACTTGTGCCATGCAGGGCATTATCATGAATATAGGGGAACAAATCATCTTCGAGTGGAAGGAATTCTACCGGGGTCATAGGAAAGGCCCCTATCTTCCGGGCTTGGTGTCTGAACTGTGCAGGCGAGTTGGAGTGCATGAGGACCATACTGACTTGCAAGTGGCTATGGACGACCCCTTTGACCCTCTTCGGGTGAAGGTAGTCTCTTCTAAGAAGAAGAGAAATGTGGATGAAGAAAGAAGCAGTCAGCCGGTCGAGGATGCCGACGATGATGATTATTATGACACTCCTGCCCCTTCCCAGCCTTAGCCCCCAATCACTAGCACCCATCTAGAGGAGACCTTGGCCATTTTACGGAGGTTCACGAAGGGCACCGCCACTGGAGATACAGCCCCGCCCCCTTCTGCTCAGGAGTTTGCAGCACTCCGCAGGGAGTTAGAGGAGGAGAAGAAGAAAAGGCGCTCCTGGGACTGCATGTTTGCCCGGATATGGAAGACCGTCAAGGTAATGTTCTCTTACGTTGCCCTGGGCTAGGAGATTCCCACTCTGGAGCTTTAAGAGAGGCAGGAGTTTCCCTTCCTGAGCTATGAAGAGGCTTAGGACCTCCCCTCCTCCCTTTACCTTTAGATATTTACTGTTTTTGGGTTTTCCCCCGTTTGGGGCTAATTAAGACAATGTTCCCTTTCCCCTTTTTCCCTTTGCTTTGAAACACGTGGATGCTACTTTCAGACAGTATTTCCCTTCTTATGCAATACTAGATTAGTTCTTTAGCTAATTTCTTTGTTTTTTCATTGCAATTCATAGCTTACTATTGTGTTTTGAAGTCCCGTGATTGAATGAAAAATAAGGGAAAATAGGGCAGGTGTTCTGCCCCGCTTCCCTCCGCTATGGCGATTACCACTCCGCTACAGCAGAACTACTATAGCAGAGAAAATACCACTATAGCGGGATCCCCGTAGCGGTGTTGTCTGCTATGGCAGTCCCGATGGTAACAGTCCAAAAAATGGATTTTTCAGCAAAGTGTGCTTGTTCCCCTTCCCAGTTAATATTGTCTAGTCCCATCGATCCCGTCATGGTCTTAGACTACCCCCAAGACCATTCCTGGCAATGCACATATCAAAAATCAGCATTAGAAAATCACCAAATCATAAAAGATTTACAAAGGACAATCGTTCCCCACAATACCTTCCCGCTATTACACGCGAATAACTCCTTTGTTCCCATGGTTCCCAACCAAGTCCCGACCATACTGAAACCAAAGTTTCCCTACAGTCATAATTTCCATCCGTTTATCATCTTAACAAATAATAAGTCCTTTTCAAGATGTGATACAAATTTTTCAATCAAGACATTTAGCCATTATGCACAGACCCCAGATACACTACTTTCAACTTATGACCCTCAGTAGACTCAACATTCATATCATGGTAACCAAGTACACGCAATTTAAGTAAGTCCTACAAACACAGTAATACACAACATTTCCACTTCAGGCCACAGCAAAAAAAAATTCTAGTCACATAAATTTACCTGCTATCCATATTCATGGAAGACCAATAGCTGGTTATCCATGTTTCGCCATAGCCTCTCAGGACAGATACCAATTGGAACCTTCCCAGTTCCAATCTCTCTTGCTTGTCTTATTGCAACCAGAGTATAATGACCTTCTTCAATTTTTAGGATACCAATTGGGATCGAGAGGTACCAATTGGACTCAACCCATATAAGCAAGTTAAAAAACTGCACGAAAGAATGAAAGAAGGGAAATGTTTCCTAGAATGCTTTATAGTTTCCCAAAGATTAGATGTGGATGTCAACACGCCAATTCGTAGGACTCTAATTGACATTTTGCTCTTGTACTGGGAGACCGGTAACCTAGGCTCTAATACCATTGATAACGCTCCAAGTACTACTCCAATTAAGAAGCGTAAGCGATCGTTGTCAAATATAGAACCCAACAAAGGTTGGGGTCGATCCCACAGAGAATATGGTGAAAGTTAAGTCTTTAGTGAATTAGTTGTCTAATAGTCATTAGCTTCCGGTAAATAAAAGGGGGGTTTTGTGTGAACAATGTGTAAACAAAACAAACAATAATATATGGGAGATAATCAGTAGGAGAATGAAATAGGGAAGTGTTTACCATGGCATTGGTAACGATGTCGATCCTAAGCTTAATCGGGTTCTTTCTATATGCGTATCACGATGTGATTGAATTAACGGTATCGTCTAAACGTTTCTCAACCAAATAGACGAATTTACTTTTGAATTCTCTCGAACTTGAAAATGTGTGCTTTTAGATTTCAATCCTAAACATCAAGTAGATTAATCTAGTTACAGCATTAATCATAAGACGAGAGTTGGTAGTCTCGAATCCTCGTCGTTAATCAAGTTTCCCGGTTTTAATCTCTTTACTCAAGCAAATTAAACCTAGGCATGTTCTAATGTTTGCAACCACTAGAAAGCGTTAAGCATGAATGATTAATAACGTGACAATCATATATATTGAACCCGTCGCTACCCGTAATCTATATTGCTACTTTAGCCATGGCTCCCACAACCCTAGTTGTGGGAGTTTAGTTAATCATGCTATAAAGAAAAGAGAAGAGAATTGTATTCATAATAAAGAGAAGAGATTCTTACAATATAGTGAAAACAATCTTCAATAAACCAAGAACAAGAACCAAGAACCAAGATCCCAAGAACAATTCAAGAACACGTTTTCAAGAACAAGAAAACGTGTTGTTGCTCTCAATTTCTCTCTCAAAACTCTCCTAAAACTATTGGGTAATGAATTGGTGATGAATCATAAAAATAAACCTAACATAGGGTATTTATAGGATTCCAGGAAGTAAACCCAAAAATGCTCGGATTCCGCGTCGCCGACTGTCTCAACTTGACGGCTTGGGGTGACGGACCGTCACCACCTTGACGGACCGTCACGGCAGCTGTCACCCCTAGGCAGTGTCCTGCCACCACTTGACGGT